>WOAB01000701.1:1220000-1820000 GCA_027886185.1 Rheum nobile
GAGGTGCCTTTTGAAACCAAGGAGGGGAATCGAATTCGGGTTGTCATGCTTACCAACTAAGCTATCATTACTTGATAGAAAAGAACCTGCCGCCTAAGCAGGTGCTTTAGCCACCAACATGCTGAAACTTGGATCCTATTTGTAAGATCACACCATGCATATCTTTTTACTGTCCAGTTCCATCATATCCATAGCAGCAAGAGTTGCGACTAAATCATAAAAATTACACCTAAAACTTGGCCAATTTTATATCCTCGTCATTTCTCCAGAGAATTTACTTGCCTTCCACACCAGCACTCACAATTTTTCCTAAAACACGCAGCCATACTTTAGATGAATCTCAAGGTCGTCAAATTAGAACCCTAACTCTCATCTATGCGTCCCAAGTTTATATATAAAGTTCCAGCATTGCTATCCCCAATATTTACTGCAGCCTAATAGGCAAAATAACACATGCTGAAAATAAAATTAATCTCAACTTCTCGAACTTTTACGACAAAAAGGAAAGCGAAAACAACTGACCCTGATCGGCAGCGGCCATCTCAACGTCTTCCATAGTCAGAAGGCCCTTCTCCACAGCCTCCTTCTGCTCCTGATTTTCCAGATTAACCAAATTTAGTCGTCAGATCAAACAAATTTCGCCAGACAGAAAGAAAGGGAGAGAGAGAAGAAGTTACCCGGCGCCATTTTTTGAGCAGCTTGCGCTGGCGCTTGCCGGAGACGGAGTGGGGCTGTTGCCTAAGCTTAAGCTTTCCGGTGAGAGGGTCTCCGTGAAGAGACCTCTTGCGGCTAGCAACGGCTGCTCTCTTCTCCCTCTGCGACACATTGAAGCACTTCGCCATCTCTCACCTTCTCTGACTTTCGCAATGCGCTCTCTTTGGTTTCAAACCCTAGCGCCGCCACCTACTCGCTCCTTCGCCCTCTCTTGGTTTTAAACTCGAATTTCTTTCAATCTGTGTTTCTTTTTGCTAAACTAGGGGAGGCCCGCGTGCTGGGCCGTATGTTGTGATTTTTTTAATAATTTGGTGTAATTGCTGACTTGTAAAATATAGTAGTAATAATATGTGTAGTGATTATCATGTTATATTTTAAGGAAATATAGATTTGTTATTTATATTGCAAGAGGTAAGTACACATACTTTACAATATCAAGAATTCGGTACATGTACTAATATCTTATATAATTTATATTGTGAAATAATACTGTGTCAAACCTAAGCACGTAATCTAATTTATAGGTTGTGATAATTGTAGTGGTAGTTGAACCAGTTATAATATAGGCGTATGTCAGAGTGGTTGACATCGAGTACATCTTTTGTCAAGTCGAACAAGACTTCGTATATGTTGAGGTTGTAGCGGCGATTTATAATTTTCCCGGTCCACTATTCGTCGTTGGCCCATACATCAACTATTTGTTCTCTGTAGTACATCGATATGTGATCTAGGTGGTGGTGGTCGAAGCCTGCATGTGTGGACCACTTCTTGTAGAGGTGATCTTCCATTTTTCGTGAGCAGTGTCTTGTACTAAACTTTGAAATGACCAAAGTGTTCGTACGAAACAATTGTTGCTTCGCAGAAAGAACCCAAAAATCCACTTTCAGTTCCGATTACTTCTACAGTGCTTCATGTTTCTAAGAAATCTCTCATTTTCTTGCTTCGTGCTACAAATATATTTGTGATATAAGAAAGCAAAATGAAGTGCAGTTGCGTATAAGCTAAAAAATTAAACAACACTTGTCGTATTGTATGTAAGAGCTGAACAAAGGAGGATGTCTGGGTAGTTGATGGAGCTATATGCGTAAATATAGATGGCAGTAGATGGTTATGTTAAAGAGATTAGGCTATTTATATTACATGTGGTTCTCTGCAGTGAATGTGAAATTTTAGATGGGTATGTATTGGAATTGTGGATGAGGATAGGGGTGTAGTTACATGTGTAGGTGGAGAAATTTTTCTCAGGGGTTAACGTGGATACAACAAGGCATCTTTTTTGTTGATGCACATACCTAGGTCAGCCAGCACGTACATGCAAACAGTAATGTCCTAAGAAGTGGACAACTATGAAAGAATCATGAGATGACAAACAAATTTTATGATAACATATGTACTTTATTTATGTTGTATTTGTCATAATATATTTACTTTGCTCATGTGATTTACTATATTTACTGTTTTCGTTCGGTTAATTTTTTTCCTAATAGTTATACAGTTAATTTGTGTAAGTAACATTCTACTTATTAATCATGGGAATTAATGCTTATATGTTTGAGGGCCCATCATATTATGGCAAATGAAGTTAAGATTTTGAGCAGTAACTACATATTGAACTTATGTCACCAAAAAACCCCATCTTCATCGACAAATAAGATAAAATATTAGACAGCTGGCGGCAAAGAATTCATGAAACAATCACCTTAATAATACTAAAATAAACGAATAGTATTGTGTAGGATCGTACTTGTTAGTTATCAAGGGAACTGAGAGTCCAGTTCCTTAGCAGCGGAATAAGTAAACAATAACAGAATCAAGACAAGTTCCTTAGAGTGGGAACCTTTGATAACCAACTAGTTATCCAAGATAAAACCCACTACCTCTCTTGCAAGAGGATTTCAAAGTCTACTTCTTGTATTAATGCTTCGATTACAATCAACAGGCTAGAACACACAGATTAAGTCTTAGACACACTAAATACTCTCTACCTAGTTCGACCTAACCAAGCAAACAACAAGCAAGCAACTTACTCAGTTCTTCTTCAAAGAACTTGGCACGTTTTCTTCTCAGCACTCGGAATTCTTCAGTTGCGTGAATGCGTGAAAAATGAGAGAGGTTTGACTACTTTATTTATATGATTTAATTGATGGAAGAAATAAATCTCCAATAACCAGATCACACAAATAAAATAATCAAAAGTAATCGTTACCAAATATAATCTTTACCGATTTTTACATGTTTTATTTCCATAAAGATATACTTTAAGCTCCTAAAATATATGGAAACAGGATAAGATCTTCAAGTTCTCTCTCCAACTAAAGATCTACCCTAATCAGCTCGCCGCCGCTCTTCACATATTGTTCCAAGTGTTTCCAGCGTTGGCAAGCCTCAGTTCCTTCCGCCAGTTCCCAAATCTGGCGTCAGCGTCTCTGTCTTGTGCTTTTCGAATCCAGAGTTCCATGTTTGTCACACTAATGAAAATATTAATAGCAAAGGTGTTTGTCATTATCAAAACTAGGAAAACTGAGGAAGAGAACTAGGTAGGGAACTGGAGTTTCCAAAAGTTCACATCCTAATAATTTCCCCCTTTTTGATGATGACAAACATATAGAACTGGCATTCCGAAATAGGCATGAGTAATATATGAGGAAAAGCAAAAACATAGCTAGATGTAGGATAATCATTAGTGAATTGCATATTCCCCCTTAACAACAGATCTAGTTCCTTAATTCCCCCTTAAGGTAACAACCAGTTCAGAGTTCCTGTCAGCCTATTAGTTCCAGATTGTCAAGTTCATTCCTCCTTTGGACATCATCAAAAAGAGTCAGTTGGATGAATAACAAAGAGAACTTAGAGAGATAAATAAGCTAATGCTAAACTCTAGAGAAATGGCACCGTAATAAAGATTCAAAGCAGATCATAAGCAGTGCAAGGAACACAAACAAGTTCATTAAATATAATTGGGACAGAGAATACATAAACAGCATAATGATAAAATAAAAACACTCAGAGACACACAAAAGAGGATCATAATATGGAAGTGAGATCCTAAGGGAACTACAGGTTCCGTGTCATCTGAGTAGGGAACTGAACACTGGCCTACTCTACTTCCGGCCCTTGGCCCTGTCTTCCTCGATCTTGCTGTCTACCAACTTCTCAATTTCCTTGACAAGAGCGGCAGTTGCCTTCCACAACTCCACCACCATCTCATTGGTGAAGTTGCTACCCTTTTCCACAACGGAGGCCACCTTGTCGAAGCCGGTAATCAAAGCATTTTCAATATGCCCCAGACTGTTGAGAAGCATATGAGTGTCAGGAACCAGACGAGGATCAGACTGGCCAGGCAACATCTCCTCTTGTTCTTCCTCAGCTTCAGACACCTCATCAACATGCGCCTTCTGCGCGAGTCGCTTCACTGTGGTCATGGTGAGAAGGCGAGAGAAGTGTGTCTCTGCAATCTCAGCGGGATAAAGACCAAGGCGACTGAGCAGTTTCTTGATGATGTGAGGGTAGGGGAGAGAATGGGTGGAGTGGGCCTTGCAGAATTGCATGTGGGCAAGGGTAATGCGAGGGAGGTCGATAGGGTCTCCCAAGATAAGCTTCTCCATAAGCACGGCGTCGGAGACAAGCATAGTGTTTCGCTTCTCTTGGCGGGGGATCATGTTTTTGATTAGGAAGGTATTGAGGATTTTCTTGTCAAGGCTAAGGTATTTGGTGAGGAGGGAGCCTTTGGAGGGAGCATTCCCATCAAACACGGTTTTGAGTATGGCCGCTTTGCGCTTTCCCGGCCAGTTCCGCTTGATAATCACCCCAAAGCCTTTTCCAGTTTCCAGGCCGAGCACATAACCAATAACAGCAGCAGATAAGGGGATAAGTTGACCTCCCCAAGTGAGAATAGCATCGTGGACGGGTTGGTCATCTTTAGCAGCGACAAACTACAGGTTCTGGTAGAAGAGACAGACCAGATCCTCATTCACAACAAAGGGCTCAGGAACCAGAGTGTCCCAGCCTTGGAGTTGGAGTTTGGCATGGGCGGCTATGATGCTCTCATCATCAGCGGAGGCCCATAATTCTTTGCCGACGATGAGGGGCTCCAAGATTTTGCGTTTGGCAAGAGCAGAGTCCACCTTGAAGGGATCTTGAGAGGAGGGAGTAGGGGACTGGGTCAGCGGTTTCTTGCCTTTGGCGGTTGGGTAAAGCTTGGCCCTTTTTGCCGGGGTTGGCTCCTCAAGATTGAGCGAGGAGATGCCAAGACCACCCTTAGCAGCGCGACGCTTGACTCGACCTGCAACAGATTGGGAGTCGTCAAGGAGTCGGAGAGAGGGGGTCGGCGTCAGAAGCAAATCCACATCGATTGGATCACTCTTCTGAGAGGGAGATGAGTGATGGGAGTCCTCCTTTGTCGGTGTTGGGGAGGTCTGCTTGGACGGGGTGTGCTCCGACGAGACCGACTTGTTGGGTTCCTTCACCGGGGAAGATGTCGTCTGGACTGGGTCCGTCGCAGGTGGGGGCACAGAGGATTGTGCCTTTTGTGGGGTAGCCACCTGAGAGGAGGAGGGCGTAGCTTTCTGTTTTCGGAAGGCCTCAAGAACGGCCATCTCTTCCTCAGTGATTTTGGGAATTTGGGGTTCCATGTCTTTAGAGGTTTGGTGGAGAGAGAAGGCTGGTTGGGATTTTTCTTGAGAGCACGACAATAATCTTGTGGAGAGCAGAGAGGATTGTGAGAGATCGGTGCCGCTTTAGGGTTGGTCTTGTTTCCTTATATAATCTTCAAACAAAATTTTATCCAAATCAAGCCGTTGCCAAATCTTTTCAAATAAGGGAACCGGATATCTATTAAACGGCCACAAGATCTTCTGAACTAGAAGGGAACCCATAAATAATCTTCATCATGATTGTGCAGATCTATCAACTCAAAAACGACTTGAGATCCCCTGAAATCTCTGTGAACACAACGGCTACAACGACAATAACTGCTCTTGGGAAGCGAACTCTAACAGCGCTTGAAATTTGAATTCTGGCCATTGAAGCGTGTTTCCCAGTTCCTTTCCTCAGTGAATGACACGAAAGTAGGGAGATATGGGTACATTTGATGTAGGGAACCAAGCAATCACTCAAGAAAAGTACATACCCATATAAATAAAATTAGGAAGGCAATTTTGACACTACAAAGATAATTCCCAGTGTGGACTAAACAATGGATCATAAGGAATTATGCGATGTAATCAGGCTTGGGACGGTTTATAGTCAATCATCATGTCGGCTTGTAATATAGATATATTATGAAAGAATATGCGATCATGCCATAATTAAGAACATGATTTAGAACCAGTATTACAGGACATGCGAGGTCAACACAAGATCAGATATCATCAATATTGTCAATGGAATCATAGAAAAGATCAAATCTAGTCAAAGCAAGGGAACTAGTACAGGCAACTGGAACTACTAGTTTAGGGAAATCATTCCCAAAAGTAACCTAAAGGACTCGTAAGGTTCTCGATTTAGTGCTTTGGTGAATATATCGGCAATTTGATCTTCAGTCCTACAATGTTCTAGCAGTATGTTCCCTTTTTCAACATGATCACGCAAGAAATGATGCCTAATATCAATGTGCTTAGTCCTAGTATGATGCATAGGATTCTTGGATATGTTGATTGCACTAGTATTGTCACATAAAATTTTGAGAGGGCCAACGGACATACCAAAGTCCACAAGTTGTTGTTTGAGCCAGAGTAGTTGGGAACAACAAGCAGCAGCTGCGATGTACTCAACTTCCGTAGTGGATAAAGCCACTGAATTTTGTTTCTTTGAGCCCAGGAGATCAAGCAAGGACCAAGGAACTAGGCCATTCTAGAAGTGCTCTTGCGATCAACCAAGTATCCAGCGTAGTCTGCATCGGTGTATCCAAGAAGATTAAAGTGGCAATCCTTGGGGTACCAAAGACATAGGTGTTAGGAAACGGAACTCTGGAACTTCGGTTCCCCTGAGAGTTCCTTTCCTCAGTTTCTCTACTTTTGAAGATGACAAATATTATGATACTAATGTTTTATCTCAAAGATGTGTTTTAAGGAACCACAGGAATATACCGAAGGCAGGAAAGCCAAACAGAACAAGGGAACCAAAGGAACAAGACAGCTGAAGGAATCTAGAGGAACCCAGGTGTGCCCAGAAATGGAGCTTGCGACATTGCAATTCCCGAGAAATCTGGGAACACACAACCTCGGACAAAAGGTGTCGAAAACGACTTGTCCGGAGCTTCCAAAAGTCTGCCAAGGTCCAAGAGCTAAAGAACAAGATGCCTAGAGAACCTCTACCTCGGACAGAGACGATGAAAGCGACAACACATGAAGACGTCGCTGTCCAGCAGACGATTCCCAAGCGGCCAGCTTACTCAACCTCGGACGAAAGCGTTTTGACAACGACACCACAAGGCTCGTCTGAGGTAGTTGACCAACCAAGAGAGATTCTGAGCTGCCTAGGTTGTTTGCACATGCCAAGAACAACGTGGATCAAGGAGAACCACCAATACTAGGGCAAGCTCAATCCGTGGGAACCAAGAGAGGATCGAGCTGCGAAGAATCCTCTATAAAAGGAAGACTAACCCAAGGGTTATCTTCAAGCATTCACAATAGAAACACACTTCATAGCAAACATCAAAGTGTGAAGCTTCAAACAAGATCATCAAAGCAAACCGAGATCAAGAGGAACCAGTCAAGGAAGAAGAGCTGAGTGCTAAGTTCCTGTGACTGTAAGTGATAGTTCCTAGGTGCGAAAAGTCTGTTTCTTGGATTGATTATTGATTGTGTTAAGTTATCTAGGATTGTCTAACTGTGTGTAAGGCAAATGAACTGTGTGTTCGTTCCTAGGATAAGCTGTAACCAAAAGAGATAAGAAATCAAGAAGTAGACTTTAAAATCCTTTCAAAGAAAGGTAGTGGTTTTTATCCTAGATTGCTAGTTGGCAATCGAAGGTTTCCACTATAAGGAACTTGTTCATTTAGTTAATTGTTTATTTCCGCTGCGAAGGGAACTGTAAACTGTGTTCTCAGTTCCCTGATTATTAATCTAACAATCACGATCCTATAATTGATATCAGAGCAGGAAAAGCTCTAGATCTTTGATAAGTTTACAGATCATGTCTCAACCAAGCAAGTTTGAGCTCGGAATCTCCACCAACAAGCCACATCTCCGAAAGAAAGGAGAAGAAACATGGTGGGAAAAGTGCATGGAAAGCCACATCAAGATCAACGACTACCAATGCTGGAGGATAGTCGAAAATGGAGATGGCTATGTCGACCTCACCATGAAGGAAGAAGATTGGAAACCAGAACACTATGTTATCATGGAGAAGAATGCCAAGGCCAGGCAGTTCATCCTCAATGGATTGGACAGAGAGGACATGGACAAGGTCATAGGAATCAAGACGGCCAAAGAGATGTGGAAAGCTCTCAAGGAGATGCATGAAGGAAGTGAGGAACTAAAGCAAAGCAGAAAGTTTGCTTTGGAAGGAGAATACCACACCTTCAAAATGATGGAAACTGAGACCATCTCAGAGTACTACTCTCGCTTCAACAGATTAATTGGAAAGTTGACGGCGGCAGGAGTTGATCTTGATGAAGTCTCCAAGTCCTTAGTGATCATCAATGGACTCAACTCCAAGTTCACCCTTCTCAAAGGAATCATGAAGAACACTCCAGGCATCCAATCCCTTCCCTTGACCCAAGTCATAGGGAAACTGGAAGTTGAAGAAGGAGAACACACTAAAGCCAATGCCGATAAGAAACTGGAGAAATGAATCGCCCTTAAAATCTCCAAAGCTTTCTCAAAGCTTGAGATGGAGCAAGAGAACTCAGATTTGGAAGAAGAGGAGGACGAGCTAACAGCCCTCTTCTCAAAGAATATCAAAAAATTCTTTGTGAAGGGAAGGTTCCAAAAGGGGAGTTCCTCCTACAACGGACCCAGAAGGGATCTAAAGGAAGTCTCTTGTTACGAGTGCAAAGAGAAGGGACACTACGCTAAGAACTGTCCTAATAAGGAAGACTCCAAGGAAGAAGAAAAACCGCAGAGAAAGAAGGCTCTCGTAGCCTCATAGGGAGAAAACTCAGATGAGGAACTGGATCTGAGCGGCTTCTCTGGAGGAAGATGTCTCATGGCAAAAGGAGACTCAAGCGACTCAGAAGACCTTGAGAAAGAAGAGAGGCAACCCCAACTATGGTACATTGACAGTGGTTGCTCATGCCATATGACCGGAAAAAGAAATCAAATGATCTATCTTCAACCTCTCCAAGGAGGGAACATATCCTTTGGAGACAAAAGCAAAGGGAAAATCTGTGGAATAGGAACTGTGAAGCTTAACGATCACATTCAGGTAAACAAAGTTCACCTTGTTGATAGTCTTGGTTTTGATCTAATAAGTGTGTCACAGCTGTGTGATCAAGGAGACAATGAAGTCAGATTTAGATCAAACGAATGCTCAGTTCTTGACTCCTCGGGACAAATCATCCTAAAAGGAAAGAGATTCAACAATGTTTACATTGTTGACCCATCCTTCGTCCCCAAGGACAAACTGTGTCTCTCAACCGTGAATGACCAAGCTGAGTTGTGGCACCAACGCCTCGGTCATGCTAGCACCAAGCTGATTCAAAAGCTACACTCAAAGGAACTAGTCAGAGGATTGCCAAATCTGAGTGACACATCTAAGGAACCATGCTCTGACTGTGTAAAAGGAAAACAGGCTCGTAGTTCCTTCAAATCCAAAAACATGATAAGCACCTCAAGGCCTCTTGAGCTCATCCACATGGATCTTTGTGGACCCATGAGAGTTCAAAGCCTAGGAGGGAACAGGTATATTTTTGTTATTGTCGATGACTTCTCTCGCTTTACTTGGACCATTTTCATTAAATCTAAAAGTGAAGTCATTGATCGCTTTAAAGACCTGGTTCCTTTGTTAGAAAAATCCCTTGATTGCTCACTTAATGCTATTCGATCTGACCATGGTACCGAATTCGAAAATGGAGAATTTCTAACCTTTTGCAGTGAGCATGGCATTGATCACAACTTCTCTGCACCATACACTCCTCAACAGAATGGAGTAGTGGAGAGAAAGAATAGGACCTTGGAAGACATGGCTCGAACTATGTTGATCTCAAGTGGACTCTCCCAATCCTTTTGGGCTGAGGTGATCAACACAGCATGCTACATCATCAATAGAGCCATGCTTCGCCCTATCACAGATAAGACACCCTATGAACTCCTAAGAGGAAGAGTTCCCAACATTTCTCATCTAAGGGTGTTCGGATGCAAATGCTTTATGCACAACAATGGGAATGACAATCTTGGCAAGTTCGACCCAAGAAGTGATGAAGGAATCTTCATTGGATATGCCTCAGGCAGCAAGGCATACAAGGTCTTCAACAAAAGGACTAAAAAGGTAGAAGAAAGTGTTCATGTTATTTTTAATGAAAAATCACTTGGAAAGATTGTGCAGAACACCACCAGTTCCTTTGAAGATCCGTTTCCCAAGTCATTCCAAGAAGATCCAGATGAAGATGTCACTCCTCCCAGTTCCTGCCCTGCTAAACGGAACCCTCCAATGGCTCCTCCACCAGTTCCCATGGATAATGAACAACAATCCATTTTTGGGAACCATGAGCATGACGACAATATCTGTGGAGATCTCAATGATTCATCTTCCCACATGTTCTTCAATGGAGAAGGTGACCCCAACCAGGAAGCTGAATGCTCAACTCAGAATGTCTCCACATCAAATACTTTGGCTTCCAACAGAGAAAGAAGAGTCGTCAAGCCTCCAGTCAGGTACGAACATCTAACTTTCTTTGCCTTTAATGCCTTTTTGTCTATTGTGGAACCAAAGAACATAGGTGAGGCACTGAAGGATGTGGACTGGATCCAAGCCATGCAAGAGGAGCTTCATCAATTTGAAAGGAACAAAGTCTGGCATCTGATTCCTCGCCCCAAGGATAAGCACATCATAGGAACCAGATGGGTTTTCAGAAACAAGCTAGATGATACAGGAGCTGTGATAAGGAACAAAGCAAGACTTGTGGCTCAAGGATACAATCAACAAAAAGGAATTGACTATGATGAAACCTATGCTCCAGTGGCAAGGATCGAAGCAATAAGGTTGTTGATTGCCTTCGCATCTCACAAAGGGTTCAAGTTGTTCCAAATGGATGTGAAGACAGCCTTCCTCAATGGAATTCTTCAAGAAGAAGTCTATGTCAAGCAACCTCCTGATTTCGAAGACGACGATCATCCAGATCATGTCTACTTTCTAGACAAGGCACTCTATGGCCTCAAGCAAGCTCCCAGAGCTTGGTATGATCGTCTTGCCCAGTTCCTACTCTCAAATGGCTACAGGCGTGGAGTTATTGATAAGACTCTCTTCATCCTAGAAGAAGAAGGTAACATCTTAGTGGTTCAAATCTATGTTATTGATATCATTTTTGGTTCCACTAACCTGTCCCTTGTAGACAAGTTCAAAGACTTGATGAGCAGTGAATTTGAAATGAGTTTAATTAGGGAACTCACATTCTTCCTCGGATTACAAATCACTCAAAAGGAATATGGTATTCAAATCCACCAACAGAAGTATGTCAGGGAACTACTGAAGAAGTTCAAATTGGATTCATGCAAGCCTCTCTCCACTCCTATATCCACCATTGCCCATCTGGATAAGGACCACTCGAGTCCTCTAGTGGAGGAGAAGCTCTATAGAGGTATGATAGGCTCACTCATGTACCTAACCGTTAGTCGACCAGACATTGTCTTTGCTGTTGGCTTGTGTGCTAGGTTCCAATCTTGTCCGAGAGAAACCCACTTGGCTGCTGTAAAGAGAATACTTCGATATCTCAAAGGAACTGACGATCTCTGCATTTGGTACCCCAAAGAATGTCCCTTTGAGCTCATGGGTTTCACTGATGCTGATTATGCTGGATATTTGGTGGATAGAAAGATCACTTCTGGAATGGCACAGTTCCTAGGCCCTTGCCTTGTGTCATGGGGATCAAAGAAACAAGTTTCAGTCTCCCTCTCCACCACAGAATCCGAGTACATTGCAGCTGCCTCTTGTTGTTCCCAACTTCTCTGGCTAAAGCAACAACTCGCGGACTTTGGTATGTCTTATGGCCCTCTCACTATTCTTTGTGACAACACTAGTGCTATAAACATTTCTAAGAATCCTGTGCATCATACTAGGACCAAGCATATTGACATTAGACATCATTTTCTTAGAGATCATGTTGAGAAGGGAAGCATCATTATGAAATTTTGTAGAACTGAAGATCAAATTGCAGATATATTCACCAAGACATTGAATAGAGTTTCTTTTGAGAACCTCAGATTGGAACTAGGAATGATTCCTATTACTCCGTAGTGACCTTAGTTTTGAGAATTCTTTCCGAGTTCCCCTGATTGACTAGTTTAAGATATTTAACTTGTTGAGTCTTGATGTCCTTGTGTTATATCTTTTGCTACAAACCGTTCTTGTCATAATGGTTTCTTATAAAGGCTTAGACAAATTTTTCTGATTCGTTTCCTTTTGATTATCATTATTTCTCAACTCCTCATTGTTCAAATTTCTTTGATGGCCCAAAAGTCACAATCTGATCATATTTCTAACCCAACATTACAAGCTGAAATGATGATTGTGTACTAAGACCTACCCTTGCCTTCTTGCTCAATTTAGTTCTCTATGATCCATCTCTAAACCTTCTCTGAGAATTATTGTGCAATGCGATAAAAAGCCTACCCTGATTCCTTGTATGGGAACGTACTATTTTTGGTTCCTTTGTCTCCACCCACACCAAAGGTTCCTATACATTCCTCTAGCTCGCTGAAAATGTCGCCAGAAAGGAACCAGAACATCGCGTCTCTCCAACGGCTCGCTTGGCTCTCCCAGACACTATTTATGGCATATTGGCAGGGATAAGGCGTGTCTCATCAATGGCAGACCTCCCTCTTCTCGGAATGGGTCATATTTTGAATTTAAATTAGCCGTTTCAAAAAAAGTTGCAACTCTCTTCAATGCTTCGGATTTGCCTTGATCTTCTCAACGACTGGATTTGCTTCAACGGTCACCTCAGCTCTTGGCCATCCCAGATCTTCAGCGCCCTTAAAGAGGTGCTCAGTTGCTCTGAATTGATCACCCAAGCTCTCCATCTCTCTGATCTTCTACCTCTCTTTCTTTTCTCACAGCAATCCTCTTAGCTCCTCTCAAATGGCCAACCCTAACCCACTCGTTGTTATGGATGAAGAAGAGGCTGCTTTTCTTCAAGCCTTTCGCGAAAAGAAGGCTAAAGCCTCCTCCTCCAAGCCTGTTTCTTCCTCCACCTCTCAAAAATCCCTCCCCAAAGAGAACCCTGTGGCGAAACCGGCAGAGAAACCAGAAGAGAAGCTTGAGGAACCACCAAAGGCTAAGGAAAAGGTGGAAGAGGAACCAACCATGCCCAAAGAAGAGAAGCAAGCCATCACTTTGGCTTCAGAATCAGTCACAAAATCAGTTTCTGAAGGCGGGTCGCATGATTCCTCTTCGGATAAATCCCTTCAAGTGATCCCTAGCCCCGAGCCTTCCCCAATCAGCCTCAAATCCAAAACTTCCAACCCAGGCCCCTCTGTCGCCACAAGAATGCAACAGAGGAAGAGAAGCTCCCAAGCCATTGTTTCCTATGAAACCAAATCCACAAAAAGGGCCAAAACCACCACCCTCTTTGTCTCCTCTTCCTTCTCCAAAAGGAAGATCCTAAAACCTCTCATTATCGGCAGAGAATTCTGGACCCAGGCGTTAGAAGAAGAGGATGAGGAACTCTATGGAGAAGCTTTGGATGAGTTCCACTCTCTGCTGCAGTTCCAAGGGTGGGACGAGATGCTGTGCGAGCCCTTCTCTGCTTCCGACGAGGTTGTCCGGATGTTTTACCAGTCCATGGAGTTTGTACCTCAGAAGGAGAACTCTCCCTGTCACGACGCCATTCTCATATGGAAGGGAACCAGCTTTCCCCTGTCCGCCAATCTAATCGCGTCTGCTCTAGGGATTGAGTCGAGATCTGGGTTTGACATTCTGCCTCAGAAGAAGGGATGGCCCAAGGGAAAGGGCTTCAAGTCCAAAGGAGCAATCGTCAAGAAAATTTATGATGGCGCATCCCCCTCATCTTTGGAGACGAAGGATCTCTCCATTGCAAACCGGCTACTGCATTTTTGGATCACTCGCAACTTGGTTCCCAGGCAAGAGCACAGGAACGAAGTCCTCATCACCGACGCCATCTACATGGACAAAGTGCTCTCCGGCGTTCAGTTGGATCTTCCCCGTATTGTGCTGGCTCACATGCAATTATGTGCATCTCATGACTCCCATGCTTTACCCTTCCCTCACATCATCAAAAGGCTACTCTCCAACCTCAATCAGTACCCAGAAGACTTCCCCGAGACTGCCTACAGCAAATGTCTTACGTTGCACACAGTTCGGAAGCTGAAATCTAAGGAACAACAATCCAACCCTGCTGAAACAGAAGAAATCCCGCCTAAGGAAAATGCGGGTTCCCAGGGCCGTTCCAGTTCCCACCCTCAGCAACCCCCCTCTTCAGACTCCTATGCGATCCTCCTTGCGTTGGATCGTATTGAAAAAGCTATCTTGGAAGGCTCGACTGCCAACACGGTCGCCATCCATGATCAAGTAAGAGAGTTGGGGCGTATCAGTTCTGCCGTCGAGAGTCTGGTGGACGTTCTGCAGAAAGATTGGCAAGGTGCAATCAGTGCTCATCAGGCCGCGGGCCAAAATGTAGGAACCGACGACAAGGATGCAGAAGAAGAGGCCGCTACTACGCCATAGGAACGCTTATTCTAGGTTCCCAGTGCTGCAACGCCACAACGAGCTAGTAGTTTCCCTTAGGATCCTACTCCCCTCTTCTATCCCTTTTGTTGTCTTTCTTCAGATTGCTTTTGTTGTTTTCCTTGCTATCTGTTGTCTGTATTGTCGGTTGTTTGTTGTTTGCTTGTGGTATTTTGTGTGTTTGATCAATGATAAGTGAAGTTTTTAATGATTATCTTCAGTTTCGTTCCCATGCTCATTTGTCTTCGCCTTAAGTTTTCATTATGACATTGTATGGGCTTGTTGTAATCGCATATTCACTCCGATATCCTGTTCTTAACTCATACTTAATCTTTTCGATGATGTCAAAAGGGGGAAGAAAAGGATAGGAACCTTGAACTTTGGAGACTACTGAATTAATAGGAACTCTGAACTAGTTCTATTTCTAAGGGGGAATTTGAAATAAACTTGTTCACGTGCTTAGGGGGAATTTGCAACCATTGAATGTTCTATCACTAATCTGTAATGTTGTAAATCCCGTTATCTTAATATGGTCTCATGAATTTCATGTCCCTATTATGTTGCCAGGTTCCTTATATTTGTCATCATCAAAAAGGGGGAAATTGTTAGGAAACGGAACTCTGGAACTTCGGTTCCCCTGAGAGTTCCTTTCCTCAGTTTCTCTACTTTTGAAGATGACAAATATTATGATACTAATGTTTTATCTCAAAGATGTGTTTTAAGGAACCACAGGAATATACCGAAGGCAGGAAAGCCAAACAGAACAAGGGAACCAAAGGAACAAGACAGCTGAAGGAATCTAGAGGAACCCAGGTGTGCCCAGAAATGGAGCTTGTGACATTGCAATTCCCGAGAAATCTGGGAACACACAACCTCGGACAAAAGGTGTCGAAAACGACTTGTTCGGAGCTTCCAAAAGTCTGCCAAGGTCCAAGAGCTAAAGAACAAGATGCCTAGAGAACCTCTACCTCGGACAGAGACGATGAAAGCGACAGCACATGAAGACGTCGCTGTCCAGCAGACGATTCCCAAGCGGCCAGCTTACTCAACCTCGGACGAAAGCGTTTTGACAACGACACCACAAGGCTCGTCTGAGGTAGTTGACCAACCAAGAGAGATTCTGAGCTGCCTAGGTTGTTTGCACATGCCAAGAACAACGTGGATCAAGGAGAACCACCAATACTAGGGCAAGCTCAATCCGTGGGAACCAAGAGAGGATCGAGCTGCGAAGAATCCTCTATAAAAGGAAGACTAACCCAAGGGTTATCTTCAATCATTCACAATAGAAACACACTTCATAGCAAACATCAAAGTGTGAAGCTTCAAACAAGATCATCAAAGCAAACCGAGATCAAGAGGAACCAGTCAAGGAAGAAGAGCTGAGTACTAAGTTCCTGTGACTGTAAGTGATAGTTCCTAGGTGCGAAAAGTCTGTTTCTTGGATTGATTATTGATTGTGTTAAGTTATCTAGGATTGTCTAACTGTGTGTAAGGCAAAGGAATTGTGTGTTCGTTCCTAGGATAAGCTGTAACCAAAAGAGATAAGAAATCAAGAAGTAGACTTTAAAATCCTTTCAAAGAAAGGTAGTGGTTTTTATCCTAGATTGCTAGTTGGTAATCGAAGGTTTCCACTATAAGGAACTTGTTCATTTAGTTAATTGTTTATTTCCGCTGCGAAAGGAACTGTAAACTGTATTCTCAGTTCCCTGATTATTAATCTAACAATCATGATCCTACAATAGGTCGTCAGTTCCCTTCAGATAGCGAAATATACGCTTTACTTTAGTTAAGTGAGAGTCTCTTGGATCAGCTTGAAACCTGGCACATAGACAAACAGCAAACACAATATCTGGCCTACTAGCGGTTAGATACATCAAAGAACCTATCATACCACGATAGAGCTTCTCCTCCACTCTTTGACCTATATGATCAGCGGTGAGACGAGTCGCAGGGGAGATGGAAGTAGAAATAGGTTTGTTGGAATCCATTTTGAACTTCTTCAAGAGTTCCTTCAGATATTTTTGTTGATGGATTTGTATCCCATTTGCCTTCTGAGTGACTTGCAATCCCAGGAAGAATGTGAGTTCCCCAATCATGCTCATTTCGAACTCGCTGCTCATTAAATTTTTGAACTTTTCTACAAGGGCAAAGTTAGTGGAACCAAAAATAATGTCATCGACATATACCTGGACCACTAGAATGTCACCTTTCACATCCAAGATGAATAGAGTCTTGTCGACACACCACGGCGATAGCCATTAGCTGTTAGGAACTGGGCAAGGTGATCATACCAAGCACGGGGAGCTTGCTTTAAGCCATAGAATGCCTTGTCCAAGAAATACACGTGGTCAGGCTGATCATCATCCTCAAATCCTGGAGGTTTCTTGACATATACTTCCTCTTGAAGAATGCCATTTAGGAAGGCAGTCTTCATGTCCATTTGAAAGAGCTTGAAGCCTTTGTGAGAGGCGTAAGCAATAAGCAAACGAATGGCTTCCAGTCTTGCTACCAGGGCAAATGTCTCATCGTAATCAATTCCTTCTTGTTGATTATAGCCTTGAGCAACCAATCGAGCTTTGTTCCTTGATACTGCACCAGAATCATCCAGCTTGTTGCGAAAAACCCACTGAGTTCCTATGATGTGTCTGTTAGGAGGACGAGGAACTAGTCGCCAGACTTTGTTCCTTTCGAACTGGTGAAGTTCTTCTTGCATAGCAATGATCCAGTCGGCATCCTTCAGTGCTTCTGTAATGTTCTTGGGTTCTATAAGAGACAGAAAAGCATTGAAAGCACAATATGTCATATCCTCAAATCCATACCTGATTGGGGGCTTGGTTGTCCTTTTGTCTCTGTTAGGAACAAGCAAGTCAGTTCCTGGAGTTTCAGCTTTCGTAGGGGCGGTAGCTGAAGAAGAGGCGACAGGTTGATCATTGTTCGTTCCCTGTATGGTCGTATTGACTTGAGCAGTTGGATCGGAGGGAACTGGGACGGAGATCACATCTTCTGGTTGAGTAGGAAGAGCTGGAGAGATTTTTGTGGATGTCGACTCCTTGGGATCAATCAAAGGAGTTGAGTTGGGAGAGTTAGCGAAGGAGGGATAGGAATTTGGCTTAGAGGGTGCTTCATCATCAGAGTCTTCACTTGGTCGTTGAAATGGATCTTCCGAGGGAACTGAGAGATCCTGCACAGACTTTGAAGGCAATTTTTCATTGAAAACAACATGAATACTTTCCTCTACCTTTTTTGTCCGTTTGTTGAAGACCTTGTAGGCTTTGCTGTTTGAAGCATATCCGATGAAAATCCCTTCATCGCTTCGTGGATCAAACTTCCCCAGATTGTCCTTCCTATTATTGTGAACAAAGCATTTGCATCCAAAGACACGTAGATGAGCAATGTTGGGAACTCGGCCTCGAAGGAGCTCATATGAAGTCTTCTCAAGCATAGGGCGTAGCATGGCCCGATTTAGGATATAGCAAGCTGCATTGACGACTTCTGCCCAGAAAGATTGAGAGAGCCCACTTGAGATTAGCATGGTGCGAGCCATATCTTCCAAAGTTTTGTTCTTCCTTTCAACAACCCCATTCTGTTGTGGGGTGTAGGGAGCTGAGAAATTGTGATCGATTCCATGTTCCCTGCAAAAGGTTAGAAAATCTCCATTTTCGAACTCAGTTCCATGATCGGAACGAATGGCTCGAAGAGATACATTCAATGATCTTTCAAGCAAGGGAACTAGCTCACTAAACCTATCAAAGACTTCACTTTTAGATTTAATAAATAATGTCCAAGTGAATCTTGAATAGTCATCAACAAGTACTAGAATATACATGTTACCACCAATGCTTTGAACTCGGATAGAACCGCAGAGATCCATGTGAATGAGTTTCAGAGGTTTGTAAGAGCTTACCAGTGTTTTGGATTTAAAGGAACTGCAGACTTGTTTCCCTTGAACACAGTCAGAGCAGATTTCTGACTTCTCAGCATTTATTTTGGGAAGGCCACGAACCAGTTCCTTTTGGTGCAACTTGTGAATTAACTTGATGCTTGCATGACCAAGTCGTTGATGCCAGAGGTTTGTTTGATCGTCAATGGAAGAGAGACAAAACTTTTCTTTGGGAACAAACTTTGGATCAATGATGTAGACGTTATTGAACCTTTTTCCTTTTAGGATTACAGTTTCCTGTCTATCTTCCACGAAACATTCCTTTGAGGTAAAGCGAACCTCATTTCCCCCTTGATCACACAGCTGTGACACACTTATTAGATCAAAACCTAAAATTTCAACTAGGTTAACGTTACTTACCTTAATGTGATCGGTGAGATTCACACTTCCAGTTCCACAGATTGTTCCCTTTCTCTTATCTTCGAAGGAAATGGTTCCTCCTCGGTGTTTGTGAAGTGACGACATTTTTCTTCTATTTCCGGTCATATGGCACGAGCATCCACTGTCTATGTACCATTTGTCTTGTTGTCGCACTTCGTCCTGCACAAAGGAACTCAAACTTTTGGAACCCAGCTAAGCTTAGCTTTCCTGGGCGAATGAGATTGGTATCTTATCTGTGGGTTAGAAGCAGGAACAAAATAATAAGGATCATTCAAGTCATTAATGGTATGCATCATTTTCTTATTATTTATTTTCTGGTTCCTTTTCCTAGCATTTTCTTCCATTTGTCTTTTCTTGTGAATGCATTCATGAATGTAGTGGCCATTCTTACCACAATGCCAGCAAACACGATTGTAGACAACATGACCATACTTACCATGACCTGGTCGGAATGGTCTTTCTTGCTTTCTTTGCTCAAAGTTGACTTTCTTACCTTTAGTTCCCTGAGCTTGGGCAACATACATCTTGTGAGCATTCTGGCCATCGAACCAAATTTGGTTCTCCTTGGGCTTTTGTTCAAGCACCTTTACCTTCTCCTCTAGGAACTGGGTTTTGTCTCGAGAGGTTTGTAACGCACAACTGAGAGACTCATTTTTTTCGGCCAGTTCCCTTCTTAGTTTCTCATTCTCAGCAGAGCATGTTTCCACAGAATCGTTTTTACCAGAGTAACCAAGACCATGACGTTGCTTAACAAAAACAGTTTGATTCACAGTTTTCTCATTTATAGAGTGAGTGAGATGATCAAGTTTGTTCATGATTTCAGTAAGCATAGAGGAGATATTATTTTCAGAATATGTAGTAGGAACATGAGAGTTGTCAACATGCACTAGTTCCTTTTTAACATTTTTGCAAAACTCACACTTTCTTAGAGGATTAGCCAGTAATTTCTCAGTTTCCTCAAGTTTCTTACTCCAGACAGAGTTTTCAGTGGTTAAGCAGGAAATCTCATCTTCATATTCTTCCAGTTTCTCTTGGAGGGAACTAGTTTCCTTTCCAAGTTTCTTAATTATCTTGATCAGTTGTTTTTTATCATATTCAAGAAGAGACTTGGTAAAGTCAGAAGAAGATATCTCGGAGTCGTCTGATTCGGTTGAATCTTCCTTGGACATTAGGCATCTTCCTCCAGAAGTTCTATTTGTGTCCAGTTCCCCTTCAGAGTCTTCTGAGTCATCTCTAAAGGTAGCAAAGAGGGCCTTCTTCTGCATAGACTTGTCCTCTTCATTAGTGTTCTTAGGACAGTTCCTTGCCAGGTGTCCTATTTCCTTGCATTGATAGCAAGAGTATTCATAGAGATCCTTCTTCTGGAAGTTTTTCTTGAACTTTCCTTTGATGAAGTGCTTCCTGATGTGCTTGGTCACCAATGCTGTCATCTCATCCTCTTCATCTTCAAGGTCGGAGTTTTCTTCCTCCATTTCTAACCTGGAAAAAGCCTTTGAGATTTTTAAGGCAATTCCCTTTTCCATCTTCTTGGCAGAACTTGCTTTGAGTGCCTCTGTAGAATCGAGTGTGTTATATCAAGGAACGGTAAGTTCGTTCCTTGGGCAGCGGAAAATAACAACAGAATTATAAAGTAACGAGCTCAGTTCCTTATAGAGGAAAACTTAATCAACCAACTAGTTGACTAAGAAAAACTTCTAGGTTTCCCTAGTAGGATTTCGAATGTCTACTTATGTTATTAATCCTGGAATTACAAACAAGCAAGTCTTATCTAGTTTACTCCTAGATATCTAGACTTCTCAATGTAACATTCCTAACAACACACTAGACAACCAAAACCCTAACAAGTACTCAACTTACCAAAGTTTCGTCCTTGTAAGTGTTCTTCTTGCTTCCGAATGCTCTGCTCTGGAAAATGCTCTGTGTGTTCCGTAGTTGTAGAAATTCGCAACTCTCTAATATATAGTCTAGGAAATTCTCATATTTTACCCTAGTTTTACTTAAGGAAAATAAGATAATAAAATCCTATACAATCTTTTCTAACAATATTCTACCCAAAATCTCTTCACCGAGATCTTCCTTGAGGCCCAAGTTACAACTTCCAAATCTGTTTTCCATAACAGATATTCGTTGGCTCTCTAGGGTTTCAGCGCACGCGTCCTCCGTTCCTTGCGCTGTTGTTCCCTTTCTCTGTTCTGTTCAACATCACGCGTCTCTTCTCTTCTTTCGTTCCAGCGTGTTGTTTTTGGCTTCTCTGTTCCTTTGCTTTTCTGTTTTGACTCTTCTCAGGTTTTCATCGTTCCTTTGACTTCACCGTTTCCTGAAACTCATAGTCACACTAAAAACCATCAAAAGCATTTGAGTTTATCATCATCAAAATCAAAGGGAACATCATCGTTCCAACAATTTCCCCATTTTTGGTGATGACAAACTCCTTCAAAATGTGCACGTCAAAATACGCAGTTCAGAACAGACAATTTAGAAGCATTTTCACATTTAATCACACGGATACTATGTTCAAATAATTAACAATGTTCCCCCTCAAAAGGTTCATTGAGAATTTACCTTCAAGCAGCTTTGTCGTTCCCCTTAGCACTAGCTTCTGTTATCAACTCTTCCTTGGGTTTCACATTTTCCATACTTCCCCCTTTTGGCATCATCAAAAGTTCCACAAGAAACCAAAAGACTTGACACACATGCAACTCATAAACAAAATAATTCATTCATAAAGTTATGCGAAGTACATAGCATAAGGACCTAGACAGCTAAGATCAGAAGATAAGGAACAATCACACAAAAGACATAAAAACATTTTAAAAAATCAGGAACAGAGGGTCAGACGGGCTAGAATAGGAACGGGGAGCACTCAGATCTCAGGGTCTTCCGCAGAATCATCGGCTTTGCTCAAGAAATGATCCAAGAGCAATGACATGGTTGTGTTCAACTGCTTGAGCTCAGCAAGTATCTGATGCTGAATTGAGCTCCCTTTTGACGACCCTTCACCAGTTGCTTTCTTTGCAACAACAGTGCCCGTTCCTTTGGTGTCTCCAATGAATTTCATCTTTTCCACCATAGCAGAATCCAACTCGCTACCCAGAGAAACTTCATTCTCTTCCAGATATGATTCCTCACGTAGTAGCAGCATCTTTACCAAACCGGGGTAGGCCAAAGAATGAGATTTGGCCTTGCAACGATCCATGTGACACAGAATGACTCTAGGGAGATCAATTTTCTCTCTTCGCAGGAATCGATCGAGCAAGAACATGTCGCATAGAGTAATGGTGTTTATGCGCTCTTGTCGTGGTGCAACAGCCCTGGAGATGATATGAAACGCTATTCGCTGAAGCAGAGTCAGCCTTTCTGTGTGCAAATCACCTTCAGTGGAACCAAACAAACGTTCCATGCAAGCCAGCGTTTCTTCGTTGAGCTCACTCAACGGAGCTTCATAAAAACCACCCAAAGGAACAGATAAGAGTTGGGAGATAACCTTGGGAGAGAAGGAGAGATATTCGCCACTGATCTTGGATGACCCAGTCAGAACGTCTCCTTTTGAGAGAAAGAAGTAGTGGTAGAACTCTCTGACCTGAACTTCATTAACGGTGATCCTGTCAGAACAGATCCGTTCCCAACCCTGGAATTTCAGAAGCTCCAGAATCTCCTCCACATGGTGTTCAGAGAAGAAGCTTTCACGGATAAGCAGGGGAGGAAGAATCTTCTTACCCTCAGTAAAGTTCAGAGTAGTGGTGGTGGAGAGAGAGAGAGTTCCAGCTTTGCTTTCCCGGTGGATTTGGCCTTCTTCGCTGTTGTTTTAGCAGCGGAACGGAGCCGTGCCTTGATAGGGCGAGGGACATGCTCATCACCACCAGATTTGGAGGGAGTGGAGTGAGCAGTGGTGGCTGGGCGGTGCTCCAAGATCTGGACTTCGCCCTCTTCCTCTGATTCCTGGGCGGTGAGGGCTAAGTCAGCGAGCTTCCGCTTGTGAGGTGGAGGCAGTGCCAAAGGTGTAGCCTTTACACCCAAGTCCTTCTCTAGCAGTCTTATCGATTCCTCCTCGGCTTCTGCTTTGCCCTCGGAAGGAGAGGAAACAGAGTGCTCCTCTTCCATTGGCACCAGGGCAAGAGTAGGATTTAGGTCATGGGCTTTTAGAGGGGACGGAGCAGGCGAGGAAGCGGTGGGAGTCGATGCAGAGGCATGGGGATCCGCCGATTGTTGAATGGACGCCCTGGCAATGTCAAGCACAGAGCCCGGAGCCGCAGCGGAACTTGGAGTAGCCCTGGCGGCCCTGGCCTGTTGAAGTTGGAGTATGTAAACATCCATTTCAGCGTCGGTGAGGTTGGAGGGGTTGATCTTGCTGGGGGAGTCCATTGAAGCAGACAACAGATAGCTTTAGGGAGGTGAGAGCTGGAGAGATTTGAGAGAGTGTTTGAATGCGGAGAGATATCAGAGAGAGAGGAAGTGGCGGTGCAGGAACTTGTGAAGATATGCCGTATATATAGGAACAAGATAAAATTATTTTCAAGATAAAATCTTTTCCAAATAAATTCTTTCGGACCTCAACCGTCTCTAAGTTTCATTCTTTCAAAAGTTTCCTTCAATAACTTTTCTCTCTCCTGATGCAACGGTCACTTTTTGCTCGGTTGTCGCGTCACTGTTCCAGTCGCAGAGCGGTCAAATCGCACAGGGAGCCATTCCAACGGATACCTGTAACTCAATTGATGCCAGCCTCTGATTCAAATTCAACGTTCCAAACCTATCCGTTCCCCCTCAATCTGAGTAACAGTCTTCGTTCCCCCTGAGACCAAGAGTGCTTGCGAGGCTTGTCTGGATATTTCAATGATGGGTTCACACAAAATATAGTATATCCAAACATAAGGTAGGGAGAAAAACAACTCAGATAATTATTCACAGTAAAAGGTTTAACAAAGAGGGATCATAGGGAACGTTTACCTGAATCGCGGCTAAGGTAGGCAGTACAACCAATTATCATGTGGGCTTGTAATGAGTTCAATCATCAAATTGGTTGTTTTGGGTCTTTAAGTAAGATGTTAGCATGCAATCAAGTAATTCAACACAAATCAAAAGACAAAGTATCTAGACCCTAAGATAAGGCAATTCGAACACACAAAAATCATGAAAAATTATGTCATGAGAGGCCAGTAAACAAAGAACTTTATGAAATCTGTGAAACGAGTTAGCCAAGCATTGAGGGAATAATGGATGTGAAGGTCCTCAATTCAGAGAGATCATGCCAAGGAGTAATCGAAGATACTCGAATGGACCTTTGTCTAGTGCTTTGGTGAAGATGTCTGCCACTTGATTTTCAGTCCTGCAATGTTCCATTCTAATAAAGCCCATGTCAACATTATCACGTAGAAAATGATGACGAATGTCAATATGATTAGTACGTGAATGATGAACTGGATTTTTTGAAATGTTGATGGCACTAGTATTATCACACATAATAGGAACGGTGCCAAGAGACATACCATAGTCTTCCAGTTGTTGTTTAAGCCACAATACCTGAGCACAACAGCTTGTCGCGGTGACGTATTCAGCTTTTGTAGTGGAAAGGGCCACAGAGTTTTGTTTCTTGGAACCCCATGAAACGAGACAGGGCCCAAGGAACTGTGCCGTTCTAGAAGTGCTTTTGCGATCTACTACGTGCCCAGCAAAGTCGGCGTCTGTGAATCCAACAAGGTTGAAGTCACAGTTCTTGGGATACCATAGACATAGGTGGTCCATTCCTTTGAGGTATCTAAAGATACGCTTGACTTCCTTCAAGTGTGAGTCTTTTGGATTTGCCTGAAATCTAGCACAGAGACACACACTAAACAAAATATCTGGCCTACTGGCCGTGAGATAGAGAAGCGAGCCAATCATTCCCCTATACATGGTGGGATCAACGTCCGTGCCATGAAGATCTGCATCCAAGCGAGTGTTAGGAGAAATAGGAGTAACGATGGGTTTGGCAGTGTCCATACCATATTTCTTCAACAACTCCTTGATGTATTTCTGTTGATGTATCTTCATTCCTTCCTTAGTTTGGGTGACTTGCAATCCGAGGAAAAAAGATAATTCCCCAATCATACTCATCTCAAACTCACTACTCATAAGAGTTTTGAATTTTTCTACAAGGGCAGGGTTAGTGGAACCAAAAATAATATCATCAACATAGACTTGAACCACCAGAATCTTACCTTCTTGTTCCAGAAGGAACAGAGTTTTTTCAATCGTTCCTCTACGATATCCATTGGAGAGAAGGAACTGTGCAAGTCTATCATACCAAGCACGAGGTGCTTCCTTAAGACCATACAGTGCCTTATCCAATGCATACACATGTGAAGGAAAATCAGCATCTTCAAAGCCAGGGGGTTGCTTCACATATACCTCTTCTTGAAGATATCCATTAAGGAACGCCGTCTTGACATCCATTTGGTATAGTATGAATCCCTTGTGAGCGGCGTAGGCAATGAGAAGACGAATAGCTTCAATGCGAGCCACTGGAGCATATGTCTCATCATAATCAATCCCTTCTTGTTGATTGTAGCCTTGGGCAACCAGCCTTGCTTTGTTCCTTGTGACTACCCCAGAGTCATCGAGCTTGTTCCTGTACACCCACTGAGTACCAATGGCATGTTTGTTGCGAGGTAAAGGAACGAGCCGCCAGACTTTGTTCCTCTCAAACTGATGGAGCTCTTCTTGCATAGCTACGATCCAATTTGGTTTCTTCAATGCTTCCTTGATATTCTTTGGTTCTACAAGAGAGATAAAAGCATGGAACGCACAAAACATATTCAGTTTAGAGCGCAAACCTCTTTCCCCGAAAGGTGTGATCAGATTATGAGTGGGGTGAGCCTTTTGAACTCGAACATTCTTTGACACTAGTAGAGTAGGATCATCAGTTTGTGCCTCAGAGACGTCCGTTGAAGATGGATGAAGCTGGGCATCTTCAAAGTGGTCTGTTCCGTCATCATCACTTTCGGAACTAACAGTAATAATATCACTAGAGGTTCCAGCAGGAACAGTGATAGGGATGTTTGTAGTAGGTGGGGGCATGGTTGAGTCATCGATGGATGAGGAAGGAATTTCTGCATCTTGTGCAACATTATTTGAGGTATCCTCCTTTGAGGAATCAGCAGGAATAGAAGAGTCCGGAGAGGATGGAGACACAGTGGTTGCAGTTGGATGACCGTTCCCTGAACCTGCATGTGGTTTTGAGGGAGGTCCATTGTCTTAATCATCTGAATCTTCACGTTGCATTCTTGGATAACCTTCTTCTGGGGACGTTGCTTCAAACTCTCCATTGGAACCTTTGGAGTTCTCGTCGAGACAACATGAATGCTTTCTTCAATTTTGCGCAGCCTCTTGTTGTATACCCTGTACGCCTTGCTTGCCCTTGCATAGCCCAAGAAGATTCCTTCATCACTTCGAGGGTCAAACTTGCCCAAGTTATCCTTCCCATTATTGTGAATATAGCACCTGCATCCAAAAGCACGCAAGTGGGAAATGTTGGGCTTGCGATCCCTTATTAGTTCATAAGCGATTTTATTCAATAAGGGACGA
The DNA here is from genome assembly GCA_027886185.1 of Rheum nobile. NCBI lineage: Eukaryota > Viridiplantae > Streptophyta > Magnoliopsida > Caryophyllales > Polygonaceae > Rheum > Rheum nobile. The sequence goes on from WOAB01000701.1 coordinate 1,246,438, forward strand.
AGCATTGCACGATTAAGGATATAACAGGCAGTATTTACTGCCTCAGCCCAAAAAATCCTTGGAAGGTTGCTAGCGATAAGAAGAGTTCTCGCCATATCTTCCAAAGTCCTGTTCTTCCGTTCCACAACTCCATTTTGTTGTGGTGTCCTAGGCGCGGAGAAGTCATGAGACACACCATGTTCCTCGCAAAAGTTGAAGAACATGGAGTTCTCAAACTCTGTTCCATGGTCGGACCTAATTGCCTTTAGCTTCTTTCCTAAGCTTGTTTTCACCTTCTTGATAAAAGCTTCAAACTCGGAGAAGACTTCATCCTTCGAAGATAAAAAAATTGTCCAAGTGAATCTAGAATAATCATCGACAATTACGAAAACATACCTGTTCCCACCATGACTTCTTATCCTCATGGGACCACAGAGATCCATATGAATCAGTTCCAAAGGATGAGAGGTTATTACATCTGGTTTGATCTTGAATGAGGAACGGGTCTGTTTCCCATTTACACAAGCATCGCAGATACCATGGAATTCAGATTGAACATGGGGAAGATCACGAACAAGTTCCTTTGAATAAAGCTTGTGAATGAGTCGAAGATTAGCATGACCAAGCCTTCTATGCCACAGTTCCGTCTCATCAGCTATAGACGCAAAGCATAGAACTTACTTTGGCTTGAAATCTTTATCCACAATGTATACATCCTTGAATCTGACTCCTCTCAAAATTATGTTCTTGGTTTCACGATCTTTGACATAGCATTCTTGAGAGGTAAAGACCGTCTTGTTGTTCCCTTGGTCGCAAAGCTGTGCAACACTCAACAAACTGAAACCAAGTTCATGAACTAAACTAACCTCTTTTACTGTGATGCTGGAGTTTAGTTTCGTTTCGTTTCGCCTGTTCCAATGATTTCTCTGCGTCTCTTGTCTCCAAGAGCAAAACTCCCTCTGGAGTGTTTGTGAAGTGAGGAGAGTTGATCTTCCTTTCCAGTCATGTGGCACGAACAAGCGTTGTCAATGTACCACCTTTCGTTCCCCCTCACTTCAACCTGCACAGAAAAAGTTAGTGTTTGGCGACCCAGGCAAGCTTAGTCTTACTTGGTCGAGACACATAATGCAATTGTTCCATGGGAATAGTTCTAACAACAGTTTTCTTCCTATTTCTAGCATGGTTAGAGTTATGCACATGTGAATCATCATAGAAATCATTCAAGTTCACATTGTTACTCCTACTGTTCCTTCTCTTTGTGTGCTCTTCAGAGAACTTTCTTTTCTTTTCACAGTCTCTTTGTACATGTCTGTTGTCTCCACAATACCAACACAGCTTGAATTGTTCCAATTGAACATACTTTCTGTTAGGAACAGTACTCTTGCGTTGTTTCGCATGTTCAGGACATGGAACGTTTGGTTGCGTTCCCTGAGACTGCTTGAGAAAAATCTTGTGGGCAGGTTGTCCAGTGTACCAGGACTGAGTTTCATCCAGACCACTCTCAAGTACCTTGACGTGGCTAAAAGTGCATAGTGCAAATGTCGTTGATTAGCCTTATCAAAGTAAATTATCCTAACCAACCTACTAAACAGAGTATAGCAGACAAGTAAGGGTCGAATCCCACAGAGAAGGTATGATGTAGTATGCAAACGTGAATGACGAGTAACAAGTAACTGGGGGTTTTGTAATCAAGAGAGCAAACAAGCAAAGTAAACAAATTTGGTTTATGTAGGAAGAAAGTATGATAAGGGGAAGTAGTTCCACTAGACCGAAATCCACAATACAGAGATAGAGTTTGATCACTGAAATCTATTTTGTCCAAGTTCGTTTATTTATCCTTATAGTCGTTCCCACCCTGATCGTAAGTACTATTGATTCTCACAGTTGTCAATAGACTTATTACTATGCCAATGATAAAGCACGACTGATTCTCACAGTTGTCAGCATACTTTACCACCAACACAGCAATAGCAATGCACACAAGGATATAGGATACATGCAAGTAGAAAGACGTACAAGTACTCACTCCCCTACTTAACATGCAATTGATTCTCACACACAATTGTATGCTCGGGACCCCTATACGCACAATTGTGTTTGCCACTAGATATGCACTCGGAACCCCTATATGCAATCCTAGCAATTGATAAAAAAATATTCAACCTAGTTGATCAGGCTAAGAAGAACAACAAGAAATCAATATCAATATAACCAAGAGAATCAATCCAACACTTATAAGGATAAGAACAAGGAATAAAAATCTCACAAACACATCAACTGTACTGCTTCAATCGTCTAGCAGAACCAAGGGAAATTAGCTCTCCATCAAAGGGGATGAAAAACTCTAATTAGAAAACTACGTCTGAAACAATAGTGCGTCTGATGATGATGATTTGGAGGCTGTGGGAAAAGAGGTTAAATAGAGTTAACCTAAATCCCCAAGATCACAAATCATATCTTACAAGGAAATAAAATAATAAAATAAAGGAAATCTGACTAATGCATAAAAGGAAATAAAGTAAAATAAAATAACTCTGGCCGCGAGGTCATTAAGCGCAGCCACCGCGGGGCGGTGAAGATCCACCGCGGGGCGTCGAACTCTCCACCGCTGGGCGGTGGCTTCCTCTGGCGCGGGCTCCATTCTTCACTGAGAGTCATCGCCGGGTCGCGGCAAAGTCGCTGTGGGGCGGTGAACTCCAGTCCTCCAACTCTCTTCTTCTCTTCTTCTTTTGCTGCTCTCCAATACTACCAATTGTTGGTAACCTTCTCCATAAATGCTCCAGCAGCTCCATCTAAGCTGCAAATCCTTGGATTTCTTCACTTCTCTCCATAACATCTGAATTGCAGACTTAGCACCAAAACTCATCCAAAACTCCTCCAAATTATGCTAATAGTTGCTAGTAAAGGTGTATGAAATAACACCTATTAGACCTTGATGCGTTCCTCAAGATTGCGATTCTTCTCTCTAGCATCTTGAAGTTCCCTATCTCTTGCTTCACGTAGTTCCAGTATAGAGGTATCATCTTTCGTTTGCTTGGAACCTGTATAGCCAATACCATACCTTGCTTCGACGAACTTGACGCTTTCAGCTTCAGCTTTATGTTCCATCATAACAGAATGAATCTTGTGCACATAGGACTTCATCTCGGATATCTGTGCTTCAAGCTTACTTGGACTAGCTATACTCCTTGCATCAGTATTGTTAGAAACTTCATTCATAAGCAAAGAGACTTTTTCATTTCTCAATCTCTGAAGTTCCTCATGATTAGCCTCACATGAAGAACAAGGAACAGTTGAGCTACTAGCAGTTTTAGACAGATTCTCTTTTAAACTACTACATTCATCTTCAGAATTTGCAAGTTCCTCTTGTGTTTTCAAATTTTCAGTGTACATTTCCCTTATGAGAGCAATCAATGATTTTTTGTCATAATTCACAAGAGATTTCAGAAAGGTTTCGGGATTTACCTCGAGTTCCTCAGAAGAGTCGTTGATGGCCATAGCACACATTTTGCCACTCCAAGCTTCAGGATCTTCACTGTCTGAGTCATCTTCATTGCCCCACACAGCAACGAAGGCTTTCTTCTCATCGTTCCCAGACGGTTTGCTTGGTTTCTTCGGTTTTGGGCAAGAGCTAGCGTAGTGACCCTTTTCGTTGCAGTTGTAGCATGTGATATCCTTGATGTCACGAGTCTCACCGTTCCCTCCTCTGTTGTTTCTTCCTTTATTGTAGAGGGAACGCATGACTTTGGTTAGCAGCACCACTTCAGGATCATCGGAGCCATCATTATCATCGAGGTCATTCTCAATCCTGTCAACAGCCTTTTCAACCATCAAAGCGATTCCCTTTTCTTTGGAATCTTTGTTTCTTGCAGCCTTCTCTTCATTGTCATACTTCTGAATCTTGCTGAAGACCTCATGGAACGTCAATTTGACAATGTTGGGGTTCTCCTTTAGAATGGCTTTGGTCATTGCATGGCGATGAGGAAGCCCATTAATGATTATAAGGATCTTTTCGTCAGGAAGGATTTCTGCATCCGTGACAGAGTGGGCAGTCAGATTTGCAGTGATCTTCTCAAACCTGGCTTGGTAGAAACTCACATCTTCCTTGTCATCCATTTTGAAGTTGTAGAAGTCCTTCTTGGAAGTGAAACGATCAACTTCACGCAGATCCTTGCTTCTCATGTACATGTGTTCCAAGGCAAGCCATTTAGCATTAGCCGACTCACAAGATTGGAGTTTTTTCACATCTTGCTGATTGAGAGCATTGTTGATGAGCATGGCTGCTTTGCAATTTTTCTCCATGATTTGAAGATCGTCTTGATCCCATTTCTTCAGTTTCTTTTTCTTCTCCAGATTGACAATGTCAATATCACCAAGGGAGATCACCAACCAGCATTGGTAATCGTTACTTTGCACCCATTTGATGAAAAGTGTCTTCCAATGTTGATATTGGCCAGCGAGCAAGAGAGGGGGCCTTGAGGAGTTCAATCCGACTTCGACGGTACTAGGAGCCATTGTTACCTGAAAAATCTGTAAGTAACACACAATCTAGAGCAAACCGGCTCTGATACCAATTGTAGAATCGAGTGTGTTATATCAAGGAACGGTAAGTTCGTTCCTTGGGCAGCGGAAAATAACAATAGAATTATGAAGTAACGAGCTCAGTTCCTTAGAGAGGAAAACTTAATCAACCAACTAGTTGACTAAGAAAAACCTCTACCTCTAGGTTTCCCTAGTAGGATTTCGAATGTCTACTTATGTTATTAATCCTGAAATTACAAACAAGCAAGTCTTATCTCAATCTAGTTTACTCCTAGATATCTAGACTTCTCAATATAACGTTCCTAACAACACACTAGACAACCAAAACCCTAACAAGTACTCAACTTACCAAAGTTTCGTCCTTGTAAGTGTTCTTCTTGCTTTCGAATGCTCTGCTCTGGAAAATGCTCTGTGTGTTCCGTAGTTGTAGAAATTCGCAACTCTCTAATATATAGTCTAGGAAATTCTCATATTTTACCCTAGTTTTACTTAAGGAAAATAAGATAATAAAATCCTATACAATCTTTTCTAACAATATTCTACCCAAAATCTCTTCACCGAGATCTTCCTTGAGGCCCAAGTTGCAACTTCCAAATCTGTTTTCCATAACAGATATTCGGCGGCTCTCTAGGGTTTCAGCGCACGTGTCCTCCGTTCCTTGCGTTGTTGTTCCCTTTCTCTGTTTTGTTCAACATCACGCGTCTCTTCTCTTCTTTCGTTCCATCGTGTTGTTTTTGGCTTCTCTGTTCCTTTGCTTTTCTGTTTCGACTCTTCTCAGGTTTTCATCGTTCCTTTGACTTCACCGTTTCCTGAAACTCATAGTCACACTAAAAACCATCAAAAGCATTTGAGTTTATCATCATCAAAATCAAAGGGAACATCATCGTTCCAACAGCCTCCCTTTCATCGACTTCAAGTTTTTCTATGATTTGAGTTAAAGGAAGTCCTTGAATGCCAGGGGTAGTCTTCAGAACTCTTTTGATGAGATTGAATTTGGAGTTGAGTCCGTTGATGATAACAAGGGCTTTTGACCATTCATCAAGTTCCACATCAGCGTTGGTGAGTTTTGTGACAAGCCTTGTGAAACGTGAGTGATATTGGGAGATGTTCTCAGTTTCAAGCATCTCGAAAGTGTGGTATTCTCCTTCTAGAGTAAACTTCCTGCTTTGCTTTAGTTTCTCACTTCCTTCATGCATCTCCTTTAGAGCAGTCCAGATCCCTTTGGCAGTTGGGATTCTTATCACTTTGTCCATATCTTCCCTTGTTAATCCATTGAGAATAAGTTGACGAGCTTTAGCATTCTTCTCTTTGATGGTGTAGTACTTAGGCTTCCATTGATATTCAGTTAAGTCCTTAGGAATGACTCCATCACCATTTTCTATCACGCGCCAGCATTGATAGTCCATGGTTTGGATGTAGTTGGTCATGCATTTCTCCCACCATTCTTCTTCTCCCTTCTTAAGAATGTGTGGCTTGTTGATGGAGATTCCCAGGCTAAATTCGCTTGAACTAGACACCTTGAAATCTGTAAACTAACACAAATCTAGAGCGCCTGCTCTGATATCATTTGTAGGATCGTACTTGTTAGTTATCGAGGGAACTGAGAGTCCAGTTCCTTAGCAGCGGAATAAGTAAACAATAACAGAATCAAGACAAGTTCCTTAGAGTGGAAACCTTTGATAACCAACTAGTTATCCAGGATAAAACCCACTACCTCTCTTGCAAGAGGATTTCAAAGTCTACTTCTTGTATTAATGCTTCGGTTACAATCAATATGCTAGAACACACAGATTAAGTCTTAGACACACTAAAGACTCTCAACCTAGTTCGACCTAACAAGGCAAACAACAAGCAAGCAACTTACTCAGTTCTTCTTCAAAGAACTTGGCACGTTTTCTTCTCAGCACTCGGAATTCTTCAGTTGCGTGAATGCGTGAAAAATGAGAGAGGTTTGACTACTTTATTTATATGAATTAATTGATGGAAAAAATAAATCTCCAACAATCAGATCACACAAAGAAAATAATCAAAAGTAATCGTTAAAGATAACATTTGTTACCAAATATAATCTTTACCGATTTTTACATGTTTTGTTTCCATAAAGATATACTTTAAGCTCCTAAAATATATGGAAACAGGATAAGATCTTCAAGTTCTCTCTCCAACTAAAGATCTACCCTAATCAGCTCGCCGCCGCTCTTCACATATTGTTCCAAATGTTTCCAGCGTTGGCAAGCCTCAGTTCCTTCCGCCAGTTCCCAAATCTGGCGTCTCTGTCTTGTGCTTTCTGAATCCAGAGTTCCCTGTTTGTCACACTAATGGAAATATTAATAGCAAAGGTGTTTGTCATTATCAAAACTAGGAAAACTGAGGAAGGGAACTAGGTAGGGAACTGAAGTTTCCAAAAGTTCATGTCCTAACATATTGTCTCATCAACAATAATAAAAACAACAACTCTAATATGAAATTTTACCACTGTACCAAGAGATAGCTCGGTCGACCCAGTATAGAAGGCATCAATTTTTGCGGTGGTTCTCAAGTTCTTGGTCCACAGCAGCACAAGTCTTGTAGTAGGCCTTCTTCCATATGTTCAACCACTGATCTAGCTATACAAACTTCAAACAACAACAAAAAGAGATTCGCAACTCAAAAATAGAAGGCAAAATGATATATTAGATCTGAAACTCAAGGACATGAAAATTACGAAGACATTTCAATGTGGACCGATTTGTCGCCGGAGTCGTCGTCGCCGAAGATGGAGACGCGGTTGTAGACGAGGAGGAGGACGAGAGCGACGCCGATGGGCAAGCCGCTGGCGCGGTGGATAGAGTCAAGCTCGCCGGTGGGAAGGATCGAGGAGAGGAACTGGATTGCGAGGAGGAGGACAATTGGGAGGAGGAGAAGCAACACGGGGCTCAGCAGCTCCGAGATCGACTCTATAATGGCGTCGGCATCGCCGATCATCGGCCCCACCACTATTACCACCACCGCCGCCGCCAGTAGGATGTCGTGGTGTGCATGCCGGGGCTGTTCGATTTCTTTGAGCAAACCCCCAAAATGTAATTGTGAATGTGAAGAAAAAAAAGAGGTAAAAGGGTACCTTCCGTCGGGAATCTTGTAATACAAGGGAAGGAAGAAGTGAATTTAGGGGAGAGTAATCCACCCTAATATATTCTAAAGGAGAGACTATATCGGCACTGCAAGATGAAGATGGGAATTGGGTTGAAGAGAAAGCGGCAATTGAATCTCTTGCTACTGACTACTTCAGAGAACTCTATCAAATTCCTCTGGAAGAGTTGAATCCCATCGTTATCCCTCATGGCCGCTTTCCTGTCATCGACAATGCAGTTTGGGATAATCTAGTCACTCCTTTTGACAACAATGAAATTCTTCGGGCCATCCGCCAAATGGGAACTCTTAAATCTCCCGGTGTCGACGGATATCAGCCGATCTTCTATCAAAAATGTTGGGCCACAGTGAGTTCTTCCATGATTAATGCGGTTAAAGACTTCTTTCAGACCACCTTGATGCCCCATGGTCTGAATGAGACGTTGATTACCCTTATTGCTAAAGTGAGCAACCCGGTTAAGGTTAGTCAATTTTGCCCCATTAGCCTTTGTAACGTTCTGTACAAACTAATCACAAAAGTACTAGCTAATAGAGTGCAGCCACTTCTTGCGGAGCTCATTGGCCCAATGCAAGGAAGCTTTCTTCCTGGACGTGTAATCACTGACAATATCGTCCTTGCTCAAGAAGTTGTGCATTCCATGAAGAACAAAAAGGTGCTAAGGGTTGGATGATCTTGAAAGTGGATTTGGAGAAAGCCTATGATCGTCTCAGATGGGTATTTCTTGTTGACACTTTACATGACGTGGGATTCCCGGATTGTTGGGTCGGTTGGATCACGGAATGTTTCTCTACCTCTTCCATGCGACTTCTTTTGAATGGTGAGGCTACTGACAATTTCATTCCATCCAGAGGCATTAGGCAAGGTGACCCAATCTCCCCTTATTTATTGTTAGGAAACGGAACTCTGGAACTTAGGTTCCCCTGAGAGTTCATTTCCTCAGTTTCTCTACTTTTGACGATGACAAATATTATGATACTAATATTTTATCTCAAAGATGTGCTTTAAGGAACCACAGGAATATACCGAAGGGAAGAAAGCCAAACAGGACAAGGGAACCAAAGGAACAAGACAGATGAAGGAAACCAGAGGAACCCAGGTGTGCCCAGAAACCGAGAAATCTGGGGACACACAACCTCGGACAAAAGGTGTTAAAATCAACTTGTCCGAAGCCTCCAAAAGACTGCCAATACTCAGAGCAAAACAACAATATCATAGGAACTAGATGGGTTTTCAGAAACAAGCTAGATGATACAGGAGCTATGATAAGGAACAAAGCAAGACTCGTTGCTCAAGGATACAATCAACAAGAAGGCATCGACTATGATGAAACCTATGCTCCAGTGGCAAGAATTGAGGCAATAAGATTGTTGATTGCCTTCGCATCACACAAAGGGTTCAAGTTGTTCCAAATGGATGTAAAGACGGCCTTCCTCAATGGAATTCTTCAAGAAGAAGTCTATGTGAAGCAACCTTCAGGTTTTGAAGACGATGATCATCCAGATCATGTCTACTTTCTAGACAAGGCACTCTATGGCCTCAAGCAAGCTCCCAGAGCTTGGTATGATCGTCTTGCCCAGTTCCTACTCTCAAATGGCTACATGCGTGGAGTTATTGATAAGACTCTCTTCATCCTAGAAGAAGAAGGTAACATCTTAGTGGTTCAAATCTATGTTGATGATATTATTTTTGGTTCCACTAACCTGTCCCTTGTAGACAAGTTCAAAGACTTGATGAGCAGTGAATTTGAAATGAGTTTAATTGGGGAACTCACATTCTTCCTCGGATTACAAATCATTCAAAAGGAAGATGGTATTCAAATCCACCAACAGAAGTATGTCAGGAAACTACTGAAGAAGTTCAAAATGGATTCATGCAAGCCTCTCTCCACTCCCATATCCACCATTGCCCATCTGGATAAGGACCACTCGAGTCCTCTAGTGGAGGAAAAGCTCTATAGAGGTATGATAGGCTCACTCATGTACCTAACCGCTAGTCGACCAGACATTGTCTTTGTTGTTGGCTTGTGTGCTAGGTTCCAATCTTGTCCGAGAGAAACCCACTTGGCTGCTGTGAAGAGAATACTTCGATATCTCAAAGGAACTGACGATCTCTGCATTTGGTACCCCAAAGAATGTCCCTTTGAGCTCATGGGTTTCACTGATGCTGATTATGCTGGATATTTGGTGGATAGAAAGAGCACTTCTGGAATGGCACAGTTCTTAGGCCCTTGCCTTGTGTCATGGGGATCAAAGAAACAAGTTTCAGTCTCCCTCTCCACCACAGAATCCGAGTACATTGCAGCCGCCTCCTGTTGTTCCCAACTTCTCTGGCTAAAGCAACAACTCGCGAACTTTGGTATGTCTTATGGCCCTCTCACTATTCTTTGTGATAACACTAGTGCCATAAACATCTCTAAAAATCTTGTGCATCATACTAGGACCAAGCATATTGACATAAGACATCATTTTCTTAGAGATCATGTTGAGAAGGGAAACATCATTATGAATTTTTGTAGAACTGAAGATCAGGTTGCAGATATTTTCACCAAGGTATTGAATAGAGTTCCTTTTGAGATCCTTAGATTGGAACTAGGAATGATTCATATTACTCAGTAGCCAGAAAGGAACCAGAATATAACGCGTCTCCAACGGCTAGAATGACACTCTCCAGAAGCTATTTATGGCAAAATCTCAGAAGATCAGTCACGTCTTATCAGTTGGCAGACCCCCTCTTCTCTGAAAGAGCAAGTTTTGAATTTGAGTTAGCCGTTCCGAAAAGCTGCAAGTGTATTCAATGCCTCAGATTTACCTTGATCTTCTCAACGGCCGGATTTGCCTCAACGATCTCTTCAGCCCTCACTGCCTTTAAAGAGTGGCCTTGATCATCCAAGCTAATCCCATAACTCGCCATTACTCTGATCTTCTGCTTCTCCTTCTCTCAAACACAGAAATCCTTAAATCCTCAAAAATGGCCAACCAAAACCCTAATGTTATCCTGGATGAGGAAGAGGCTACCATTCTCAGAGCCTTTCGAGAAAAGAAGGCAGCTTCATCTTCTAAGCCCATTTCTGCCACCTCCTCTCAAAAATCCCAACCTAAAGAGAAAGCAGTGGAGAACCCTGTAGAGAAACCAGTGGAGCAACCCGAAGAGAAACTTGAGGATCCACCAAAGGAACAGGCTGAGGAGAAAGCCATGGCCATCACTCTGGCCTCTGAATCGGCCACCAAATCCTCCTCCGAAGGTGACTCTCACGACTCCTCGCCTGACAAGTCTCTCCAAGAGCTCCTCAACCCTCACCAGTAAGCCTCAAATCTAAAACCACCTCTAACCCTGATCCCTCAGTCGCCACTAGAATGAAACAAAGAAATAGGAGCTCCCAAGCTATAGTTCCCTATGAGGCCAAATCCACAAAAGAAACCAAATCCACAAAAAGAGCCAAAATCACCACCCTCTCTGCCTCTTTCTCCCTGGGTCACGTCTCTTCTCTCTTCTCTAAGAGGAATATCATTAAGCCTCTCATAGTCGGCAAGGAATTCTGGACCCAAGAGCTGGCAGAAGAAGATGAGGAAATGTTTGGAGAGGCCCTGAACGAGCTTCATTCTCTGCTACAGTTTCAAGGCTGGGATGAGATGTTGACTGAGCCCTTCTCTACTTCTGATGAGGTCGTCCGCCTGTTTTACCAGTCCATGGAGTTTGTGCCAGCAAAGGAGAACTGTCCCTGTAACGAAGCCATTCTCATATGGAAGGGAACCAGCTATCCCCTGTCCGCCAACCTCATTGCGTCTGCTCTAGGGATTGAGTCAAGGTCTGGGTTTGGCATTCTCCCTCAGAAAAAGGGATGGCCCAAGGGAAAGGGCTACAAATCCAAGGGAGCAGTGGTCAAGAAAATCTACGACGGCGCCTCTCCTTCATCTTTGGAGACAAATGATCTCTCCATCGCAAACAGGCTATTACACTTCTGGATCACCCGCAATCTGGTTCCCAGACAATAGCACAGGAACGATGTTCTCATCACTGACGCCATTTATATGGACAAAGTACTCTCTGATGTTCAATTGGATCTCCCTCGTATTGTGTTGGCTCACATGCAGTTTTGTGCATCTCATGACTCCCATGCTTTACCCTTCCCCCATATCATCAAGAATATCCTCTCTAACCTTCACCAGTACCCAGACGATCTGTCTGAGACAGTCTATAACAAGTGTCTTACCATGGCCACAGTTCGGAAGTTGAAGACTAAGGAACAACTGCCCAACCCCTCTGAAGCTCAAGAAATTCCGCCTAAGGAAAAGGCGAGTTCCAAGGACCCTTCTAGTTCCCGACCACAGCCCACCCCCTCTTTAGACTCCTCTGCGATCCTTGTTGCTCTGGATCGTATTGAAAAGGCAATCATGGAAGGCTTGACTGCCATACCGGTCGCCCTCAATGATCAAGTAAAAGAGTTGGGGCGCATAAGTTCTGCTGTTGTGTATCTGGTAGAAATCCTTCAGAAGGATTGGCAAGGTGCAATCAGTGCTCATCAGGCCACGGGCCAAACGTAGGAACTGACGACAAAGCTGAAGACGAGGAGGCCGCTGCTATGCCATAGGAACGCTTGTTCTGGTTCCCAGTGCTGTACCACCACATCGTGCTAGTAGTTTCCCTTAGGATCCTACTCCCCTCGTCTATCCACTTGTTGTCCCTCCTAAGATTGCTTTTGTTGTTATCTTTGTCGTTTGTTGTCCTGTTGTTGGTCCTTGTTGGTTGTTGTTTTGTGGTCGGTCTTACCCGTCTTTGAACAATGTTCAGTTTAAGCTCTAATGATTATCTTTTCGTTTCGTTCCAATGATCAATCTGTTTTTTGCCTTAAAGTTTCCATTATGTTTCTGCTATGGGTTTGATGCAATTGTATATTCACTTGGACATCATGCTCTTAACTAGTACTTAATCTTTTCGATGATGTCAAAAGGGGGAAGAAAATGATAGGAACCTTGAACTTTGGAGACTACTGAACTAATAGGAACCCTAAACTAGTTTTACTTCTAAGGGGGAATTTGAAATAAACTCGTTCATTTGCTTAGGGGGAATTTGTAACCATTGAATGTTCTATCATTAACTTGTAATGTTGTAACTCCCTTAATCTCAACTGGTCTCATGAAATTCAAAATCCTATTATGTTATCAGGTTCCTTGTATTTGTCATCATCAAAAAGGGGGAAATTGTTATGAAACGGAACTCTGGAACTTAGGTTCCCCTGAGAGTTCCTTTCCTCAGTTTCTCTACTTTTGACGATGACAAATATTATGATACTAATGTTTTATCTCAAAGATGTGTTTTAAGGAACCACAGGAATATACCGAAGGGAAGAAAGCCAAACAGGACAAGGGAACCAAAGGAACAAGACAGATGAAGGAAACCAGAGGAACCCAGGTGTGCCCAGAAATCGAGAAATCCGGGGACACACAACCTCGGACAAAAGGTGTTAAAATCAACTTGTCTGAAGCCTCCAAAAGACTGCCAATACTCAGAGCAAAACAACAACATACCCAGAAACGCTCAACCTCGGACAGAGAAGGTGAAAGCGACAGGATATAGAGACGTCGATGTCCAGAAGACAGTTCCCAAGCGGCCAGCTTGTTCAACCTCGGACGAAAGTATTTGGACAACGACATAGCAAGGCTCGTCTGAGGTAGTTGACCAACCAAGAGAGATTCTGAGCTGCCTAGGTTGTTTGCACATGCCAAGAACAACGTGGATCAAGGAGAACCACTCATCCTAGGGCAAGCTCAATCTGTGGGAACCCAGAGAGGATCGAGCTGCGAAGAATCCTCTATAAAAGGAAGACTAACCCAAGGGTTATCTTCAAGCACTGAAACACGACTCACACTCATTAGCAAATATCTAGTGTGAACCTCCAAACAAGATCATCAAAGCAAACCGAGATCAAGAGGAACCAGTCAAGGAAGAAGAGCTGAGTGCTAAGTTCCTGTGACTGTAAGTGATAGTTCCTAGGTACGAAAGTCTGTTTCTTGGATTGATTATTGATTGTGTTAAGTTATCTAGGATTGTCTAACTGTGTGTAAGGCAAAGGAACTGTGTGTTCGTTCCTAGGATAAGCTGTAACCAAAAGAGATAAGAAATCAAGAAGTAGACTTTGAAATCCTTTCGAAAGAAATGTAGTGGTTTTTATCCTGGATTGCTAGTTGGCAATCAAAGGTTTCCACTATAGGGAACTTGTCATTTGTTTGATTGTTTATTTCCGCTGCGAAGGGAACTTAGAATCGATATTCTGAGTTCCTTAAGTTATTATCTAACAATCACGATCCTACAATTGGTATCAGAGTAGGAAAAGCTCTAGATCTTTGTTAAGTTTGCAGATCATGTCTCAACCAAGCAAGTTTGAGCTCGGAATCTCCACCAACAAGCCACATCTTCGAAAGAAAGGAGAAGAAACATGGTGGGAAAAGTGCATGGAAAGCCACATCAAGACCAACGACTACCAATGCTGGAGGATAGTCGAAAATGGAGATGGCTATGTCGATCTTACCATGAAGGAAGAAGATTGGAAACCAGAACACTATGTCATCATGGAGAAGAATGCCAAGGCCAGGCAGTTCATCCTCAATGGATTGGACAGAGAAGACATGGACAAGGTCATAGGCATCAAGACAGCGAAGGAGATGTGGAAAGCTCTCAAGGAGATGCATGAAGGAAGTGAGGAACTAAAGCAAAGCAGAAAGTTTGCTTTGGAAGTAGAATACCACACTTTTAAAATGATGGAAACTGAGACCATCTCAGAGTACTACTCCCGCTTCAACAGATTGATTGGAAAGTTGACAGCGGCGAGAGTCGATCTGGATGAAGTTTCCAAGTCCCTAGTGGTCATCAATGGACTCAACTCCAAGTTCACCTTTCTCAAGGGAATCATGAAGAACACTCCAGGCATCCAATCCCTTCCCTTGACCCAAGTCATAGGAAAACTGGAGGTTGAAGAAGGAGAGCACACCAAGGCCAATGCCGATAAGAAACTAGAGAAAGAAATTGCCCTCAAGATCTCCAAAGCTTTCTCTAGGCTCGAGATGGAGGAAGAGAACTCAGACCTTGAAGAAGAGGAGGACGAACTAACAGCCCTCTTCACAAAGAACATCAAAAAATTCTTTGTGAAGGGAAGGTTCCAAAAGGGCAGTTCCTCTCACAATGGACCAAGAAGAGATATCAAGGAAGTCTCCTGTTACGAGTGCAAGGAGAAGGGACACTACGCTAAGAACTATCCCAACAAAGAAGAGTCCAAGGAAGAGGAAAGACCTCAAAGAAAGAAGGCTCTCGTAGCATCATGGGGAGAAGACTCAGATGAGGAACTGGATCTGAGTGGCTTCTCTGGAGGGAGATGTCTCATGGCAAAAGGAGACTCAAGCGACTCAGAAGACCTTGAGGTAACTTCTAACGATCTCTTAAAATCCCTAGTTGATTGTGATAAGAAACAACTTCTTAAGATCATAAAGAAACTAGGAAAGGAAACCAGTTCCCTTCAACAGAAACTAGATGATTGTGAAGATGAAATTGCTTGCTTGACTGTCGAGAATTCTGTTTGGAGTAAGAAACTTGATGAAACTGAGAAAGACCTAGCTGAAACTCACTCCAAACTCATTGATATTAGAAATATGCATGCTAGTCACCTTAAAATTTGCAAATCTTGTGATGAAACTAGCATAGACTCTGTCAAAGTTCCCTTGCATGCTAACCCACCTGGAAATGACATGCTTCAATCCATAATTGATAGGTTAGACATTCTCACTGATTCCATTAATGAAAAAACGATAAATCAAACTGTTTTTGTGAGACAACGCCATGGAATAGGATATGTCAATAATAAAGGGAACAATGATGCTGAAGAAGAAAAAGCTAGGCGAGAACTTGTTGAGATGAATGAGAATCTCAGTATTGCTCTTGCCACTTCTCGTGATAGGAATCAATTCCTATCAGAGAAGATCATGGTCCTTGAGAACAAAGCTGAGGTTGCCAAATGTCTCAATGAAGGCTCTCAAAGTCCTAAGAAGGAACCAAAGGGAAAAGAAAAGATGGTTCCTGAAAACCAATGGTTCACCAATTTCTTTGCTCACAAAAGATATATTGACATGGCCCATAGCAAGGTTAGGAACAATGTTGATTTTAAAAAAAGGAAAACTGAAAAACCTTTTAGGCCAGGAAAAGGAAAATATGGACATGTTGTTTACAATCGTTTGTGTACCTACTGTGGTAAGAATGGTCATTACAACACTGATTGTGCTAAGAAAAGGAACTTTGAAAAGGAGAAAAGTACTCATTACCATGAAAGGAACCAGTTCCCTGGTTATTCACAGACTCGCAATGCTAATCCCCCCAGTAAAGCCAAGCTTCACTGGGTTCAGAAATCTTAGTTCCCTAATGTGCAGAAAGAAGAGAGGCAACCTCAACTATGGTACATCGACAGTGGGTGCTCATGACATATGACTGGAAGAAGAAATCAAATGACCTCTCTTCAACCTCTCCAAGGAGGGAACATATCCTTTGGAGACAAAAGCAAAGGGAAAATCTGTGGAATAGGAACTGTGAAACTCAACGATCACATTCAGGTAAACAAAGTTCACCTTGTTGATAATCTTGGTTTTGACCTAATAAGTGTGTCACAGCTGTGTGATCAAGGAGACAATGAAGTTAGATTCAGATCAAACGAATGTTCAGTCCTTGACTCCTCGGGACAAATCATCCTAAAAGGGAAAAGATTCAACAATGTCTACATAATTGATCCATCCTTTGTTCCCAAGGAGAAACTTTGTCTCTCAGCTGTGAATGACCAAGCTGATTTGTGGCATCAACGCCTCGGCCATGCTAGCACCAAGCTGATTCAAAAGCTACACTCAAAGGAGCTAGTCAGAGGGCTGCCAAAGCTAAGTGGCACATCTAAGGAACTGTGCTTTGACTGTGTAAAAGGGAAACAGGCTCGTAGTTCCTTCAAGTCCAAGAACATGGTAAGCACCTCAAGGCCTCTTGAACTCATCCACATGGATCTGTGTGGACCCATGAGAGTTCAGAGCCTAAGAGGGAACAGGTATATCTTTGTTCTTGTCGATGACTTCTCTCGCTTTACTTGGACCATCTTTATTAAATCTAAGAGTGAAGTTATTGACCGCTTTAAAGATTTGGTTTCCTTGTTAGAAAAATCTCTTGATTGTTCACTCAATGCTATTCGGTCTGACCATGGTACCGAATTCGAAAATGGAGAATTTCTAACCTTTTGCAGTGAGCATGGAATTGATCACAACTTCTCTGCACTATACACTCCTCAACAAAATGGAGTAGTGGAAAGGAAGAACAGAACTTTGGAAGACATGGCTCGGACTATGCTGATCTCAAGTGGACTCTCTCAATCATTTTGGGCTGAGGCGATCAACACAGCTTGCTATATCATCAATCGAGCCATGCTTTGCCCAATCACAGAAAAGACACCCTATGAGCTCCTAAGAGGAAGAGTTCCCAACATCTCACATATGAGAGTGTTCGGATGCAAGTGCTTTGTGCACAACAATGGGAACGACAATCTTGGCAAATTCAACCCAAGAAGTGATGAAGGAATCTTCATTGGATACGCCTCGGGTAGCAAGGCGTACAAAGTCTTCAACAAAAGGACTAAAAAGGTAGAAGAAAGTGTTCATGTTATTTTTAATGAAAAATCACTTGGAAAGATTGTGCAGAACACCACCAATTTCGTTGAAGACCCGTTTCCCAAGTCATATCAAGAAAATCCATATGAAGATGTCACTCCACCCAGTTCCTGCACTGCTGCTCGGAACCCTCCAATGGCTCCTCCACCAGTTCCCATGAACAATGAACAACAATCCATTTCTGGGAATCATGAGCATGACGACAATATCTGTGGAGACCTCAATGACTCATCTTCCCACATGATCTTCAATGGAGAAGGTGATCCCAACCAGGAAGCTGAATGCTCAACTTAGAATGTCTCTACATCAAATGCTCTAGCCCCCAACAGAGAAAGAAGAGTCGTCAAGCCTCCAGTCAGGTACGAACATCTAACCTTCTTTGCTTTCAATGCTTTTCTGTCTATTGTGGAACCAAAGAACATAGGTGAGGCACTGAAGGATGCGGACTGGATCCAAGCTATGCAAGAAGAGCTCCATTAGTTTGAAAGGAACAAAGTATGGCATCTAGTTCCCCGTCCTAAGGATAAACACATCATAGGAACTAGATGGGTTTTCAGAAATAAGCTAGATGATACAAGAGTTGTGATAAGGAACAAAGCAAGACTCGTTGCTCAAGGATACAATCAACAAGAAGGCATCGACTATGATGAAACCTATGCTCCAGTGGCAAGGATTGAGGCAATAAGATTGTTGATTGCCTTCGCATCACACAAAGGGTTCAAGTTGTTCCAAATGGATGTAAAGACGGCCTTCCTCAATGGAATTCTTCAAGAAGAAGTCTATGTGAAGCAACCTCCAGGTTTTGAAGACGATGATCATCCAGATCATGTCTACTTTCTAGACAAGGCACTCTATGGCCTCAAGCAAGCTCTCAGAGCTTGGTATGATCGTCTTGCCCAATTCCTACTCTCAAATGGCTACAGGCGTGGAGTTATTGATAAGACTCTCTTCATCCTAGAAGAAGAAGAAGGTAACATCTTAGTGGTTCAAATCTATGTTGATGATATCATTTTTGGTTCCACTAAC
This sequence comes from Rheum nobile, assembly GCA_027886185.1. NCBI lineage: Eukaryota > Viridiplantae > Streptophyta > Magnoliopsida > Caryophyllales > Polygonaceae > Rheum > Rheum nobile. The sequence continues at coordinate 1,264,795 of WOAB01000701.1, forward strand.
TTGTCCCTTGTAGACAAGTTCAAAGACTTGATGAGCAGTGAATTTGAAATGAGTTTAATTGGGGAACTCACATTCTTCCTCGGATTACAAATCACTCAAAATGAAGATGGTATTCAAATCCACCAACAGAAGTATGTCAGGGAACTACTGAAGAAGTTCAAAATGGATTCATGCAAGCCTCTCTCCACTCCCATATCCACCATTGCCCATCTGGATAAGGACCACTTGAGTCCTCTAGTGGAGGAGAAGCTCTATAGAGGTATGATAGGCTCACTCATGTACCTAACCGCTAGTCGACCAGACATTGTTTTTGCTGTTGGCTTGTGTGCAAGGTTCCAATCTTGTCCGAGAGAAACCCACTTGGCTGCTGTGAAGAGAATACTTCGATATCTCAAAGGAACTGACGATTCTGCATTTGGTACCCCAAAGAATGTTCCTTTGAGCTCATGGGTTTCACTGATGTTGATTATGTTGGATATTTGGTGGATAGAAAGAGCACTTCTGGAATGGCACAGTTCCTAGGCCCTTGCCTTGTGTCATGGGGATCAAAGAAACAAGTTTCAGTCTCCCTCTCCACCACAGAATCCGAGTACATTGCAGCCGCCTCCTGCTGTTCCCAACTTCTCTGGCTAAAGCAACAACTCGCGGACTTTGGTATGTCTTATGGCCCTCTCACTATTCTTTGTGATAACACTAGTGCCATAAACATCTCTAAAAATCATGTGCATCATACTAGGACCAAGCATATTGACATAAGACATCATTTTCTTAGAGATCATGTTGAGAAGGGAAACATCATTATGAATTTTTGTAGAACTGAAGATCAGGTTGCAAATATTTTCACCAAGGCATTGAATAGAGTACCTTTCGAGAACCTTAGATTGGAACTAGGAATGATTCCTATTACTCAGTAGTTACCTTAGTTTAAAGAATTCTTTCCAGTTCCCTGATTGACTAGTTTAAGTTATTTAACTTGTTGAGTCTTGATATCCTTGTGTTATATCTTTTGCTACAAACCCTTCTTGTCATAATGGTTTCTTACAAAGGCTTAGATAAATTTTTCTGGTTCGTTTCCTTTTGGTCCTCATTATTCTTTCAACTCCTCATTGTTCAAATTTCTTTGATGACCCAAAAGTCACAATCTGATCATATTTCTATCCCAACAATACAAGCCGAAATGATGATTGTATACTAAGACCTACCCTTGCCTCATTGCTCAATTTATTTCTCTATGATCCATCTCTAAACCCTTTCTGAGAATTAATGTGCAATGCGATAATTGGTCTACCCTGTTTTCGCGTATGGGAACGTATCTTTTTGTTCCAATGTTTGACCCACATCAAAGGTTCCCATAAATCCCTCTAGCACGCTGAATATGTCGCCAGAAAGGAACCAGAATATAACGCGTCTCCAACGGCTAGAATGGCACTCTCCCAAAGCTATTTATGGCAAAATCTCAGAAGATCAGTCACGTCTTATCAGTTGGCAGACCCCCTCTTCTCTGAAAGAGCAAGTTTTGAATTTGAGTTAGCCGTTCCGAAAAGCTGCAAGTGTATTCAATGCCTCAGATTTACCTTAATCTTCTCAACGGCCGGATTTGCCTCAATGATCTCTTCAACCCTCACTGCCTTTAAAGAGTGGCCCTGTTCATCCAAGCTAATCCCATAACTCGCCATTACTCTGATCTTCTGCTTCTCCTTCTCTCAAACACAGAAATCCTTAAATCCTCAAAAATGGCCAACCAAAACCCTAATGTTATCCTGGATGAGGAAGAGGCTGCCATTCTCAAAGCCTTTCGAGAAAAGAAGGCAGCTTCATCTTCTAAGCCCATTTCTGCCACCACCTCTCAAAAATCCCAACCTAAAGAGAAAGCATTGGAGAACCCTGTGGAGAAACCAGTGGAGCAACCCGAAGAGAAACTTAAGGAGCCACCAAAGGAACAGGCTGAGGAGAAAGCCATGGCCATCACTCTGGCCTCTGAATCGGCCACCAAATCCACCTCTGAAGGTGGCTCTCATGACTCCTCGCCTGACAAGTCTCTCCAAGAGCTCCTCAGCCCTCAACCCTCACCAGTAAGCCTCAAATATAAAACCACCTCTAACCCTGATCCCTCAGTCGCCACTAGAATGAAACAAAGAAAGAGGAGCTCCCAAGCTATAGTTCCCTATGAGGCCAAATCCACAAAAGAAACCAAATCCACAAAAAGAGCCAAAATCACCACCCTCTCTACCTCTTCCTTCCTAGGTCACGTCTCTTCTCTCTTCTCTAAGAGGAAGATCCTTAAGCCTCTCATAATCGGCAAGGAATTCTGGACCCAAGAGCTGGCAGAAGAAGATGAGGAAATGTTTGGAGAGGCCCTGAACGAGCTCCATTCTCTGCTACAGTTTCAAGGCTGGGACGAGATGTTGACTGAGCCCTTCTCTGCTTCTGATGAGGTCGTCCGCTTGTTTTACCAGTCCATGGAGTTTGTGCCCGCAAAGGAGAACTGTCTCTGTAACGAAGTCATTCTCATATGGAAGGGAACCAGCTATCCCCTGTCCGCCAACCTCATTGCGTCTGCTCTAGGGATTGAGTCAAGGTCTGGGTTTGGCATTCTCCCTCAGAAAAAGGGATGGCCCAAGGGAAAGGGCTACAAATCCAAGGGAGCAGTGGTCAAGAAAATCTACGACGGCGCCTCCCCTTCATCTTTGGAGACAAAGGATCTCTCCATCGCAAACAGGCTATTACACTTCTGGATCACCCGCAATCTGGTTCCCAGACAAGAGCACAGAAACGATGTTCTCATCACTGACGCCATTTATATGGACAAAGTACTCTCTGATGTTCAATTGGATCTCCCTCGTATTGTGTTGGCTCACATACAGTTTTGTGCATCTCATGACTCCCATGCTTTACCCTTCCCCCATATCATCAAGAATATCCTCTCTAACCTTCACCAGTACCCAGACGATCTGTCTGAGATAGTCTATAGCAAGTGTCTTACCATGGCCACAGTTCAGAAGTTGAAGACTAAGGAACAACTGCCCAACCCCTCTAAAGCTCAAGAAATTCCGCCTAAGGAAAATGCGAGTTCTCAGGACCCTTCTAGTTCCCGACCACAGCTCACCCCCTCTTTAGACTCCTCTGCGATCCTTGCTGCTCTGGATCGTATTGAAAAGGCAATCATGGAAGGCTTGACTGCCATACCGGTCGCCCTCAATGATCAAGTAAAAGAGTTGGGGCACATAAGTTCTGATGTTGTGGATCTGGTAGAAGTCCTTCAGAAGGATTGGCAAGGTGCAATCAGTGCTCATCAGGCCACGGGCCAAACGTAGGAACTGACGACAAAGCTGAAGACGAGGAGGCCGCTGCTATGCCATAGGAACGCTTGTTCTGGTTCCCAGTGTTGTACCACCACATCGTGCTAGTAGTTTTACCTTAGGATCCTACTCCCCTCGTCTATCCACTTGTTGTCCCTCCTAAGATTGCTTTTGTTGTTATCTTTGTCGTTTGTTGTCCTGTTGTTGGTCCTTGTTGGTTATTGTTTATGTTGTTTTGTGGTTGGTCTTACCCGTCTTTGAACAATGTTCAGTTTAAGCTCTAATGATTATCTTTTGGTTTCTTCCAATGATCAATCTGTTTTTTGCCTTAAAGTTTCCATTATGTTTCTGCTATGGGTTTGATGCAATTGTATATTCACTTGGACATCCTGCTCTTAACTAGTACTTAATCTTTTCGATGATGTCAAAAGGGGGAAGAAAAGGATAGGAACCTTGAACTTTGGAGACTACTGAACTAATAGGAACCCTGAACTAGTTCTACTTCTAAGGGGGAATTTGAAATAAACTCGTTCATTTGCTTAGGGGGAATTTGCAACCATTGAATGTTCTATCATTAACTTGTAATGTTGTAACTCCCTTAATCTCAACTGGTCTCATGAAATTCAAAGTCCTATTATGTTGTCAGGTTCCTTGTATTTGTCATCATCAAAAAGGGGGAAATTGTTATGAAACGGAACTCTGGAACTTAGGCTCCCCTGAGAGTTCATTTTCTCAGTTTCTCTACTTTTGACGATGACAAATATTATGATACTAATGTTTTATCTCAAAGATGTGTTTTAAGGAACCACAGGAATATACCGAAGGGAAGAAAGCCAAACAGGACAAGGGAACCAAAGGAACAAGACAGATGAAGGAAACCAGAGGAACCCAGGTGTGCCCAGAAACCGAGAAATCTGGGGACACACAACCTCGGACAAAAGGTGTTAAAATCAACTTGTCCGAAGCCTCCAAAAGACTGCCAATACTCAGAGCAAAACAACAACATACCCAGAAACGCTCAACCTCGGACAGAGAAGGTGAAAGCGACAGGACATAGAGACGTCGCTGTCCAGAAGACAGTTCCCAAGCGGCCAGCTTGTTCAACCTCGGACGAAAGTATTTGGACAACGACATAGCAAGGCTCGTCTGAGGTAGTTGACCAACCAAGAGAGATTCTGAGCTGCCTAGGTTGTTTGCACATGCCAAGAACAACGTGGATCAAGGAGAACCACTCATCCTAGGGCAAGCTCAATCTGTGGGAACTCAGAGAGGATCGAGCTGCGAAGAATCCTCTATAAAAGGAAGACTAACCCAAGGGTTATCTTCAAGCACTGAAACACGACTCACACTCATTAGCAAATATCTAGTGTGAACCTCCAAACAAGATCATCAAAGCAAACCGAGATCAAGAGGAACCAGTCAAGGAAGAAGAGTTGAGTGCTAAGTTCCTGTGACTGTAAGTGATAGTTCCTAGGTGCGAAAGTCTGTTTCTTGGATTGATTATTGATTGTGTTAAGTTATCTAGGATTGTCTAACTGTGTGTAAGGCAAAGGAACTATGTGTTCGTTCCTAGGATAAGTTGTAACCAAAAGAGATAAGAAATCAAGAAGTAGACTTTGAAATCCTTTCGAAAGAAATGTAGTGGTTTTTATCCTGGGTTGCTAGTTGGCAATCAAAGGTTTCCACTATAAGGAACTTGTCATTTGTTTGATTGTTTATTTCCGCTGCGAAGGGAACTTAGAATCGATATTCTGAGTTCCTTAAGTTACTATCTAACAATCACGATCCTATATTTATTCATTCTGTGTGTGGAACGTTTGAGTCAAATGATATCCAGTCTGGTGGAGACCAACTCTTGGAGACCCATTCGTATTTCGCGTGGAGGACCACCATTCTCACATATCTTGTTTGTTGATGATATCCTCCTCATGGCGGAAGCAACTGTTGAGCAAATCTGGATGATCAAATCTTGCCTTGCTGATTTCTGTCGTGCTTCTGGCCAAAGGGTCAACATTTCGAAAACAAAGCTTTATGTTTCTCCAAATGTCCCTACTGATCTGATGCTGTAACTTCAGGCCGAGAGTAGCTTTTCAGCCACTGCAGACCTTGGTTCATACCTTGGAATTCCTCTCTTGCACAAAAGAGTTGACAAAGAGACCTTTGGACCCTTACTTGAAAAAATTAACTCGAAGCTTGTAGGTTGGAAGAGTCGCCACCTTAGCTTTGCTAGGAGAATCACCTTAGCTAAGTCGGTTATCGCCTCTCTTCCAGTGTATTCTATGTCCTCTCTTTCTCTGCCTATTAGCGTTTGCAATAAGATTGACCAGCACACAAGGGCGTTTATTTGGGGAAGTAGTGATGAGAAGCGACGTATGCATCTTGTTAAATGGGAAGAAGTCTGCAAAGCGAAGGATATTGGGGGGCTTGGTGTCAAAAGCATGGCACAACTGAACCAAGCTCTTTTGGGGAAACTCAGCTGGCGCTTCTTGACTCAAAGTAACATCTTATGGGCGTCCGTCCTTCGTGCTAAGTATGTTAGGCCATCTCTTGCCACTCAGAATGCTCCTTCGCATGTGTGGCGAGGTATTCATATGGGCGTACACAAAGTTATTCTCTTGGGCTGCAGTTGGATCCTGGGTAATGGGCAAACGATTCATTTCTGGACTGACTCTTGGCTTTTTGATGAACCACTACTGTACCAACTACAAGGGCCCATTGGGGATGATCATCATGGTGCTACAGTAAGTGAGTATTGGAGCACAGGAGGAGGCTGGAAATGGGATCTTCTTTCACACATTCTTCTAGCAAACATCTTGCTGAAACTCGTTGCAATTGTCGTTACTGAAGGTGAGGAGAATCATGACCACCTCAATTGGGGTCCGTCCTAGGATGGCAATTACTCAGTTCGTTCTGCTTACAATATGCTCACCACCCCTGGTGTGACTCATGAGATTGATTCCCCTATTTTTAAAGGTATCTGGAAGCTTTCAATCCCTGAAAGAGTGCGATGTTTTGTTTGGTTAGTTCTTTGGGGTTGTATCCTTATAAATGCTGAACGACGAAGAAGATATCTAACCTATGTTGATGTGTGTGACTGTTGCCCGGGCAATCAAGAATCTTTGTTACACCTGTTTCGAGACTTCTCTCATGCTCGAAGAATTTGGCATTTGCTCAGTCCCCCGAACTCGTATAGGAATTTCTACACTGATGAATATGCGGGCTCGAACGTCATGTGTAAGTCAGTCAAGGATGAATCAGATAACTGGGCAAATATCTTCGCACTAAGCCTATGGTGGATTTGGAAGTGGAGGAACCTGAGAGTTTTCCAAAATGAGGAGTCCAATGGGGATAAAGGTAAATTCATTATGCTTCGGTTCACTAAATACCAGACCGCCTGGGATAAGCACTCTACTTCAAGTATTCAGGTAACTAGAGTTGAGAAGCATATATGCTTGGGATAAACCAAGTAGTGGTTGGATCAAAATTAACACAGATGGTGCAGTTAAGGATGGGAGAGCCACTGCTGGAGGAGTCATCAGGAATTGAGGTGAGTGGCTGACTGGATTCGTCTTCAGTATTGGTTGTTGCACAGTGCCGATGGCAGAACTCTAGGGCATCATCCAGGGTCTTAAGCTCGCATGGGAACAAGGGTACATGAGGGTTTACCTAGAAACTGATTCACGTTTAACGATTCAGTTATTAAGTAAACATGTGGATCGTTATCACCCCATTTCTTATCTTGTCTCGCAGGGACAAGATTTTCTTTGTAGGGACTGGGTTATCCAGTTCCGTCACATCTTTAGAGAAGCAAATACTCTTGCAGACTATTTGGCCTCTCTAGCCTTTTCTTTTGTCTTAGGTTGCCACATCCTTGGAGATCCTCCGGATTGTGCTCTTCCTTTTTTGTGTGCGGACATTAGGGGTTGTATTATACTCCGATTTGTTGTTTAATTTTTCTTTATTTAGATATTGAGAGTTTCGGCTCTCCCTTTTACCAAAAAAAACACTATATCTTCACAAAAAATTACGCCACTTGGCAAATTTTATGCTTGACATGTGTCACCAAATTTCAACAAAATTTTGAACCACTCGGTACAATATGCTATTGACATCTGTCCCTTTTTTAAAAAAATCTGAAAATTGTACTCTCTTCTCTCCCCACTCTGCACCCATGTTTTCAACCAAAAACTGCTTCCATCTCTTCACCCGTGATGTTTTCCCTTCTAGATTTGCTACCACCGTAAAGAACCGCTAAAAACCGCCTCTTTACATCTCTTCTATAAATTATAACCAATTGCAATAACCTCTTTCATGCTGCAAAATCCAAATTTCAATATAGGTGCTTTTACCTCCATTTGTCCTCTTCGGCCACCTGCTTCGACCTCTCCGGCCACCACCTGCATCAGTCGTTTGCTCCGGCCAATAACTTCCCACTTATTGAGTTCCTACTGTCACATCTCTCACAAAGACCTGCGAGCAGCAACAGGGCGTTGCAGTAGCATGGAGGCGGCACTGGTTGCGGTTGAAGCTAACGGTGTGACTTCGGAGATCAGCGAGGCGGCGTCAATGGCGGTCAGCATTGTTGGCATATGCGACATTTGTCTTGCGAGCTTTTCGCAGATCTGAGGCATAGAATTGTGGTGGTTGTCTGCGTCTCCATACAACGAGTGACATCAGCACAGTCCTTCCCATCAAATTTGTGACTGATCAGAAGTGGGGGACAGGTGGACTCGGGGGACGATTTTTTGTAAAAGTGCCTTCTTCAACCTAAACTGTAGGCCCCAATTTTCAAGGCATACATGACGGTCCTCTGTTTCACTTTATATTCTGAAATTGATTGAAAAGAACAAGAACATTCAACATAGAGTATATAAATGGCAGCTACTATATACACTACTCTTTTCGCCTTTTCGCACTACATACGTATGTCATATTTCTGCGTAGAGGAGGAAATTTTTCTACGCAGGTATCTTGCGTACACAAGATACATGCATAGAGCTAAAATATTATTATTTGAGATATGGGACTTGGAGAAATTTTTGAAATTTGTTTTCTACGCCAGGATATGGCGTACGCCAGGATATGGCGTACGCCAGATTCTGGCGCAGAAGGGGATTTTTTTTTTCCTGAAAGCAACAAAGCGAATAACATATTTTTTTTAAATCTGTATTTGACTCTAGTAATAGACGTTATCAAGTAATCAAAGTTACATGGCAATAAATTTGTTTGTATCATGAGGTTTCAATATACTTTTATTCATGTATATTTCTCCACCAATTTGTTTGATATTAACTGTTTGTTATTATTATTTTGAAAATCACATATAACTATGGTTATATCTTATAACTATAAGGATATAACCAAATTGGATATAACTATAAGGATATAATTAAATTAGATATAACTATAAGGATATAACCAAATTGAAAATAACTACACTATATAATCATAGTATATAACTATATAATATAACCATAGTATATAACTATATGATATAATATATGATATAACTATAGTATATAACTATAGAATATAACCAAATTGGATATAACTATAAAATATAATATATGATATAGCCATAATATATAACTATAAGATATAATCATAGTATATAACAATATGATATAATCATAGTATATAACTATAGAATATAATATAGGATATAACCAAAGTATATAACTATAGGATATAACCAAATTGGATATAACTATACAATATAACCATAGTATATAACTATAGGATATACCCATAAGATATAATCAAATTGGATATAACTATACGATATAACCATAATATATAATTATAGGATATAATCATAGTATATAACTAAAGAATATAACCATAGTATATAGCTATAGGATATAACCATAAGATATAACCAAATTGGATATAACTATAAGATATAACCATAATATATAACTATAGGATATAACCATAGTATATAACTAAATTATATAACCATAGTGTATAACTAAAGGATATAACCATAGTATATAACTATAGGATATAACCAAATTGGATATAACTATAAGATATAATCATAATATATAATTATATGATATAACGATATGATATAATCAAATTGAATATAACTATAAGATATAACCATATTATATAATTATAGGATATAACGATATGATATAACCAAATTGGATATAACTATGATATAATCAAATTGGATATAACTATAAGATATATGTGATACCCCGTATTTCTGTAAGGATATTTTGGAAATTACCTGAACGTCTGTTGTGTACGTCAATTTAATTTCGGAGACAGAAAGACATTATGTAATGTTCTTAATCTCTGTAATATTTTTCTAAGTGAAATAATATACAGTCGACGTATTTTGGGACTTAATACTCGTTCGTGTACGATTATTATTTATCCCGGGCTAAGGCCAAAGCTAATCCAAGCTTAATCTGATGCAAAAAGGGCCTTGGCGGCGACCGCCGCCCAGTAGACAGCGTCATCGTTATCTTCCTATGCAAGTGGCCTAGGAATGCGGCGACCGCCACCCGAAATGCGGCGACCGCCGCCAGAGACCCATAAGGGCGGCGACCTATTGCCGGTCGTGGCGACCGCCGCCACTGCTGCAGGGCAAGCTTGCCGGCGACCGGGGGACGGCTTGATCTCGGCCCTCCACGTGCATGGCTTGTCATTTCTTGTTCCCTTGGATTGAGGCTATAAAAGGAGATGGATTGGGATCGAATTGAGCACAGAAACGAAGCTCAAATCTCACTTAAATCATCTCGTTGGAATTAAGCTCTCGTCGGAGTTTTCGATATCGATCGCCGGAGCTCCATTTGGTGTTATTCCAGTTGCAAAGTGAAGTTTTGGAGGCCCTTAGAAGCTTAGAATCCAAAGCAAAGGAAAGGAGAAGCAAAACAATCGAAGTCGGTGAGTTTTTGCCTCTCGTGTATATTTTCTGGTGTTCGTAGCGGCGCCCGCCGTAAGGCAGGCGGCGACCGCCGCCCAGAAGCTCTTGGCTTGTTTCGGCCTTGGCTTCTGTGGTTTCGATCGGGCTTCGTTCCTTTCGATTCCTTTCGTTATTCTTTAGATTCGTACTCGTTGTTGTAGAATCTAACTTAGGGTTTCTTTATGGGTCGATCCGAAGGAATCTGTGTTGCCAGATCTGTCCCTGCTTCGAGCCTGAAAACCAATTGTCGTCGTACCTAGCTTTGTTTAAGCTTCTGCGGGTTTAAGGCAAGTGGCGGTTCGCTCTTGCTCATCATTCCATGTTTCCATTAATTATTAGTTGTTTAATTGAGTAATTAATTTGGAATGAATACTGTGTTCGTCTGGGAACAGTTTTGTTAATTATTTTGGAGAACTAAAATATGATATTATAATAGGTTGTATATCTGTTAGAAGAATGCTATTATGAATATATATTTATGTTGATAGCCTTGAGAGCATTTATGTGGATTTATTGTGAACTATTGTTGTGCGTGAACTGTTTAGTTAGCACTAGTAGTCAGGAACGTTGGACTCGTTGGAATCCAGTCGTTTCTTTATAATTTGGTAGAGAGGTGGCTAAGCCCCACCTAATACCATATGGACGGTCATGACCTAACCTCTGATACACGAGTATAGAGGGGGTGCACTTAGCTGGTATCACAAATCTTGGAATCTAGTAGAGAGGTGGCTAAGCCCCACCTAATACTATATGTATAGGATCCATGGGATATATACATTTAAAAGCTTATAATGTGTTGTGCGTTTGAGAATATCATAAGATAAGTGCCGTTGTCACACATAATTAATATACCCTGGGCGAGTAGTGCAGCTAGGCGCTAGTGCAGCTAGGAAAGCTCGTCTTAACTTTTAGTCGCTCGAATGCGATACTGTAATTCTGTGATTCTTTAAATGTTCCAGACTTTGTCATGCTTCCTAAAAGACTCGATCTTTTGGAGTCTTCTCTTGGATATTCCGATAAGATTCATTTCAGTTGGAATCTTCTCTTGATCATGCCTTTTCATATATTCAGTAGAGTATGGTGGTTGACTAGCATACTCGACTGTTATTCGAGGGACGATGAGTCTAACCTAATACGACTACTTAGAACCTTCTGCTTTGTGCCCTTGCATAGTCTTTCATTAGACTAACCAACCAAAATTATTCTCTGCATGGTTGGCTGGTGTCATTCGTTCGATTCAGCACATCAGATAGAGCGCAGATATGAGGAGACTAGAATGACTATGAAGACGACAGTGGTTTTTGAATGTTTTTAATGTTTTAATCAGGTTGAGAACCTTGGGCATGGTGATCATGGCGATCACAACCCCTTTTTTTTGTAATATTTTTAGAAAGACTTTCGCTGTAACTTATTTACTCTGTATTTTATTTAACTCTGTATTTAGTCCTATTCGGAATTGGGATGTAATTCCGGGACTCATGCTTTAATCGAATATTATGATGATTTTGTATCATAAGTGTTTCATGGATTGTATTTAAACGGTAAAACCTTGGGTGGCTTCGGTAAGGAAAATCGAGGTCACTGGCGGTAATACATTTCCAAATGGATTAAGATTTGGGGGTGTTACAATATAACCATATTATATAATTATAGGATATAACAATATGATATAACCAAATTGGATATAACTATAAGATATATCATTATATCATATAATTATATATTATGATTATATCGTATAGTTATATCCAATTTGGTTATATCTTATGGTTATATCCTATGGTTATATTCTATAGTTATATACTATAGTTATATACTATGGTTATATCCTTTAGTTATATACTATGGTTATATCATTTAGTTATATACTATGGTTATATCCTATAGTTATATATTATGGTTATATCTTATAGGTATATCCAATTTGGTTATATCTTATGGTTATATCTTATAGCTATATACTATGGTTATATTCTTTAGTTATATACTATGATTATATCCTATAATTATATATTATGGTTATATCGTATAGTTATATCCAATTTGGTTATATCTTATGGGTATATCCTATAGTTATATACTATGGTTATATTGTATAGTTATATCCAATTTGGTTATATCATATCGTTATATCCTATAGTTATATACTTTGGTTATATCCTATATTATATTCTATAGTTATATACTATGGTTATATCATATTGTTATATACTATGATTATATCTTATAGTTATATATTATGGCTATATCATATATTATATTTTATAGTTATATCCAATTTGGTTATATTCTATAGTTATATCATATGATTATATAGTGTAGTTATTTTCAATTTGGTTATATCCTTATAGTTATATCCAATTTGATTATATCCTTATAGTTATATCCAATTTGGTTATATCCTTATAGTTATAAGATATAACCATAGTTATATGTGATTTTTAAAATAATAATAACAAACAGTTAATATCAAATAAATTGGTGGAGAAATATACATGAATAAAAGTATATTGAAACCTCATGATACAAACAAATTTATTGTCATGTAACCTTGATTATTTGATAACGTCTATTAGTAGAGTCAAATGCAGATTTAAAAAAAATATGTTATTCGCTTTGTTGCTTTCAGATTTTTTTTTTCTGCGCCAGAATCTGACGTACGTCAAATCCTGGCGTAGAAGGCGAATTTCAAAAATTCCCCCAAGTCCCATATCTCAAATAATCATATTTTAGCTTTACACAGGTATCTTGCATACGCAAGATACATGCGTAGAGAAATGTAGTGCGAAAGAGGCAAAATGGTAGTGCATATAGCGGAGTCGATATAAATTTTACCAAAAATACACACTTATATCAAACAATACCACTTACAAGCCACTTAATAGGAATTTTCCTGAATTTAAGTTGTTATAACATCATTTTCCCTTCAGTTCAGCAAAAGAAATTGGAATATCAGGAGTAAAACCAAATAATTAACATGCAATAAATGGATGGAGAAGTACTTTTATGAATGCAAAAGAAAAAAATCAGTATCAACAAATATTCAAATAGGAAATTTAGAAGGAGCCAATTTTTAGGTACATTTAATGTTCTTTCTCTATTGTAATATCTATAGGAGAGAGAGAGGATATCGGGAAGTGGGAGCGATAAGAGCGAAGCAGAGGTGAGAGAAAAGACGAGGAGGATAGTGGAGGTGGTTGGGCAGAGACTGGTGGTTGTCAGCACGGAAGAGAACGTCGGGTTCTGATACACGGAGAATTTCGCTGGCGTGGGTGGCGGCGGATCAGGTCTTCCCTCCTTGGGCGCACCACCGACTTCCATGGCTGAGAGGAGAGAAGTGTCATAAACCTATGGAGGAGTCAGGTGGTGTCTGTAGTGGTTTTTGAAAGTTTGATTAACTTCAAAAATGCCACCTTCTACGGTTGAGTCTGGATCTTCTAGGTGTTACCTACACCACTACTGTACAATTTTTATTGGTTTAGTTTTATCAATTAAAGACAACTTTTATCGTTTTATGTCCCCACCACCTTAGTTCAAAACTTCTCAATTTTCTTATACAAAGTTAACCTCTTAATCCCATCAAAATTTCCAAAGGTAAGAGTGTTACTTGTTCAGTGGCAGTTCTAATTAATATAATTCAAGTGATGTAATAGTTTCAAAACATATTTTGGTAGAAAGACAAGTCTGATTGTTAAATAGAGTATATGCATCATTCAGTCTATGGGTATATACTATATAGTTATGCACTATTTTCATTTGTCAATTTTTCCATATTCCTATATATAAATATTATATCAAAAGCTGTTTGTGAAAGGGAGGTAAATTTGTAGTGAACTTGAAGGGAGGTAATTTTGGAGGTTCAATAAACAAATTAACAAAGGCCACAAAGAGCTTCTAAGCATGTATATGTATAGAAATTGAAAGGTCCTTTATGTATAGAAATTGAAACAAGAGAATGTATACGTATTTGAATAATACTAAAAATGAAAACAAGATAATGAATGAAATTTACAATTTAGGATTAATGAGAAAGACGAACGTGGTCGAACTTGCCATTTGATTTAGAATTGAAGAGAAATACTAATTTGGATTTGCTTCTGGATATAGACTACGATAAGAATGTGAAAAGCTTTTATGTTTACTGCCATATTGGGTATAAATTATAGAGGGATTTGTAGAAAATCATTCGTTAAATAGGCTATTTTGTCTATAATCACCCGTTATATAAGTAATTACTTGTGATCACCCCTTAAATCCATTCTGTTAGCAAAGAGTCATCCATTAGCCCATTCCGTCCATTTCCACCGTTAATCCTTGCGAAATTACAAATATGTCCCTTATTTTAATTTTTTCCAATTGTTTTTTATTTTGAATGGTCAGGTACGGGTTCGGGTCGACCCAGTGGGTCGAGAGCGTCATTTCAAAATTTTATAAAATAATTATTAAAATTATATTTTATTTAAAACAAAAAAACAATATTTTTTTATATTATTTTAATAACAAAATATATTATAATATTTAATATATAAAATAAAAACACATTTGTAATGACCCAACATGTCAATGACCCAACCTAGAAATTTTCGGTTCGAACGGATCGGGTCACTTTTGACCCAATATTTTTCGGGTCGGGTCTCGACCCAGAAAACACGGGTCGGGTCGGGTTTGCAAGTCAGGTAAAAAATTGACAGCTCTAAATCGGACCAAACCGGTTTTAATATTTTGAATGGTCAGGTACGGGTTCGGGTCGACCCAGCGGGTCGAGCGCGTTATTTCAAAATTTTATAAAATAATTATAAAAATAATATTTTAATTAAAACAAATAATAATAAATAACAAAAATTATTATATAATATTTTAATAACAAAATATATTATAATATTTAATATATAAAATAAAAACACATTTGTAATGACCCAACGGGTTGACCCAACCCAGAAATTTTCGGGTCGAATTGGTTGGGTCACTTTTGATCCAATATTTTTTGGGTCGGATCTCAACCCAAAAAACGCGGATCGGGTCAGGTTAAAAATTGACAGCTCTAAACCGGATCAAACCGGTTTTAATATTTTAAAAACCAAACCAGTGGAAAATTAAAAGAACCGGGCAAACTAGAAAAAATGAGGAGCATATGGGTAATTTTATAAGGGTTAACGATGGAAATGGATGAAATTGGCTGATGGGTGACTCTTTGCTAACAGAATGAATTTAAGGAATAATCACAAGTAATTACTTATATAACAGATGATTATAGGCAAAATGGTTTATATAACTCGTGATTTTCTGAAAATTCCTCTAAATTATAAGGAAAGTAATCATTTTTGAAATGGAAAAGAAAAAGAATATAAGATTTGTGATGGTATGTATAGGTAGTACCGAAAGCTGTAGAAGTAGAGAGAGTCCCTTCTCTCTAAAAACCCCAAAAATCAAAGAGAAAAACTCTCCCCCATCCTATAGGGTTAACCCCTCCAACACTAATCAACAACAACTATCTCCGGAAACTCTCCGACACTACCCACATCGAGTAACCCCTGACACCACCCGCTCCGGGTAACCCCGACACCACCATCTCCAGGTAATCCCCCTATATCCATCACCTTCAAAAATCCCCCATCACTACTGGAACCGGGTAGCCACTGCCCCAACCACCATCGGAAAACCTCCAACTCCACCTCTACATGGCACTCTCTGTAACCGATCTTGTGCTGACTCTACCCAGATCCATAATTGCAACAAACCACCTTTACCTTCCTTTGACCCATCGATATTGGCTTTGAGATCGACCACCGCCGGTAGGCCCAAAGGTCAGAAAGGTTCCACCACTGGATCCTAACTTTATACCACATCTCCTCCACCGCCTCATGGTATGGTGCCACTCTTCCACCCTTGCATCTCCACGTTTGGACTAGATCTGATGCCAACTGCCGATCTTAGATCTGAAGTTTGCTGCCCAAATCGAAGTGTATTTATGCCTAACTGTCCTTCCTTGATCCCAAATCAAACCAAGCTTTAACCTATCAACGGATTCTTGACCCTCCCAACATTTTAAGGCCAGATCTGTACTTTTCTGTCCAAATATGAACACACCGACTAAAATTAAAAATAGAAAGCACAAATTGTGCCACCAACCTCTGGAGCTTACCTCGTCCACATGCCTAATCATGCTTGCCATCATAAGCATAGATTATATTCAAGCAAGATTTTAACGAATGGAAAAGAAATATGAGGTTTCCCATTTTTGTTTTTCTTCTTAAAACACAACAACTTTCAACCCCTATTTTAAAATATTTACTTCAATCACTGGAAAAAAATTATAAATAAAAACTATAAATTGCTAATCCTTGCACAGTCTTCGACTTTGTCTGATAAGATTGCTTTTACCTTGCGTACACGAATTGATTTGTTCAGATTTTGGACCCACCTTCAATATTTGAAAAAGAAGAAAAACAAATGAACAAAAAAATAAAAAAAAGTTTAGATTTTGTACCCATCTTCTTCAACCTTCTCATCAGTGCCCTGTCCGATAATGGATCTTTTTCACTGTCCCATGGCCGATCTTTCTTCAAGTTTGGAAGCTTAGCTTTCCCTCCTCTCACCAGAGGCAAATTTGATCTCACAGAAAAAAGCAAAATTTCTCTACAAAGCAAAAGGCTGAACTTTTCAATGTTTTTTTTAAAAAAGAAAAGGGGGAGATCCCAAAAAAGAAACCCATAGGATAAACAACCCATTCAAAATCAATAATCAACACTCTGATAACTGAAGAGATCTCATCTCCAAGTCTGCCTGCTCGCTTAATCAATAATCAACACTCTGATAACTGAAGAGATCTCATCTCCAGGTCTGCCTGCTGAAGAGATCTCATCTCCAACAAAGCTAAAACTGAGTGGGTTTTTTAAGCCACGTTAAGTGCTCAACCTTAACAACTCAACCTTTGGGGGTCTCACAGACCATTACCCAGTGTATTTTCACAAACGTCAACTAATAATGGATCAACTAAACATCAAGAAATTGATGCCAAAATACCAAACATCAAGAATTTGAATTCATCTAACACCTTTGGGGAAAACCCCCACAACACCATCGACATAACAACACCAACATTATAGGCAAGCCAAAACACCAATACTCAAATTCAAACATCTTTTCCTAATAATCCCTTCGAATACAACTTCCGCTTATTATTTATCAACATTGTAAACATAAATTTCAAATCTAAACTCGTCTCTTAAATTTCACATCTCATTTCTTGCTCTCCATTAAACAAGAAACCACGACTGACTACAACTGGTCTAATGTCATTCACTTTCAACCGCACCTTTATGAGTCGAATCTGATTGACTTCGCCCTTTGGCAAGCTGATCAGCGCTACTTTGTAGGGTTTAATTATGAGTTGTTATCGGTATTTTGGGTACCATTTTGAGATGTTTAGAGCGTATTGTAGAGATTGTAGTTGAGAAGTAGAAGTGCGGATATGGTGGTTTAGAGAAGCTTAAATGAAGATATATTGAAGAGAGAAGGAAGCCACCCAAGAAGACGAAGAATAGACCCAACTGGGTCTACGTTGTGTAGATGTTTTTGATGCAACGAACTCCGCACGTTACGTTGAATCAAGATCTTTGAAAGGTTAGTTAGTAGAAATTGTTGTTTGGTTATTTTTTGTTAATTTTGAAGTTTTTTGTTAGATCTATGTTGTGTAGATGTTTTTGATGGTAGATCTATGTTGTGTAGATGTTTTTGATGGTAGATCTATGTTGTGTAGATGTTTTTGATGTTGTTGTTGATTTTTTGTTTAATTTTGAAGTATTTTTTTGTATGAAATGGTGAAAATTGGTTAGATTTGAATAAAATGGTGTTGAGGGTTTATGTTGAATTTTTGTGAAAATATGCAAATGGAAGTGATAGTATTGGTAGATTTGTTAAAATAGTGTGATTTTTGTTGAATTTATTGTATTATTTGATGAAAAAAATTTCTCGCCGGAATCTGGAAATTGCGCCGGAGAAGACGACGGAATGTCGCCGGAGTGTCGCCGCTGACAGTTGGAAATTGCAAATTCACACGTAACGTGTGAATGTGTCCCACACGTTACGTGTGGAGCCAATTCACACGTTATGTGTGCATTTGCATTTTTGTTCTGGCTTGCCTTTGTTTCCGGCGACTCTCCGGCGTAGTATTTATCCAGATTACAGAATATATTATTTTGATTAAAATGTGTGGATATATAACCGCAGATGGAGCCTGGTGAAAGAACCGCACGTAGGAGGCGCCACAACCTTGTCCGCGAACAGTCGTTTAGGACTGAAGAAGAGGTGAACAGGACGGAGAGAAGGCAACAGAGGGATGATGAGACTGGCGCCTATCAGACTGGAGCCGGTAGCAGTAGTAGGGTTGCGGGCATGGTTTCCGCTCAGAGCTTAATGGCGGTGCCTTTGTTTCCTGGAGATAGGGCAGATTCTGAGCCTCAGTTCTACCCGGACTACCGAGCGAGCCCGCTGTGTGGTTATTCTGATACAATAGATCAGAATAAGTACTACGGGCGGACTTTTAGTCCGCCGGTACTACCGCCGCATGTGAGCCCTCATCAGAGCCCTTCGTATTATTATCAGGGGGCTGCGGATCAAGACAACCCTTAGGAGAACCCGACAGTGTACCCGAACGCTCCCTATCATCAGCCTATGGTAAGTAAATTAAGTATAACATGAATTTGTTTAAAATTTATAATTACTTTTGATTTATTTAATAAATGTAGGATCAGGCCAATACATGAGGGACTCAGGACCAGGCCAGCAATGCCTGGATGCCAAGAGATGACGCTCCGGACGTGGACGAGGAGCCTCAGGAAGCCTCTTCTTCGCGGGCAAAACCGCCCCAATCAAAGAAGAAGGTGAGATATGACCCTGAATTGCGGGTGAGCCTTCCTAGCGGTCCGGAGAGCCCTGATCTCCTCAAGAGTTTTGTCAACCACGTGGCGTACCTCTTGTACCAGCGCATTGTAAGTTGCATGAAACTTTATTTCTTATAATTCTTAATCTTATTACAAATAAGTCCAATGGATTGCTTAAATATGTTCATATACAGCCGGTGTCACCGTTGAGGTTCCAACAGCGAGGCAAGCAGTTACGCTCATGGCGTATCACACCGAATGCCGAGTGGGGTAACATGGCGTCTGCGTCCGGGCTATGTCATCTACCGGACATCATGCACGAGCATGTGGATGAGACGCTGATTGGTGCCTTCGTCGAGCGTTGGCAACCAGAGACCAACTCATTCCACATCCCATGGGGAGAGATGACTATAACTCTTCATGATGTGTGGATGACCATTGCGCTGAACATACAAGGGCAAGACATGGGTCCCCCACAGAAATGGCACGAGCAACTGGGCCCCAATGATTTGAAGAAGGCGTTGGTGGAGCAGGCGCAAGAGTTTTTTGAGCTGCAGGGTGGTGATGTCGTCGCCGGTACCGTGCATGCGAGATATTTTAAGGCTCACTGCCAGGATTTGACTGACGAGACGCATGCGGTGTAATACCCCGTAATTTTTAAGGGTATTTTTGATTTTTTTTAAAATTTTTTCTAATGCCCGGTTTGCTAGACGGATTTAATTCAGGGAGTTTTGGACATTCTGTATTATGTTCTGAGCTCTGTAAAATTTTTCGAGCATTAAATAATACAGTTGAAGTGTATTTGGGGTTAATATGTCGTTAATGTACGAATATATTTAACCCGGAGTTAAGAAATTTGAACGAAATCGAATTCGGACAAGAATGCACGAATTAAGCCGTGACCGCACCCAGTGCCGCACCCATGCCGCACCCGCGGTGAAGGGCAATTCTGAGCAGTGTCGTCCTCCTCCAGTGGCGGTCACTGTAGCACCTGTTTTCTCTGTTTTTGGGCAGGCCAAGTGGCTCCTTTGCCTTTGTCCCCTTGTCCCCGACTCGTTCCCCATCAAGTGGCTCGGATTTGGAGTATAAAAGGGAGGTGAACCCGAAGCTCTTCTTCTCTTCTTCTTCCTTCCTTTCTCTTCATTTTCTCTGTTTTTCTCCCCTCTGAATTTGCCATTTTCGGGGCTGTTGGAGCTCGATTCGAGAAGGCTCACGAGTTGGAGAAGGTTGCCCAAGTGTTAGACTAAAGCTTTGAGGTGTTTTGAGGTCATTCGAATGCAAAACAAAGCCTCCACGAAGTGGGTAATTTTTCTTCCCCGCCATGGCTGTTCTTCGAGCTTTCTCTGGGCACCCCACCGCACCCCGCGGCAGTCCTCTACCGCACCCGCGGCAAGGCTTGTCCGAGAGGTGTTTTGTGTGGTTTGGCCTTGGGCTTTGGCTTGTTTCCTTTGTTTCTTCTTATATTCTTTTAGATTCATATATAAGTGTATTGAATCTAACTTAGGGTCTTGTTATGGGCCATTTCTTAAGGATTTAATATCCAAGATCTGCTCCAGTTTCAGATCCAGGAACTAGACGTTGCTCTGCTTGGTTCGAGCTTGTCGGATCTAAGGCAAGTGGCGGTTCGCTCTTGCTCATCATTCCATATTTCAATTATTTATCAATCGTTTAGTTGTTAAATAATTTGGGATGATTCTGAAATATGTTGGGAACTGTTTGTTAGTAATATAATTAAAATCTGATATTATACTAGGTTGTATATTCTGCTAGAACCGACGCTAGTATATTGTAGATTTGTGCAGGTGAAGGCCGTAAGGGACCTTGATATGATTTATTGTGTGTAGCTTAGATTATTAAATCTAGGGTGATAGTTGTTCAGGTTGAGCCGTGATGGCTTGTGTGATGTGTTTGCGTGTTTAACTGTTAGTTAGCACGAGTATTCGTAGGAGCGTCTGGATCCGGTGTGTTCCATGGGCGTTTCTTTATAACTGTTTAGGGTAATTAAAACCCAATGCGATAGTGAAAGTTTGGACTCCGAGAGGTTCATTATTTATAAGGGCGATTAAGACCCAATGCGATAGTGAAAGTTTGGACTCCGAGAGGTTCATTCTTTATAAGGGCGATTAAGACCCAATGCGATAGTAAAAGTTTGGACTTTGTGAGGTTCATTCTTTATAAGGGCAATTAAGACCCAATGCGATAGTTAGAGGTTTGGATCCTGTGAGATGCAGTTAAAAGTTTATAACGTGATATGTGTGTGTGTGGTCATTTAATTCAGATAAGTGCCTGAAAGCACCTAATTAATGAACGTTGGCGAGTAGTGCAACGTAGCGCTAGTGCAGCTAGGATTGTTCGTCTAGCTTAGATCGCTTGTATGCGATGTGGTGTGCTTGTGTGTTTGTTTATGTTTCCCAACATTTGTCATATTTTCCTATAAGGCTCATTTCATTTGGAGTCTTCTTTTGGAATTGATTGTTGTGAGACTCGATCTCCAGAATCTTCTCTTGTACATACCTTTTGTTATTCTAGTAGGAGTATGGTGGTTGACTAGCATACTCGGTTATTATTCGAGGGACGATAAGTCTAACCTAATACGACTGCTTCGAACCACTCTGCTTTGTACCCTTGCTAGTCTATTCATTTAGACTAACCAACCGTTATATTCCTTGCATGGTTGGCTGGTGTCATCCGTTCGATTCAGCACATCAGGTATGTTGCAGATCTAAGAAGGCTAGAGCGACTATGAGGATGGACGGTGTTTTGTTTTCGACAAGTTGTTTTGTCGCTTTGTTTACAAGTTTTCCGCTGTGCTATTTTGTATTTTGTTAAAGACTTTCGCTGTTGTATTTCTGATTATTGGGTCGTTTTTGGAATCGTGTAATTCCGCGACCATGTGGTTTAATAAAAGTTATGATTTTAGTATTGTAACTATGTTTTAAGTCAGTTATGACGTCGGAAAAGCCTGGGGTGACTTCAGGGTTTACGTCCGGGGTCATCGGCAGTAACGCTTTCAAATGGGGTTAAATTTGGGGGTGTTACATGCGGCTGGGTTCTTGCTGTACTTGGTGGGGTCTTGTCTCTTTCCTGACAAGTCTCAGCATAAATTGCATGTTTATTACACTCCGTTCGTGGTTGATCCCTCGTCAACCAAGAACTATGCCTGGGGTACCGGTGTTCTTGCCCACGTGTACCACGGCTTGGGCGAGTGCACAAGGAAAGAGGCACGGGTCATGTCCACATGTTTCACTCTGATCCAGGTATAAATTTTCTTGTATAAAAATATATGTAGTTTTGTTATAGATGTATATTTGTTATTTAGGGAATTGACTTACATGTAATTGTTTTGTAGGCATGGATATATCAATATTTCCCCATGTTTAGACCTGCACAGAGTGTATACTGGGACCCCCAACAACCGATCCCATACGCCCGTCGATGGGACATGTCACAGGCACCCAATCGGAGTAGAAATTATAGGGAGGAGCTGGATGGGATGCATGTTGAGAGTGTAAGTGCATATACGGTCCTTATCTAGTATGTTAAAATATGAAATTATAGGCATGATTAGTTGTTTTAAATTCAATTATGTTTAGGTTGAGTGGATGCCATACGGCCCAATTGACTTCAACGATGGGATGTTTGCTTCATCGCGATTCCATGGAGTCATATCCTGTTTGTGGGTCACCGAGCCTTACATGCCGGATCGAGCAGCTAGGCAGTTTGGGCGTGCACAACAGTGTCCAAGACCGCCGATTGTGCCAATTAGGGCATGGAGGGGCACGGAGATTAGCAGCTATACGGTGAAATACGATAGAGCCCAATTTGCATGGGATGCCCGTAATCAACATTCCATTAGCCTACAAGCTATGGGCCCTCCAGTCGTTCAACCCCACCAGTGTAGCGGTGATTACATGTAGTGGTACCTCCAGCATACACATCCATTCATCATCCCTCCAGAGAGTGATCACGCTCAGCAGCAGGTAAGAAATTGAATAATTATATCTTGTTTAATTTCGTGTACAAACTATTTATTAATCGTATTCACTTATCTTGTGTACAGTGCATCGAGGGTTGCTACGGACGTCTGAATCCATATCGTGATCACCAACATGAAGATCAACAATGTGAAGACGTAGCCGAGACGTTACGGCAATCATTGGAGCAAATGTATCCTTTCCTTCCAAACCATTGAACTTTGCATTAGGGCAATAATGAATTTTATGACTTCTATTTGATTGTTTGTTATGACTTTTTTGGATTAAGATGTCTTCGTTTTGCATTGTGTATGAGACCGTATTTTAATTCACGTGAAGCTAACGAACTAGATGACGTAATTATGCGTAAATTGCCATCACGATAAACAATAGATCATACAGACCGTGCCTTCCTCCAGAGAGCCAGAAATCGAGTTCTGGGACACCGCACGGTTTGTGACAAACCGTGCCCCAAACCGTGCCTTCCTCCAGAGAGCCAGAAATTGAGTTATGGGACACCACACGGTTTGTGACAAATCGTGCCACAAACCGTGCGGCCTTACAGTGGCCAAATCTGGCCTCTGTTCTGTTCTGCACGGTTGTGGTCCATGGTGCACGATTTGTCACAAACCGTGCACACCCTTAGGACCCCGAAAATCACCCTCACGGTGTCCACCTCTTGAACGCCGACACGTTTCGTAACTCCGAGTCCGAAACCACGCACACGAGTATGCGTGGTTTCGGACTGGCGGTTTAACAGAATGTTATTTCTGGCGATTTCTGTGCCTTCTGTAAAATTGAAACTTGTGAAAAATAAGAAAAATTGAACCTATATGTATGATCTACTGAGGGATTATGGAAACATGTGTATTTCACCAACAGCTTATAAATACAACGAACATCAAATTCATTACATCATAATTCATACATATCAGTCATTACACAAATCGATCATTTCAACTTTCTTCTTTCCTCTTTGCTTCTTTGGGGCGGCTGCTTGGTACTCCATCAATCGATCATAGATTTGATCTACCAAATCACCCGCAAACGGGTCATGATTTCTCACCCACGGCCCGTAAAGATGCGACAAGGGCGATGTTTCGGCAAGGCCAATCTACATCAAAGTCAATGCATCATACATATGTTTTAACATAAGATAGTTTCAACTTATTTGATTGTATTAACGTACCGCAATGAAATGTTGCTCTTTCTCGACATGGCAAATGCATATCGTCTTCAGCTTCTCGCCAACAGCTTGGTTTGGCTTCGCCCTCATAGGCATGTATGTCGTTCTCACACCAGTACCGACGGAGACGAACACATAGTTGAATGCAGTTGCCACCAAACATCCCATATCCAGGAGGTCCAACCACGTCTCTCATGGGGCAAGCCTGTTGGGCGAAGGAAACCATGCAAGCTTCGCCTCCATTGCCTCAAGTGTCATCGTAGACATCCAAATTGGCGCGAATAGCTCATACTCTTGTTTCAACGTAGCGATCATGGTACATCAAACAAAAGCCCACCGATCCTGCTCTAAACCCAGACCATGCGCAATTGCTCTATACCCGCAGTTTCCATCACCCACTATTTCCCACCATCCTCTCACGTGTGGTTTCATACACTTGGGAAACTGGAGAATATATCGCTTAGGGATCTTCATCAATGATGTGTGACCCGAAGGCATAGTTAAAGCTTCCTTTGGTGGTCTTCCTTTTTGCTTCTTCGGAGGTGTTCCCTCCATCTGTTGGTCAGTGTACTCCCATGCTGACTGTTGTCTTTTGGTGGGAATGTTTAGAGCTCCTTGAGGCCGACCCTTATGCCTAACTTTAGCTGGCTCTTGCAGAGTAGTCCGCTCTGGATGTGCTATACTTGTTAGTGCATAGACAGCTCTATGTTGATCATGCACTGGCAATGTGGGGAAGACGCTTGCAGCAAATTCTTCAAGCAACGACCTATTCACTCTACGTTCTTCTTCTTCTTCTTCTTCTTCTTCTTCTTCTTCTTCTTCTTCTTCTTCTTCTTCTTCTTCTTCTTCTTCTTCTTCTTCTTCTTCTTCTTCTTCTTCTTCTTCTTCTTCTTCTTCTTCTTCTTCTTCTTCTTCTTCTTCTTCTTCTTCTTCTTCTTCTTCTTCTTCTTCTTCTTCTTCTTCTTCTTCTTCTTCTTCTTCTTCTTCTTCTTCTTCTTCTTCTTCTTCTGTTCGCACTTATGACAAGGTCAATTGCCTCTAGAACGGATGCAATGAGCTAGGTTCAATTGGTTCCTGGTTCATCACATTCCGCGCCATGTCATGCACGCAAGGCAAGCCATCTCTGACCCTCATCTGGCATTTGCATATAGTGTTCCACAATGGAGCTTCGCCTTTCTTGTATTCCTCAATCAACCGAGCTAGTAAAATCACAGAGACCTTGTAGTGCATCTTGTAGAAAATATGTGCGTTTGTTATCAGCGTAAATCTCTTTTCTATGCTCTCATTCAATGCCCCCCTTATCTCACCAATATGAGTGCGCAACCGTGCATCATATTGATCGAATATAGTGCAAAGGTTGCCATCATTGCTAGTGAAGAAGCTTTTAAGACTGGAATGAGCCCCTTCTACCCTGTATTACAATCAAGAATCCGAAATTAGTATTTTGCTGTAAAAGTCTAAGTTCAAATAACCAGTTAAATTTAAAAACATAATGCACAAACTTGTTAGTTGTGGTAGTTCCGAGAGTGAACAATGTATCTGTCCATACGGAGACAATTCTTTCCTTTTACGGATCAAGCCAGTTTTTTTTACGTACTGGAGATATTTTGGAGATTTCCTCCAATCATACCGAATCTTCTTTAGTGTTGCTTCATACCCTTGTATGGTCGTTTCCTTGAAGAGTTCCATGCAGTCGTTGGAAAACGTTGTGCCCCTAAACTTGTCCATGGCCTTCTTCACGAAGTCTTCAATATTCTTCCTCACATGCCGCCAACATAGAAGGAATTTTGCTTCTGGAAACTGCTTCTCTAAGGCGTTCATCAATGCCTTCTCCCGATCAGTGACCAAACATGTGGGTGCTCGTTGCACCTTGACAAACATTTTTTAAAGTTGTTCTATGGCCCACTTGTAACTCTCTTCGTCCTCATGCTCCAAAAACACCCCGACAATATTGTAGTTTTTCCAAACAGATGTGATTCCGACAATTTCAAGGAAGGGCAAATTGTAACTGCACACATAATGATATGTTATGGCATGCTAATGATCACATGAACAAGTGAAGAATATAATAGATATATGTGTTACTAACCAGTTAGTTGCGTATGTAGAGTCCAACAACACAATGTACGGAAATGCCTTCAGCAACGACAACTGGTCTGGGCTTGCGAATAAGATATCTGTTATCTTGTTGGTCTCCTTATTGAATCTATGCTTCACGAAGTATCCCTTCTCATTGCACTCATAGAAGAACTGTTGCACAACTGTTCTTCCTTCCATGCCCTTCTTTCGTATCTCATGCATGATGTTGTACACTTGCTTCATCTTGGTCACGTTTCCTGGGGACGACCTGATTGTAGTATGAATCTTTTGAGGCTTGCAATGATTGACTGTCATCACCCTAATAATCTCCTTCTCTTCAGCGTTTGGTCGCCCAACTAATGCATGACCATACAAATTCTCTTTTATCACATGATTGTGAGTTCCATGTTGTACATTGATCTTCCATGATCCCTTCGGCCCTTCTTTCAGCCTCAACATGAAGGGACACCCACACTTCTTCGACCTTGTGATGTCTCTCACTTGGTCAGCTTGTTTAGGCACATTTTGTCCATGCCTATCGCACGGTAATCAAGTCCCCCCAAGGGCTGTATACGTGGAAGGTTTATTCCTCCACTTTTTGATGCAGAAGGTGTGACACCTAGCAGTCTCCTGCGCCCACATAAATGCTTCTTCTCTGGACTCCCAGATTTGATCAGTTGTGAAGAACTTTGAATAATCAGCAGAGACGAAAACATCCTCTTCTGGTGGTACACTAAACTGAGGCTGTGTGTGTAAGGATGGAAATCAAAATTGTGGGGTAGCATGAGATAAAGATGCTTCTGGAGACAGAACACTATAGTCAAACGATCCAAGTGAGAAGGATGGTATCTCATCTGGTGTTTTACACTCAGATGGTGTGTTCCATTCCGGTAGCGGTTGATGAGGTGTTTCCCAAACAGAAAATGTTTTTTGTGGGGTGCTCTAGTCATCGAGGGAAATATTGTTTAACCCCTCGTACAAATAATAGTTCGCCTGCATACACATGGAATCATTTCATCAAGTAGTGAACTAATTATCAACTGTGAAACCATAATTCCCTTTAAGAAAGCAGATTCTGCTAAATGGCACGGTTTGTGACAAACCATGTACTAAACCGTGCCATTTTACAGAAGGGACAGCCAGATACTGGTTGTGGTTCCACACGTTACGTGTGAAACATCCCCACACGTAACGTGTGAACCCTTAACCATCTGGCACATGTTCCATTCCACACGTTACGTGTGGAGATGTTTCACACTTAACGTGTGGAACATCCCCACACGTAACGTGTTAAACTGTTCTTCAATGTTCCGAACATCTCGTTTTCTTACACATGTATCCCTCAAAATGTAACATCTAACACTTTGTTTCTAAACCCTAAACAACAAAAGTGAAGTTCAAAACTTACAAAATCTAGCATGTGAAACTTGGTTAAACCCTAAACAACAAATATTATGTTTAGTTTTCTAAACCCTAAACAACTAAAGCTCAAAACTTTGAACATGTCTAAAACAAAAAATCAGAACTTTAACTTTAAATAACGAAAATTACCTCATTCGGATGTGGATCCTCTTCGACATTGTTGTTCCAATAATCATTGTTGTTCATGTTGTCCAATTTTTTTTACAAAAAATGAGAGTGTAAAACACAATTTTTTTAGTGTTTGAAATGAAGTATTAAGCTCGAAATTGTGGTTAGCCGGTAAAGATGAAGAGGAGGGGTCCATTAATTCAATTAGGTGGGCACAAGACTGGTAATTCAATTCGTTTTACAACAGACGAAACCACACGTTACATGTGGGCTTCTTCCACACGTTACGTGTGGTGTATTGTCACACGTTACGAGTGACTTCTTTTCCTCTTTAGGGTTTAGGGTTAGGGTTAGGGTTATGGGTCAGAGTTTACTATTTTGGATTTTAGAATTTAGGGTTTAGTATTTAGTATTTATGATTTAGGGTTTAGGGTCGGAGTTTACTATTTAGGGTTTTTGAATTTAGTATTTAGGATTTAGTATTTATGGTTTAAGGTTTAGGGTTTAGGGTTAGGGTTTAGGATTTAGTACAAAAGACTCATGATTACAGTTGTATACATCTATATACTACAGTTGGTTATTAGCTGTCAATCAGATTTCTTCTTGTTGAGGCTGTTTATTAGTTGTCAAACACATTGCTTTTTCACTATATAAGAAGCATTAGGGTTGTTTGTTCACTACAACAATTCCAACACAAGCAGCGCTAGAAGATACATTTTTAGGTAAGCATCTTCTTCCAATTTCTATCGATTTATTAACCCTAATTTTTTATATTAATGGATTCATGATATTTGTAGGAAACCAAACACTATAACAAATAATGGCATTTTCATCCAAACCATCAACAAACGCAGATATGCTATGCTATTGTAATTTGAAAGCTGTTGTCTGAACTTGGGATTTGCAGTAGAACTACGGAAGGAGGTATTGGGGATGCCGAGAACTGGGATGTCGTTTCAGGGAGTGGATTGATCCAATGTACGAGGACAGGGCACACGCGGTTATTCGATAACAATGGCAGGAAAAACAAGATCTTGTTAAGGAGAATCAAGATCTTGTAAAGCAAAATCAAGATCTTCTTAAAGATTTTGATAAAATTCATAGGTATAACCTCAAACTACTAAATGATATACATCGTAGGTGATTAATGTCGTATCTTTTGTGTAATGTTGTTCATGTACTATCAACCTTTGTAGGGAGCAAGCAAATTTAGCAAAGCAGAGATATCATATGAAGCAAACGTTTACCTGAGACTATCCTAATTTCTTCAAACGCTAATTTCGATGATGAGGTCATTAAGGATAGTAAATCCAGGATGTAAGATTGTAGTGAGGCAGACTCCTCATTG
This sequence comes from Rheum nobile, assembly GCA_027886185.1. NCBI lineage: Eukaryota > Viridiplantae > Streptophyta > Magnoliopsida > Caryophyllales > Polygonaceae > Rheum > Rheum nobile. Next base: position 1,294,012 of record WOAB01000701.1, read on the forward strand.
GTTTAGCCAAGTTTTGGGGTCGAAACTTTTCTTAAGGGGGTAGTAATATAATACCCCTTAAATTTTAGTAAGGGTATTTGGGTAATTTTCCCAACCTTCGTTCAATAATTATTTCGCTTTCAGTGGAGTTCGGATTTTCCGTAACATCCATGATCTCCGAAATAATTCCCTGAGTGGTATAAAATACATTCGATGTATTTTTTGGGACTTAGAATATTTGTTTGGATATAAACATATAATTTCCGGGGTTTAAAAACCCATACCAAACTTTGCATGTACAACTTTGCACGCAAGCTTCAAATTGCTTCCACGTGTAAACTCTTGTCTAGGCACGCCATCCTCCTTGAAGCTGGCCACGACTGGTTGTTACTGTAAAGTGGCTACGTGTATGCATGTTGTCTTCAAATCAAGAATTGGATTTGATTAAATATCTGCAAAGTGGCTACGTGGGCTGATATTGTTCTTCAAATCAAATTGGGAATTTGATTAATATCAGCAAAGAGGCACCAAACCTCATCTCTCCCTCTCGGTGAGCTCTCTGTTCAACCGCTTCTCCCCTCTCCCTCCGGCGAGCCACCCAGTCGCCGCTCTCTGCCTCGTTCCTCCTTCGCTGGTGTCGCCGCTGTGCGTGGTGGCTGCCGGTGAGCTGCTCTGCGTGTTGTGGTTGCTGACTGCTGCCTCGCCGGCGATGAAACTCCTTCCCGGCGAGCTACCCTCCGTCATCGTTACGCCGAGCTCCATTCCTGAGTTGTTGTGGCTGTACGTGAAATTAAAAGGTTGAAGAAGATAAAGGGGTGGGCCCCCTCCCTATTTAATTCATTGTTGGGCCGAGAAGCCCAATTCATTTCCTGTCCAGATTTAGCCCGAAATCGATCGAGCGTTATAACGGTATTTTTGCTGGATCGCGTGTGGACCCGTAATCCTGCTAGAGCTATCTGAAGCTTAGGCCATATCGCCAGAAAGGATATCTTCAGTAGTCGTCTCGTCTAGATTCATCGTCGAATCTACTTCAGGCAAGTGGCGGTTCGCTCTTGCTCATCATTCCATACTTCCATTAATTATCAATTGTTAGTTGTTAATTAATTTGGAATGATTTACTGTTTATGTTGGGAACAGTTTTGATAAATTATATGATGAAAATAATATGATATTATAATAGGTTGTATATCTGCTAGATCAACGCTATTATAGATATATGGTTATGATAATTGCCTGGAAGGCTTTAATATGGATTATTACTATGTTGAACTGTTAGTTAGCACGAGTATTCGTAGGAACGCCTGGACTCTATGAGGTCCATTCGTTTCTTTATAACTTGGGGAAAAGGGCGATCAAGACCCTACGGATGTAGAGGCTTGGACTCTACGAGGTCCATTCCTTCGATATAGGTCCAGAGGCTTGGACTCTGCGAGGTCCATTCCTTCGATATATGTCTTGCTTGGCGGGACATATATTTAAATGCTTATAACGTGATGTGTGTTTTGGAATTAAATCAGATAAGTGCTCTTGACGCACATAATTAAATATACCCTTTGGCGAGTAGTGCAGCTAGATAATAGTGCAGTTAGGAAAGCTCGTCTTGACTTTGATCAGAGTAACGTTCTCTTTCCAATCTGGATTCGCGTTAAGCGGTGAGGTTGGTTGTGAACCGAAACATCAAGTCATTTTTGAACGCTTGTATGAGATTATTTATGTTCCCCAACATAGTCATACTTCCGATAAGACTCAATTCATTGGAGTTTTCTTTTGGGTTGATTGCTGTAAGACTTGGTCTTCCACAATCTTCTCTTGATCATTCAGTTTGTTCTATTCCAGTAGAAGTATGAAGGTTGACTATCGTCGTCGGTTATTATTCGAGGAGCGATGAGTCTAACCTAATACGACTACTCGAACCATCTGCTTTGTACCCTTGCTTAGTCTTTCAGTAAGACTAACCAACCGAAATTATTCTCTGCATGGTTGGCTGGTGTCATCCGTTCGATTCGGCACATCAGATAAGTTGCCGTCATGTCAAGGCTAGAACGACTATGAAGGCAAACGGTGTTTTTGATAAGTTTATTCAGGTTGAGATCCTTGGTGGGTGATCTTTGCGATCAAGACCCTTTTGTTGGTTATTTAAAGTCTTCCGCTGTGTTAACTATGTTTTATACTTAAAGACTTCCGCTGTAATTTGTTTACTCTGTATTTAGTCCTATTTGGAATTGGGATGTAATTCCGGGACTTATGTTTTAAATGAAAGTTATGATAATTTTGTATCATAATTGTTTCATGATTTGTATTTAAACGGTAAAGCCTGGGGTGGCTTCGGTGAGGAAAACCGAGGTCACTGGCGGTAATACATTTCCAAATGGGTTAAGATTTGGGGGTGTTACATAGTGGTACCTCCAGCATACACATCCATTGATCATCCCTCTAGAGGGTGATCACGCTCAGCAGTAGGTAAGAAATTGAATAATTATATCTTGTTTAATTTCGTGTACAAACTATTTATTAATCATATTCACTTATCTTGTGTGCAATGCATCGAGGGTTGCTACAGACGTCTGAATCCATATCGCGATCACCAACATGAAGATCAACAATGTGAAGACGTAGCCGAGGTATTACGGCAATCATTGGAGCAAATGTATCCCTTCCTTCCAAACCATTGAACTTTGCATTAGGGCAATAATGAATTTTATGACTTCTATTTGATTGTTTGTTATGACTTTTTTGGATTAAGATGTCTTCATTTTGTATTGTGTATGAGACCGTATTTTAATTCACGTGAAGCTAACGAACTAGATGACGTAATTATGCGTAAACCGCCATCACGACAAACAGTAGATCATACAGACCGTGCCTTCCTCCAGAGATCCAGAAATCGCGTTCTGGGACACCGCACGGTTTGTGACAAACCGTGTCCCAAACCGTGCCTTCCTCCAGAGAGCAAGAAATCAAGTTCTGGGACACCGCACGGTTTGTGACAAACCGTGCCCCAAACCGTGTCTTCCTCCAGAGAGCCAGAAATCGAGTTCTGGGACACCGCATGGTTTGTGACAAACCGTGCCACAAACCGTGCAGCCTTACAGTTGCCAAATATGGCCTCTGTTCTGTTTGGCACGGTTGTGGTCCATGGTGCACGGTTTGTCACAAACCGTGCACACCCTTAGGACCCCGGAAATCACCCTCACGGTGTTCGCCTCTTGAACCCCGACACGTTTCGTAACTCCGAGTCCGAAACCACGCACACGAGGTGCGTGGTTTCGGACTGGCGGTTTAACATAATGTTATTTCTGGCGATTTCCGTGCCTTCTGTAAAATTGAAACTCGTGAAAAATAAGAAAAAATGAACCTATCTGTATGATCTACTGAGGGATGAGGGAAACATGTGTATTTCACCAACAGCTTATAAATACAACGAACATCAAATTCATTACATCATAATTCATACATATCAGTCATTACATAAATCGATCGTTTCAACTTTCTTCTTTCCTCTTTGCTTCTTTGGGGCGGCTGCTTGGTACTCCATCAATCGATCATAGATTTGATCTGCCAAATCACCCGCAGATGAGTCATGATTTCTCACCCATGGCCCGTAAAGATGCGGCAAGGGCGATGTTTCGGCAAGGCCAATCTACATCAAAGTCAATGCATCATACATATGTTTTAACATAAGATACTTATTTGATTGTATTAACGTACCGCAATGAAATGTTGCTCTTTCTCGACATGGCAAATGCATATCGTCTTCAGCTTCTCGCCAACAGCTTGGTTTGGCTTCACCCTCATAGGCATGTATGTCGTTCCCACACCAGCACCGACGGAGACGAACACACAGTTGAATGCAGTTGCCACCAAACATCCCATATCCGGGAGGTCCAACCACGTCTCCCATGGGGCAGGCCTGTTGGGCGAAGGAAACCAAGCAAGCTTCGCCTCCATTGCCTCAAGTGTCATCGTAGACATCCAAATTGGCGCGAATAGCTCATACTCTTGTTTCAACGCAGCGATCATGGTACATCGAACAAAAGCCCACCGCTCTTGCCCAAAACCCAAACCATGCGCAATTGCTCTATGCCCGCAGTTTCCATCATCCACTATTTCCCACCATCCTCCCACGCGTGGTTTCATACACTTGGGAAACTGGAGAATATATCGCTTATGGTTCTTGATCAATGATGTGTGACCCGAAGGCATAGTTGAAGCTTCCTTTGGTGGTCTTCCTTTTTGCTTCTTCGGAGGTGTTCCCTCCATCTGTTGGTCAGTGTACTCCCATGCTGACGATTGTCTTTTGGTGGGAATGTTTAGAGCTCCTTGAGGCTGACCCTTATGCCTAACTTTAGCTGGCTCTTGCAGAGTAGTCCGCTCTGGATGTGCTATACTTGTTAGTGCAGAGACAACTCTGTGTTGATCATGCACTGGCAATGTGGGGAAGACGATTGCTGATAACAAGTTTTTGTCGTTCTAAAAACTGCTATGCAAAGTATCCAAACAAACCTTAAACCGTAGTCCTAGGTAAGTACAACTCGAGTCCACAGGGAGACAGATTCTATCTTAATATGCAATTTGTATGTCAAACCAAAGTAACCAAAGGGGGGTTTTGTGAGTTTTAGTAACCTAAGCATGCAAAAGTAAACAAAGTAAAATATGATGAAATCAGTGATGGGGAAAAGCACTTAGTCAAACAACATCCACTATTTGTATGACAAGTTGATCCTAGATAATAATTCAATATCTCATGCAATGGAAATTCCAATTCCTTTTCAGATATAACTAATAGCACAACCAGATACTATTAGCACTAGCTAACTAAACAACCCCGAAACTATCAAGATTCAGTTTAACAGCAGCGTTACAGATAGAAATATAGTTAGATATAATTCTAGCATAAAACAACCAGCTTTTATCCTAGAATGTAAATCAGTTCTCTTCTGTATAAGACTAGCACAACCAAATACTAGTACGATGTAGTTGCTACTCTGAAATAGACATGCTCAACCAGTAACAATCTAGATCTAGCAATAGACCAATAACAACAAACCCTAGATGATCAGACTAGAGATTATCAATATCAATCATAAGCAACTTAAGCAAGAGAAGAGATAAAAACCATGCAATAGATTAAGAACGAGAATCTCACAACTGAATCAAAACGAAAGCTTCAGCGTCTGACTAAGCCAAGGAGGCTTAGTTCTTCATAGCAAATACGTAAAAACTAATTAGGGTTCGAGAGAGAATCCAAGATAGGCAAACAAGCCTTTTCTCAACCTTTAAATACTAAAGGAAATAAAGCTAAGTTAACCTAAAACGAAATAATAAAAAGTAATAAAATAATGCAAATAAGGAAACGGCGCGGCGAACTTCAGACATGCACGGTGGGCGCTGCATCCTCCACGGCGGGCGCCGTAATAGCGGCGGGCGCCGTCTTTCCATGGCGGGCGCCGTAATTACATCGTAGCCAATGTTGTTGGATGGGAATTGGCGACGGTCGCCGTAAGTTGCACGGCGGTCGCCGTGAACTCGTTTCTTCCTCCTTTGTCTCTTCAGCTCCCGAAAGCGTGTCTTCAGCACCTCCTCGCCAATACTTCATAACTCCTTGGCGTCTACTACCGGTGGCTTCCTCCTCAGTGTCTCATATGATCTCCAAAATAGCTCAAAACCTCCAAATACACCAACTTCGCCTCCAAACGCCATACACATGAATGTGTCTAAATCTACCCGAATGGCACTAATAAAATCTCTAATGACTCTTACTTAAGCCCTACAAAGTAGTGCTTATCAAACCACCCCATGCTTAGACCTTTGCTCGTCCACGAGTAAACCAAATAAGAGTCCACTCCTCCAATGCAGCACCCAAGGTCTCAGGAAGCATATCCTCCAACTAAGAGTCACCTAACCCATGCCAAAGCTCCTGGCACCAATCTCATTCACAACACATCCACAACTCAACAAGCTTAAGGGGCAAGAAGAGTACTTCCCCAAAGCTAACCCGGACATCCAAAATTGTGAGTAACCTCTAATCCTAGCCTCCATCTATTGCTCCTTATGTCTCCCAGAGTGACCTACCCGACAATCCTTCTTTGACTTCTCTTCTTATGATGCCTCGCCAAGAATAATGAGAAATCCTAAAATCACTCTTCTTCTTTTTCGCTCGTTTTGCCAAGGCGCCCTTTCGGGTTTTCACCAAGCCACTCATTTCATTTTTCAATAGATGTGCTCACATAAGCTCACATCACTCTTGACCACATATTACCCCAGCCTAATGATGGTCCAAGCCACCTGCTTATTACCTAGGCCACCCTTTCGGGTTTTCGACCTATCCCAGGATTTTTATGATAGCCTTTTTCAAAATTTTGGCTCTTTTCATTTTTTCATTTTTCTCCTCAGCAGCGTAGCAAGTATAAAACCCCACCCCATGCTTAAACATTGCATTGTCCTCAATGTAATGAAAGACAAAAGAATAAAGCACAGGGAAAAGAAAAAAAAATAACTCACAACGTTGCCGAGTTGGCTTGGACACTTCCTTGTCGCTGGCGGTGTACTCATGAAAGTTCATGTCCTGGATGTCTGCATCAACGCTATAACCTTCATATACCGTGCAACCATAGGAAACCACTGTGAAGTGCGGTGGTTATTCAGGAAATCAGGGCGGCACGGCCTTCAACTCCATTAACTCCTACCATGCAATCAAAAGGAACCACTCTGGGGAAGTAGTGGTCAATCAAGGGAACAGGGTTGCATGGCCTTCAAAAATGGGCCCAGATGTCATCGTGGTTGGGCCCTGGTATTCCTCCTCTCTAGCTGTCGACTGCAGGGCCATCATCGTTGCCAAATAAATGTAGGGCGAATGTATTCCTCCGTTAGCAACATGATGCGCACCTCTCCGTGGGGAATCTGGACAGCTCGGTAAAACTGTTTTTTTTTTATAAGGAAAGGAGTCGAACCTGAAAATGGCGGCGATCGCCGTCATTTGCCGCAAGCAGAGTGAGCGAGGGAGAGGAAAACGGCGGGTGCCGTAAGGAGGGCGGCGGGCGCCGTGAACTCCTCTTCGCTTTGATACGCTTCCTGCAGGTTAGTTCGACAAAAAAAAAACAAGAACTAAAGTGAAAAACAAAAGAAATTGACTAAGGGAAAGGAAATAAACTACCTAACATCGGGTTGCCTCCCGAGCAGCGCTTTGGTTAATGTCGTGGCTCGACATACTACTCGAACAACCTCAATCCATATCATCAGGCTCTTTGGGAACCTTCTCAATCCATACCTCCTTCCTGAACCAATCATGGAAAGGTTTGAACCTTAGACCATGCTTCTTCTTCAGCGGCTTCTCCATCTTGACCTTCTTAGTCGCGTCTACCCCATGCTTAGATCGATCAGGGGGGTGTTTAGCCTTGACTTCAAGGACCTGCACCAAAGATGGAACGAGCCTCTCGCTCGGAGTTAGCAGCAAAGGTGATTTACCTGGAAGCTCCGGAGGGAGCTTATAGCAAGCGTCCCACTCAGCAACACCTTCCTGCAAGTCAGTAGATATAGCAATATTCAAGCTAGAATCAACAATAGGTGGTGTGTCATCTAGGTGGTCCTCATCAAAAACATCTTGCACCACAGGCTCAAGTACATCAATTGCACACAAAGAATGACCATCAGAGGGGAATTTCATGGCTTCATAGATGTTATAATTAATGGTTTGGCCATCAAATTCCATAGTCAAGGAACCAGTACTCACGTTGATTTTAGTGTTGGCAGTTTTCAAGAAGGGTCTCCCTAACAGAATAGGGGCTACATGCATATCATGTTCCATATCAAGCACATAGAAGTCAGCAGGAAAAGTAAGATCACTAACCCTAACCAAAACATCCTCCACTATCCCTATAGGCCGCACACTAGATCTATCAGCTAGCTGAATGGAAATTTTGGTCGCATGCATGGGTCCTAATCCTAAGGATTCACAAAGAGATGAAGGTAAAACATTTATGGAAGCACCCAAATCTAACATAGCTTTATTGAACTTGGTACCTCCAATGGTGACGGGGATGGTGAACATACCTGGGTCGCCACATTTTTTGGGTAAGCATTTCTGAAAAATCGCATAGACATGCTCGCTTACTTTCACCTTCTTCTTGCTGTTCCTATCCTGATTCCTCTTTGTGGTGCACATCTGCTTCAAGAACTTGGCATAACGAGGGATAGACTTGATCAAATTTAGGAGAGGCATGTTGACCTAAAGGTTTCTGAACATCTCAAACATGTCCTTGTCCTGCGCAAGTGGCTTGGTACGCTTCAAAGCAGATGTGAATGGTGCAACAGGCTTCCACTCAGGAAAAATTGGAGGTACATACTCCTTCTCAGCCCCAGGATCAGCTACGGCTTCACGGCGGTCGCCGCAAGAAGGACGGCGAGCGCCGTGAACATCATCAGAAAACTTGGAAGTTGGCTCACCGTCACGGCGGGCGTCGTAGGTTGCACGGCGGTCGCCGTGAATTGGGCGGCGGGTGCCGGAATAAGTGCGGCGGTCGCCGCAATTTTCATCAGACAAGTCGAGAGCAAGGTCATTTTCACGGCGGGCGCCGTGGTCTTCACGACGGTCGCCGTCGATGTCACGGCGGGTGCCGTAAGTTGTACAGCGGTCGTCGTCGCTGTTCTGTTCCAACTCCTGATATGCTTCCTTGTCGACCTCAGAATCATCCTCTTCGAGTCTCTTCCCGCTCCTCAGAGTTATAGCACTGACGTTCCTAATGTTTGGGTTCACTTCCGTTTGAGATGGAAGTTTACCAGAAATCTTCGCGTCAAGCTTGCTCACCACCTGAGAGATCTGGCCAAATTGCCTTTCCAAGTTCTGAATGCTGGATTGTGTAGTCTCTTGGAATTGCAATTGGTTCTTACTCAACTTAGCAACATTCTCATTGAGATTGACGTGGCTCTGCATCAGCATCTTCATCATATCCTTCATAGACGAGGACGGGTTCGAGCTCTGCCCTTGAGGTTGTGGCACAAATGGCTGCCTTGGTTGTTGAGGATTACCCTGTTGTTGCTGTGGTTCTGGGTCTCTCCATCTGAAATTGGGATGATCCCTCCAACCAGGATTGTATGTATTAGAGCAAGGATCATGCCTGGGTCTCTGCTGATATCCTCCTACTGCATTCACTTCCTCTTGCAGAGTAGGACATGAGTCAGTGGGATGCAAGTCGTCATGACAAATCTCACAGGCCTTAGCCTGCTGAGGTGTACCTTTCAGTTTCAGACGCCTCACCTCCTCTTTCAGCACATCAAAATCAGCTTGATCAATTTTAGATTGAGAACTATCGACTACTAAGCTTTGGGAGCCTCTCCCACTGTATTGTCTAGAGTCATCAGCCAGGGTGGCAAATATCTCCAGAGCCTCTTCATAAGTCCTCTTCAGAATATTCCCACCACATCTTCACGGAGTCCTCCATGCAGATAAAGAATCAGATCATGATTAGCATAACCATGGTAGGGGCAACTCTTCACCAGTTTCTTGAAGCGTTCATAGTAGTCATAGAGAGACTTATTAGACAGTTGCTCTACGTTGCAGATCTTCTTCTTGAGCTGATTGGACTTGATAGCTGGAAAGTATTTGTCGAGAAACACCTTCTTCAAATTCACCAAAGTAGTGATGCTTCCTGGCGGTAAAGAATGATACCAGTCCTTCGCAGAGTCCTTCAGAGAAAAGGAAAAGACTCTCAACCTCATCTGATCTTCAGTAATCTCAGATGGCCTCATACTGGTGCAGACCTCAAGGAATTCATCCAAGTGCTGAATAGGATCCTCAAGCGGGGTTCCACTGAATTTCGGGAGTAAATGGACTACTCTTGTCTTGAGCTCAAATTTAACCCCATCACCAAGGGCAGGGAATTGCACAGCACGAGTTGGTTGCTCCAAGTTAGGAGCTGTCAAAGATTCCAGAGTAACATGGGCTGCCATTGTATCAGCTTCCTGAAGTGGAAAATTCGCAGTCCTGTGAGCTTGAAGGAAAATTCTTTCGATTTCTGGATCAAAAACTAGAGGTAGATTATTAGTAACACGGGTGTGAACCATAAGATAGGTTCACACCAATATTGGCACAGAAATCACACACACAAAATAGATTATTGCCTCCCCGGCAACGGCGCCAATTTGATAACAGGTTTTTGTCGTTCTAAAAACTGCTATGCAAAGTATCCAAACAAACCTTAAACCGTAGTCCTAGGTAAGTACAGGTCGAGTCCACAGGGAGACATATTCTATCTTAATATGCAATTTGTATGTCAAACCAAAGTAACCAAATGGGGGTTTTGTGAGTTTTAGTAACCTAAGCATGCAAAAGTAAACAAAGTAAAATATGATGAAATCAGTGATGGGGAAAAACACTTAGTCAAACAACATCCACTATTCGTATGACAAGTTGATCCTAGATAATCATTCAATATCTCATGCAATGGAAATTCCAATTCCTTTTCAGATATAACTAATAGCACAACCAGATACCATTAGCACTAACTAATTAAACAACCCTGAAACTATCAAGATTCAGTTTAACAGCAGCGTTACAGATAGGAATATAGTTGGATACAATTCTAGCATAAAACAACCAGCTTTTATCCTAGAATGTAAATCAGTTCTCTTCTGCATAAGACTAGCACAACCAAATACTAGTACGATGCAGTTGCTACTCTGAAATAGATATGCTCAACCAGTAACAATCTAGATCTAGCAATAGACCAATAACAACAAACCCTAGATGATCAGACTAGAGATTATCAATATCAATCATAAGCAACTTAAGCAAGAGAAGAGATAAAAACCATGCAATAGATTAAGAACGGGAATCTCACAACTGAATCAAAACGAAAGCTTCAGCGTTTGACTAAGCCAAGGAGGCTTAGTTCTTCATAGCAAATACGTAAAAACTAATTAGGGTTCGAGAGAGAATCCAAGATAGGCAAACAAGCCTTTTCTCAACCTTTAAATACTAAAGGAAATAAAGCTAAGTTAACCTAAAACGAAATAATAAAATAATGCAAATAAGGAAACGGCACGACGGACTTCAGACATGCACGGTGGGCGCTGCATCCTCCACGGCGGGCGCTGCATCCTCCACGGCGGGCGCCGTCTTTCCACGGCGGGCGCCGTAATTACATCATAGCCAATGTTGTTGGATGGGAATTGGCGGCGGTCGTCGTAAGTTGCACGACGGTCGCCGTGAACTCGTTTCTTCATCCTTTGTCTCTTCAGCTCCCGAAAGCGTGTCTTCAGCACCTCCTCTCCAATACTTCATAACTCATTGGCGTCTACTACTGGTGGCTTCCTCCTCAGTGTCTCATATGATCTCCAAAATAGCTCAAAACCTCCAAATACACCAACTTCGCCTCCAAACGTCATACACATGAATGTGTCTAAATCTACCCGAATGGCACCAATAAAACCTCTAATGACTCTTACTTAAGCCCTACAAAGTAGTGCTTATCAAACAAATTCTTCAAGCAACGACCTATTCACTCTACGTTCTCTGACTTCTTCTTCTTCATCTGTCTACACTTCTGACAAGGTCAATTGCCTCTAGAACGGATGCAATGAGCTAGGTTCAATTGGTTCCTGGTTCATCACATTCCGCGCCATGTCATGCACGCAAGGCAAGCCATCTTTGACCCTCATCTGGCATCTGCCTATAGTGTTCCACAATGGAGCTTCGCCTTTCTTGTATTCCTCAATCAACCGAGCTAGTGCAATCGCAGAGACCTTGTAGTGCAGCTTGCAGAAAATATATGTGTTTGTTATCAGCGTAAATCTCTTTTCTATGCTCTCATTCAATGCCCCCCTTATCTCACCAATATGAGTGCGCAACCGTGCATCATATTGATCGAATACAGTACAAAGGTTGTCATCATTGCTAGTGAAGAAGCTTTTAAGACTGGAATGAGCCCCTTCTACCCTATATTACAATCAAGAATCCGAAATCAGTATTTTGCTGTAAAAGTCTAAGTTCAAATAACCAGTTAAATTTAAAAACATAATGCACAAACCTGTTAGTTGTGGTAGTTCCGAGAGTGAACAATGTATCTGTCCATACGGAGACGATTATTTCCTTGTACGGGTCAAGCCAGTTTTTTTTTTACGTATTGGAGACATTTTGGAGATTTCCTCCAATCATACTGAATCTTCTTCAGTGTTGCTTCATACCCTTGTATGGTCGTTTCCTTGAAGAGTTCCATGCAGTTGTTGGAAAACGTTGTGCCCCTAAACTTGTCCATGGACTTCTTCCCGAAGTCTTCAATATTCTTCCTCACATGCCGCCTACATAGAAGGAATTTTGCTTCTGGAAACTGCTTCTCTAAGGCATTCATCAACACCTTCTCCCGATCAGTGACCAAACATGTGGGTGCTCGTTGCACCTTGACAAACATTTTTGAAAGTTGTTCTATGGCCCACTTGTAACTCTCTTCATCCTCATGCTCCAAAAACGCCCCGACAATATTGTAGTTTTTCCAAACAAATGTGATGCCGACAATTTCAAGGAAGGGCAAATTGTAACTGCACACATAATGATATGTTATGGCATGCTAATGATCACATGAAAAAGTGAAGAATATAATAGATATATGTGTTACTAACCAGTTAGTTGCGTATATAGAGTCCAATAACACAATGTACGGAAATGCCTTCAGCAACGACAACTGGTCTGGGCGTGCGAAGAAGATATTTGTTATCTTGTTGGTCTCCTTATTGAATCTATGCTCCATGAAGTATCCCTTCTCATTACACTCATAGAAGAACTGTTGCACAACTGTTCTTCCTTCCATGCCCTTCTTTCGTATCTCATGCATGATGTTGTACACTTGCTTCATCTTGGTCACATTTCCTAGGGATGACCTGATTGTAGTATGAATCTTTTGAGGCTTGCAATGATTGACTGTCATCACCCTAATAATCTCCTTCTCTTCAGTGTTTGGTCGCCCAGCTAATGCATGACCATACAAATTCTCTTTTATCACATGATTGTGAGTTCCATGTTGTACACTGATCTTCCATGATCCCTTCGGCTCTTCTTTCAGCCTCAACATGAAGGGACACCCACACTTCTTCGACCTTGTGATGTCTCTCACTTGGTCAGCTTGTTTAGGCACGTTTTGTCCATGCTTGTCGCACGGTAACCAAGTCCCCCCAAGGGCTGTATACATGGAAGGTTTATTCCTCCACTTTTTGATGCAGAAGGTGTGACACCTAGCAGTCTCCCGCGCCCACATAAATGCTTCTTCTCTAGACTCCCAAATTTGATCAGTTGTGAAGAACTTTGAATAATCAGCAGAGACGAAAACATCCTCTTCTGGTGGTATACTAAATTGAGGCTGTGTTTGTAGGGATGGAAATCAAAATTGTGGGGTAGTATGAGATAAAGATGCTTCTGGAGGCGGAACACTATAGTCAAACGATCCAAGTGAGAAGGATGGTATCTCATCTGGTGTTTTACACTCAGATGGTGTGTTTCATTCCGGCAGTGGTTGATGAGGTGTTTCCCAAACAAAAAATGTTTTTTGTGGGGTGTTCCAGTCATCGAGGGAAATATTGTTTAACCCCTCGTACAAATAATAGTTCGTATGCATACACATGAAATCATTTCATCAAGTAGTGAACTAATTATCAACTGTGAAACCATAATTCCCTTTAAGAAAGCTGATTATGCTAAATGGCACGGTTTGTGACAAACCGTGCACTAAACCGTGCCATTTTACAAAAGGGACAGCCAGATACTGGTTGTGGTTCCACACGTTACGTGTGAAACATCCCCACACGTAACGTGTGAACCCTAAACCATCTGGCACATGTTCCATTCCACACGTTACGTGTGGAGATGTTTCACACTTAACGTGTGGAACATCCCCACACGCAACGTGTTAAACTGTTCTTCAATGTTCTGAACATCTCGTTTTCTTACACATGTATCCCTCAAAATGTAACATCTAAAACTTTGTTTCTAAACCCTAAACAACAAAAGTCAAGTTCAAAACTTACAAAATCTAGCATGTGAAACTTGGTTAAACCCTAAACAACAAATATTATGTTTAGTTTTATAAACCCTAAACAACTAAAGCTCAAAACTTTGAACATGTCCAAAACAAAAAATGAGAACTTTAACTTTAAATAACGAAAATTACCTCATTCGGATGTGGATCCTCTTCGACATTGTTGTTCCAATAATCATTGTTGTTCATGTTGTCCAACTTTTTTTACAAAAAATGAGAGTGTAAAACACAATTTTTTTAGTGTTTGAAATGAAGTATTAAGCTCGAAATTGTGGTTAGCCGGTGAAGATGAAGAAGAGGGGTCCATTAATTCAGTTAGGTGGGGACAAGACGGGTAATTCAATTTGTTTTACAACAGACGAAACCACACGTTACGTGTGGGCTTCTTCCACACGTTACATGTGGTGTATTGTCACACGTTACGTGTGACTTCTTTTCCTCTTTAGGGTTTAGGGTTAGGGTTAGGGTTATGGGTCGGAGTTTACTATTTTGGATTTTAGAATTTAGGGTTTAGTATCTAGTATTTAGGGTTTAGGGTCGGAGTTTACTATTTAGGGTTTTAGAATTTAGTATTTAGGATTTAGTATTTATGGTTTAAGGTTTAGGGTTTAGGGTTAGGGTTTAGGGTTTACTATAAAAGACTCATGACTACAGTTGTATACAACTATATACTATAGTTGGTTATTAGCTGTCAATTAGATTTCTTCTTTTTGAGGCTGTTTATTAGCTGTCAAACACATTGCCTTTTCACTATATAAGAAGCATTAGGGTTGTTTGTTCACTACAACAATTCCAACACAAGCGGCGCTTGAAGATACATTTTTGGGTAAGCATCTTCTTCGAATTTCTATCGATTTATTAACCCTGATTTTTTATATTAATGGATTCATGATATTTGTAGGAAACCAAACACTACAACAAATAATGGCATCTTCATCCAAACCATCAACAAACACAGATATGCTATGCTATTGTAATTTGAAAGCTGTTGTCCGAACTTGGGATTTGCAGTGGAACTACGGAAAGAGGTATTGGGGATGCCCAGAACTGAGGTGTCATTTCAGGGAGTGGATTGATCCAATATACGAGGACAGGGCACACGCGGTTATTCGATAACAATGGCAAGAAAAACAAGATCTTATTAAGGAGAATCAAGATCTTCTAAAGCAAAATCAAGATCTTCTTAAAGATTTTGATAAAATTCATAGGTATAACCTCAAACTACTAAATGATATACATCGTAGGTGATTAATGTCGTATCTTTTGTGTAATGTTGTTCATGTACTATCAACCTTTGTAGGGAGCAAGCAAATTTAGCAAAACAGAGATATCATACGAAGCGAACGTTTACCTGAGACTATCCTAATTTCTTCAAACGCTGAAGCAACGAACCATATATGTTCTCTTATTTTTTCTAAGTTTATGATCAACTTGTATTCTTTCTTGTATTGTGTGCTCAATGTGGTTGTAGTCAACCAGCGTAATGAACAATTTGTTTTGTCTTCTACGTTGATTATTTTGTATTGTTTTTTTATAAAGATTAGATAAAAGTTCGGCAACACAATGGGGGTAACTCTCCCCTAATGCCTATTTAGAAACAATAGTATGATTCATACACAACATTATAATATGATTCATACACAACATTGAAACACAAATAAATGCTAAAAATAAACAATAATATGACACATTCATACACAGCATTATAATATACCAAAAACAATACACGTAACGTGTGGAGCTGATTCACACGTTACGTGTGGAGCTAATTCACACGTAACGTGCGAGCCTATGCGCTGAAAGGCAATTTTGCTTATGCGTCGAAAAGTAATCGAGTAAAAGTAGGATATGCTAAATAGAGGGTACGTACGTATGTCTATTACGTGTCTGTATCCTCTGGGCACATATGCTCATTATGTACATGTGTGTTCATGGTATACTCATTGTTTGGCCAACCGTTGTGCTTACCTCTAAAAAAATGGTTATTGTAGCAAAGTTAATGTATAATAACTTTCTTTTATTGTTCCTTAGCTCTTTTTTTTGTTGCCTAACTTCTTTTTTTTCTAACTTTTTTAGGGGTGTTCCCTAACTTGATTATGCGAGTATTTTGATTATACTAAGTATAATGGTAATAATAACTTCATTAACATGTTATTTAAATAGCAGTTATACTAAGAGTAATGTAATTTTAAATTCATTATCGTATTATTTATCTTATAAATTGTTATATTTGTTTGTGCTTGACATGATGTTATTGTCAAAATTGTGAATACAAGCTAGTTTAATGTATTTTGATATTTCTCTCAAATTAAAAATCAAATTATTATTATATTTGTTTCATATATTATTATATGTATTTGTCTAATTACCCGTACATGGTACGGATCAAGCACTAGTTTGTTTTATGATGGAGAAAGGACATGGAAAACACTGAATGAAAGGGAAGAATTAAGGGTATGAAATAAAAGAATAAAATATTATAGGTTTTACCCAAGTGTTAAAATGTCAGTAATCTTGTAATACATGTAGAAAGCTGCCTACAGTGACTACAAATTGCTTCCACCTAGTTGAAAGCATGGGAGTTATATTTTATTTCCTTCGTTCAACAATATTTGACATTTTAGACTTTGACACAACTATTGAGTACTGCAATCATTAAGCTAATATACTACCAACTTTTTCTAAAATTTACAATTTAATAATTACTCACCTCGTTTTTAACCAATCAATGAAGAAAATTTACATAAGGAGTAACAATATGTCTAATTTCCAATAACATATCACGTAACTCACAAAACAATCATCACCTAAAAACTCTAAAATGACAAATATTTCTTAACAAAAATCCAAGGCTGAAATGACAAATATTGCTTAACCGAGGGAGTACATGTTACGGACCTCCATTGTTAACCATTACATACTTATTACCTCAATGAAATATTTTGAGGACCAATTATTATAATGAGATTATTAATTAAGCAAAGTTATAACTTGTACTCTCTCCGTCCCATAATGTTCCTCCTGTTTCCGTTTTGGGCGTCTCCTTTTGTTTGTCCTACTTCACTTTATTTTCTTTTCTATCCATCTTTTTCTTTCCAACATTACCCTTATTCATTCCATCTTTTATCCAAAATACTACACATCCAATCATTCACATCCAATCATTCTCACCTACCATCTTCATCCATCTCAAACTCCATTAATATCCACCATTTTTATCCATAACCTACAACTTAATAAACCATATTCCATTAACCTAATTAATTAAAATTTTAATTAATTAATTAAAGTAACAAAATTAACCAAACTACTCCTAAATCCATTACCTTAACCCAAATCCATATTTTTAACCAAACTAACCCAAACCCAAACCCATATTTTAACCTAACCCAATATCCCTAACCCATATTAACCTACCCCCTAATCTACCCATTTAACCCGGCCTAATCTACCCAGCCCAATTAACCTAAACCCTAATCTACCCAGCCCAGCCCATATTCCCACCCTAACCCTAAATACCCTAATCTGCCTCTCACTCTTCACTCACCGCTCACTTCGTCGCTCTCTTCTCCTCTCTCATTCTCTCTGAAACCTTAGATCTGAGCTCTCTCGTCTCCTCTCTCGTCTGAGCTCTCCTCACCTCGCCACTCTCATGTGTGCTCTCATCTGAGCTCTCACTCTCCTTGAAGGTGCCTCTCCTTCTCTACTCTCTCGTCTGAGCTCTCTACTCTCTCGTATGAGCTCTCTCTGAAACCCTAACTCATCAAAAATGATCTCGATCTATTGCAGATCTGCTCGCCGGCGATTAATCTGCTCTGGCTATCCCCAAAACACTGAAAAAGCTTGCTCCTCCTCTAGATCTATCCATATCTCCCAAAACCCGCCCAAATAAACCCTAAATCTCATATTTGAGTGCTTTGAAAACCCCGGTCCCCTGGGTTCCATTCTATGTTTGCATTCATGGGTGATTCGGACCTATTTAAGTCCGATGGGTCCTGGACTTCTGATGCACTTTTTGTTGCTTGCTCTAAAGCTCCACAGTGGGAGTGGGGTGGCAATTGTGTTGGGGATCACAACTTCACTCCTGTTGGCTCAGAGGAAACTGTGGAGGGGAAGATGCGGTTTGAGCCCCCAGAGATCGTTGTTCTCCCTGCTACCCCTGAGTTCATTGTACTCCCCGCTACCCCTGAGATCGTCGTCCTCCCTGACTCCCCTGAGATTATTGTAATCCTTGATTCCTCTGACGATGAAGCTGTGGGAAGAATCGTCCCCGATTATGGTGATGTTGACTCTAATTCTGATGTTTAGCTATGTCTCACTTTTTTTAAGTTGTTTATGCATGGGTACTTTTGCTGAGATTATTGCTCTGAATTATGCATGTTGTTGAATGAGTTTGTTGTGCTGTTGACTGAGACATTGGTATTCTATTTTATTATTGTTGTTCTGATGACTGAGACATTGGTATTCTGTTTAAGTTGATTCTCTGTTTTGGTGTGTTGGTGTTCTGTTTTGGTGTTGCTGTTCTGATGTTGGATTATGTTGTGTTGCCTCTGTTAGGTAATCGGTGATGATGCATGATAACTGAGATGCAAAACCTTTATGCTCACTGGACTTCTAATGTGCCATGGCAACACTGTGTCACATGTAATTGATTCATGCTTATGTGTATGTTAAGGTACTGTGATTGGTATTGTATCTATGAGGGTTATGGGGACATCCGAGATTATTTATGCATTTCAATGATGAAGTCTTTTTGCTGAGATGCAATACCTTTAATGTCACTGCCTTAATGTGCCATAGGAATACTTTTACATGTGGTTGATTGTTGCTTATGTGTATGTTGAGTCTTGTGATTGGTCTTGTGTCTATGATGGCTATGGGGACATCTGAGATTATTTGTGCATTTCAATGATGAAGTCTTTTTGTTGAGATGCAAGACCTTTAATATCACTGCCTTAATGTGCCATAGGAACACTTTCATATGTGATTGACTGATGGCTATGTGTATGTTAAGGTCTTATGATTGGTCTTGTGTCTATGATGGCTATGGGGACATCTGAGAAAATCTACAATTGTGATTATTTATGCATTTCCCTTGTCTGGTTTGTCCCGAAATATTTGTCCTAAAGGTCTAAAAGCTCTTGTGATTGGTGGTGTTATTCTCCTTGAGTCTATCTATGATGAAGTCTTGAAACTGAGATGCATTCCCTGCATGTTCACTGTCTTAGTGTGCCATAGGAACACAGTCAAATGACTGATTGATGCTTATGTGTATGCTAAGGTATTGTGAATGGGTTTATGTCTATGATGGTATTAGGGACATCTGAGAAATGCATTGTCATTATTGTGCCATTACTTGTGCTTGTTTACAAAATTACACAAGTTCTTTACCTCCTAAGATTGCTCTGTACACAAAATGTTCAATCTTTGTCATATATTGCTAAATAAACTGATTGTCTTCAAGTGCTTCTTCAGTGTCTTGATCTTCATATATTGTTGTCCCTTGTTGACTCTGTTGACATGCTATTGATGTTCCTGCTTGATCTGCTTGTTGTGCACCCCCATGCACTATGTCCCATGCTTCTATAATAGCCCACATAGGTGCCTTGATCTCTCTTGGTAGATTTCCTTGAGCCATTAATTTCTTCTTGTTTACATGTGGCAAATCATACTCATTGCCTCCCTTGCATTTAAGTATTTCATTCATAACAAATTGTAGTGTCATCCACACATCTCTAAGAGTTGTAGGGGGCAATTCAAAAAATGCTTCATGTACTGCTTCTATCATATGATCAATACTTTTTGGCATCTTCTTGTGCATGAGTGACTGAATGCTTCTGAAAAATCCTAGATCTAAGATGTTTATATCTGGACTATTAGCTGGCTGTTGTATTAAGATGAAAGTGAATCCATCCTGAATGTATACCTGTTGTCATTCTGGATCTCTTTGAGTTATATGGGCCTTTGCATTGTCTTGTTGTATGAATATAACTCTTTGAGCTCCATCTTGTGGCCATTTTGCCTTGATTGTTGGAATGATTTGGTTTATCAACATGTTCCTTGTCACTTGCTTGTTGACTAATTCAACTAGCTTTGTAACTAGTATCCCATTCTCTCTGTTTTTGGATGACCTCTTTGTTGCTTGTTGATATGTGAATGGAAAGATTCCTATCTTCCCATAAAAAATGCACTGTCCCTCTGCATCAAATCTAGGTCTTGCTACAACTGCAGTGAACATAACTTTGGGAATGAATTTAGATGAATTTGCAGCTCTGTACTTGCCCCTTTCATTCTGTGCTAGATATACTCTCCGTGATTTCTTTGATAGAAAAAACCACTTCTCATCCAAGTGTACAAAATCAAACATTGGATAATACACTGATTTTTCTTCTACTGTATCCCCACAAAGTAACTTCAATACCCAATCCAACCTAGCCTTCTTATGACCCTCACTCAAAGCAGGGTGGATTGGATTTGTATGTGGCTTTATTGTACCTTGCTTGACCATCCTATGCACTTTGGTCTTTGAAAGACTAAGCTTGCTAGCTAAGTCTCTAATGCATGACCTGTCTCCCATGCACAGTGCTGTGATTGAATCCATCTCTACTTGAATTCCTTTTCTACCACAGTTGTGATATTTTGTGCTTAGATTGTACCTCTGCTGTGCATTATGTTGCTTCTTTGTTGTGTTCCAAAGTCTGCCTATGCACCTTGTTGACATTTTGAACTGTTGTACAGCTTTCTTTATTCCACCATGTGGTAATTGTCCCTCTTTAGATGTCGTTAGCAGAGCATTCAATATGTGCATTTTTTTATCACTGTTGAGCCTGGTATTATGTGTTGGCTGATGATGTTGTGTTGCCTATGTGTTGTGCTCTGCTTTTGATGACTGTCCCTCTTCATCTCCTGGTTCCTGGTTGAGATCAAAGCTATGTTCATCTTGTTCCATGTCCCCTGATGACTGTCCCTCTTCGAACTCTTCTCCATCATAAACGTACTGTTCATCTGGAAGTGGAGCTTCAATTAAGTCCCATAAAGCTGAGGCCATGACACCACCAGGTTGTGATGCAGAGATTGTTTACTCATTATTTTGCTTTATGATTTTAGTGAAGCTTTGAATGTAAATTCTGTAAATTCCTTTGGGAATGTTGTAATCCCCTTTTATACTCTGTTTAGGGGCAATTATGTCTAGGGCAATTATTCCCTAAGTCCCCTGCATAATTCCCCTTTTGTTTAGGGCAATTATGTCCTTAAGTCCCCAAAATTTTGTAAGTGATCCGTGTGCACCCTAATGCTCCCCTTTCATTGACTGAAATTTCATATGTGGTTATTTACCACATATTGCACTGTAGCAGCAATCATGTCATTTGTACTGTCCCTAATTTTCTTAATTAAAGAGATTTTTGTACTTTAGAACAAACATTTCGGGACAGAGGGAGTATAAAATAACCTGTTTCCGAAAGCATTGTGTAAAACACTACAACCAAATTAAATAACAAAATGTAAAAGGAAGTCATCATTTTGAATTTGGTATTGCATTATTGTTGCAGTACATAGTGTCTCGCTTGCATCTTGTATTCCAAATTATATTATACTCCCTCTGTCCCCGAAAGTTTGTCCCATGGGGGAAGGGCACATTTGTCGATGCACATTTTGTATCGTTAATATCTCTAATTACATATTAATAAAAATTATAATTTTTTGATATTATCAAAGTACTCGTTGAGACGAATCAAACAAGACCCCACATGACTATGTTTTTTCTTATATATTGGAAGAAATCTTGAAGATTCTCTTCAACTGTGAATAGTGTCAAGATTGGCCATGGGACAAACATTTAGGGACGGAGGGAGTATGTTTTTATTATTTATTTCAAATCTAAGACGAACCATAAATCTGTAACTGATCTTACGTACCATAACTGTATTAAAATTCGACATCATAAATTTCTAGCAATTTAGCAAAACCTCGTACTCGTGTGTCGTTTACAGTATGTGTAATAAATGCTTGCAGGTCTGCAAAACTGTATACCGAAAGCATGGCAAACCGTGTACCGAAAGCATGGCAAGGTGTCATCTCTATGTAATTTATAGCATTTTGAAGGATAGAATGCCTCAGCCGGAAGCCCCTTAATTTTTTAATGTCCCGTAACTCTTTTTCTACAAGGCTTGAGCAGTATAGCATAGCAATAAACAAATGAGCAAAGTGTGTAAATCAAAATGTGAAAGTGGACATCAAAAACTCATCTTACAAGGCGTCATTGAATAAAGATAGTTTACAGTACTCAACAAAACCTGGCTAGAGTGAAATACAAGTTCAGCATGATCAGCAGTAAAAAAGCTATCCATTTGCTGCTTATCTTGTAGATGTCGTTGTATAGAAGTTGGAAATTGGGTACTCGTTCTGGAATTGAGTTTCTTTTTTCTTTCCCCCTAGCTGTGCGTTGGCTTGGTCTTATTGTTGACCTCAAACAACAAGAAACAATAAGTATGTCAATTAACAACAATCTCATGGCCATAAATCAAATTCGCATCCAGTGCAGACCAATCCATCAAAATATCAAAAAAATATCATATTATCATCGTTTGAAACAAGACTCAAAATTCCATATAGACTTACAAATGACAAACAATGAAGAGGCATAAAAAACAGCAGAAATAGAAGGAGAACCCTAGTCGAACGAACCAGGATAAATCAGGGGAGAAATTCAATTTCAATCCTCCCGGCTCTTCATTCTCTCAATCCTCTGATTATACATAGAAATAGAAAGACATGGACAAGAAACAAGGCCTTTTATGTGAATGACATAGAAGAGACATATAATAAATGCAAATGGGGGTACGGGGGAGTATTAGGAATTAGGATCCATAGTTTGCAACCCTCTTTTTTTGCACGTCTTGTACTACATTTTTTCCTGAAGGCGGCGGAGGAAGTAGAAGTACTGAAAATTGAGAATGAAGTGATGTATAATTTTTGAAATAAGAGATTCTTATATAATTAAAAAAAAATTGAGCTTCCATATAGTTTGCATAATTTCTATAACATTACATGCGAAAAGTAGGGCGGCGTAGAAATTTGAATCAATGGGTACTAATTTCGGTAATGATAAGGAACTAGTAAATATAGCATGAGATACCATAGGTAGATTGTATTAACCTGTGGGTCGATTATACGGCGTGCAGAATATTTACAGTCTGATGACACCTGCATATGTTCGAAAAGGGATGAGGAAAACTGGCGTCAATGTTTACTGTGTATGTGTAATAATTTTGTAACAAAGAGGTTAATATCTCACCTTATTTCATGTAGGATTCTTTTCATTGTACTATCGCAGTTTCGTTAAATGATTTCAGCTCGTCGTAGCATTTCAAACGAAACTATATTCTGAATTAGTATAGGTTGGTCATGGTGTTGCTCAGAGGTATTTATCAACACTTTGACATCAACTTCTTTTTGTGCGCGTGATAGTGCGACATATAGTTGTCCATGTGAAAAGCAAGGTTGTTGTAAATATATTACAACTTTGTCTAAGGTATGGCCCTGTGCTTTATTAATTGTCATGGCAAAACATAATTTTATAGGAAACTGCTTTTCTGAAATTGGAATGGGTATTTTGTGCCTGATGGTGGCCTCAAGGTTATTCTAGGTAGGAATATTTATTGTCCTTTGTAATAACATGTACTGATTTCGCATTGTATGACATGTTCCAAAAACTTTTTGCAAATTAGTCTTGTTTCATTACAGAGGCCAGAAGATGGATCTAAATTGCGTAGCAATATTACATGACAATTTTCTTTTAGAACAAGCTTGTGCGGACTCATTCCAGCTGGACATAAAGTGTTAAGGAATTCAGTTGAAAATGTGTTGCAGTTGTAATCAACGATAGAGTCGAAACTATGATAGGTCACAGATGGGCCAACAAAAGTTTCAATCAATGATGCATTAATACGATCGACGCTGTCGTTTGTTGGTGTCAGTATTGTAACACCCCCAATTTATACCGGAGATATTACATGCCAGTGACCTCAGACTTTACCGTCCAAAGTCACCCCAGGCTTTTCCAGAACAGTTAAGCTTAAATACATAACATAATTACATAATAATGGAAAGATTAAACAACGGAAGACTTTAAATTACACAGCGGAAGACTTTAAATTACACAGCGGAAGACTTTAAAGAGCCAACTTATAACATGGCTAAATTATGAAGATACATTGAAGTAACACTTTAACAATCTTAAAACACTTAACAACTTAAAACACTGACTTTTAAATCTTCGTCTGCAAGCTTCTTATCCTTCAATATGTTACTTAAACTCCGGGAATCAACTCTTGATGTGCCGAAACGGATGGACGGCACCAACCATGACGATGCAGATAACAAAAATACAGCGGGTTAGTCTACTGAATAGACTAGCAAGGGCACAAAGCAGAGTGGTTCGAGTGATCGTGACCGTTTACTATCATTATCCCTCGAATAATAACCGAAGGAATGATATATAACCCGGCACTTTCACGGAATGATTTAACAATTAAGATATGCTCTGAAGAGAAGACTCCAACTGAAATGAGCCTTATAGGAAATTATGACAACCGAGGGAACATTAAAGTTACACACACCAATGATTTAAAATTTGACTGAGATGCTTCAGTTCACAACCAACCTCATCGCATACAGCGAATCCAGATTGAAAAGAGAATGTACTATGATCAAAGTCGAGACGAGTTTTCCTAGTTGCACTATAACTTAGTTGCACTACTCGCCAAAGGTTTATTAATCATGTGCACTCGGGCACATATCTTATGTAATTACAAAACACACATTACTGAAACACGTTAATGTTATTAAGAGCGACAACAAGGCTTAAATCTTAAGGCGACCATTACGTCAACCCAAATTAAAACACACACAACACACACGCGGGACTTAACATTATTATGCCGAGTAACAACGGCGTTATTATTACATCGGGTGACCTTATGTTCACCCTGATTGCACTATTACAGTGCTTACACTTATTAATTATGTGCTTAACTGCACTTATCTTATTAAATTACAACACACACACACACACACTGTTGAGGCTTTTAATATTATTCCGAGAACACGGAAGTTATTATTACACCGGGTGACCTTACGTTCACCCTGATTGCACTACCACAGTGCTTACAATTTAATTTACAGGGTGACAGTTACGTCCACCCCAATGCACTAGCTAAGTGCTTAATACACAGGACTGCAATTAAGCTCATCCAATGGCACTTGCAAGGCGCTTAAAACACTTCAGATCCTTACATGTGGATAAGAAGCATAGGTCATGACCCTTAAATTATTCGGAATTAATCCGAGGAATATTATGATTTAAAGAAACGACAAATCCTTACTTGGATTAGCGTTCCTACGAACACTCGTGTTAACAAAACAGTCTAACACAACAATTAATCACATTAAAGCCATCCAGGCAATCAACTTAAACACAGAGATAATAGAAACAGCTAATCCTTACTTGGATTAGTTTTCCTATTAACCTGTATGCTATTCTAGCATTAAGATTAATTTCACAATAATACCATCACGGTAATTATCACATATAATAGCGTTGTTCTAACAGATATATAACCTATTATAACATTACTTTAATCACGCTTATTTATGAACTTAGTTCCCAAACGAAACAACAGTTCAATCCAATTTAATTAACAATTAAACAATTGATAATTAATGAAACATGGGATGATTAAGTAAGAGCGAACCGCCACTTGCCTTAATCCGTAGATCTGGAACAAAGCAGAGACAACGGGATTCCGGGCTCGACACAGGTATAGCTCCGACAGCACAACGACCTTCGAGTCGACCCATAAGGAAACCCTAAGTTAGATCCGACATAAACTAGTACGAATCTAAGGAAAGACGAAAGAACCTGTAACACCCCCAAAACTTAACCCTTTTGGAAAGGTATTACCGCCAGTGACCCCAGTGTTCCTTACCGAGATCACCCAAGGCTTTACCATATAAATACAATTTATGAAATGCGATTGATACACAATGATCAAGCATTAAATTCCAAAATATAACATTGTCGAGGAAACAAGAGTTACGGGATTACAACCCAATCCCGAATAGGTCAAAACATAGTTTAAACCAAACACAGCGGAAGACTAAGAAAGTAAATTACAATCGGAGTTATTGTCCAAAGGATCATAACCTGATTAAAGAAATAATTAAAACATTCAAAAACCACCGCCGACTCCATAGTCCTTCTAATCTTCTGAGCTACTTCATAACTGATGTGCCGAATCAAACGGATGACACCAGCCAACCATGCAAGGGAAAATATTGGTTGGTTAGTCTAAATGAATAGACTAGCAAGGGAACAAAGCAGAATGGTTCGAAGCAGTCGTATTAGGTTAGACTCCTCGTCCCTCGAATAATAATCGAGTACGCTTGTCAACCACCATACTCCTACTGGAATAAACAAGAGGTATGCACAAGAGAAGATTCTGGAAGACTGAATCTTCACAGAAATCGACTCGAAAGAAGACTCCAACTGAAATGAGTCTTTAAGGAAGTATGACAAATCTGGAAATTTACAGAATCATACAACAATGATTTAAAACTGACTGAGATGCTTCGGTTCACGACCAACCTCATCGCCTACAGCGAATCCAGATTGGAAAGAGAACGTACTACATTCAAGTCAAGACGAGTTTTCCTAGCTGCACTGGAACTTAGCTGCACTACTCGCCCAAGGTGTATTAATTATGTGCGTCAAGGTAGCACTTATCTGATTTATGTTTCAAAACACACATCACATTATAGACTTTTACATGTGTACCCCACCAGTGGGACAACACATCTTAGTATACGTTTCGTCGAGAGTGACGTATACCGAAAGGTTTGTGACACCAGCTAAGTGTCCTGCCTCTACACACTTGTGAAAGAGACCGATCATGATCATAGAATAGTACCAGATGGGGACGAGCCACCCCGATACCAGATTATAAAGAAATGACTGGATAGAGTCCGAGTAACATTCCTATTTAACAGTGCTAACTAAACAGTTACAGCACAACAACAGTTATAGGATAAATCCACATAAAGGCCCGAAAGGCGATCACAAATAATAGCGTTGTTCTAACAGATATACAACCTATTATATGATTTTCAAAACAGTTTATCAAAACCGTTTCCAAACAAACAGAGTATTCATTCCAAATTAATTACTCAGATAAACTACTGATAATTAATGTAAATATGGAACGAACGAGCAAGAGCGAACCACCACTTGCCTTACTCTGCAGAATAGTCTAAAGACGTCAACTGGATTCCGGGCTCGACACGGTGTAGTTCCGACAGCATAACAACCTTCGAGTCGACCCATAAAAGGAACCCTAAGTTAGATCCGACATAAACAGTACGAATCTAAACACGGCGAAAGAACACGAAAGGAAAGATGCCACAACGACAACCGACCAAGCCAAAGCCACGAAGGCATTCTGGGCACTGGCGGCGGTCGCCGTTCTTGGCGGCGGTCGCCGTTCTTGGCGGCGGTCGCCGTGACGAACTCAGACGACGCAGAACGAGAGAAATCTCACCCCAAAACACGAGCGGTTTGGCCTCCTTCGACTTGCCTTGGCTTCTAACCTCCAAGGCTAACCAAAAGCTTCACAAAGGCACTCAGGAGCCACACCAAAGCAACACCGGCGAGACCTTCAAACTCCGGCGAAAACACAACTCCGGCGAGAGGCGAATTTGGCAGAGGTTTGGTGCTGGGATGGCTCAAAACCTCACCCCCAACACCTCCTTTTATAGCCAAAGTGTGTGAAGCGTTCAACCAAACCCTGAGACGCGGCCGAAAGCAAGATCGGCGCCCTCGATTACCGCCGGCGACCAACGGGCAATGCCCACTGGACAATCATGGCGGTCACCATTTTTGCCTGCGACGGGCACGCGGCGGTCGCCGTAAATGCGGCGGTCGCCGTTGCCAGGTCTGTCGCGGCCAGCTAGAAGCTGACACGCTGACTCCTCGGGCCCAACCACGGCGGTCGCCGTTTCTGAACGGCGGTCGCCGTTTCTCCCTTTTCCTACCCGTTCAGCTTTGAACGAACCAGACGTTAAACCGGGATAAAAATTATCGTACGCGAACGACAATTAAAATCTAAGGCACCTTGTCTGTATATTATTTCACTGAGAAAAACATTATAGATACAGAGCACATTACAAAATGTCTCAAGCTACCTGAATTAAATCCGGCGTACAAAACGGGTACTCGGGAAAATTCCATAATTCCCAAAATAACCTTACAAAAATACGGGGTATCACATCTCCTCCCCCTTACAAGAAGTTTCGACCCCGAAACTTAGGTCGAGAATAACTCGGGAAAACGCCTGAGCATATCTGACTCGGTTTCCCACGTCTCCCAAGTAACTTCTTTGGTTCCTGACTTGGACCACAGCACTCGTACCAAAGGTACGATCTTGTTGCGCAAATGCTTCTCCCGACGCTCCAAAATGCGCACGGGCAACTCTTCATAAGTACCATTAGCTTGAATCTCGATGTCCTCGTAACTAAGTACATGAGACTCATCTGGTACATACCTTTTGAGTAAAGACACATGGAACACGTTATGCACCGGGTGAGCCGATGGTGGCAACGCCAAGCGGTACGCTAGAGATCCCACTCTATCCAGAATCTCGAATGGTCCCACGTAGCGAGGGTTAAGCTTCCCACGCTTACCAAATCTGAAAACTCCTTTGGATGGCGATACCTTGACAAAAACATTGTCACCGACCTCGAACTCGACAGTCCTGCGCTTCCGATCTGCGTAGGACTTCTGTCGACTCTGAGCGGTCAACATTCTTTGTCTGATCAAAGCAATGTCTGAAGCCGTCCTTTCGACCAACTCTGGTCCAAGCAGAATTTTGTCGGCATTTTCATCCCAACAAATCGGAGATCTACATCTGCGACCATATAAAGCTTCAAACGGAGCCATCTTGATTGTAGCATGCCAGCTATTATTGTATGTGAACTCAATCAGACTCAAGTTGTCCTCCCAGCTAGTCGGACGATCAAGCACACAAGCTCTAAGCATATCCTCCAGAGTCTGGATGGTCCTTTCAGACTGGCCATCTGTTTGAGGATGAAACGCTGTACTGAACCTCAACTCGGTCCCTATAGCCTTATGAAGTTCCTTCCAGAATCTTGACATGAAACGGCCATCTCGGTCCGATACAATGGTCTTAGGAATGGCATGTAAGCGGACAATCTCCTTCTGGTAAACTTCGGCTAGCTTCTGGGTTTCCCATGTGGTCTTGATGGCTATGAAATGAGCACTCTTCGTAAGCCTATCCACAATTACCCAGATAGCATCTCTCTGACTTCGAGTCTTGGGTAGCCCAGTGACGAAGTCCATGGAAATGTCCTCCCATTTCCATTCTGGCACGGGGAGAGGTAGCATCTCACCACCTGGCCTGCGGTGTTCGATCTTGACTTTTTGGCAAGTTAAGCACTTTGCCACAAAGTCTGCTACGTCCCACTTCATGTTTGGCCACCAAAACTTCTTCCTGAGATCCTTGTACATCTTGCTAGAGCC
Organism: Rheum nobile; assembly: GCA_027886185.1. Lineage (NCBI taxonomy): Eukaryota > Viridiplantae > Streptophyta > Magnoliopsida > Caryophyllales > Polygonaceae > Rheum > Rheum nobile. The sequence continues at coordinate 1,323,604 of WOAB01000701.1, forward strand.
AGGATGCACAGAATAAGCAGATGAATAAGCTTCTCTCATCACCAACTGACGAAGACCCTCTATGTCAGGCACACAGATCCGATCCTGAAACCAAAGTGATCCATCATCCTGAACCACAAAACTGGGAGCTTTCCCATCCATCACTTCACTGCTTAACTTTACCAAGATGATGTCATCGACTTGCTTTTCTTTGATTTGATCCAGCAGTGTAGCCTGAATTTCCATCATACTCAGGTACCCTCTACGCTGGTCATACAAGACTTCAATGTGGCATGACTCTTGGTTTAGCTTGGTCTGAGCAGTAAGTAGAGCAACTACAGTCTCATGCGTTGTCTTCCGGCTTAGTGCATCAGCTACTACATTAGCCTTGCCCGGATGATACAACAACTCCATGTCGTAGTCCTTGAGCAACTCTAGCCAGCGGCGTTGTCTCATATTTAACTCCTTCTGAGTAAATATATACTTGAGACTTTTATGGTCAGTGAAGACTTGGCATCTTATACCGTAGAGGTAATGCCTCCAAATCTTCAGCGCAAAGACAACCGCTGCTAACTCAAGATCATGGGTCAGATAGTTTTCCTCGTACGTCTTGAGTTGCCTGGATGCATAAGCAATAAACCTGCCCCTTTGCATCAAAACACAACCAAGACCATACTTTGAGGCATCACTGTAGACCACATACTCGTCGTTCCCCTCTGGAAGTGCTAACACGGGTGCCGAGGTCAACCGTCGCTTCAACTCCTGGAAACTGACCTCGCACTTGTCGTTCCAGAGAAACTTCTTGTGAACTTTGCGGAGTAGATTGGTCATAGGTAGATCGATCTTTGAAAATCCCTCCACAAACCGTCTATAATACCCGGCAAGCCCAAGAAAGCTGCACACCTCTTTTACGTTCTGAGGCTGTGTCCACTTAGCCACAGCTTTAATCTTTTGGGGATCAACCATAACCCTATTTTTATTGATCACGTGGCCTAAGAAAGCCACCTCTTTCATCCAGAATTCACATTTAGACAATTTAGCATAAAGCTGATGTTGTCTAAGGATTGACAAGGCAATCCGCAGATGTTCCTCGTGGACTTCTTCACTCGGAGAGTAGATCAGAATGTCATCGATGAAAACCACCACGAAATTATCCAAGTACTGGTGAAAACATCGGTTCATCAAATCCATAAATACAGCTGGAGCATTAGTAAGCCCAAAAGGCATCACTACGAACTCGTAATGACCATATCTGGTCCTAAACGCAGTTCTAGGAATGTCCTGCTCACGAATCATGAGTTGATGATATCCAGATCTCAGGTCGATCTTGGAGAAAACCTTTGCTCCCTGCAATTGGTCCAACAAGTCATCAATCCTAGGCAAAGGATACTTGTTCTTGATCGTCACCTTGTTCAACTCTCGGTAGTCGATACAAAGTCGGAACGATCCGCCCTTCTTTTTGACGAATAATACCGGGGCACCCCACGGCGATGCACTCGGCCTGACATAACCTTTATCAAGAAGATCTTCAAGTTGATTCTTCAATTCTTGCATCTCAGCCGGAGCCATCCGATACGGTGATTTGGAAATCGGCGCCGTACCAGGCTCGAGATCAATTGAAAACTCTACGTCACGGTTCGGGGGTAATCCAGGAATTTCTTCCGGAAAGACATCCGAAAACTCCCTAACTACAGGAATATCAAGAACCTCAGGTTCATCCTTCGCGGGCGAATCCAAGTAGCAAAGGTACCCGACACATCCTTGTCGTAGTAGCTTAAACGCAGCCATCGAATTGATCAGCTTGCCGTTATCAGTGTCATTTCGACCTTTGAACTTGCACACGAATTGGCCCCCGGATGACACCGTCACCGTTCTTGAACTAAAGTCGATCACCGCCTTATGACGCGTCAGCCAATCCATACCGAGGATAATGTCGTATAGAGCCATGGCTATACAGATTAAATCTGCCTCAAATTCCTTACCCTAAATGGTAATCGGAAAGTCGGACAAATGCTTGGTTCCCACCAAACGTTCTCCATTAGGAAGATTAACGACGAAAGGGTCGCACGAATCGTTGCACACTAAATCTAACTTGCTAACACAGCTATCCGAAATAAAGGAATGCGTAGCACCAGAATCAAACAGAATGCACACTGAAGTAGAGTGAAGGTATAGAGTACCTTGAGCAATCGGAGCGTTGGGTCCATCTGCCTCACGCATCTCGTACAAGCGTTGGCCCTGACTTCCAGAAACAGCTGGGGCCTTTCCCCTGTTCTGAGCAGTCGTCTGCACTGAAGGGCTAGGAGTCTCGGCAGGCTTAAACCTAGGTCGGTTGCTCTGATGAACTGACCCTTGCTGCGACTCTACTCCCTTCTGCTTCCCCTGCTTGCAGAACTTTTGCAGATGACCATCACGTCCACACCCAAAGCATGGCATCTTCTCCCTCTGACACTCAGTGCTCTTGTGCCCAGCAGTACCGCAGTTATAACACTGAACTGTACTCCTGGTCTGCCCTGACTGCTGAGTCGATCCTCCTTGCTTCATCTCCGTCTTAGCTCGGCCGGATTTGGCGAAGTTAGACGGTGGCGCAGGGCGCTTAAAACCACCTCCCTGGTTCTGATTCTGCATCGACTTCTGTCGGTTGTACCTCTTGGTCGACTCCTCGAGAGTTACCTCCAGCTTATAGGCACAATCCACATACTGCTCCAAGGTAGAGCATGTGTGGTGCACCATTAATGGCTTGATATCCGGGTTCATCCACTCGTGGAAGTACCAGATCTTTTGAGCCTCGCTGGTGATCTCGGCAGTGGCATACTGTAGAAGATGGTTGAACTTAGATGCCAACTCGGTCACTCTCAGACCATCAGTCTGAGGGTACAAGAACTCTTTATGCTTCTCCTCTCTCATAGCACGAGAGAAAAAGCGATCAACCATCTTGGTCTTGAACATCGACCAAGTCAACACTGGGCTCTCAGCCAAACCAGTGCTCTCCCACCACTCGCTAGCCTCCTCCTCCAGCTGAAGAGAAGCGATATGGACCTTCTCGGCCTCCGTACACTCCACGTTCCTAAACAGCCTCTCCATATGGGAGAACCAATGAGTCACTGCCACTGGCTCCCCTTTCCCGTTATAGCAGTCGGGTCTCATGGAAGTAATGGTCTTAAGAGCGCGACCATAGCTGTCCCTCGCCCTAATGGCAGTCTCCTGTATCACGGGGTTTCTGGGTTCCACAACATCAGGAACCGCTGCGTGAGTAGGCACTTCTTGTGCTTGAGGCGCACTTGGTCTCAAGACATCTGCAATAGCCTGCATCACGATCCCACGGATCGCCTCAACAGCTGCAGCGTCAAATAGTGTCGGTGCCTGGGTTTGATCCTGACCTTCACGCCTCTGCTGGACACGAGACTCAGACTCGTGTTCATCCTGAACACCTCTTCCTGCTGGTCTGGGGTTTTGGCTAGTCCCAGCACCGGCTTGAGTCGAATTCCTCGTGCTTCTTGGGTTCACCATCTATTTACCGATCAAATTCCAAGCATTCAATACATTAATATTATGCAATATACCAACGTAAATAAATTACTCAGAATAGATCAACTTGGTATTTTATAGATGAACCTTCGAATTCTTACACAAGTTACACATAAGTTTATCATTCGAGCGTTTGGACAACATTGCTCGAAGATATAAGTGTTTCTCAGAGTACTTGCCGCAATACTGAAATATTACACAAAGTACAACTTGGAATACTAAGAAACGAAACTACTACGATAGGCAACGCCACTCCTCCTCAAGGCGTTCCAAAAAGTCTCCCATACGACTGGCTACTCGTGCATGGTCTCTTCGGGCTAGGCTCACCATCGAGCTCTGGCGATGGGTTTCGCACCCTGCTTGACCCTGAAGCACATAGTCCTAGCTCAGTCATGGTAAAGTATGGGTCGTCCATGACTGGTCCTCCTATTCCAGCCCTCCTCTGAGTACTGGCGATCAGCTCATCCCTCTGACGCTGCTGTTCTGCGGAGATTACCTCGCTCTGGCGGAGAATCTCCTACAGCTCGGATTCCGACCTCCATCTCCTTGGAGTAGGGATAGGCTGAGATTCCCTATCACTTCTCCTAATACCGTACTCAGTATACAGTGCCTCCCAATCAGCTTCTGACATGGGTGCGTACTCTGGCACTGGTGACAATCCTGTACCGGGCTCCTGATTCTGCCCTCCAAGGTCTAACTCTGGATCCTCTTCTGGATCATCCTCTATGGGATCCTCATCCTCGGGATCATCCTCGATGGGATCCTCATTCTCGGGATCATCCTCGATGGGATCCTCATCCTCGGAATCATCCTCGATCATATCCTCGACAGGATCTTGCTCAAGCATCTCCTCTTCCTCCTCCTCGTACTCGATCTCCTCGGGAATTGGTCCCAGTAGAAAGTCGTCTTGGTAAACCCCTTGTTCATACCTTGATAACTCATCTTCCTGCTCTCATTCTTGTACTTCCTCCACCCTTGGTGGCGGCACAGGTGCAGGTCTAGGGACCATAGCATTTCTGGCTACAAGGACAACTGACTCAGGGAGAACGTGCTTGACGTCTTCGAGTGGGCTACTCGGGCCTCCAACCTCGAAACATCGCTGAGGTAACGGAAAATCTAGCCTCGGCTGATCCGACTTGGCGTCTTCCGACCCCCTTCCAATAGAAAAGCAGACACCCATCCTATCGAACAATAAGGAAGGAATTAGTCTTTCTAGACATAGAAGCAAGCTTACTATATCAGACTGTACAGAAGACATGACTATGAACGGTGTTTTGAAATTCTTTTCAGAATGAAAATTCAGAGCCCTTTTTAAAGCATTTCGAAAACGGATAAATGGTTTATAAAAATTCCAAACCCATTTTAAAACCTTTGGATCTGATACCACAACTGTAACACCCCCAAAACTTAACCCTTTTGGAAAGGTATTACCGCCAGTGACCCCAGTGTTCCTTACCGAGATCACCCAAGGCTTTACCATATAAATACAATTTATGAAATGCGATTGATACACAATGATCAAGCATTAAATTCCAAAACATAACATTGTCGAGGAAACAAGAGTTACGGGATTACAACCCAATCCCGAATAGGTCAAAACATAGTTTAAACCAAACACAGCGGAAGACTAAGAAAGTAAATTACAATCGGAGTTATTGTCCAAAGGATCATAACCTGATTAAAGAAATAATTAAAACATTCAAAAACCACCGCCGACTCCATAGTCCTTCTAATCTTCTGAGCTACTTCATAACTGATGTGCCGAATCAAACGGATGACACCAGCCAACCATGCAAGGGAAAATATTGGTTGGTTAGTCTAAATGAATAGACTAGCAAGGGAACAAAGCAGAATGGTTCGAAGCAGTCGTATTAGGTTAGACTCCTCGTCCCTCGAATAATAATCGAGTACGCTTGTCAACCACCATACTCCTACTGGAATAAACAAGAGGTATGCACAAGAGAAGATTCTGGAAGACTGAATCTTCACAGAAATCGACTCGAAAGAAGACTCCAACTGAAATGAGTCTTTAAGGAAGTATGACAAATCTGGAAATTTACAGAATCATACAACAATGATTTAAAACTGACTGAGATGCTTTGGTTCACGACCAACCTCATCGCCTACAGCGAATCCAGATTGGAAAGAGAACGTACTACATTCAAGTCAAGACGAGTTTTCCTAGCTGCACTGGAACTTAGCTGCACTACTCGCCCAAGGTGTATTAATTATGTGCGTCAAGGTAGCACTTATCTGATTTATGTTTCAAAACACACATCACATTATAGACTTTTACATGTGTACCCCACCAGTGGGACGACACATCTTAGTATACGTTTCGTCGAGAGTGACGTATACCGAAAGGTTTGTGACACCAGCTAAGTGTCCTGCCTCTACACACTTGTGAAAGAGACCGATCATGATCATAGAATAGTACCAGATGGGGACGAGCCACCCCGATACCAGATTATAAAGAAACGACTGGACAGAGTCCGAGTAACGTTCCTATTTAACAGTGCTAACTAAACAGTTACAGCACAACAACAGTTACAGGATAAATCCACATAAAGGCCCGAAAGGCGATCACAGATAATAGCGTTGTTCTAACAGATATACAACCTATTATATGATTTTCAAAACAGTTTATCAAAACCATTTCCAGACAAACAGAGTATTCATTCCAAATTAATTACTCAGATAAACTACTGATAATTAATGTAAATATGGAACGAACGAGCAAGAGCGAACCACCACTTGCCTTACTCCGCAGAATAGTCTAAAGACGTCAACTGGATTCCGGGCTCGACACGGTGTAGTTCCGACAGCATAACAACCTTCGAGTCGACCCATAAAAGGAACCCTAAGTTAGATCCGACATAAACAGTACGAATCTAAACACGGCGAAAGAACACGAAAGGAAAGACGCCACAACGACAACCGACCAAGCCAAAGCCACGAAGGCATTCTGGGCACTGGCGGCGGTCGCCGTTCTTGGCGGCGGTCGCCGTTCTTGGCGGCGGTCGCCGTTCTTGGCGGCGGTCGCCGTGACGAACTCAGACGACGCAGAACGAGAGAAATCTCACCCCAAAACACGAGCGGTTTGGCCTCCTTCGACTTGCCTTGGCTTCTAACCTCCAAGGCTAACCAAAAGCTTCACAAAGGCACTCAGGAGCCACACCAAAGCAACACCGGCGAGACCTTCAAACTCCGGCGAAAACACAACTCCGGCGAGAGGCGAATTTGGCAGAGGTTTGGTGTTGGGATGGCTCAAAACCTCACCCCCAACACCTCCTTTTATAGCCAAAGTGTCTGAAGCGTTCAACCAAACCCTGAGACGTGGCCGAAAGCAAGATCGGTGCCCTCGATTACCGCCGGCGACCAACGGGCAATGCCCACTGGACAATCACGGCGGTCGCCGTTTTTGCCTGCGGCGGTCGCCGTAAATGCGGCGGTCGCCGTTGCCAGGTCTGTCGCGGCCAGCTAGAAGCTGACACGCTGACTCCTCGGGCCCAACCACGGCGGTCGCCGTTTCTCCCTTTTCCCGCCCGTTCAGCTTTGAACGAACCAGACGTTAAACCAGGATAAAAATTATCGTACGCGAACAACAATTAAAATCTAAGGCATCTTGTCTTTATATTATTTCACTGAGAAAAATATTACAGATACAGAGCACATTACAGAATGTCTCAAGCTACCTGAATTAAATCCGGCGTACAAAACGGGTACTCGGGAAAATTCCATAATTCCCAAAATAACCTTACAAAAATACGGGGTATCACAGAACCCGAAAGAAACGACGCCACGACGACAACCAACCAAGCCAAAGCCACGAAGGCATTCTGGGCACTGGTGGCGGTCGCCGTTCTTGGCAGCGGTCGCCGTTCTCATCACGGCGGGCGCCGTAAAGAACACGGCGGTCGCCGTGAAGAACTCCGACGACAGACGAGAGAAAAACTCACCCAAATGATGCGCGTTTCGTCCCCTTTTTGCCTTGCCTGGGTTCCAACCTCCAAAGGCAACCAAAAGGCTTCACAAGGGCTGCTGGAAACACCACTAAACGATACCGGCGAAAGCTTTAGAATTTCCGGCGAGGGCACCAAACTCCGGCGAGACAATTTTGAGGGATTGAAGCGTCTGATTTGGTGTGAAAACCGATCCCAAACCTTCTCTATTTATAGCCAAATGTCAGGGAGCATAATGATGGCTAGGAAGGCGACGTGGAGGGCTACAACGGCGATCGTCAGACGACTCCGGCGACCATCGGGCAAAAACCTCCAGACAACAACGACGGCGGGCGCCGTAATAAATGCGGCGGGCGCCGTCATCAATGCGGCGGCCACCGTTACCAATGCGGCGGGCGCCGCCATAGACCTGGCGTCCCCAGCTAGGAGGAGACTCATCGGCTCCTCGAGCCTTGCGACGGCGGGCGCCGTCATACCCACGGCGGTCGCCGTTCTTGGGTCCCGCGACGGCGGTCGCCGTGACTGTACGGCGGTCGCCGTGACCAGCTTTTCCCGCCCGTTTAGCTTTGAACGATCATGACATTAACCCGGGATACAAATTATCATACGCGAACGAGTAATTAATATTCAAAGCACGTCGTCTGTATTTTATTTCACTGAGAAAAATATTACAGATACAGAGTACATTATAGAATGCCTCCAACCTTCTGAATTACATCCGACATACTAAACGGGTGTTCAGGAAAATTCCAAAAATTTCCAAAATAATCCTTACAGAATTACGGGGTATCACAAGTATGGCCCTTTCATTGTACATTTGCACATCTAGGGGCGGTGATCTCATTTCGGGGAAAATTGTATTCGCCAGAATTTGGAAATCGTCATCTCCTTCATTGCAGTTCATGATTATATTGTGTGGCAAATTTATGTAAGCGTGTTCCTCATGCTGTAATTTCCCGTTACCCAGTTGAAGTAAGAAGTCTGAGAAATTTGGTTCTTCTCTAGCTCTCATGTTTTCTGTCAACTTGAATTTTGTAAGATGAGGCCAGATGTAGGAGCTTACCAGGCTAGCATTGATTGCTTCTTATTGCGTCTTTCGTGGCAGTACAGGTAGTACCCGACGAAAGTCTCCTCCAAATACACTAATTTTTCCGCCAAAAAGTTATTTGTTGTCACATATGTCTTGTAGTAGAAGGTCAAGTGATTCTATGTTTTCTTTTCTTTCCATTGATGCCTCATCCCAAATGATTAGTGATGTTTGTTTTATTAACTGTGCCAGGTTGCTTTGCTTTGATACATTACATGCTGCCGAAATTTCTTCATCAAATGGTATTTTGAATCGAGAGTGTGTTGTTCTACCAGTTGGTATGTTAGATGCTGCTATTCCGGATGTAGCTGTTGGTAGCACAATTTTTCCCAGTGAACATAATTTTGCATATAATGTACAATATAAGAATGTTTTTCCTGTTCCGCCGGGACCGTCAATGAAAAAGGCACTTGTCGTATTGCTTTTGATATGTCGCATTATACATTTGTAGGCCGTATGTTGTTCACTGTTTAGCTTTTTACGAGCTTTGATATACTCAGTTGGAATTGGTGTTGTAAGTGCATCACTTATATCTTTAGTCATTGTTATTGTAGTGTCCTGAGGTGATGATATTTCATGTAAGTTGTAGGCCTTTAGAGTTTTCCCCATGGCTTCTAAATAGCTTTCGATATCTTTCATAGTTAGTTGTAATATTCTTGCTTTGTTTGGAGAGTATTTTTTTTTCGAAATCTTCTGATAGTGATTTGTAGTGTTTGATACAGAGTGTCAAGGGGTCTGCGGGTTCACAGAATACTAATAATGTTGAAAAAAGCCGACGTAATGTGGGGGGCATTTGAATCTCGCTGGCCTCTTGCATACATGATTCTGCGTAGCCATCTGTTTCTAAGTAGGGGTGTTCATCGGGTTCGTTTTTTCGGTTTTTTGGACCGAACCAAACCCGAACCTGAACCGATTATATTCGGTTCGGTTTTTGGTTCTTATAAAAATAATATTCGGTTTTGGGTTTGGGTTCGGTTCGGTCAAAACCGATTATTTTTTAAAATAATTAAAAAAACCTAGATTTTTAGATAAATTAGTCCAACCTTATTCGGTCCGGTCCAGTTCGGTTTCGTTCGGTCTAGTTTGGTTCAGTTCGGTCTAGTTCGGTCCAATTCTGTCCGAGTTTGGTCCAGTTTGGTCTAAGTTCGGTTCGGTTCGGTCCAAGTTCGGTTCGGTCTAATTCGGTTTTGTGCACTAAAACCTCTAAACCAACATAATTTCAAAATATTCGGTTATTTTGGGCCAAAACCGAACCGAACCCGAACCGAGTATGTTCGGTTCGGTTTTCGGTCCACAAAATTCCAAAATTTGGTTTCGGTTCGGTTTTGTTCGGTTCGGTTTTGGCCCGATGAACAACCCTATTTCTAAGAGTCCGCGTTTTTGCGAGGCTTCTTGAAATGTTCTGCACTCATATGCATTCATTGTTAATAGATCCTTGAATGATTTTGGAGCACGTACATGGGAAAGTAAGAGTCGTAGATAATATCTTTCGCCTTCGGATGGTCCGGCATAAGCTAGTCGGCCTACTGTATGTCTCTATTTCCTTGCGGTCCATTTCTTCTTAGATGGATTCGATACATAGTGTTCAGGATATTCTGAATATAAATATTCTGCTTCATTTTCGGAGACATTGTTGCATCTGAAAAATTCAGTTAACATTGTTCTTGATCTCTGCTCATAGGTGGCAATGTCTACTAAATTTTCGTGTGGGTGAAAGGCAATGGACTGCATATTTGGTAAGTGTACTTGTAGTGGTATTACGGGTGGCTGGATATCATATAAATCAAATCCAAATATTCTCCACGCAGCCTCTGGAGGGGACACCCACCTAGCGTTTTGGTAACTTGAGATCTCGTCATTTGCGTTCATGTTGGCTTGGATTATATTGAAACTTACACAATCATGTCCTTTGTATATGTATTTGTACAAGTACTTAACTGTTGTAATTGTTGAACATATTTCTACGTTTATATGACAATCAAACAGTGCTAGGAGATAGGGATTGTAAGGGATCACTAATCTGTTATCTAACCATTCACCTCGTATCTGTATTTTCTCGCCCTGGTTTCTCCTCTTGTAGTCTGGATAAGAATCGTCTCCACATGTTGCGAAATCAGTGAACCTTTTCGGGTACTTATGTCTGCACGATGATTGATTGCCGGTTCGTTTCATGCACGCACAATTAGGGTGTTTGGACCCACATGGACCATGTATCATATGTCGTAGAACTGCTGTCCGTAGATATGGATTTTCAAATGAGGGAATTTATGCGCATACATATTGATCGAATTTTTCAAGGCTACTGATTTAATAAGAGCGTTCTAAAATGATGAGTAAATGTGCATAGGGTAGGCCTCTTTTCTGGAACTCGATAACGTCGACCCTTGCTGCCATCGAACCAAATAGTTTCTTCTGGATTATCTTATTCTTTAGCATTATAAGTTTGCCATGGAAAACGCGTGCTACTATATCAGGTCGGTCTTCTGGTTTTTCTCCAAGTCCTAGCCTTTCTTGTATTTCAGCCCAGTTTGAGTTACATGTTATAGTAATGAATAGATCTGGTTTTCCAAATTTCTACACAAGTGTCATGGCATTAAGATATCTGCACTTCACATCCCTAGGTCCACCAATGAAAGAAGGAGGTAATATTGTGCGATGGCCTACATCGGATGCAACAGTATGTCCTGTATGCAAATTGTCAAGTATCCCTTGATAAAGTTCGGCTCTGATGGTGGTTTGGTTTTGCCTTAGGTAATCGAGTCGAGTGTTTTCAATTTTGACATACATGTCAACTATATACTGCTAAAAGAGTCTACCTGCTTTAAGGAGGTGATTCCCTGGGCACATTTGGAGCTTGTATGGCATGATACATATGTTCGATTATTTGTTGGAGTTCTGCCTGCAATTATGAAAATGCGAATTACGTTCGAAATGGTAGCGGGAATGAATATAACATGTAGGCTACATGCGTCGTAAGCGGGTGTGCTACCTGTAAGATCCTCTGTGAATGTGGAAGTAGGGTCTTCAAAGAGGAGTGATGACCTTGAGACTCCAGGGTTGGTATACAGTTGGGTATTCGTACTATGAATCTGATGTAAGGCTTGGTGCCAACCTGATTCCCCTCGTGGATGAAGAAATGAGTATTGAAGTAGATCGTAACATCCATAGTAGTGCATAATTCTGTGTGAAATATTGTCTTTTCCATGAACTAAAATATATGGGCTGTTAATGTTGTGCGAACTGTTGCTTTCTACTATCATTGCAGCCACATCTTCAGACGATGGGGCGTTGTAAATACGTTGGTCAAGAGTAGGGTTATGTGATATCATGAATTTTGTGTTCTCTGAAATTCCCAATTCTCGTAATGAGCGGAAAAATTTTGCGTAAGGATTTTGCTTCATAACTTGCGTTAGAATGTGGACAATTTCAGGATTTATCTATGGGAATAGGCCAACTCGATATGCTCTTTCCTCTTGTGCGTCATAAAAGTATAGTTGCATGTATGTCGGGTTGTTGTTTTCAGGTAGAAGTCTAGGAATAAAATGGTATAGTTGGCCTTGTAGTCTGAAAACGTAAATACCTTTTTTTGATTCTGCATGTATAGAGCCACCTAGAGAGCTGAATGCAAACATGTTGTTGTACATCCTTGCATATTTCTGGAAATGGATGGATTTGGCATCTGTTCCATCGAAAAGATTAAGAATTTCCGATGGGAAGTCGTTGCTTGTGATGTGGACCTTGCCGTCAAAACAACAAAATGTTCGGGGCTCAAATGCGAATTTTGTTGCCTCGTATTTATTGCACTCAGTGGATGGAGGTAATGTTGTTGCAGACCTTGGAATGTAGCAATCTTCAGTACCAGCGCAATCATCTTGTATATGTCACATTCACTTTGAACAGCGAGTTGCTAGAATGGGGGGTGGCGTATTTGACCGTTGAGTAGCCGTAATTACAGTCGATCTTTTCCTATTACGGCAGGGTAATTGTCCGAAGTCTGCCGGCAAATTCATCTTACTATTCTTGCGTAATGTAATGTAATAATAGTTGAGGTCAAGCACTGTAAAAAAGTTCGATATAAGAAAGCAAATGTGATCTACGTAATATGCATGGCTATTCCTTTTTTTTGCAATTAATGTGTTGGACGCTGAAAAAACTGAGTTATGTTAGCATATCAATATTGGAACCTAACATCCATGGGTCAGTCCTAATTCTAAGGAGGCTAGTAATGCCTACAAGATGATTGGTTATTCATGCATTCTACTATTATCTTGTATTTTACGCAATCTAAGCTATGTAAGTGGATTGACATTATAACTCGCAATCTATGTTTGTCCTAATTTGAAGGACGTCAGTTGAACCATGTTGTAAAAGTTGCTCTGCTGTAACATTTTTGCATTTCGTTGTGTTATTATTGTCTGCTAATAGCTAATGTCATAGCCTTTGTGATTCTGTGAAACACATGTGTAGCTGATATATGAACAAATCCTTTTTTTCGATGACAAAATGAACGCAGCTATCGTTATGTAGTTTTTGCTGTGTACATGTTCTGGCCATTACAAGTGAACTTCTGACTTCACACTTGAATAAGGCCTGTTCAGCGTGGGTAGGCATCATAAATATATGCAGACAATCTGTTCGTAGGTAATTGGTAAAATGTAGGAGCCCTTACAGGTTTGATGTAGAAAGCTTGTTTGCAAAGTGCACATAAGTACATGCAAATAACCTAGAAACAGTAGAGAACGGGCAATGTCATATAAGCAATATATTAAGCAACTGCAAGATGATGTCATCAATCTAGTAAAGAGCTTCGAGATTATGTGGTCCGATTGTAGGGAGTAGTCATACAACACATGTAGTAGTTTGAAACGATGTTGCCCATTGCTTTTTCATATTTACTATTTACAATGTCAACACACATTGCAGCACTTGCTTACGAAGCCACATACTATGTACATACAAGTGTTACTACAATATAAGAGGCTTTGTTCCGAGGATAGATATCATGCAAGTAGGATCAAAAGTGCATTTAATACAGGTCGGTGCTTATGCCTCGCAAAAGTGTGATACCGTAACACCAGTTGGTTCTAGTAGGAGCAAAAAAGGCTGCATATGATGACATTTAACGGGCAGACTATCTCATTACCGCATAAGATTGTAAAGCCCTGTGGTGCTATCACTCTATGACCACATCCTTCATAACCCACTTTATAGTGTTCATTTCCGCCGCGGGTGGTGGAATAGGGGAAAGCTCAATACATGTTCCCTTCGTACGAAACCTTGTAGCAAGCTTAGCATAAAATGAAGCGACTTCATGCATTTTGAGTTGCGAGCTATTGGTGAAATGAACGGTAATAGTACAACTATTGGAATTGACATAGAAGAAATGGTAGAAGTAGTTGTGTACCTCAGGCCCCATCGCCAATAGGTCGTCTACGCTTACTTCAAGTAACTTCTCAGCAGTTTTTGTGTATGCAGAGAACAACTTCGTGCCTGAGCCATCAGTTCCATAGAAGTTGAAGAAAAGCCTGGTCCATGGAGAAGAAATTGTTAGTGGAATACGCAAAGAAGAGCGGAACGATAGGAATATGAGTAAATGAACGACATATACAGATATCACATGTGTAGACAAACCTCCAATTTCAGTAGGACTATTAGTAAATTTCCATGTGGTTTTCTGGAGGACTGAAAGATAATGAAAGCAGGGGAAAAAGCGTGCAGAAAATTGTTATTGCAGAACATAAGAGAACTATTAGTGAGTGCAAATTTTTTATCAAGATAGATTAACCGTGCATGATTATCCTAGAGCTGTTAGCCTACGTGTAGTTTCTGTGAGGGAAAGCCAACGTACAGACGTAGTTTAAATTAGCTCCAACATGTTTAATTTGTCGCTAAATTTTTATAGCCTTTTTTTACTAAATTAGTACTCTCATGAACAAAATCAGTTTCATAATCTCAAATCAATCAGTTCTCTCAGCTGTTGTCAGGTATCATGGTCTATCTTCTCTCTGATGTCGGAACGAATGTCAACAAAACTGAGAATCATAATTGTGCCATAGGTAAGATTATTTTAGACCTTCCACCGGTACCATGTCAATGAACATTTTTAATGGGGTAGCCTAATGTAGTGCTAAATTTCAGTCAGGTGCAGACATAAAAAATTAAGATTGGTTTAATACCATATATCATGTCATAGATGATACTTTATAGCAATTTGAGTGAGAAGTGATGGACAGTATTCTGATAAAAGGCTTTCTAAGCACTTGAGTAGTCTAAAGTGAATCACACGCAGCCAACGAAAATCACTTGACCTTCAACTACACAGATTAAAGAATCGAAATCCACTAATTTCAGTTGGGTGTCTTTCAGTTTCAGTTTACACATTGGAAGGGTAATAGAGCTGACCATTCAACTATCCTACAATTGTTATATTGAATTTCACATTCATTTTTCTTTGAATTTTTTTCTGGGAATTTCATCCAAATCTAGTAAATTTCACTTAAGCGGGCGATTAGTGCTCAAATACGAAGTAGAAAAAGTTGCATTAAGTTCGGAAACCAAGTCCTCTGTCTATACAGTTCAGGCATAAAGCAGACCAACAAATATTCATAAACTAATTTTTCTATACCCTTACAAAAATCGCTAGTCATTTATTTAATTACGAGGCCAAGCTCACTCTTTTGTGTGAACTATCCACCGAATAACAAAGTAGTTCGTACAATCACGGATATCACCAGGAGCAAATCTAGTGCAAGTAATAAAATTTAGCAACGTTTTAAAATTGTATAAGATGGACTAACTCTAGTGCAACTCTTAACTTTTATTTAATGAAACATGATTAAATATGTACTGTGTATGAAGAGCTAGATGCACAGGATGTGGATGATAGAAGAGAAATTTAGGCTGAATACCCTAATTTATTTTGAATCATGTGTGTGGAATAAATTCCAATCGATTGAATGTTGTGTTGTAGGTAATTCCGTTTTCTTGGCTATCTCTGAAATTGTTTTTGAAGTATTAATTACCATTAACTATTCATGGTACGTGTTAATGTGGCTTGTAGATTCAATCATTTGGCGAAAAAGAAATGTAAAAATGGAATGGACACACATACCTGGGTTCCTTCACTGAAGTACGACCGCAGAATTCGCACACAAAGGTGACATTGTTCTCCTGATCAGACTTCTTTCCATATAGTTTACATCCAAAGAAGATAGTGATGTTGTCCTCGTTGAAGTCAGGGATGAATATATTGAGTCGGATGTTGCGGTCGTACACTGTATTGCACGGCTGTACAGGATACGGAAGATGTTTATCAACCACTGGAATACTTTGAAATTACAAGGGATATGAACTAATTGTGAGGGAGGAACCTACAGTTTTGGATAATATATCTCTGATAGTACTTGCCATGGGTGTGCTGTTGATGGTGCGTGCTTCTACAACGCGCATCTGTCGTTCTATGACCACATCAATGTTGGACACCTTCCTACAAAGACATGAGATGGAAGCAAATTTTTTTCTGATATGTAAACCATGTAGGAAACAAAGCATGTAATAAGGATTAATGGAAAGTGACGTAGATCTGAGGTTGTGCGAGTTTTGTGTCTTGTACAAACGTACCATTTTTTCAAATCATCAGCTCGTTCTCCCTCAAGATCGAACGACACTAAAGTGGATCTTGATAAAGCAAGAGAAAACCCTAGGAACATGAATTGCATTACATATCTTCAAAAGTTTGCATACATAGGAAGAAGTAATGAATTTTATGAAACGTAATAACTTATGTGTACCTAGGAATTTGCTTGCGTGCAAGTCGGTGAAACTGACGATAGGGGTGTTGTCCACCTGAGAGGCAAGCTTAACGGTCTCGTTGTTGGCAAGATCACTCCACAAAGACACAACCATTGTGTCTTCACTGCTGCAAGAGGATACATGTTCGTTTGGTTTGAGTTATTATTGATTTCATGAAGTTGAAGTTTTGTACCTATCATCTGTGACAACCACCTCGCTCACATTCACTTGGAATCCACTTGTTCCACTAATGGTCTTCGAGGGTCCCACGTATAAAACAACTGCCACTACATCTGAAGTGGACATAAACATTTAGGCGTAGAAGAGGCGAAGAATGTAAGTAGTCAATGCAAATATGTCATACCAAACTGCTCAGTCGCATAGGGATCGCGAGGAATGGAGGCTATTTGACAATATGTAGCACTTGTGTGACTCGACGAAGCCCCGGCGTCAAGGCGATGAATGAGCGTTCGGCTTGATATCGTCATCTGGTGGTCATTGTAGTGGCCGGGGAAACGCGCATTGACACGATTGATGAAAGCATTGCTGATTTCATACTCGTCATTCTTCTGAATGATGTCCTTGAACATGTCAATGTCATCACCGTATAAAGTAGCATCCATGTTGATTCCATGCAATTACAGTGGGACGTTATTGTGTAGGTGAAGACTAAGTAATTTTAGTTTGTCCAAAAGAGGCTTGAAACCAAAAATTAGGGAGCTGCATATGTCAAATAATTTTCTTTCTAATTTGAAACTGAAAATTACAAACTTCACACATTGAAGACTAAATTACGTGTAGTACCAATTAAGCTATTTTTATTTAGTTTCTACGTTGAATGACACAACAAATAGACGAGTCGCATCGATAAGTTATTCATTTGATTGCACAAAGGATTAGTGATGACATTTCTCCCATAAAATGTTAACAAACAACAAAAGAGACTTATATATAGCTTCAGTGGTTAACGGGGTACGAGCATATATATGTTAATGGGTCCCTAGATATTCTATGAGATGAAAACACCAACACGCATAATGAGACATTTGTTGAATGGACCATGCAACTTTTTGTACTTATTTTTCGGAAAAGCACAACACAAAGTAAAAGACTTTTAAGAAAAGCAAACCAAATGTGCTAACATTCAGTTCTCTACTGCATATTTTGTCTTCAAATGTTCCTCCTTCTAGCTAAAGTATAGCACAACAAAGCAGGTATGTGGAAGACAGTGTTAAGCTAAAGTGCTCATTTTAGTTTAAATCGTCTAACAAGTTCTTGGATACCATCTTTACCCAAAG
This sequence comes from Rheum nobile, assembly GCA_027886185.1. Lineage (NCBI taxonomy): Eukaryota > Viridiplantae > Streptophyta > Magnoliopsida > Caryophyllales > Polygonaceae > Rheum > Rheum nobile. The sequence goes on from WOAB01000701.1 coordinate 1,341,249, forward strand.
TATCCTTGAGGTAGGTAACTGCAGAAGCCACTTCCTCAGGTGTCACATTCCCATCATAATCCCTAAGTGTGCAAGCTAACGCATATTAACCTCATTGATGAATTTATAGGATCCCCAAAAATTCAGTAACATCAACCATGTGATTATTTGAGCTTGAAATTCTATTACAATGTTAGGAAAAAAAAGTCCAGAAAATAGCATGTAAAGATATGAGACTCGAAAACCCACTAATGTTAATCAGGCATAGAGGGACTAAATTTTGGGATAGGTGGTGATCTAGCGAAAATTCTTTTATGTCATTGATATTGATTGTTGTACATGCTGCCCAAGATGCAATCTCCATGCACTGATACATCCTAAACCATGTTTGAACATCTTAAATTACTCTGAATTAGTTTAGCATAATGGTTCTTCTTTATAAATACGCTCGAATGTTAACACATGTTTAAGGATGTTCAATACTGATTCTCTGCACAATTTGCCACCACCATCTAGTAACCCCCGTTTAATACATTATGTACGAATATTTCAGACAAGAATGAGCTAGGTATGAATAAATTATGTGCATGTTTTAGTCAGAATATTAAGATAATTGTGTTTATGTTAATTTATAATAGAAATTATATATTGAGACACACACTCCGTATCTCAGAGTTTAAAAAACAAATCGGTCTATACACCCAAAAAAAAAAAAAAAAGATTACGCAAAATCATATACAATCCTTACTAATCATGAACTATATTAGTAGTATAAAGTAACTGTGTACATTAGTGTTAAAGTATGAGCTGTCACATTTAGTTTTGTGTGCTATAATCATAAAGCACTTTGGTTACAATGTTCAGAAGATTGCCGATTTTTTAAAAAGAAAATTAGGCATCTATACAAGGCTACAACTATTGTTATAATAATATTAGCAATATCAGCAATTTCTTATGACGGGAAAAAGGCTTATTCCAACAATTTCTCGTATAGAAACGAGTGTTTAAGGTTTTTTTTAGTTGTTTAATTTACTCAATTTGAAATGCTAAAATCAAAACCCCGAATACAATTGTGTATATGAAGATGTACATGTTGTATTACCTGTATTTCATGTGATTTTATCTCCCTTGCTGTGCATAAGGATAATTAGTATACTGTACGTTGTGTATCATCACCTTACTCCTTTTTTATTCTACAGTGAAATGTGAGCAAAATAGCAAAGGTTTGATACTATCTGAATGTTGGTATATATATATATATAATATATATATATATATATATATATATATGGAAATGAAAACTGTTTTCTACAATATCTTCATAAATATCTATGATAATTATATTTTCATATAATACATATAGGATGCGAATCCGGTGAGAAATTGAGCTTATATGAGAAATAAGAATGAATATGAGCCATTTGATCTAAGAAAACTAAAGACCCAGATTGAACAAGCCAAAAAACGCAATAATTCGGCAATACCGAATTTTATTTGAAAAAAACGCGTATTTTTTGGGGGGAAATACGGGTGGGTGCATGCACATGCGTTTTGTTTATTCGCTAGCACATACAATACAAAACTCATGCACATAGAGACTTATTTTTATGCACATACAGGCAAAATCTGTGTATTTTTATCTCGTCCACATAAAGTCAAATGAAATACAAACTTGTGCACATTTCAAGGGTAAGTTTTTTGCATGTATGTGCATGAGTTTCCACTAAACAAAGACAAACAAATATTCATGCACATATAAGCACAAACTCGTGCATATTCTAAAAAAGTGCATCAGTTTTTACATGTATGTGCACATGTTTTCTCTTATACAAAGCCACACATACATTCAAAAGATGTGCACATACATGCACAAACTTGTACACATTCTAAGAAGTACATACATTTTTGCATGTATGTGCATGAGTTTTCACTTAAACAAAGTCACACATACAATCAAAACATATGCACATACAAGCACAAACTTGTGCACATTCTGGGAAGTGCATAAGTTTTTGTATGTATATGCACGAATTTTTAGTTACACAAAGTCACGTGCATGAAAATATGTAAGTGGAAACTCATGAATATCTGATACAAATTATATGCACAAACAAGTATAAAGGCATGCACTTCAAAAGGAATGCACATACAGTTCAAAACTCATGTACATTTTAATCCAGAAAAGCGATGTACAAAAGTGGAATTTAGATGCACATACAAGTCCAAATCCATGCACACACAACCCAAAATCTATGCACATCACATATTCTGTGCGCACACGCGTCCTTTTGAAGTTTTTTCAAAAATACGCATTTTTTGTTAAAAAAACGGCACAGATGTTTTTTATTCTCATTCTAACTCTAATAATCTTTCTCAATTGAACCTTTTCCATATATATGAATACAAATCTTGACAGATGTACGTAATTCATTCCTTCATTTTTTTAAAACAGGAAAACAGAGGGTATTTTACAAACCAGAAGGCATACTCAAATCATCACAACGGATGATTTTTATAAAGGATTTACAGGATGATAAAATACTAGAACTCAAATCTAGATATCGACTTCGAGAACTTTGTAATTGTGTATAATCTTGATGAGGACGCAGACACTCCGAAATAGACCTCCTTAGGATAGTGGGTGAGATATCTGATGTTGCCAGGAAGTCAACAACTTTGTTGGATTCACGATAGCAGTGGTGAACTTGAAAAAAATCCAGCCCAAATAACGTGCAAATTTCTCGAACTATTTAATGTTGAACAATCAAACCATCATTAAATTAGTAATAGTTTTTAAATAAGTAATATCTTGTAATTATTTTTTTGTTATTTGTGACACATAGGCGACATCAATCTAGGCACGTTTCATAGCAAAGACCGCATATACAACCAAACGATTTTGACCGGAGCTAGGCATGCAAGGCATGGGCAAAATTTGTGATTTCACCACCACGATAGAAACTGTGAAAGACCGTGGGTCCAATGAATAAGGATCGTGCGAACACGAGCGCATATGCGCAAATAGACCCAGTATATAAGTCCAATGAAGTTTCATCCTAAAATTAATTGACAGTAGAAGGAGTAGTCCATCAAACTTATATATTAGGCAATTTATATCCCAACTTTAGATGTGGACGTTTATATTCCAACATAAATCTTATTTTCTTACCACGGTACTTAATATTAACAAAAGGCATGTGGTAAAAAAAAAAGTGAATTTGTTACAATGTATATATAAGTATTACGTTGTGTTATGAAAATTGTTTGTGGGGCTAAATGCAAGGGTTGTTAAGACATTTGCTTCTGTTCACATGTTGGGTATAAATAAAAAAAAAAGTGTCCAAGTGCGTAATTAAAATTGTTGTAACGACCATCTCCGGTGGGTTTCCCATTTCAAAAAAAAAAAAAAAAAAAAAAAATTGTTGTAACGCATGATACGTGTATATTTTGAAGTTGTATAATCCCTAATTATTCAACTGGTTTTTAATGGGTCTCTACACCCAAACAGAACTTTGAAATGTTTGGAATGAGGAATACATTGAACTAAAGTTTCTGCTTATTATTATTATTATTTTAGACCGAAGCATCAAACTGTAGTTTGTTCTTCCTATTTGTTTGTGTAAAAAATTCAGTTAATTTTTTTTACCAAAAAAAAATTTTCAGTTAATTTAAAAACCCCATGAATATAAACTACTGAAAAAGTCAAAAAAAGTTTGAGTCAAACCATGCCGTGTTTGGTATGATGCTCCATTTCCTACTTCAGCCTAACTTGTTTAATTAGCTTTACTGGAAAACGACGGAAGAACACCCAAACAAGCCTATCTAAGTACCACTTTCCTACGGAAGACAATAAAAAAAACTCATAAAACGAACATTGTAAGACGATCAATGTCGAATCTAGTTTTAGCTACATTTTCAGGGACAACACAGGAAAATCATTATTCCTCTATGGGGGTAAATGTGGTATTTCAACCCCGCTTAAAACAGAAACATTTGCAATGAAAAATGCCCTGATAAAGGCTTATGAATTAGGCATTACTAACATTCATCTTGAATGTGACAACCTTACCATCGTGAATGTCCTCAACCAAATCTGACACTGTCCATGGGATATTGAAATGCTAATTTCTGATAACCTGTGTATTTTACAACTGTTTTCTTCAGTGCGGATTTCTCACGTCTTCCGAGAAACCAACTTCGTGGCCGATTTCATCGCGAAGAAGGTTCATCAGGTTTCCTTGGAAGACTTTAGAGATTGTTTAGAATTTATAATTCTCATCCGTAAAGATGCTATAGATTAAGAAATCGACTCTTCTGTGATTTTCAATCTAATTTTTACCTTATCAAAAAAATAAAAAAATACCACCTTCATCTTCAATCCCCATTATTTGCATTTCTTCTAGCAGTAGGGGATTTTTCTGGCTTACTCTTTCCATAAATTTAGGTGCCTATAGCCTACGGCGTACGGAGTGAGGGAATTTCCACATGAATGAGCAGGCAGCAACACGAAGATTCAAATTAGAATGCCAAAACAGCAAATAATTCGGAAGTTGTTACAGAATACGAGGATCAAGAAATGACTCACGAAGTCTCCAAGTTGGTTAAGTTTCTAAGTTCAGTAACTTGATTAGTAAATTGTGATGTCGTCATCCTACGATTCCTATCCAAGTTTGTGTAACTAATTGCGTTGTAGTTGTTTGGTGTGTGTAGTAGGTGCATGCTTTGTAAAATTCAGTTGTTGCTGGAAATTCAAAATAAGGAGAAGAAAACATTCATGTTTGCAGTTGTGTATTTTTAAGAAGTTGTAGATATTTGTATATTTCAGGTTTCCAGCACAATAGGGCAAAAATATATTACTTTTTCATCCTTCAAAGTAAGACGTTGGTACCGAGTCTTCCCGGGAGGCTGGATTGCACGATTTTTCGTCGCCACGGTTACTTTGACAGAGTAAAACTGCGTTTTCGGAGTCAGCTCGTGTAGCTATTTCATCTGCAATTTCAGATGAAGGTGGAAAATTAGCATTAAAAGGTGTCAATCCACATTCAGAAGCGTTGAATCATGCAAACGGCAGCTGTATGCAGGTAGTTGATAATTCTGTAGCAGGTGCAACGCCTTTAACTTAATATGATTTCAAAATGTAATAAATAAACGCTTGATCTGAGATTTGAACCACCCACCTACTAATATGCTTTCAGAATGGTATGAGCTAGTTGTCTGGAAGTTTTGACTTTATGACCACTCGGTCTAACATCTACTGCATGAATTCACAGTACACATCACATAATTTATTTCTCCATATATGTATATACATACATTTTTCCCTCCTGATTGCAAATGTTCTAAATTTATTGCAACAAGATTATGTGCCATCTTTGAAGGAGTAGAAGACTACCATCTTTACCACTTCACTGACGCAACAGTTTAATATCCTTGACTGTGAAGCTATAACCTCTGTGCTATCTTCTTTTGTATCTCAATCGTGTAGCTATGCAGGTTTTTATCCATTTTTTGTTGGAAAAAAAATGACATGTCAACAGTGTACTTCTCTACGCCTGCCTAATCTTGTTATGACTTTCAAACATGGTATATCAATCTACGGTTAGAAAATGTAAAGTTATAGTGAGAGATCAAAGTTCCTCATTCTGTAAAAACCTATAGCGTAAATGTTACCTGATTTCTAAGAAAATACAACCGCAGAAGCAAGAAGAAGTATACAGTTTGGTGACAAGACAAAACCACATGATACCTTTTATAAAAAGCTTGCGGCGACCGAAGACCAGGAATCCTCAAATCGCACAATGGATTGTAACCTGGAAAACTGCAAACTTTGAACAACACGGTAAGTAAGTTCCACAAGTAGTTTACAGTTTATGTAGCAGGAAATAGAAAAGTAAGAAAAAGTTTGAAGTGCATGCAAATGTAATTAAATTGCAAGAGTAATATAACAGTAGAATCTGTTATATTACTCTTGCAATTTACTATATTGAATCAATGATAGTGCAACACAAAAATAGTAAAGGGAGGAGATGGAAATTTAACAACCAAAGCTCAGTCCTACAGTGGACATGCATCACAACAAAACACGAAAAAGTAAGGCTTCAAGAATAAAAGGCAACATAAATTGCATAACAGAAATTCAGTTGCGTACTGAACTTGGTGATGTAATTTTGTACTTGTAGAGATACTTTGAGATAGTGAAATCTGTAGAAGGTGGAAAACACAAATCATTTGTCATTCACCTGAAGAACACGTAGTGATGTAGAGTACATAAGAAAATGGAAAAAGAGAGTCTCACCTACTGGGAAGCTGTGGAAAAAACAAAATTACCACATGTATACAATTTTATATAACCAAGTTACAAATGCTGATAAGGTAGAATGTAGGATGACAAGGATAAACCTGAAATTATGATGCAAATATAGGGTAAAGCGAGTGTACAGATAAGCGTAAGTGAAATCCAGGGCGTAGACGGATAACACGTGTTGTAGCTACTGCTAACACGGCAGTAGGCTGGACAAGAAGTAATTATTGGGATGGAGAAAGTAAATAACATGAGAGGAGCATCCAACTCCCGATTACTGAGGAAATATGTAACATAGCCACATATAAGGTCGAAATTGAAAGCAGTTGGTGGCCGAGCACGCAGAATAGATTTGTCAGGAGGAAATTGTATTCTTTTAACATGACATAAATCTAGAAGGAAATAATAGTTTAATGTGGAAAAAGGTAAATGTTGTAACACCCCCAAATATTCTCTTGAAAAGACATTACCGCCAGTGACCTCAGACGTTCTGTTCGATGTCACCCAAGGCTTTACCAGTTGATATAAATCATCAAACAACAATTATAATACAAAATATCATAACTTTCATTTAAAATCATTGTTTCGGCATTACATCCATAATCCGAAAGACAACCAAAATACAGCGGAAGACTTAATACAAGACATATTTAACACAGCGGAAGACTTTAAATAATCAACAAAAGGGTCTTGATCGCAATGATCACCCGTCAAGGATCTCGACCTGAATAAACTTATCAAAAACATCGTTTGCGTCCATAGTCGCTCTAGCCTTCACGGGATGGCAACTTATCTGATGTGCCAAATTGAACGGATGACACCAGCCAACCATGCAGAGAACAATTACGGTTGGTTAGTCTAATGAAAGACTATGCAAGGGTACAAAGCAGAGTGGTCCGAAGTAGTCGTATTAGGTTAGACTCATCGTTTCTCGAATAACAACCGATGACGATAGTCAACCACCATACTTCTACTGAAATCTATGAAAAGACATGATCAAGAGAAGATTCTGGAGACCGAGTCTCACATCAATCAATCCCAAAAGAAGACTCCAACGAAATGAGCCTTATCGGAAACATGACAAATGTTGGGGAACATTAATAATCACACAAGCGTTCAAAAACGACTTGATGTTTCGGTTCACGACCAACCTCACCGCTCACGGCGAATCCATATTGGAAAGAGAACGTTACTCTGATCAAAGTCAAGACGAGATTTCCTAACTGCACTATTATCTAGCTGCACTACTCGCCAAAGGATATATTTAATTATGTGCGTCAAGAGCACTTATCTGATTTAATTCCAAAACCCACATCACGTTATAAGCTTTTAAATATATGTCCCGCCAAGCAAGACATATATCGAAGGAATGGACCTCGCAGAGTCCAAGCCTCTGGACCTATATCGAAGGAATGGACCTCGCAGAGTCCAAGCCTCTACATCCGTAGGGTCTTGATCGCCTTTTTCCCCAAGTTATAAAGAAACGAATGGACCTCACAGAGTCCAGGCGTTCCTACGAATACTAGTGCTAACTAACAGTTCAACACAGTAATAATCCATATTAAAGCCTTCCAGGCAATTATCATAACCATATATCTATAATAGCGTTGATCTAGCAGATATACAACCTATTATAATATCATATTCTTTTCATCATATAATTTATCAAAACTGTTCCCAACATAAACAGTAAATCATTCCAAATTAATTAACAACTAACAATTGATAATTAATGAAAGTATGGAATGATGAGCAAGAGCGAACCGCCACTTGCCTTAGATCAGTCGAGAGCTTTAACAAGCTTAGAGATAACGGTTTCCTGAGTCTAAAACTGGGACAGATCCTGGCACCACCGCACCCGCCTTTGTCATCTCGCCGCACCCGCGGCAAGGCACCACCGCACCCCACCGCACCCCGCGGTGAGAGCCGACCTCACCCGCAGTAGGCTGGGTTCGTGTGTGTGTTCTTGGGTGTTGAATACAGTTAATGTAGGTTGGCTTCGAGCGAGGCTTGGTTCCTTCGATTCCTTTTGTATTCTTTTAGATTCATATATGTAGATATTGAATCTAACTTAGGGTCTTGTTATGGGTCGTTCCAGAGGGATTTAATATCCAGGATCTGTCCCAGTTTCAGACTCAGGAAACCGTTATCTCTAAGCTTGTTAAAGCTCTCGACTGATCTAAGGCAAGTGGCGGTTCGCTCTTGCTCATCATTCCATACTTCCATTAATTATCAATTGTTAGTTGTTAATTAATTTGGAATGATTTACTGTTTATGTTGGGAATAGTTTTGATAAGTTATATGATGAAAAGAATATGATATTATAATAGGTTGTATATCTGCTAGATCAACGCTATTATAGATATATGGTTATGATAATTGCCTGGAAGGATTTAATATGGATTATTACTGTGTTGAACTGTTACTTAGCACGAGTATTCGTAGGAACGCCTGGACTCTGTGAGGTCCATTCGTTTCTTTATAACTTGGGGAAAAGGGCGATCAAGACCCTACGGATGTAGAGGCTTGGACTCTGTGAGGTCCATTCCTTCGATATAGGTCCAGAGGCTTGGACTCTGCGAGGTCCATTCCTTCGATATATGTCTTGCTTGGCGGGACATATATTTAAAAGCTTATAACTTGATGTGGGTTTTGGAATTAAATCAGATAAGTGCTCTTGACGCACATAATTAAATATACCATTTGGCGAGTAGTGTAACTAGATAATAGTGCAGTTAGGAAAGCTCGTCTTGACTTTGATCAGAGTAACGTTCTCTTTCCAATATGGATTCGCCGTGAGCGGTGAGGTTGGTCGTGAACTGAAACATCAAGTCGTTACGCTTGTGTGATTATTAATGTTCCCCAACATTTGTCATGTTTCCGATAAGGCTCATTTCGTTGGAGTCTTCTTTTGGGATTGATTGCTGTGAGACTCGGTCTCCAGAATCTTCTCTTGATCATGTCTTTTCATAGATTTCAGTAGAAGTATGGTGGTTGACTATCGTCATCGGTTGTTATTCGAGAAACGATGAGTCTAACCTAATACGACTACTTCGGACCACTCTGCTTTGTACCCTTGCATAGTCTTTCATTAGACTAACCAACCGTAATTGTTCTCTGCATGGTTGGCTGGTGTCATTCGTTCGATTCGGCACATCAGATAAGTTGTCATCTCGTGAAGGCTAGAGCGACTATGGACGCAAACGATGTTTTTGATAAGTTTATTCAGGTCGAGATCCTTGACGGGTGATCATTGCGATCAAGACCCTTTTGTTGATTATTTAAAGTCTTTCGCTGTGTTAAATATGTCTTGTATTAAGTCTTCCGCTGTATTTTGGTTGTCTTTCGGATTATGGATGTAATGCCGAAACAATGATTTTAAATGAAAGTTATGATATTTTGTATCATAATTGTTGTTTGATGATTTATATCAACTGGTAAAGCCTTGAATGACATCGGACAGAATGTCTGAGGTCACTGACGGTAATGCCTTTTCAAGGGAATATTTGGGGGTGTTACAAATGTAAGCAGCTTGAGGAAGAGTGCTCACAGAGGTGAGGAATGGGGATAATTCCCAAACCGTGTTCACCTTCTCGCCGCCAAGACCGGCGTCGTCCAGCGCCTTCTTTCTGGCGTCAAGGCAGTGGCGGCAACAGTCGTCCAACCGACGGTTGTTCTTCCTTGGAGCCTGAGTTCTGCATCTGTCGGGCGACTCTGATGGGGAACTTGGAAGCATCGAAGCGGTGAATGAGACCACTGCCCATTCCCCTGAGGACGACCCCTTTCCCGGATCCATCTCGCTTTTCAGAGCCGATGCGGTGTGGTTCAAGGTGGTGGAGGCGGAGACATAAGAGATGTTCCTGGGCTTTGAAGGTTTTGCAGCAGAGGTGAGGAATGGGGGTAATTTGCAGATTGGATCGAGCGGCGAAGGCCGGAGGGAGCGGGGTTTGTATGGAATGCATGGTGGCGGTGATAGTGTCGGCGACGATGGCGTAGGGTCATAGCAGCACCATGGTGGCCTTCTGCTGAGCAGATCGAAAGCGTCGCCTGAATGAAGCCTCTGAAGTTGCTTCAAGGGTTGAACGAGTAAGAGATTGGGCCATTAGATGGGCTGGGGCAATTTCAGCCAGTAGGTGGAGAAAGGGCAGTACTGTTCATAAGGAAACTTCAATTTTTATAGTAAGATAGATTTTACCAAATCATCCATAAATTACAGAATTGTTTTATAAGGCCATCCACAAGAGAGACTTAGGTCATATGGAAGATTTGTAAGTTTTTTTCTTATAAAATTACAAAAAGTAAAAGATAAAGTTATTTATCAGATTTTTCAAGGTAACGTTTTCTAGGTTCTTGTGTCACTTTCTTGAATTAAAGAAACGCACCTTTGAAAATTTCTGACAATAGCTTATTTTCTTTTATTTATTTAAGAGGAGAGAAACTCTAAAATCCTCTATTGTGGATTCCCTTACTCAAAATTTCTTACTTAATTTTTGAGACTTCTCTTTCACATAAGTTTAGGAAACCCTATGTTAATCAATGAAATTTTTTTTTTTAAGAAAAAAATTAATAAAATAAAATATATATTGAGTTACTCCTACAACACGACCTTGTACTTATTTGGGAGAGAAATAAATAAAATATAAGGTCCAATAAACACTCTTACTTTATTAAAAAAATGACTTTTTTCTTTAAGAGACTACACTCTATTCAATGTGGGATTTTTTTCCATTTTTCTGACATTTTTTTAATTTTCTTTTATTTTTAAATGTTTAAGAAACTCATCGTCTCTCCCTTGTAAATGGTGTAAGGCCTTAAGAAATTATATAAATTCTCGTGTCGTGTAGATTTGTATAAATTCTCGTGTCGTGTAAATGATGCTATATGTCCGACAAAATTTTCCTATTCGCACGACATTCTGTACGCTAGAAAATGGCGTACGCCATCATATTGCGTACAGATTAAAATATGTATAAATTATAAGATTATATGTATTTTATTTTTTTTTAAAAATAAGTAAAAATCTCTACGCCAGAATCTGACGTGGGCCAGTCCATATTAGTGTCGGCCCAACTTATACGTATTTTCGAAATTTGGCTCAAGAGATTCTGGCGCAGGATTATTAAAAAAAAAAAAAAGTTTTTAAACATTTTTTTAATAAAAAAAGTTTTTAAACATTTTTAAAAAAAAAAGTTTTTAAACATTTTTTTTAAAAAAAAGTTTTTAAACATTTAAAAAAAAAAAGTTTTTAAACATTTTTAAAAAAAAAAGTTTTTAAACATTTTTTTTTAAAAAAAGTTTTTAAACATTTTTAAAAAAAAAAAGTTTTTAAACATTTTTTTTAAAAAAAAGTTTTTAAACATTTTTTTTTTAAAAAAGTTTTTAAACATTTTTTTTAAAAAAAGTTTTTAAACATTTTTTTTTAAAAAAAGTTTTTAAACATTTTTTTTTAAAAATAAAATAAAATTTTTTCCTTCTTTCTGGTCGCAACCAAGTGAAAAATATGCACGCGATTTCGTGTCTAAACGGACGCGAATTTGTGCGCGTAGCTTAGCAGCATGGTTTCGTGCGCATAAGCTACGTGCACAAGGGTAAAATAGGCATTTTTGAAAAGTTTGGACAAAACCTGTCCGCGTACATTACGCGCACAAAGTGATGTGTGATATTTTAAAAAAATACAAGGTTACCTGGTGCGCGTAGCTTACGCCAAACAAAAAAATCACTTTTTTCCATAATCATGCAGAGAATTTCAATACGAGTCCGTACATATAAAATTCGCCCAAAACGGACATCGTTTGCCCCTCCAAAAGCCCAAAACACGAAGCCTTCCTACCCATTTTTTTTTATTTGGTGTCCGACATATAGCGCATTTTAGTGAAATTTTTTAGTATTTTTGAATTTTTCTACTATAATTTTGTATAAAATTTTAATACGAGTCCGTACATATGAAATTTATCCAAAACGGATATCGTTTTCCCCTCCAAAAATGATATCCAAAACGGATATCATTTTCCCCTCCAAAAAGCCCTCTTTTGAGTAAGAGCTTAGACGGATATCATTTTCCCCTCCAAAAAGCCCCTCCATTAAATCCCTCTTTTGAGTTGGGGCTTAAAGATGGGGCTTAAATTAGGGTTTTTTGAGTTTAAGCCTCCATTTAAGCCCCAACTCAAAAGAGGGGTTTAATGGAGGGGCTTTTGGTCCCAAATTATATTTATATTAAATTACAATTATGTCATTATATTAAGTTATCAAAATATCATTTATATTAAATTACTAAATATACCATTTATATTAAATTATAAAAAAATTGATTTTATATTAAATTTCAATTACATGTTGCATTTTAGGTGAATTGAAAGAAAGGAAAAAAACCACGGACGCGGCCTTGTAAAAACTCAGCTAAGATGCCAAGAAGCAAAGCCGCGATGGTATATAAGTGTAACTATATGAAATATAATAAAATACTATAGTATATAAGTGTAACCATGTGAAATATAATGAAATGATATAGTATATAAGTCTAAGTATACTAGATTTAATGAAATACTATAGTATATAAGTGTTACTATATGAAATATAATGAAATACTATAGTATATAAGTCTAAGTATACTAGATCTAATGAAATACTATAATACATAAGTGTAACTATATGAAATATAATGAAATACTATGGTACATAAGTGTAACTATATGAAATATAATGAAATACTATAATATATAAGTATAACTATATGAAATTTAATGAAATACTATAGTATATAAGTGTAACTATATGAAATTTAATGAAATACTATAGTAAGTGTAACTATATGAAATTTAATGAAATATTATAGTATATAAGTGTAACTATATGAAATTTAATGAAATACTATAGTATATAAGTGTAACTATATGAAATTTAATGAAATACTATGATATATAAGTGTAACTATATGAAATTTAATGAAATACTATAATACATAAGTGTAACTATATGAAATATAATGAAATACTATGGTACATAAGTGTAACTATATGAAATATAATGAAATACTATAGTATATAAGTATAACTATATGAAATTTAATGAAATATTATAGTATATAAGTGTAACTATATGAAATTTAATGAAATACTATAGTATATAAGTGTAACTATATGAAATTTAATGAAATACTATAGTATATAAGTGTAACTATATGAAATTTAATAAAATACTATAGTATATAAGTGTAACTATATGAAATTTAATGAAATACTATGATATATAAGTGTAACTATATGAAATTTAATGAAATACTATTGTATATAAGTGTAACTATATGAAATATAATGAAATACTATCGTATATAAGTGTAACTATATGAAATTTAATGAAATACTATCGTATATAAGTGTAACTATATGAAATTTAATGAAATACTATAGTATATAAATGTAATTATATGAAATTTAATGAAATATACTATAATATATAGGTGTAACTATATGAAATATAATGAAATACTATATTATATAAGTGTAACTATATGAAATATAATGAAATACTATGTATATAAGTGTAACTATATGAAATATAATGAAATACTATAGTATATAAGTGTAACTATATGAAATATAATGAAATACTATAGTATATAAGTGTAACTATATGAAATATAATGAAATGATATAGTATAGTATATATAAGTCCAAGTATACTAGATCTAATGAAATACTATAGTATATAAGTCTAACTATACTAGATCTAATGAAATAATATAGTACATAAGTGTAACTATATGAAATATAATGAAATACTATGGTACGTGTAACTACATGAAATATAATGAAATACTATAGTATATAAGTGTAACTATATGAAATATAATGAAATACTATGATACATAAGTGTAACTATATGACATATAATGAAATACTATGATACATAAGTGTAACTATATGAAATATAATGAAATATTATGGTATATAAGTATAACTATATGAAATTTAATGAAATACTATAGTATATAAATGTAACTATATGAAATTTAATGAAATACTATTATACATAAGTGTAACTATATGAAATATAATGAAATACTATAGTATATAATGAAAATACTATAGTATATAATGAAATACTATAGTATATAAGTGTAACTATATGAAATATAATGAAATATTATAGTATATAAGTATAACTATATGAAATACTATAGTATATAATGAAAATACTATAGTATATAAGGAAATACTACAGTATATAAGTATAACTATATGAAGTACTATAGTATATTAGTATATTCACATTAAATATAAATAAAAACTATAGTATATAAGTATAACTATATAGTACACTTATGTACTATAGTATTTCATTAGATCTAGTATACTTAGACTTATATACTATAGTATTTCATTAAATCTAGTATACTTAGACTTATATACTATAGTATTTTATTATATTTCATATAGTTATACTTATATACTATGGTATTTCATTATATTTCATATAATTAACTAATATACTATAGTATTTCATTATATTTCATATAGTTACACTTATATATTATAGTATTTCATTATATACTATAGTATTTCATTATATTTCATATACTATAGTACACTTATGTACTATAGTATTTCATTAGATCTAGTATACTTAGACTTATATACTATAGTATTTCATTAAATTTCATATAGTTACACTTATATACTATAGTATTTCATTATATTTCATATAGTTACATTTATATATTATAGTATTTCATTATATTTCATATAATTACACTTATGTATCATAGTATTTTATTATATTTCATATAGTTACACTTATGTATTGTAGTATTTCATTAGATCTAGTATACTTAGACTTATATACTATAGTATTTTATTATATTTCATATAGTTACACTTATATACTATAGTATTTCATTAAATCTAGTATACTTAAACTTATATATACTATATCATTTCATTATATTTCATATAGTTACACTTATATACTATAGTATTTCATTATATTTCATATAGTTACACTTATATACGATCACGGGTTTGCTTATTGGCATCTTAGCTGAGTTCTTTCAAGGCCGCGTTCGCGTTTTTTCTTTCTTTCAATTCACCCAAAATGCAACATGTAATTGAAATTTAATATAAAATCAGTTTTTTTATAATTTAATATAAAGGGTATATTTAGTAATTTAATATAAAGGATATTTTGATAACTTAATATAATGACATAATTATAATTTAATATAAATGTAATTTGGGACCAAAAGCCCCTCCATTAAACCCCTCTTTTGAGTTGGGGCTTAAATGGAGGCTTAAACTAAAAAAGCCCCCATTTAAGCCCCTCTTTAAGGGGTGTTCTAATATATAAGTATAAATATATGAAATATAATAAAATACTATAGTATAAAATATAGTATATAAAGTTTTTATTCTCGATTTTTGGCTTTTTGGAGGGGAAAACGATATCCGTTTTGGATGAATTTTATATGTACGGACTCGTATTAAAATTTTATACAAAATTATAGTAGAAAAATTCAAAAAATACCAAAAAATTTCACTACAATGCGCTATATGTCGGGCACCAAATAAAAAAAATGGGTAGGAAGGCTTCGTGTTTTGGGCTTTTGGAGGGGCAAACGATGTCCGTTTTGGGCGAATTTTATATGTACGGACTCGTATTGAAATTCTCTACATGATTATGAAAAAAGTGATTTTTTTTTGTTGGCGTAAGCTACGCGCACCAGGTAACCTTGTATTTTTTTTAAATATCACACATCACTTTGTGCGCGTAATGTACGCGGACAGGTTTTGTCCAAACTTTTCAAAAATGCCTATTTTACCCTTGTGCACGTAGCTTATGCGCACGAAACCATACTGCTAAGCTACGCGCACAGATTCGCGTCCGTTTAGACACGAAATCGCGTGCATATTTTTCACTTGGTTGCGACCAGAAAGAAGGAAAAAAATTCAATTTTTTTTTTAAACAAAAATCTTTTTTTTTTTTATTTAAAATGTTTAAAAACTTAAAAAAAAAATAAAAAATATTTTTGTTTTTTAATAATCCTGGTACGCCAGATTCTAGCGTAGGAGCCAAATTTTAAAAATACGTATAAGTTGGGCCGACCCTAATATGGACTGGCCCAATCTATACGCCAGAATATGGCGTACGCCATATTCTGGCGTATAGATTTATACTTATTTTTTTTTTAAAAATAATTAAAATACGTATAATCTTATAATTATACATATTTTAATCTGTACGTAATATAATGGTGTACGCCATTTTCTAGCGTACAGAATATCGTGCGTACAGGAGGAAAAAAAAAAAAAAAAAAAAAAAAGAGCATATAGTGGCCTTGTAAAAATAGGAGTTGGCTTAGGATCAGTAACTTTTTCTCTCAATTTTACCCCTACATCTCAAAAAAATCTCAACCTTACCATTTATCAAGGCCTATGCAGCTTCGGATACGTGTCTCTCTTTGTTTATGTTGTTGGAACTTGGATTGGCAGCACATACTTAAATGTATCGGTGCTCTCATGAAATGGAAATCGATTTAGAGGAGTTGCGTTTGTACATGAGAAGATTGAGTTAGAGATGGAGCGATTCAAACTCCCGAACGAACTTGCAGACAAAAGAGAGAGAACTGAGATCGAGAGCCATGACGATGACCTGTGCCGCCGGATACTCGGCCAAGATCTGAGTGCGCGCTTCCTCTGCCGCCTTGAAGCTTCTCGCCGGAAGCACATGTCTCACGCCGCGCTTCGCCAGCACACGCGCTGTCTCCGCTCCAATCCCGGACGTGGCACCTTTTAAAAAAAAACCGATCAATAAAAAATGCCTCAAAATCAGATTTGAGCCAGGCTCAATAATTAGAAGCATGATTATTCAGATAATGGAGAACAAAAGCGTATAATTTGTTAAATTTGCATGTGGCTTTTACCGGTGATGATGACGGTGATGTGGCGGAGGTCGGAGCAAGAGACAGTGCCGTCAGAGGTGGTGGACTTGGATTTGAAATTGCTTGCGCCGGGGGATCCGAGAAGGTACTCGACTGCTTCCAACATCTTGATTAATACTTTTGTAGTTGTTGTGATGATAGTGGTTGTATAAATGGATGAATTAGGGATTAATTTTGCAACTACCACCAGCTAGCTTGTGTAAATAACTGTGTGACTGACAGAGTGAGGGAGAAGAAGTGCTGAAATTGCAACTTTGAAGTGTTGAAGTGCTGAAATTAATTTTGGAGCTCACATATTTGTGATGAAAAACTGGAATATACAAATATCAGCAACAATTTTTAATCATTTTCTACAATATACTCAAGATATATGCAAGCTTCACTTTATTTACTGGATGAAACTTCTTTACTGCCTACAAATTTCTAGATCCGTACATAACATCCAACAGATTCTCAGAATGTTTCTTAAGAGGCAAGAATTTTGACAACTATATATAATAAATAATATGTTTAAGCATCAATTTCCATTTGACTTCCGTCATCATGATTATACATACTTTTTTTACTTCATAGATAATGAGAGGGCGGAGTCAAACTTGTATTCACAGTAATAAAATTATGATGCTTGTCGATTGAATTAGTTGATCTTGATTATGATTATACAAACAAGATGCCTACAAAACAGGCTTGAAAAACAGGTGTCGAACATTCAACAATTATAGCCATGATGACAAGAACAATGATACTGAATTACTGATGCTAATGTTGATAGCGTTGAAAAGAAAGCATCAAATATGATAAATAAATGGCTCATTGGATGCAAGACAGTAAACCTTCTTCTCTTTTTTTGCCTCTGGTTGTTTTCTCTTACTATGAGGTTTGACTTCTTCCGTCTCTATGGCAATATCAATCGCTACTGTTGGGAATACCTCATCCTCCTTGACAAATACCATGTCCTCTGGTCTATATTTGTCATTTGATTGATCCTCCTACACAGAATAAATATTTCTTAATGCAGCATTGCTTCACATCCATGGACAAAACTAGACTAAATCCATAATGCAGAAAACAAAAGAAAAAGAACTCACCGATAATCAGAGCATATCAAAGTTAATAAAAACAATAGTCTTAGAAAAAAATTATTTTAATCAAAACAAAGCACACGAAAGCACCAACTTGTGGTACCCATGCCCAGAGAGCACGATCCCACTTGTATATAGTACCATCATCATCAGTAAATTCTTCATCCCCTTCAGGTGGTGTAGTAGGTCTATCTTGATCGTCTAATCCCGACTCAAGTCAATCTATTAATGCCACCTATATCATTAGGAGTGGATGCATTCTTCAACATATGAGCTTCAGCCTGAGCCTGTTGTACTTTTTTTTGCCATTTCTCAAACTCATCCTCACTGCTAGAAACTACTGTAGGAGGTGCATTATATGTAACAACTGTCATTTGGGCTTCTTGGGAATCCACTCCCTGGACTGAACTTGAGTACACAGTGTTTTGTTGACAAATCTCTGCCGACTCATGTATGGAGGAAAGAGGAAGCCAATATGTTCTTCCTTCAGACCATAGAAGTGTGTTCTCATATAGATACCCATTGGAGAAGTGTTCTGCCCAAGTGAAGAAATAAGCTAATAGCTCTTCCACGTGCTAAGCATCCATGTAGTGCCATTTACCTAGGTTTATCTGTACAGTAGAATATTAGGCTTATCATCTCCACTATATTTTCTACCTTATTATCTGTAGCAGAGTTATGTAAAACTCTACAACTGTAATCATTATTTTTCATAGCCTTTCCATCGGTGAGACTCTCTCTGTTTTCTTTTCTGTTGTACTCATCTAATTTGCTCTAACGGAGTTCAAACATGTAGTCTTACCATAGAGAAGACTATTATGTATTTCTTCCAGTTTATGATTTTTTTTCTCCTTTTACATATTTCATTATCTCTAAGGATCTCTACAGGAGGAGAATTAAATCAGAAAGGTTGGTACCAAGCTGAATGGCTCATATGCAATTTATCTTGCCAATTATTTTATCAAGCCTAACTTCCTGCTGTTTTGTTATGTATCTTATCATTTTTTACAGATTGCTAGGCCCTTACCGTGGTTTTATTTGAAAACCTGTAATTTCGAACTACTATGATATGTCTTCTGGAGATCCTATTAAATAAGGAGTCGTTTATAGCATGGGAATGTCTTTTCTCTTTTAGTTTTAGGTAAAACCCATGTATTCTTTTAACATTTTGTGTGTGTTTGATTTGCTATATTGTTGCAGTTACTAGTTTCATTTCGCTCAATCGTTTCTGCAGTCTATGATACGATCGATCCCCGCGGAGCAAGACCGATCTAGATCCGGACCGTTTGTTCTTCCCAAGCAATCACTCGTTCTTCGCGTTCTTCGTGTTCTTGGCTTTCTTCAAGAATTCCTTCAAGGAAAACAACGTTATGTTCCCCTTTCTTGGGTTTGGCGGATCAAACCCTGGCGGCGGATGGGAGGAGGGGTTCAACGTTATGAACACCCGAGGTGGTGGAAGAAGGCCAACGTTATGGCTCCTTAGAGAACTTTGAGAAAAGGCTAGAAGAGCCTTTAAAGAGAGAGAGAGAGGTGAAGCCAAGTGACAACTAGGAGGGACTCTCCACTAGATTGTCTTAAACTTAACTTGTCAATTACAATGAGAGTTCTACCCTATTTATAGAAAAACAAAGGGAAAACTAGGATTGAAGAGGAAACCCTAATGGACTTGGGCCCAAAACATCAAGGTCCAATCCATTACATCATTCTAAAAATAGAAAGGCAATTCAAATCTTGCAAAGCTATAAATAGTAAACGGGACCACACCAAAGGTGAGCATGGCAACGGGAAGCGGCTCATGAAACGATATCACCGAGAGCACGCACGCTAGAGAGGCACGGCCCGGAAATAGAACCACTTGGAACCCTGCGTCGGAGAAGACGCCCTTCACTTGGCTCCATGGGGGACGCTAGAGACGCGCAAACCAGATATGCGCTAGACTAAGGTCTTGGCCCAGGTCACTGTCCATCATTCTCCCCTTCTTAAATACGAATCGTCCCCGATTCGTGCACGTAGAGCTGATGGGGAACACAGAAAACACATTGGCGCTTCTCCCCTTCTTAAAGACAAAGTTGGAGTGTGGGAGGGCGTCAGTCATGTGAGTGAGCTGCTGATGCTGTTGAACGAACAAGATGTAGCTGCCTTGCTCCCCTTCTTTGAGCGAGCATATCTCTCCAGGGTCAAAAGGGCAGCACAAGTAGCCCGGGATAGCTTGACCAACGGTGTTGGCTACGCAGTACTCCATGTCGGTATGGTTGCGCTCAAGAAGCTCGGTGACGAGCTCAGCGCATCGGCCTGACTGCAACTTGTCCGTGTGATGGGACGGTTTCGGTGTAGCAACCGACATAAGCAAAATGTCTGGAGGCACGACAGGCGTGTAGCGGGTGATGGTCGGTATAGCTACATCGTCGTTGTCAGCTGGAAGCACGTTGGTCCACGACACAATGTCCTTCTTGGGCTCATATGTGGTTGTCGTACCGACCATGGCTACATTGTTGTCGCCAGCATGAAGTACATTGGCCGCGTCGGTCCGAGGCACAACGTCCGTCTTGGGCTCATCTGTGGCGCTAACAGGTGCGGGAATGGGCGCTATAGTACACTCTGAGTCTTTAGCAGCTCGGAGAGCATCATTCTCGGCGCGCAACTCAGCGACACAAGCAAGAAGTGATGCGGTGTCCTCAGAGGGGGTATGAGCCTGCTCAGGTCGTTGGTGGTGGCCCGCAAAACGCCGTGTCATCACATAAGCCAACTGCTCCCACGTAGAAATGGGAATTAAACGGTGCTCTGCACGCCTCTGTTTGAGCTGAGACCACCATGCACGAGCGTCGTGCATGAAGTGGAATGTTGCCACCTCAACCTTCTCGTAATCCGTGGAGGGATAGTGGCGCAAGTCAAAGGCTGTGTTGCGGAGCCAATCGTGACACGTGGCGTAGTTACTAACACCGTCAAAGGGCTCGATGTACAAACGAGGCACACGGCGGGGACTGTCGGCTGGAGCTCTCTGGATACGGTCATCGTGGCGGCCAGGGTCATGAACGCGGCGTGCAAGGTTGCGATCGATACCATGGCGCGCACCACGTAGGTCGCGCTCCGTGCGGTGAGATGGGGCTCGCCTAGAGTAGTGGGCAGCCTCATTCAAGGGTTGGGATGCCATCTCAATTGTACCTATACGAAACATGACTAAGTGGAAGTCAAAGCAATCAAAGGCACGAGAACCTAACGACAAACCAAGTCCTTGTCACAAACGACCCCAAACTTTGGCACTCAAGGGCTGAGAAATTTGGGCAAGCGTGAGGCGGATTAGGCTTGACGTAAGGCTAAAAGCAATGAAGTAGCAAGCAATTGATTCACACAAGCGTTGATAATTAAATGCTACTTGGGAAACGAGAAACTTGGAAAAGTAATTTTTTTTTACCTCGGAAATGGACGGTCAAGCAATGAAGAATCACGCTTGAACCGCACAAGTGAAGGTGAACGGAGATATATGAACGAACTAAGAATATTACGAAGAGAACAATGACGGAAGCAATTGAAATATATCAACAAACTTAGAAACGGGATTGAGTGCCAAAATTTAAAGATCGAAAGGAACAAGAAACTTAGCTTGAGGAATGAATCTGATACCAATTGATACGATCGATCCCCGCGGAGCAAGACCGATCTAGATCCGGACCGTTTGTTCTTCCCAAGCAAACACTCGTTCTTCGCGTTCTTCGTGTTCTTGGCTTTCTTCAAGAACTCCTTCAAGGAAAACAACGTTATGTTCCCCTTTCTTGGGTTTGGCGGATCAAATCCTGGCGGCGGATGGGAGGAGGGGTTCAACGTTATGAACACCCGAGGTGGTGGAAGGAGGCCAACGTTATGGCTCCTTAGAGAACTTTGAGAAAATGCTAGAAGAGCCTTCAAAGAGAGAGAGAGAGAGAGGTGAAGCCAAGTGACAACTAGGAGGGACTTTCCACTAGATTGTCTTAAACTTAACTTGCCAATTACAATGAGAGTTCTACCCTATTTATAGAAAAACAAAGGAAAAACTAGGGTTGAAGAGGAAACCCTAATGGGCTTGGGCCCAAAACATCAAGGCTCAATCCATTACATCATTCTAAAAATAGAAAGGCAATTCAAATCTTGCAAAGCTATAAATAGTAAACGGGACCACACCAAAGGTGAGCATGACAACGGGAAGCGGCTCATGAAACGATATCACCGAGAGCACGCACGCCAGAGAGGCGCGGCCCGGAAATAGAACCACTTGGAACCATGCGTCGGAGAAGACGCCCTTCACTTGGCTCCATGGGGGACGCCAGAGACGCGCAAGCCAGATATGCGCTACACTAAGGTCTTGGCCCATGTCACTGTCCATCAGTCTACATGCCACTGGATTTGTTGATAGTTGAGGATGGTGATCGAACCAACTCAAGGAATAAACTTGACCTCAGGCATGCTCTCTATCACTATTTCCTTTGCAGGCTGATCAATGCTATTTTGTAGTGCATATCTGGGGGTTATTATCAGGTTTGAGGCACCATTTGGATGGATTTAGAGCACAATCGTGGATTATGGAGTTAGAGAGGAGAAATGAAGAAATTATGGGATTTATTGAGGTTTGAAGTGTATTGAAGAGTAGAAGAACAATGTGCTGAATTCAAATGGTTCATTCTCTCTACTCAGATGTCCAAATGAAGTGATTCCAATTCTAGGAGTTATATCTAGAAGTCTACTGCAAGTCCTCAAATTATGAGCGCAATCCGAGTTGGTAATCAAAAGTTATGGCATTTTTACGGAAGTGTCGCAGAAGCTGAAGAAGACACCGTCACCGCCGCCCCGCGGTGGAACTGGACGCCCCGCGGTGGACACCCCGTGGTGTAACTTGACGCCCCGCGCCAGAAGCCACCGCGACCCGGCGGTGGATCTCAGAGAAGGAACTGACGCCCCGCGGTGGAAGCCGCCGCCCCGCGGTGGACTTGTTAACGCCTCGCGGCCAGCGAGATATTATTTCCTATTTTGCAATTTCGGATTTTTTAGTTCTATTATCTTGTTTCCTTTATTATTTTTTTAGGTCAAGTTTATTTCGTTATCCTATTTAAGATCTTTTCCAGGTCTTAGATAGGAGACTCGTTTTTCATTCTACCTCTAGGGTTTTAACCCATGGAGAACTAAACACGTTTGTTTCGCTAGACGATTGAAGCATTGCAATGGATTGGTTGTGAGATTTCTATTCCTTGTTCTATATCTTATTAAGTTGGTTTAATTCTTTTGAGCATATTGTCTATTGGTTTGTGTTGATTTATCTAGAGTAGCTAACTAGGTTTATCGATATATATCATAGTGTGTTGGAACGATGATGTTCCCTCTAGTTTTGATGATGATAAACTCAAATGCTTTTGATGGTTTTTAGTGTGACTATAAGTTTCAGGAAACGAACATGTCAAAGGAACGATGAAAACCAATGAAGAGTCAAAACAGAGAAGCAAAGGAACAGAGAAGCCAACAATGACAAAACAACACGCTGGAACGACAGAAGAGAAGAGACGCGTGATGTTGAATAGAACAGAGAAATGGAACAACGCAAGGAACGGAGGACGCGCGCTGAAACCCTAGAAAGCCGAATATCTGTTATTCGAAGTTGTAACTTGGGCCTCAAGGAAGATCTCGGTGAAAAGATTTTTTAGTTAGAATACTTCTAGAAAAGATTGTATAGGATATTATGAGTTTATTTCCAAAAACGAATTTAGGGTAAATCAAGTGAGAATATCCGAACCATAAAAGAGAAGAGCTGCGTACCTCAAGAAGGACGAGATACAGAGAGAAATTCCCAGAGCAGAAATTTCGGAAGGAAGAAGAAAACTTACAAGTACGAGACTTTGGTGAGTTGAGTATTTGTTAGGGTTTCGTCTGTCTAGTGTGTTGTTAGGAACGTTACATCTAAGAAGTCTAGATATCTAGGAGTAAACTAGATTGAGAGAAGACTTGCTTGTTGTAATTCCTGGAATAATAACATAAGTAGAAATTTGAAATCCTACTAGGGAAACCTAGATGTAGAAGTTTTTCTCAGTCAACTAGTTGGTTGATTGAGTTTTCCTCTCTAAGGAACTGAGCTTGCTACTTATTAATCTGTTGTTGTTTTCCGCTGCCCAAGGAACGAACTTGTCGTTCCTTGATCTAACACACTCGATTCTACAATTGGTATCAGAGCAGGTGCTCTAGATTGTGTGTTATTTACAGATTTTACAGGTAACAATGGCTTCCAGTACTGTCGAAGTCGGTTTGAACTCCTCAAGGCCTCCTCTCTTGCTCGCTGGACAATATCAATATTGGAAAACACTTTTCGTCAAGTGGGTGCAAAGTCATGACTACCAATGCTGGTTGGTGATTTCTCTTGGAGATCTCGAGATTGTTGATCTTGAGAAGAAGAAGAAACTGAAGAAATGGGATCAAGACGATCTCCAAGTCATGGAGAAAAATTGCAAAGCAGCCATGCTCATCAACAACGCTCTCAATCAGCAAGATGTGCAAAAACTCCAATCTTGTGAGTCGGCCAATGCTAAATGGCTTGCCTTGGAACAAATGTATATGGGAAGCAAGGATCTGCGTGAAATTGATCGTTTCACTGCGAAAAAGGACTTTTACAACTTCAAAATGGATGACAAGGAAGATGTGAGTTCCTACCAAGCACGATTTGAGAAGATCACAGCAAATCTCACTGCTCACTCCGTCACCGATGAGGAAATTCTCCCCGATGAGAAAATCCTCATAATCATTGATGGTCTTCCTCATCGTCATGCAATGACCAAAGCTATTTTGAAGGAGAATCCCAACACCAACAAACTGACGTTCCATGAGGTATTCAGCAAGATACAAAAGTATGACAACGAAGAAAAGGCTGCAAGAAACAAGGATTCCAAAGAAAAGGGAATTGCCTTGATGGTTGGAAAAGCTGTCGACAGAATTGAGAACAACCTCGATGACGATGATGGCTCCGATGACCCTGAGGTGGTACTGCTCACTAAAGCCATGCGTTCCCTCTACAACAAAGGAAGAAACAGTAGAGGAGGGAACGGTGAGACTCGTGACATCAAGGATATCACTTGTTACAACTGTAATGAGAAGGGTCACTACTCCAGTTCGTGCCCAAAGCCGAAGAAGGCAAGCAAACCTTCTGGGAACGAGGAAAAGAAAGCTTTCATTGCTATCTGGGGCAATGAAGATGACTCAGATAATGAAGATCCTAAAGCATGGAGTGGAACGATGTGTGCCATGGCCATCAACAACTCGTCTGAAGAAACCGAGGTAAATCCCGAAGATTTTTTAAAATCTCTTGTGAATTTTGATAAAAAATCTTTAATTGCTCTCATAAGAAATATGTATGCTGAGAACATGAAAACTCAAGAGGAACTAGCTAATTCTGAAGATGAATGTAGTAGTCTAAAATAAAATATTTCTAGAACTGCTAGTACCTCGACTGTTCCTTGTTCTTCATGTGAGGCTAATCATGAGGGACTTCAGAGTTTGAGAAATGAAAAAGTCTCCTTGCTTATGAATGAAGTCTCTAACAATACTAATGCAAGGAGTATAGCTAGTCCAAGTAAGCTTGAAGCACAGATATCCGAGATGAAGTCCTACGTGCACAAGATTCATTCTGTTCTGATGGAACAGAAAGCTGAAGTTGAAAGCGTCAAGTTCGTCGAAGCAAGGTATGGTATTGGCTATACAGGTTCCAAGAAAACGGAAGATGATCTCTCTATACTGGAACTACGTGAAGCAAGAGATAGGGAACTCCAAGATACTAGAGAGAAGAATCGCAATCTTGAGGAACGCATCAAAGTTCTTGAGAGTGGTCTGGATGAAACTCAGTCGTGGTACACTGGACAACCTGCCCACAAGATTTTTCTCAAGCAATCTCAAGGAACGCAATCCAACGTTCCATGTCCTGAACGTACCAAACAACGCAAGAGTATTGTTCCCAACAGAAAGTATCTTCATTTGGAACAATTCAAGCTGTGTTGGTTTTGTGGGGACAACAGGCATGTGCAAAGAGACTGCAAAAAGAAAAAGAAGTTCTCTAAAGAGCACACAAAGAGAAGGAACAGTAGGAGTAACAATGTGAACTTGAGTGATTTCTATGATAACTCACATGTGCATAGTCATAATCTTGCTAGATCTAGGAAGAAAAATGTTGCTACTGTTAGAACTATTTCTATGGAACAATTGCATTATGTGTCTCGACCAGGTAAGACTAAACTTGCCTGGATCGCCAAAAACTAACCTTCTCTGTGCATGATGAAGTGAGGGGGAACGAGAGATGGTACATTGACAGCGCTTGTTCGTGCCATATGACTGGAAAAGAAGATCAACTTACCTCACTTCACAAACACTCACGAGGGAGTGTTGCTCTTGGAGACAAGAGACGCAGAGAAATCATTGGAACAGGCGAAACTAAACTAAACTCCAACATCACGATAAAAGAGGTTAGTTTAGTTCATGAACTTGGGTTTAGTTTGTTGAGTGTTGCACAACTTTGTGATCAAGGGAACAACAAGACGGTCTTTACCTCACAAGAATGCTATGTCAAAAACCGTGAAACCAAGAACATAATTTTGAGAGGAGTCAGATTCAAGGATGTATACATTGTGAATAAAGACTTCAAGCCAAAGGAAATCCTATGCTTTGCGTCTATAGCTGATGAGACGGAACTGTGCCATAGAAGGCTTGGACATGCTAATCTTCGACTCATTCACAAGCTTTATTCAAAGGAACTCGTTCGTGGTCTTCCCCATGTTCAATCGGAGTTCCATGGCGTCTGCGATGCTTGTGTAAAGGGGAAACAAACTCGTTCCTCATTCAAGATCAAACCAGATGTAACAACCTCTCATCCTCTGGAACTGATTCATATGGATCTCTGTGGTCCCATGAGGATAAGAAGTCATGGTGGGAACATGTATGTTTTCGTAATTGTCGATGATTATTCTAGATTCACTTGGACAATCTTTCTGTCTTCGAAGGATGAAGTCTTCTCCGAGTTCGAGATTTTTATCAAGAAGGTGGAAACAAGCTTAGGAAAGAAGCTAAAGGAAATCAGGTCTGACCATGGAACGGAGTTTGAGAACTCCATGTTCTTCAACTTCTGCGAGGAACATGGTGTG
This sequence comes from Rheum nobile, assembly GCA_027886185.1. Taxonomy (NCBI): domain Eukaryota; kingdom Viridiplantae; phylum Streptophyta; class Magnoliopsida; order Caryophyllales; family Polygonaceae; genus Rheum; species Rheum nobile. The sequence continues at coordinate 1,368,681 of WOAB01000701.1, forward strand.
TCTCATGACTTCTCCGCGCCTAGGACACCACAACAAAATGGAGTTGTGGAGCGGAAGAATAGGACTCTGGAAGACATGGCAAGAACTCTTCTTATCGCAAGCAACCTTCCAAAGTTTTTCTGGGCTGAGGCAGTAAACACTGCTTGTTATATCCTTAATCGTGCCATGCTTCGTCCCTTATTGAATAAAACTGCATATGAACTAATAAGGGATCGCAAGCCCAATATTTCCCACTTGCGTGCCTTTGGATGCATGTGCTATATTCACAACAATGGCAAGGATAACTTGGGAAAGTTTGATCCTCGAAGCGATGAGGGAATCTTCTCGGGCTATGCAAGGGCAAGCAAAGCTTATAGGGTATACAACAAGAGACTGCGTAAAATAGAAGAAAGCATCCACGTCGTCTTCGACGAAAACTCCAAAGGTTCAAATGGAGAGTTCGAAGCTTCGTCCCCAGAAGCAGGTTATCCAAGAATGCAACGTGAAGACTCTGATGATGAAGACAATGGTCCTTCCACTCGACCAAACGCCAGTTCTGGGAACGGACACCCCAGTACAGACACGGCATTTCCATCATCTCCGGACTCCTCAAGTCCGGATGAGTCCTCAAAGGAGGATACCTCAAGTGACACTGTACAAGAAACAGAAGCTCCCTCCACCTCCATCGTCGACTCAACAACCATGCCCCCATCTATGACTATTCCCATCACCGTTCCTGCTGGAACTTCTAGTGATGCTGTGGTTGTCAGTTCAGAAAGCGATGAAGACGGAACAGATGGTCCTGAGAGTGCTCATGACCCCACACTTCTTGTGTCAAAGAATGCTTTTGTCCGAAAAGAACACCCCACTCACAATCTGGTCACACCCTTTGGTGAAAGAGGTTTGCGCTCTAAATTAAATATGTTTTGTGCATTCCATGCATTTATTTCTCTTGTAGAACCCAAGACTATCAAGGAAGCACTGAAGGAACTAGATTGGATCGTCGCTATGCAAGAAGAGTTACACCAGTTTGAGAGAAACAAGGTCTGGCGGCTCGTTCCCTTACCTCGCAATAAACATGCAATTGGCACTCGATGGGTGTATAGGAACAAGCTCGACGACTCTGGGATAGTCACAAGGAACAAAGCACGGTTAGTTGCTCAAGGCTACAACCAACAAGAAGGGATTGATTATGATGAGACATATGCTCCAGTAGCTCGCATTGAAGCCATTCGTCTCCTCATTGCCTACGCTGCTCATAAAGGGTTCACGCTATACCAGATGGACGTCAAGACTGCGTTCCTTAATGGATATGTTCAAGAAGAGGTATATGTGAAACAACCCCCTGGCTTTGAAGACGTCAATTTTCCCTCTCATGTGTATGCATTGGATAAGGCTCTGTACGGTCTTAAGCAAGCACCTCGTGCTTGGTATGATAGACTGGCACAGTTCCTTCTTTCCAATGGATATCGTAGAGGAACAATTGATAAAACTCTGTTTCTTCTGGAACACGAAGGTAAGATTCTGGTGGTTCAAGTCTATGTTGATGATATTATTTTTGGTTCCACTAACCCCGCTCTTGTAGAAAAATTCAAAGATCTTATGAGTAGTGAGTTTGAGATGAGTATGATTGGGGAATTATCCTTTTTCCTCGGATTACAAGTCACCCAAACTAAGGAAGGAACAAAGATACATCAACCGAAGTACATCAAGGAGTTGTTAAAGAAGTACGGTATGGACACTGCCAAACCCATCGTTACTCCTATTTCTCCTAACACTCGCTTGGATGCAGATCTTCATGGAACGGACGTAGATCCCACCATGTATAGAGGAATGATCGGTTCACTACTATATCTCACGGCAAGTAGGCCAGATATTTTGTTTAGTGTGTGTCTCTGTGCTAGATTTCAGGCAAATCCAAAGGACTCAGACTTGAAGGAGGTCAAGCGTATCTTCCGATACCTCAAAGGAATGGACCACTTGTGTCTATGGTATCCCAAGAACTGTGACTTCAACCTTGTTGGATTCACAGACGCCGACTTTGCTGGGCACGTAGTAGATCGCAAAAGCACTTCTGGAACGGCACAATTCCTTGGTCCCTGTCTCGTTTCATGGGGTTCCAAGAAACAAAACTCTATGGCCCTTTCCACTGCAGAAGCCGAGTACGTCGCCGCGGCAAGCTGTTGTGCTCAGGTATTGTGGCTTAAACAACAACTGGAAGACTATGGTATGTCTCTTGGTACCGTTCCTATTATGTGTGATAATACCAGTGCCATCAACATTTCAAAAAATCCAGTTCATCATTCACGTACTAAGCATATTGACATTCGTCATCATTTTCTACGTGATAATATTGACATGGGCTTTATTAGAATGAAACATTGCAGGACTGAAAATCAAGTGGCTGACATCTTCACCAAAGCACTAGACAAAGGTCCATTCGAGTATCTTCGATTACTCCTTGGCATGATCTCTCTGAATTGAGGACCTTCACATCCATTATTCCCTCAATGCTTGGCTAACTTGTTTCACAGATTTCATAAAGTTCCTTGTTTACTGGCCTCTCATGACATAAACTTTCATGATTATTGTGTGTTCGAATTGCCTTGTCTTAAGGTCTAGATACTTTGTCTTTTGATTTGTGTTGAATTACTTGATTGTATGCTAACATCTTACTTAAAGACCCAAAACAACCAATTTGATGAATTGAACCCTCATTACAAGCCCACATGATAATTGGTTGTACAGCCTCCCTTAGCCACGATTCAGGTAAACGTTCCCTATGATTCTTCTTTGTTACACCTTTTACTGGGAATAATTACTTGAGTTGTCTTTCTCCCTACCATGTATTTGGATATACTATATTTTGTGTGAACCCAACATTGAAATATCCAGACAAGCCTCGCAAGCACTTTTGATCTCAGGGGGAACGAAGACCGTTGCTCAGATTAAGGGGGAACTGATAAGTGTGGAACGTTGAATTTGAATCAGAGGCTCGCATTACTTGAGTTGTAGGTGCCCGTTGGAACGGCTCCCTGTGTGATTTGACTGATCAGAGACAAGAACAATGACGCGACTACCAAGCAAAAAGTGACCGTTGCATCTGGAGCGAGAAGGAGTTATTGATGGAAACTTTTGAAAGAAGGCAACTTGGAGACGGTTGAGATCCGAAAAGATTTATTTGGAAAAGATTTTATCTTGGAAAAGATTTTATCTTGTTCCTATATATATGGCATATCTTCTCAAGTTCCTTCACCGCCACTACTCTCTCTGATATCTCTCAGAATTCAAATACTCAAATCTCTAAAGCTTGCTGCTTCCATGGATTCCCCAAGCAAGATCATCACCGACAAACTCACCGACGCTGAGATGGATGCCTACATCCTCCAACTTCAGCAGGCCAAGGCCGCCAGGGCTACTCCCAGTTCCGTTGGCGCCCCTGTGTCTGTACTTGATATTGCTAAGGCTGCCGTCCAACAATCGGTGGACCCTATGCCTCTACATCGACTCCCACCCCCACAGCATCCTCCCCTGCTCCGTCCCCTCTCAAGGCCCAGGACCTAAATCCTACACTTGCCCTGGTGCCAATGGAAGAGGAGCACTCTGTTTCCTCTCCTTCCGAGGCAAAGCAGAAGCCGAGGAGGAATCGATGAGACTGCTAGAGAAGGACTTGGGTGTAAAGGCTACACCTTTGGCGCCGCCTCCACCTCGCAAGCGGAAGCACGCTTTCCTAGCCCTCACCGCCCAGGAGTCTGAGGAAGAAGGCGAAGTCCAAATCTTGGAACACCGCCCAGCCACCACTGCTCACTCCACTCCCTCCAAATCTGGTGGTGATGAGCATGCCCCTCGCCCTATCAAGGCACGGCTCCGTTCCGCTGCTAAAACAACGGCGAAGAAGGCCAAATCCACTGGGAAGGCCAAGTTGGAAATCTCCCTCTCCACCACCACCACCCCAAGCTTCTACGAGGGTAAAAGGATCCTCCCTCCTCTCATAATCCGTACAAGCTTTTACTCTGAGCACCACGTGGAGGAAGTTTTGGAGTTGCTGAAATTCCAGGGTTGGGAACGGCTCTGTTCCGACAGCGTCACAGTCAATGAAGTCCAGGTCCGCGAATTCTACCACTATTTCTATCTCTCCAAAGGAGACATCTTGACTGGCTCTTCCAAGGTCAGTGGTGAAGAACTTTCCTTCACTCCTAAAGTTATCTCCCAACTCCTTTCTGTTTCATTAGGCGGCTTTTATGAGATTCCGGTGTCTGATCAAACTGAAGAAAAGTTGGCTTGTATGGAACGTTTGTTTGGTTCTACTGAGGGTGAACTGCACACAGAGCGGCTGAATCTGCTTCAGCGTATTGTGTTCCATATCATATCCAGGGCTGTTGCACCACGACAAGAGCGCATAACAACCATCACCCTGTGCGACCTGTTCTTGCTCGATCATTTCCTGAGAAGGGAGAAAATTGATCTCCCCAGAGTTATTTTGTGCCATATGGATCGCTGCAAGGCCAAGTCCCATTCTCTAGCCTATCCCAGCCTGGTGAAACTATTGCTGCAAAAGGAGGAGGCATATGTGGCGGAGAATGAAGTGTTGCTACGTAGCGAGTTGGATTCTGCTACAGTTGAAAAAATGAAATTCATTGGCGACAACAAAGGAACGGGCACTGCTGCTGCAAAGAAAGCAACCGGCGAAGGAACGTCTAAAGGGAGCTCTATTCAGCATCAGATACTTGCTGAGCTCAAACAGTTAAACACAACCATGTCACTGCTCTTGGATCACTTCTTGAGCAACGCCGATGACTCTGCTGAAGACCCCGAGATCTAAGTGCTCTCCGTTCCTATCCTAGCCCGTCTGACCCTATGTTCTTTATTTTATATGTTTTTATGTATTTTCTGTGATTATTCCTTATCTTCTGATCTTAGTTGTCTACGTCCCTATGCTTTGTACTTTGTATGACTTTATGAATGAATTATTTTATTTATGGGTTGCATGTGTGTCAAGTCTTTCTGTTTCTTGTGAAACTTTTGATGATGCCAAAAGGGGGAAGTATGGAAAGTGTGAAACCCAAGGAAGAGTTGATAACAGAAGCTAGTGCTAAGGGGAACGACAAAGCTGCTTGAAGGTAAATTCTCAATGAACTTTCTGAGGGGGAACATTGTTAATTATTTGAACATAGTATCTGTGTGATTAAATGTGAAAATGCTTCTACTTGTCTATCTTGTACTGTGTATTTTGACTTGCACATTTTGAAGGAGTTTGTCATCACCAAAAAGGGGGAAATTGTTGGAACGATGACGTTCCCTCTAGTTTTGATGATGATAAACTCAAATGCTTTTGATGGTTTTTAGTGTGACTATAAGTTTCAGGAAACGAACATGTCAAAGGAACGATGAAAACCAATGAAGAGTCAAAACAGAGAAGCAAAGGAACAGAGAAGCAAAGGAACAGAGAAGCAAAGGAACAGAGAAGCCAACAATGACAAAACAACACGCTGGAACGACATAAGAGAAGAGACGCGTGATGTTGAATAGAACAGAGAAAGGGAACAACGCAAGGAACGGAGGACGCGCGCTGAAACCCTAGAAAGCCGAATATTTGTTATTGGAAGTTGCAACTTGGGCCTCAAGGAAGATCTCGGTGAAAAGATTTTTTAGTTAGAATACTTCTAGAAAAGATTGTATAGGATATTCTGAGTTTATTTACAAAAACGAATTTAGGGTAAATCAAGTGAGAATATCCGAACCATAAAAGAGAAGAGCTGCGTACCTCAAGAAGGACGAGATACATAGAGAAATTCCCAGAGCAGAAATTTCGGAAGGAAGAAGAAAACTTACAAGTACAAGACTTTGGTGAGTTGAGTATTTGTTAGGGTTTCGTCTGTCTAGTGTGTTGTTAGGAACGTTACATCTAAGAAGTCTAGATATCTAGGAGTAAACTAGATTGAGAGAAGACTTGCTTGTTGTAATTCCTGGAATAATAACATAAGTAGACATTTGAAATCCTACTAGGGAAACCTAGAGGTAGAGGTTTTTCTCAGTCAACTAGTTGGTTGATTGAGTTTTCCTCTCTAAGGAACTGAGCTTGCTACTTATTAATCTGTTATTGTTTTTCGCTGCCCAAGGAACGAACTTGTCGTTCCTTGATCTAACACACTCGATTCTACATAGTGCTAGGATTTGCATATAGCGGAATGCGAGTGCATATCTAGTAGCAAACACAATTGTTACATATAGTGGAATACGAGTGTGCAATTGTGAGAGATAGTTATTTGCATGTTAAGTAGTAAGGTTTTCTTCTATTTGCATGTATCCTATATCCTTGTTTGAATGCTATTGCTTTATTGATAGTAAGGTTTTCTTGTATTGATATTGTGGTAAGTACTATCAACAATTATATGAATTGGTAGTTAATTACGATCAGGATGGGAACGACTATAAGATTGTAAAAAGAACTTGGAACAATAGTTATCAGTGATCAACCAGTTTTATCTGCAGTGTGGATATTTGTATAGTGGAATACTTCCACACATCATACTTATTCTTTCTCTAAAGCTTGCATCCTTGTTACTCTGCGATCATACTAAAACCCCCCATGTTACTTGTCGGTTACACGTCTTTTGCATGCTAATCAACACTCAGAAAGATCACTTCCTCCTTGTGGGATTCGACCCTTGCTTGCCTATACTACTTGTTTAGGTTTGTTAGGTTTTATTTTGACCGGGTTTAGGACGACTAAAAACCCATCCGTCAAATTGGCACCGTTGCCGGGGAGGCAAGATTTGATTTTTCTGTGTGTTTGTTTGTGTGCGTGTTACTTTGGTATGGACCTATCTTACGGTCCACACCCGTGCTACTGATTTTTTTTTTTTTTTGATTTTGATACAGATATGGATTTCTGGGGAGAGCCGCGATATGACCCATACTCCTACGCATACAATCCAGGGTGGAGAGATCACCCCAATTCGAGTTATGGGTACTAGCAGTACCCTCCATATGGTTATGACTACCAGGAGTTCTACCCGGAGCCACAATCGTTCTACCAGCAGGGTACTCCACGACAGTACAATCCGGTCTATGAGCATAGCCTGCCAGTATCCAATCCAAGTTCCTCCATGTCAACTGAAGATATGTTCCAAACTTTGAATAAACATTTCAGCACTAGTGTTCAAACTAGGGAGTCAAGCATCAAGAACTTGGAAAAAAAGATGGAGCAAATGGTTCAAGCAGTAAGCAAAACAAAGACCATGATGAAACTGCTATCGCACCCAGTAGTACACCAGGAGGAGAATGTCTTTTCAATGACCATACAGAGTACTAAAGAACTGCTTGTCGCCCCCTTAGCTGAAAGGGAACAACAAATTTGTGAGACGGGAGCAGAATATAGTGAGATGTCTACAGAGGAGAACCCGAGACCGCGGGAGGTGTACCTCGACCGCGATCCACCCACGTTGGAGGTGGGCCTTCCAGACGATATTATGGACCGCGAGGTGCTTTCTGAAGAAGAGTATTTTTTGAGCCTGGAGGATTTCAGCGACAATGAGGAGGAGAGCCGTGACCGCGGAAATACTCCAGAGACGCTCGTTCCCCTCAAAAACACCCATGCAGCCCTCGATCCTCTCTAGGTTGCGTATGATGAATATGTGCATCTAGACTCCTTCCCACTTGTCTCGCTGCACCCCATTACACCCTTCCCTGAGGCTCTGAAGGACACCCAAAAGGTGGAGAATGACAAATGCTTATTTGACACCTTCAGTAGCTGCAAGGCAACCATCCCTTTGGTCCATTTAGCAAACAACGCCACGTGCTACACAGAACTTTTAAGGGCGCTGGGTAAAATAAAAAAGAAACCGAAGGGGAAGCACAAGATGGCGGCCTTGGTACAAATGACGGATTTCTACACGCTGGATACGGGGCAGGACAAACATGCAGCCCCTGAGATGCTAGGTAGACTGTTTCTGAAAATGGCAAGTGCGTTCATGGATATGCACAACGGTCCACCCATCATGGAGTGTAGGAGAAGGGGAAAAAAAGCTCAACATGGAGCACCCAAAGAGGCACCCCCCTTGATCCAGGCCCCAGGAGTTTGGTTGTTGTGAGCAACCCGAGTTGAGAAGATTGAGTAGGATGTCAAGCCATGACAATAACTAAGGCGCTATCCGGGAGGCAACCCGAGGTATGTTTTTCTTTTCTTGTTCTTCTTTCTTTGTTTTTGCATTTTTTTTAGTGTGTTTTTGCTTTGTTTTTGTTCTTGTTTTTTTGTTTCCGACTAACCTGCAGGGAAGAGACCCATGCTTATTGAAGAAGGTGTTTACCACCAATGTAAGTCTTCTTTTCCCTGCACTAATAAACTCCCCAAAAAAACCTTAAACGGGAAACAAATAAAAAAAAATGAAAAAAAAATAATTATAAAAAAAAAAAGTTATGCCGAAGGCCAGCTGTCCAGAGTTTCCCATGGAGATGGTGCGCATCATGTTGTCAAGGAGGATACACTGCCCCACACATTATTTGACAACGATGATGGCCCTACAATTGACAGCTGGGAGGAGGAACACTATAGCTCACACCATGATTACATCTGGGCTCCACCATGTGTTCCTAGAAGGTCGTGCAATCCTACTATCATTGATTTACCACTACTCACCAAAGTGGTTCCCTTTGATTGCACGGTAGAAGAAGATGATGACATGATGAAGACACCCGTCCAACACCAGAGACTTGGGCATTTATTGAGAAGACCGCCAGCGACATCTTCAGTGTCCAAGCAGCTTGGCGACGTTTGTGAGTTATTTTTTTTGCTTTTCCTTGTGCTTCTATTCTCTTGTCTTTCATTCCATTGAGGGCAATACAATGTTTAAGCATGGGGGATGATTTTATACTTGCTACGTCGTTGAGGAGATGAAAAAAATAAAAAGAGCCAAAAATTTGAAAAAAGGCTAAAATTGAAATCCTAGGATAGGTCGAAAACCCGAAAGGGAGGCCTAGGTAATAAGCAGGTGGCTTGGACCAGCATTAGGCTGGGGTAATAATTGGTCAAGAGTGATGTGAGCATATGTGAGCCCATCTATTGAAAAATGAAATGAGTGGCTTGGTGAAAACCCGAAAGGACGCCTTGGCAAAATGAGTGAAAAGAAGAAGAGTGAATTTTAGGAATCCTCATATTTCCTGGCGTGGCGACATAAGAAGAGGTGATATAAGGAGGATTCGGGTAGGTCACTCTGGGAGGTATAAGAAGATAGATGGGAGATAGGATTAGATTATATTCACTCTATGGTGTTTGGGATAAGCTTGGGGGAAGTACTCTGCTTTCCTTTTGGCTTGATTGTGTGGGGTGTTGAGATTTTTGATTTGATGTTGTAGTTTATTGTGCTAGGCTTATATTGTATTGGCTGCCTGGAGTTTATTGTTGGGTATGACTCTTGGAGATTGAGTTTTCTATGCTTCTTGAAACCTTGGGGATTGATTGGAGGAGTAGGTTGACTTTAGCTTACTCGAGGACGAGCAAGGTTTAAGCATGGGGGATTTGATCAGTGCTATTTTGTAGTGCATATCTGGGGGTTATTACCAGGTTTGAAGCGCCATTTGGATGGATTTAGAACACAATCGTGGATTATGGAGTTAGAGTGGAGAAGTGAAGAAATCATGGGATTTATAGAGGTTTGAAGTGTATTGAAGAGTAGAAGAACAATGTGCTGAATTCAAATGGTTCGTTCTCTCTACTCAGATGTCCAAATGAAGTGATTCCAATTCGAGGAGTTAGATCTTGAAGTCTACTGCAAGTCCTCAAAATATGAGTGTAATACGAGTTGGGAATCAAAAGTTATGACGTTTTTACGGAAGTGTCGCAGAAGCTGAAGAAGACACCGTTACCGCCGCCCCGCGGTGGAACTGGCCGCCCCGCGGTGGAACTGGACGCCCCGCGGTGTAACTTGACGCCCCGCGCCAGAAGCCACCGCGACCCGGCGGTGGATCTCAGAGAAGGAATTGACGCCCCACGGTGGAAGCCGCCGCCCCGCGGTGGACTTGTTAACGCCTCGCGGCCAGCGAGATATTATTTCCTATTTTGCAATTTTGGATTTTCTAGTTCTATTATCTTGTTTCCTTTATTATTTTTTTAGGTCAAGTTTATTTCGTTAGCCTATTTAAGATCTTTTCCAGGTCTTAGATAGGAGACTCGTTTTTCATTCTACCTCTAGGGTTTTAACCCATGGAGAACTAAACACGTTTGTTTCGCTAGACGATTGAAGCATTGCAATGGATTGGTTGTGAGATTTCTATTCCTTGTTCTATATCTTATTAAGTTGGTTTAATTCTCTTGAGCATATTGTCTATTGGTTTGTGTTGATTTATCTAGAGTAGCTAACTAGGTTTATCGATATTTATCATAGTGCTAGAATTTGCATATAGCGGAATGCGAGTGCATATCTAGTAGCAAACACAATTGTTACATATAGTGGAATACGAGTGTGCAATTGTGAGAGAGAGTTATTTGCATGTTAAGTAGTAAGGTTTTCTTCTATTTGCATATATCCTATATCCTTGTTTGAATGCTATTGCTTTATTGATAGTAAGGTTTTCTTCTATTGATATTGTGGTAAGTACTATCAACAACTGTCTGAATTGGTAGTTAATTACGATTAGGATGGGAACGACTATAAGATTGTGAAAAGAACTTGGAACAATAGTTATCAGTGATCAACCAATTTTATCTGCAGTGTGGATATTTGTCTAGTGGAATACTTCCACACATCATACTTATTCTTTCTCTAAAGCTTGCATCCTTGTTACTCTGCGATCATACTAAAAACCCCCCTGTTACTTGTCGGTTACACGTCTTTTGCATGCTAATCAACACTCAGAAAGATCACTTCCTCCCTGTGGGATTCGACCCTTGCTTGCCTCTACTACTTGTTTAGGTTTGTTATGTTTTATTTTGACTGGGTTTAGGACGACTAAAAACCCGTCCGTCACAGGCAATTTAAGCCAACACAATAATCTCATTAGGGATGGCTCTTTAACATGGAACATCACAAGTCAAAGACAAAAAGATCTTTACGTGTTTGCAGTTTATTTGGGGGAAAGAAGGACAACAATCACAAGGCTGAGGATTCATCATCAAAGGTGAGGTTCTATGGTTTAGCTAACACTTGAATACTTGATTTGTTTGAGCTATTTTGAATTAGTTCTGTTTTGTTTTATAAAAATAACTCAAATGGATAAAGCTATAAATTCATTTATGTTATTTTGGCTTGAATAAATATGCATTGCCCAAAAAGAAGTGTTATTCCGCTGGATATTTGATTAGCTCATGCATTTCTATAACGTTTATATCCCTTCATATTGTATGTGTGGATTTCTGAATATCAGATTTGAAATTCGTTTTTCTTCTCTATCTATAGGAATTAGCATAGGGGCAAAATACACTCTCCATATTTTATATATGATATATCATGTCTCCTTCTCACGGTCATTCTTAGGAATGTGTTGCATTGAAGTCATTTGGTTAAGATCATATATTCAAAACTTGATTTCAGAGCAGCTTTTAGAACCGTATTTTTTGATGGACCATGTTTATCAAGCTGCATGTAGAAAGCCTAATGGCTAAGAAGCTGTTAATTTAGACTATTTCTCATCTGAAGTTTGGGCCCATCTATGATTTGTCATTGATGTTGAAGTTGTTTGTCACCGTTCATCTTCTTGAATTGAAATTCTTTGTGCATCACTTTCGGTTCCTAATTACAGGCAGGATTATTTGGTAACGTGCAAAATCTCTATGACACTGAAGAAAGCTCAAATGGTGGTGCAAGTAGAAGCTGTGCGTGTGCAGGAAAAGCTAGCTGCGTAAGTGCTCTAACCATTTGTTGCATTGCTATGTTAACTTCGGTTGTTTCCTACTTCTGATGCTTTGTTGAGTCTAATTTGAAAACTTCTGTGATTTTGCCTTGCAGAGCTGAGTTTGATGGCTATATATTGTGAAGGTGAGCTCATAAAGGTGCGTTTGTTTTATTTTTTGAATTTTTTGGCTTCAAGATCTTTGGTATCATTTCTAAATGGTTGTAGAATGGTGGTTCTTCTTACATTAACTTAATAAATAAATATTTTTAATGCTTGCAAGTATGCACATGCTTGAGCTACCAACTCAAGAGTATCTGCAACCATGAGTTATTATGGTGCCTGTAATTACTCTTTCAGTATTGTTACTACCATTTTGCAATTTGTATGCAACTCAAGCTTTTTAGCTTGTTCTAATGTGGTAGTCCTAAGACCCTTGCATATGTGTTTCTTGTGCAAGTTACAACTAACAAACTGAGTTTCATGTCATCAGTTGTCACTTATGACTAAGTTTGTTATGTTTGGGGTGCTAAGTATGCCCTTCTTTTTTGTTCCTCGTGTGTTGTTTCTATACGTCTATGTAAACTTCAGAAGCCTCCTAATATCAGGATTTTCTTTTGACATGTAACACTTTCAGGTAATCAGCAACCTGTACGCACTGAGATTATTGAAGCTGCAATGGAGCTGGGAGCTAAAGTAAGTGGGGTTCTTTATCTTTGTCTAATGATATGTTTGCCAGATACTAACACGTAAACCATGGTCAAACTTAAACTATTGATGCTACTGCCTTAGAGTGATCTGACCAATTTTCTACCCATATAATATGTTTAGAGAGATCTATTGGAACCCTTGGCCCTTTTCTTTTGCTGCTTGCAGTGACTATGTAAATAGCAAAAAAAATTCTACTTATCTAGGAAAGGGGAACTCATCTAATAAGTAGTTCCCGACGTACTTGTTGTTGTTCAACTTCTTAGTCACTTAAAACTGCACGTGGACATTTGAGTACCTACGGTTTTCATTTTCAGCTTAAGTTTGCTTAACATAGTTGACCCATTTGCTTAATTCTTGCAGAAACTCTCCCTTCTGGTTACAGAGGCATACAAAGACGCACACCAAAAGAGTGTTCCGGTAAGGGAATCACCTATTTGAAACTGAGCATATATTTGTTTCTTTTGAGAGGCCTTCCATTTAATCCAGCTTTTGATCTGATACTTTTCAAGCAATGAAGGAGAGAATGAACAATCTTGCCCAAAGTTTGGGGATGCCGCCATGCCTAAGTGAAGGCTTGAAGTGATATGTTATTTTTGAGCTTAAAACCTGAGACAATCCTATTTCTTTTGCCATGTAGAGGTATTAAATTGTGTGTTTTTCTCGCTAGCCTCGTCTCTCTTTTTTGGCTCAAAGTTTATGATTAACAGCGGGATAAAGTATTATTTCTCATTCTCTATATTGAAGAAAGAGGATCAGGTTGTTACCATTTTTGTAATCAATTCGAAGGGCAAAAGTCATAATCTACTGAGGCATGATGATGGAACTCTTGATATATGCAGCAAGCCACAACTTCAAAAAAGGCGAAGCAGTTCAAATTCCAACAAGCATCGTATTGCACTTTCTGGGTGAAATTCAGAAGTATATGAATTTTCAAAGAAAAAAAAGAAACTATTAAGATCCGAACTTGTAAAATTAAGAAATCTAACAAAACAACCTTAGGGATTCCAAACTTGTAAAGTTCAAGAATTCCAAGCATTGTGTAAATTTGGTAAACATGAAAAAAATATGTAATGTGAACCGACTACGGCCCAAAAAGAAAAGCAACATAAAATGTCACATGTACAGATATTATAATAAGGCGTATTAGCAAAAATACCAGATTTGCTTTTGCCAATTGCAGAAATCCAAGATTTTCAACGGAATTGCAAAAATATCAGAATTCTGTACGGATTCTGGCATTCTTGCTATTGTGGAGTGTGGAATTTAGCTTTTGTTTTAAATAGAAAATTGGTAAAAACTGGCTAATATTATGTCTAAAAAATATAAAAGAAAGGGTTAATCTCTCTTAATGAGGTTGAAGCCGCCGGTGGACAGAGGCATCACATCAGTGTGAAAAAATTTCAGCAAAGTGGACTTCGAATTGGCGGGCAAGTTTCCCTCCAAAAAATCTGGCCTCCCTCAACCTTTAATCCCTCCAGCTAACCTCCCCTGAAAAAATCCCTGAATATTCCTGGAAAACTTAAAAGCAGTCTGACCAGTTATTACACGTGAGATATTTCGCACCTGCTATTTAACACCTGACGCTTGCAAATATAGCTTGAATGGGTAAGTAAATTCTCCTGAAAAACAATCAATTTTCCCCCTCTGTTCTGTATACGTGAAGTTCAAAAACCTTATTTATTTGTAGGTTCGAAACTAGTGTATGTGACGTTCATCAGTGGTGGAGAATGAAAAGAACAAGGGAAAAGGTGATTGTATGAGGGTGATAGAATAGTGAAAGCCATGTTGCTTTCCCCTGACATGGACTTGGCTACACTGCGCAACAAATGGACTGAGAAGAACCCATTTGATGAAGAAAAATTGATTGTGCAATACGCTTATGAAAATAAACCAGAACTTACACCCATCTTTATAAATGATGACGACGATCTTGCTGCGTTCAAGTTCTTGAACATATGTAAAGAAAATTCAGCAAAGTGGAATATTGCGTTGTACACCAACCTTTTAAAGAAGGAAGAGATTCGAAGTGAAAGGGCTGAACATCGTACTCTTCCTTCAACAGCTCCACCACGAACTCAGAGCCAGAGCCAAGATAATAAAGACTTTTTCAGGTCATTTTTTAAACAAGACAGAGCACCTCACACAGATGTCAGGTCGATTGATGAAATTATTGAAGCTGACAACGATACAGAGTTAAGGAGATTAAAAAGGGATGAAGTGAGGGGGAAATACAAGAGAAATTGTCCCCTGATAGTGGAAGACATTATATCATTAAGCAGCGATGATGAGGACATTGAAGGTGCTACATCCAGAAACAAAGGGAAGCAGGCTATGACTGATTATGCCAACAGTGGAGTTTCTTTGGAGGATGAAATAGAAGATGGCTTTGACTATGAGGGCTATTATGAATCAGGTGATGATGATTGTGTTGATGGTGTGGAAGGGTTAGGGTATGCTTCAGGGGATGATGTGAATACAGTTGGTCTAGATGATGTGTGGGAAGAAATTAATGGCATTGAGGGAACACAGAACGAGGAGCAAATAGAGGATGATAAAGAAGAAGAGGTTGATGTTGATGAAGACATGCTTAGAGTTCTTCAAAAGAGGTACTATCTAGCGGAGATGGAAATGTTAGTTGAAGATGAGGAAACAAGTGCAAACAAGTCCTCATATCCAACAATGAAGGTTGGTCAACTCTTCAATTGTAAGGAAGAGTTCAAAGCTGCACTCTTCTCCCTGGCAATGGAAAACTTCTATGAGATGCGTGTGAAGAGGTCCGATAAGTCCAATTATGAAGTTGCGTGCGTTGACGACAAATGCAAGTTTTTTTGTCGTGGCTCATTGTATCGAAAAACGTCGTTGTTTATGGTGCGACAATATGTTGTGGATCATACCTGTGGCATGAGAGTAAACCACAATCACCACAAAGGAGCAACTTCTCGACTGATTGCCGATAAAGTACTTCACAAGTATGGTTTTCTTGCATTTGAATATATTTTTGTGATCAAAGGCCAATATGAATGCATGTATTGATTCACTTCGTTACATCTCAGGTTTTTAAACGGCCGTAAAGGCCTACTTGCTTCAGAAATTCAGGATTTCATGTTACAGCAAGGGATAAGGACAAGCTACTACAAAGCCAATCGAGCGCGACTCTTCGCCCAGGTCATGGCACATGGTACAGCTGCGGATAGCTACAAGGCAATGTACTCTTACATGCACATGTTGCAGAAATCTAATCCGGGAACATACACGAGAATAGTCAGAGATGCTGAGCAACGCTTCAAGTACGTCTTTTGGACTTTAGGTCCATGGATAAGGGCAGCGCCACATCTGAAAAAGGTCAGTATTCAGTCGTGATGTTGTTACGTCATGAGATATAGTTACTTTGTCAGGTAAATCTACTATATGACTGAATATGTGACAAACAGAAAATAGTTATGCGTGTGTCAGGGCAACATCTGAGAAATAGTCAATTTGTCAGGCTATATACCGTAGTTTCAAAGCTTATAACTCTGTTGTCAGGGCAACATCTGAGAAAATAGTTCTGCGTGTATAGGTAATATCAGTTGATGGCACTCACCTCTCAGCCAAGTTCAAGGGGATACTTCTGTTGGCAACGGCACAAGATGGAAACGGCCAAATATATCCCCTTGCTATTGCCGTTGTTAATAGTGAGAACGATGATGCATGGTCATTTTTCGTCAGTGAATTGAGGCTTGTTGTTCCTGATCATCCCGAGTTGTATTTCGTGTCTGATCGTCATCTTAGCATTGGGAAGGGTCTGAGAAATAGCTATCGTTTCGCCAAGCATGGATATTGCATATATCACATATACCAAAACTTCAAGAGGAAGTTTGGTAGGCAAGACCTCTTCGGCATATTCAAAAAAGCTGCTCATGCTTACACAGTAGCTGAGTTCAATCATCAATTTGCTCAAATAACAGATGCATCTCCAAAGATTGATCAATATCTAAAAGAAGCTGGAGTTAAAAACTGGGCGAGAGCGCATTTTCATGGGAACAGGTTTAACATCATGACAAGCAACAACGCCGAGTGTCTCAATGGCTTGTGGAAAACACAGCGTCAGTGGCCTATTCTTGCTCTGTTTGATGCGATTGTTGAGACCATTTCTAAATGGTTTTGTCAAAGAAGGGAAGCGGCCTCAAACTGGGACCAATACTTGTCACCCTCTGTGTACACGCTGGTAGAGGTGAACTACAGAAGGGCAGCAAAGATGAGTGTTCGAAGACTAAGCCAGTTTGAAGCGGAGGTCATGGTAGGAACTTGTAGATACTCGGTGAACCTTAATGCTCGTACATGTGATTGTAACATGTTCCAGATTGATAAAGTTCCTTGTGCTCATGCCATAGCGGTTGCAAGTGATAGGGGAGTACGACTCACTGATCTCGTCCATCCCATGTTCAAGAACGAGTGCGTGAGAGAAGTGTACAAGGAAACTGTGCATCTTGTTCCTCCCACAGGCCGATGGTCAATTCCTGAAGCCGTGTCATCCATTCCATGCTGTCCACCAAATGTAAAACCTCCTCCTGGAAGGCCACGAATTAACCGATACAGGGCGACGTGGGAGGGGAACTATACTAGGAGGAGGCGGTGTTCGTATTGCAGCAACCAAGGCCACAACAAGCAGTATTGTAGGAGGAGAAGGACTGATGATGGACAATCATAGGAAGAGAATGGGTTAGTTTTTTTTGGGTTTACAATTGTCACCATGTTGTTGTTTTTGGGTGTTTATGCTAGTAAATATTGTTGTTGGGTGTTTCATGGAAAAGATGTATGGTTTAAGTCTATATAGGCGTAAACCACACCTTTTTTTATGGGGGCTTCCTTTTGGATGATATACAAAGTACATAAATTAAATATTTTGCTTAAGATTTACTTGTCATCTTGAACCTTCATAAGAACCCTAGAATCAGGTGCGAAGTTGTACTGACAAACGTAATACATAAATACGACCTGTAAATTCACAATACGTCCTGTAAAACTCCAACATGGTCTGAACCTTATAAACAGAAGCATTATATTACGTTGTTCAACTTTAAACAAAACGTGCCCTTCACATGGCATTCCCACACACAAAAGAACAAAAAAACTAGCATTGCAAAGTTCATACATTAAAAACACTTATGCACACATACTCAGAAACTACACTGTTATGAAAACAGTATCCCATCAAGATAGATATCGGGACTTCAGCTTTCCCTCCAGCGACTGAGCATGGTCCAACACCCTTTTTATGTTGAGCTCAGTGAAGGTGGTGTCCCATTCAGTCTGCAGAAACACAAATTAAGCATCGTAGGCACGACCCTTGCACATAGGAAGAAAATATACAACAAAATATCCGGGCCTTTTCTTCTTCGGTCTGAGCCCCTTCCGGACTCACAGCAGTAAGCTCCTGCCCGAGGCGGCGCAAATCCTTAATTAAACTTACCAACTCCAAATCTCTGGCCACAATGTTGCGATTGTACTCCTGGAATTCGGCCTCGGTCATCTTCCGGCCTCCAACATGATCCTTCACATCACGGGCAGATTGAAGCAGTTCATTTACGTATAAGTATGTCCCAGTCACAATGTGATGTTCTCCCGCCATGAATTTAGAGTATAGAGAGGGATTATTTGAAGAACGTGGGAGTGGGACTATTTGGGAAAGTGGGAGTGTTTGGAGATCCTTGGTAGAGAACTTTGGTAATGGACCGGTGAGTATTTGAAGAGACTTGGTAGAAAAGATTTGGGCAAGTAAGGGTGTACTTTTAGTGAAATTTTTAAGGGGTCAAATCGGAATGAAAAATTTCAAACTTACCCTCTTATTTCAAAGTGACCTGACAAACCTGAATACGTACTGTAACAATTTGTATAATGCCTGAGAAACCCGAAAAGGTAAAAACTATGTACGATGTTACATATCTCAGAAACAGAACAAGCATTAATCGTCAGTCGACATATGGTTGTTTGCAAGGCTTATAACTACGTTGTCAGGGCAAATTTTGAGTATGTAGAGAAGGAAGTGCGAGCATCGAAGTATTTTTAAGAACCTTGCTCCAGAGCCTGGGAAAAGCATTAAGACCTCGTTTGGTACGATTTTCATGTCAATCTGAAAACTTAAAATTTATTTCACTCCTTGTGTAATGGGCCATTCCAAGCTGAAGGAACATTTTCATTCCATCTTGAAACCCAACGTTTCATCCATTCCAGCAAAATTGATCTACTTATTTTTTTCATAATCGCTCATCTTAATCGAAAATTGCTAATGCGCCTCATAATTACTAAATAATTGACTAATATTAATTATTTATATTCAATAATATTAATTATTTTCATTGAAAAAACTTGATTATTTTTACTGATAATAAAATCTATTAAATAAAATTGGCCCCGTTATATTATTTTACCTATTCAAAATAACTCATTGCAAATACAACATTAAGTGACAACCTGAAAACTTACCCTAGAAGAGTTAAGTGGAAAGGATAAGGATGACGTCAGCTGAAGATTTATTCAAAAGCCTATGTTGTGTACTTATTATGGCCTGACAAAGCAGCAAACGTCTTGTACGACTTTAATACTGCCTGACTGCGTCAAATCGTTGCCGCCGTAGTTGCAAATAATAGAGAGTATCTTATCCCTCTTGAAATAGTTTAAAAACCCAATTAAATTTTCATTTTAGGGTCCCTTTAATTTTGAAAAACTATAAATGTGGAAGTTTTTGTACAGTTTAAAAACCCATTTCATACTCTTTTGGTTTAAGGTGTAAGCTTGTACACAGTTTTTTAAGTATTTGTAAACGGTGTCAATAACGCTTGAATTTTTTGGACTACACTCTGCATATAAGAAAAAGACGTTGACCTGACACACATCACATCAGGCATTGAACTTTCATTTCATTTCTCTTTCTTTAATAAAAACAAGAAAAACAAAGTATGGGCACAAGGAATATCCTCTTCTGGAGAGGGCACGAAAGAGGAACACCGTCATCATCGAAAATTGGCATAGAAGGAAAAACAAAGAACAGCGCATAGTCGAAAGAGGAACACCGTCTTCGAAAAGTTGCCCGACATTGTAGGATGACAAACGGCTGGACACAAGGAAGATCATCTGCCAATTCAAATTCGTGGAGGAGAGGGCACGCAGCTGGTGAATCATCAACTCAAAAATGCTTCCATGGCTTCCCTGCAACAATACAAACATGCAAACACACTCAAAATTCGGGAAAACAGTTCTATGGGTGTCCATTATGGAAGGTATTGTTGAATGTCAAATTTCGTGCGACATATGCTTTTAAATTGGGATTTCATTTAGAATTAAATTAGTTGATTGGTTGAATTTTGTATTAAACCTTAGGCAGGGCACGATTGCAAATACTTCAAATGGGTGGATGGTCAAGCTTATAATAACCCCGCCAATGAGTCCATTCAAAGCGTAAGAGTTGTTGAAGAACACGGGGCAACCACTCGGCAAAATCTTATCTACCAACAACCGACTTCAATGAATGACATTATGAATATCAAAACAGAAAATTTCGTTTTGAAAGTTGTACTTGGTGTGGTGGTACTTGTGGTGTTACTTGTTGTCTTCGTTGTCCAATTTGTAACCTTGTTGGTTAAATTATGATAACTACTCATAACCGTATGTTTACCAAGACAATGTATTCTGGTTCCTTGTTTATAAAACGAGGGTTTTCTGCAGGTAAAACATGAATATTTCTTGAATTAATCACCAATTTCCTTGAAAACATCCTTGAATTGTCATCACAATTTCAAATACAATTACCACATGTTGTTAGTACTCTGCCATTAGACGCGGGTTTTCCTGAATATATTTCATTTGTCATGAATATTCATGTACACATATTCGATGTTATTGCTCTGAAATTTTACTCTTTTTGCCCTGAACAATAGTACGTTTAGTATGACCATGATACGTTTTGTCCTGAAATGAAAATAATCAAAAGTAGTAAATGCAAGATTACGGGCAACCATAACAAACATAAACGTTTAGGATCTTCATTACAAAACAACCATAACAAACATAAACATTTTGTCCTGAAATGCTAGCATTACATCCCTAAACAACCATACCAAACACCATAAAAAACAGCAAAAAAAATTACAAAACATCCCCACGGCCATCATCACTGGGCCAAAGAAAGATCTGGAGTGTCCAGCACCACATACACCTTGACGCCGGTGACCCTCTCGCCGAGGCGGGGAAGGTCGTCATAGTCGGACTGTGTCTGCAGCGGTTGAAGAAACCGCTGGCCGACTGATGGGACCTGTTCAAAAACTAAGGATTTTGGACCGGGAGAGAGCATGCTTATCTGACCATGGACGTACCAGATGTCCATCTTGTTGGCTGGAACTTTGAGGAGTTGGGTTCTCCTTCCCCTATACTCGTGCGTAGTCAATAGGGCCATCACCCCGGTCGATGGCGATAGTTTCCCATCCCAGTACACTTGCAGGAAAACGTTCGAGTCGGCCATGTTGCAAGAGATTTTTTTCGAAATGAGAGAGGAGTGCGAGGAGTTTGAGACAGGAAATGTGAAGGGTTGGGACAAGGCAAGAACGCTATTTATACACAAGGATGAGTGGATAACGGAGTTAATGACGGGTAGTTGAGGGATCACACGATATTTAATTAAAAATTAAGAGGGGTCAAATCGGGTATGCATTGGAAAGGATGACTTTGAATAAAATTTCTTCATCATGACCTGACAAAAGATATTACATACTGTAAGAGAGTAGAAGAACCTGAGAAAGCTTATTGCCGAAGCTTTGGTTTTATTCGAAAACTAGTTAACCCCATCTTTAAAATAGCTTATTGCCAAAGCTTCGGTTTGATAACCATTTAAAAACGTTGTCTTTTCCTACGGTTATTTACCATTGTGATGTTTCTTCGAGTTCCGCCATAAGTCGTGGGATGACTTGGAATAAGATTTATACAAATTGACCTGACAAATATCAATATGTACTGTAAATATCTATTGTGGACTGACTTATTTAACAATTAGAATAAAGCTTTGGTCTGAAGAACTAACCCCGCGGTTATAAACTGTTTTAACTGTTTTTAACTGTTTTTGTACAGGTTCTGTTGTTTTATTTTTCGAATTTTTTAATCACCCTCATGAATGTAACCCTAACCGCCACCAACCCAAACAACTATTTATATACCCCCTCATCCACATTCTTCCTCATCCACAATCCGCTACAAAAAACTTTTCGAATTTTCTCATCCAAAAACATCTTCGAATCACCCTAACAACTCTAATTTCCGTTCTCGTGCTTCTTTTGTTTCCATGGCTTATGAGCCTGACAATCATGAATGGGACCTTAATGATCACTTCGTTTACACAACTGTCCACACCGGAGGGAGACTCATCCCTTCAAGGGGACAAGATGCCATGATTTCCACCCATGTCTACCAAGGCGGACGGAGGCAAAACTGGAGGGCCCATGCTGAAAGGGTACGGGAAATCCATGGTTTACTGAACCAACTATTTTATTTTAACGATTCCGATCTAGGCGCCTCTTACTTCTTCGAAGTAGTTCCCCCCCATGGCGGGCCTTGTACCTTGAGGGCCTTACAACGCCGCAGAGACGCTGTCGCCCTTGCCGCCCAAGGTAGAACCGTTGCTCTCATCAACATATTTATCACCCAAGATGTTGTTGATGAACTTCCGCAGCGTGACGGCTGATGTGGCAAAAACCTACCCACAAGTGTATGGGGTCAGTTGTAGCTATTCAAGTGTCGTTCCCACGAGGACAATGTAGTACCTTTTGTAACTAAACTGGTAAGCTAAGCCGCAAGAAAGGTTTGTTCAATTAACTAAGAAATAATGATTGCAAATGTAAGTAAATTCAAATGATGGGAAATATCTAGGATTAAGGATCCCCACAATAATGCATTGGTAAACTTATGCGTGTTTATCTCAGAATAGCATGAACTCGTTTGACGGTAAGTTATCAAATATCACTACTAATTCCTTTCAGACAATAGTAGACGTATCTAAACTCCAACTAACAATCGCTGTCGCGCAAAGCTAATCAAATTTAGACCCATTGAGCACTTAGAATCTAGGATAAAACCGGGTTAACATTTACTTTCGTGCTCCGTTAATTCCAGACTAACCTAGGGTTTCTATGATAACTTAGGATTCCGCAAGAACAAACAAGTTTATTCAGGTTCAATTCATAGTAATTCCAACAATAGTAATCTCCTTTCAGACTCATACCTTGTCTAATTCATTCATTAGGAATCTCCTTTCAGACTCAACCTAATAGAATTTCTAATTGATAAATAACCAATAGCAATAAGAACCCTAGAATTGAATCAAGCAAGAATTCATGCTACCAATTCAGACAAACACAAATTGTAAGTCTACCAATACATTATTGGAGTCACCCCAACCCTAGATAAAGGGGATTAGCCTAGCATGATTGGGGAATCAATCAAAATCATTGTATGAATCAGAGAAATCATTCAAATAGATAGAAAGAAGAGAAATACTTGTTTCGATCCAAGAACAATCTCCAATCTTCAACCAAGAAAAACTCAACAAACACAACTAGGTTTTTTTTAGAGAGAGACTAAGTTCAGAGCATGAGAAAAGTGTCTGTAATTTCGTCCCAAATCTGATAATATAGGGCTGAAGACGTTTCAGCAGAAGGAGAAAAACCGTTACGGATGCTGACTCGGTCCACAACTCGGTCGAGTTGTGGGCCGAGTTGTCGTCTGTCTTCTCTTGTCTTCAGTAACTTCGACCAAGTTCGCTGACTCGGTCCACAACTCGGCCGAGTTGTGGGCCGAGTTGTTCTCTGTTGTTCCTCTCCTATTCGGTGGCTAAACCGAGTTCGCTGACTCGGTCCACAACTCGGCCGAGTTGTGGGCCGAGTTGTTCTCTGTTGTTCCTCTCCTATTTGGTGGCTAAGCCGAGTTCGCTGACTCGGTCCACAACTCGGCCGAGTTGTGGGCCGAGTTGTTCTCTGTTGTCTTTGCTCTTCATAGCTTGGCCCTGACGACTCGGTCCATAACTCGGCCGAGTTGTGGGCCGGGTTGTGGACTGTTGTTCCTTCGTCTTCACTAGCTCGGCCGGGCTTCCATTTTGAACTTTCCTCGTCTGATCTTGGCACTTGTATTTCGACCATGGCGCCATCTCTTCTAGTCGTCCACCCGAACATCTTCACTAGTAGCTCGATTTTCTTGAAAACGCCTCCAAACGATCCTGAAATCACAATTACACAAGAGTAGACTCCGAACACTACAAAATCTATGAAAACCAAATAAAACTAAAATAAAAAGGAGCAAAACAAACCTATTCAAGAGAAATAAACATGATCTAAACTAGCCTAAATGCATGCTATCAAATCCCCCAAGCTTGAACCTTGCTTGTCCCAAGCAAGTACATGACAATGAGACCACAAAATACGCAACAGCTGTTTCTATCCAAAAGACATATGACCAATAACCATGAAAGGCCAAACAAATGACAAATTCCGTCCTAGCATGCTTCTCAATCAATGACAAGAGTACAATCAGTTCCTTCACTCAAGACCTCACCAGAATCAAAGTCACTCACTTTCATGTGTTTAGGCATGTGTTTCACTCAATATCAATTCTCAACTTTGAATGCTAAACTACCATAAGCTTGCAACAGTGCTCTTAATCTCCACCACTAAAGATCATGCACACGACAAAAATCATGAGGGCTTTTCCAAGGTTGTAATGGGGCCAAGGTATAACACATGGCATAGGAGTATTTAGGCCACGAGGAGCTAAATCCGGGGAAGAGGATCTTACCAAGACAACACCAAGCGAAAATACCCTTTACTTGAATTTCAACCTTCAAACCCATACAACTTAACCCTTACATATGACATGGTCTCCTTTCTTTTACTTGACTTTTTTTTTTTTTTTTTAAAGTCAAAGAAGACACATGGAAAAAAGACACATTACAAATTTATACACATTTCTAACCACCATATATGTAACCTCCCCCAAGCTTGGCTAAAATCCACTTTAGCAACAACAATTCAACTATCCTAATCCCCGGATGGGAAGGATGAACTTATAGGCTCGGTATGCTTTTGTGGAGTTTCCAAAAAATAGGCAATAAGGCACAACGGGCTTCAAGCAAAGGATACATGAATAGGGTGGCCAAGGATGAAAAGGTTTAATAAAAACAATGCCTCAATCCTATTAATGTCATGCACATAAGTCGTGAGCGTGGCCTCAAAGAAGATATTAATGCAAGTTCTAGAGTTAGCACACACAGAGAGTTCACACACATGAAGAAAACGAGAGACTTTTGCAAATGTAATCCAAGGAAGGCCAACAAGCTCGCTAGGACATTTTGTCTAGAGTGTCGGTTCTAACGTATCTTAGTCAAAGTCCACATGCTCAGGTCATTGTCATAGCTTTGATCAATCATATCATGCTCATAATGCAATTTGTAATATCAACAACCAAGGCATATTAAGAGGATTCATGGTATATGTACTGTTATGAGAACCCACAAAGGATCAAGCAGGGCAAATATGCAACTAAAAATTCAAATGCAAACAAAAAATGCAACTAATCATGCAAACTATATGCAATGCAAAATGAAAATACTCCCCTCCCCCAAGCTTAAAACCTACATTGCCCCCAATGTAGAGTGTAAAAGCGTAAGGAAAAA
The DNA here is from genome assembly GCA_027886185.1 of Rheum nobile. NCBI lineage: Eukaryota > Viridiplantae > Streptophyta > Magnoliopsida > Caryophyllales > Polygonaceae > Rheum > Rheum nobile. The sequence continues at coordinate 1,393,885 of WOAB01000701.1, forward strand.
GAAGTACTCACCATGAATCTGATGGATTGCCTCCCACCCAGCGCTTGTTTTAGGTCATTAGCTTGACCTCCCACCACTTTCATGTACTTGGATCGGGAGGGTCGGTGGTACCCTGCTTGATCGGGTCAGGCGTGATAATAGGCTTCAGCCGATGACTTTGCACTTTGAACTTTCCTGAGTTTTTATGCCATAACATGACCGTCCCGCCTTTCAGAACTCGAGTCACCCTATATGGTCCTGACCATCTTGTCCCCTTAGGACCTGGAAATATGTTAGACTTTTCATGGGATAACAACACCATATTTCCACTCTTGAGCTCAACCCTTGTCTTGGCCTTCTTCCTTTTCGTTGGTGTTTGCCTTTTCTTCGCACTAGCATTCTCATAAGCATCCAAGTCCAGATTTCCCAAACACTCATCAAGCAAACCAGCTATGTCCGATAAGATCTCCTCTTGCCCAGGATCAACCTCAATCTTACAGCAGGTACCTGTGATAGGAGCTGGTGGAGTGTCTTTGTATATCTCAAGAAAGTAGTCCTTGAAATATTTATACTCGATCTTCTCTTCCCCTATTGTGAATGAAAGCTTCCCATTCTTGACATCAATATTAGCCCCAGCAGTGGCTAAAAATGGTCTCCCAAGGATGATGAGAGTTTTATCACTAACCTCCATGTCAAGTATCACAAAATCTCCTGGTATGAAGAACTTTCCCACTTTCACAGGGACATTTTCTATTATCCCAGCATGATGAGTAACAGACCTATCAGCCATAATGAGACGCATCTTGGATGGAACAGGCTCACCCAATTTCAGTTCTTTACAGATTGACAAAGGCATAACATTGACAATAGACCCGAGATCACAAAGACAATTATAAGTGAGATTGCCAAAATATGCAGGGATAAAGAATTCACCCGGATCTTGTAGTTTCTTTGGCATCTTCTCAGCGTAGTCCATTGTCAGGGCCACAGTCTCATAGTCCTCTAGCCTTCTCTTCTTGATCAGAATCTCTTTCAGGAACTTAGCATACGCAGGCATTTGAGTGAGGACATCTGTGAAAGGTATGTCAACATACATCTTCTTCATCATCTCCTTAAACTTCACAAATTGGTGCTCTAGCTGTATCTGAATCTTTCTCTGAGGAAAAGGAAGAGGTGGCTTGTATGGCGGGGGAGCAACATACTTGGGTTCTTCTTCTTGTGGCTTCTCCACAGGCTCCTTTGTCGCTTCTTTTTCTCTTGGACTGTTCTCTTCCAACTGTTTTTCTTCACTCAGAGAGATAGCCCTGCAATGCTCCCTAGGGTTGACTTTAGGTTGACCAGGAAGTTGACCAGTAGGCCTAGGAACATTCATAGCAATTTGGGCCAACTGACTCTCCAATTGGTCCATCCTCTTAGGCAAGCTCTCAAAGTTTTCAGCCTTCTTGGATAGGGCTTCCAACTGAGAAGCAATGATCCCTTGATTTTTAGCCATTTCCCTCAACACAGACTGAAGTGCGGAATTATCAAAGGTCTGAGCGGGTGCTTGCGGTTGAGAGAGTCCCGGTTGGAACCCTGGAGGTGGTCTTTGCTGAGCATCATCATTCTTGTAGGAAAAATTAGGATGATTCCTCCAACCGGGATTATAGGTGTTGGAATATGGATCGTTCCTGGGACCCTGATTGAAGGTGTTCATGTAGTTTGCCTCACCTTGGGTGTCACCTTGAGCAGCAAAAAGTTGACATGATGAAATAGTATGATCACCCTCTCCACAAAACTGACAAGCAACACCAGATACAGCCTGAGTGGATGACCCTGCACCCTGCCCTTGAGCCTTCTGAACCAACAAATTCAGCCTCTTGATCTCTTGTGACAAAGCATCCATTTGAGCCTGTTGGTGTGTCTCAGAACTAACCTCATACATCCCTGTTGGTTTCTTTGAAGTTGAGCGAGCATCACTGTAATAATGAGAGTGTTGAGCAGTGTTCTCAATCTTCTCCCAAGCTTCATCAACTTCCATTTCCATGATTCTACCACCAGCTGAAGCATCAATAATAAGTCGAGTTAAACTATCAACAGCGTTGTAGAAGACATGTAGCAAGGTCCATTTCTCTTGCCCGTGATGCGGGCACAACATCAATAGCTCTTTGAATCTCTCCCAACCTTCATATAGAGACTCGTCATGGTTCATCTTGAAAGCAAGAATTTGATTCCTCATCTCAGCTGTCTTCTTAGGTGGGAAGTACTTGTTGAGAAATGCCTTGGCTAACTCATCCCAAGTGGTAATAGATCCATGAGGTAAGGCCTTGAACCAAGCCTTGGCCCTGTCTCGTAGAGAGAAAGAGAAAGCACGCAGGAAAAGTGCATCTTGAGAGACATCATGAATCTTCACTGTATCCATCAGCTCAATAAAAGTAGCCAAGTGCTGATGTGGGTTTTCAGAAGGAAGACCTCCAAATTGATTCTGCTGAACCATGTTGATTAGAGAGGGTTTCAGCTCGAAGTTACGGGCTGCCACCGGAGGTCGAACCATACCAGAAAGAGGACCAAGGTGGTTGGGCATCACATAATCACCCAGAGTCATACGTGGTTGATCATCACCGCCCAACAAGCCACCGTTCCCTCTACCAGCCATCTCTTGCACTCTAATTTCACGTTGTTGCCTTCTTCTTAAGAGAAAAGTACGCTCAGGTTCGGGATCAAAGTCATTGAGATTATTAGCGCTCAGGACTCTCCGCATTTAGAAGAAAACAAACCTGAAACCAAAGCCAAAAGGAGGAGGATCAAAACACACAAAAGACTTAGTCGAACCAGTTGTAGGGAAAACAACCGATACTAGCAATTGTCCCCGGCAACGGCGCCAAAAACTTGATGTGGCGAAAACCTACCCACAAGTGTATGGGGTCAGTTGTAGCTATTCAAGTGTCGTTCCCACGAGGACAATGTAGTACCTTTTGTAACTAAACTGGTAAGCTAAGCCGCAAGAAAGGTTTGTTCAATTAACTAAGAAATAATGATTGCAAATGTAAGTAAATTCAAATGATGGGAAATATCTAGGATTAAGGATCCCCACAATAATGCATTGGTAAACTTATGCGTGTTTATCTCAGAATAGCATGAACTCGTTTGACGGTAAGTTATCAAATATCACTACTAATTCCTTTCAGACAATAGTAGACGTATCTAAACTCCAACTAACAATCGCTGTCGCGCAAAGCTAATCAAATTTAGACCCATTGAGCACTTAGAATCTAGGATAAAACCGGGTTAACATTCACTTTCGTGCTCCGTTAATTCCAGACTAACCTAGGGTTTCTATGATAACTTAGGATTCCGCAAGAACACACAAGTTTATTCAGGTTCAATTCATAGTAATTCCAACAATAGTAATCTCCTTTCAGACTTATACCTTGTCTAATTCATTCATTAGGAATCTCCTTTCAGACTCAACCTAATAGAATTTCTAATTGATAAATAACCAATAGCAATAAGAACCCTAGAATTGAATCAAGCAAGAATTCATGCTACCAATTCAGACAAACACAAATTATAAGTCTACCAATACATTATTGGAGTCACCCCAACCCTAGATAAAGGGGATTAGCCTAGCATGCTTGGGGAATCAATCAAAATCATTGTATGAATCAGAGAAATCATTCAAATAGATAGAAAGAAGAGAAATACTTGTTTCGATCCAAGAACAATCTCCAATCTTCAACCAAGAAAAACTCAACAAACACAACTAGGGTTTTTTTAGAGAGAGACTAAGTTCAGAGCATGAGAAAAGTGTCTATAATTTCGTCCCAAATCTGATAATATAGGGCTGAAGACGTTTCAGCAGAAGGAGAAAAACCGTTACGAATGCTGACTCGGTCCACAACTCGGTCGAGTTGTGGGCCGAGTTGTCGTCTGTCTTCTCTTGTCTTCAGTAACTTCGACCAAGTTCGCTGACTCGGTCCACAACTCGGCCGAGTTGTGGGCCGAGTTGTTCTCTGTTGTTCCTCTCCTATTCGGTGGCTAAGCCGAGTTCGCTGACTCGGTCCACAACTCGGCCGAGTTGTGGGCCGAGTTGTTCTCTGTTGTTCCTCTCCTATTCGGTGGCTAAGCCGAGTTCGCTGACTCGGTCCACAACTCGGCCGAGTTGTGGGCCGAGTTGTTCTCTGTTGTCTTTGCTCTTCATAGCTTGGCCCTGACGACTCGGTCCATAACTCGGCCGAGTTGTGGGCCGGGTTGTGGACTGTTGTTCCTTCGTCTTCACTAGCTCGGCCGGGCTTCCATTTTGAACTTTCCTCGTCTGATCTTGGCACTTGTATTTCGACCATGGCGCCATCTCTTCTAGTCGTCCACCCGAACATCTTCACTAGTAGCTCGATTTTCTTGAAAACGCCTCCAAACGATCCCGAAATCACAACTATACAAGAGTAGACTCCGAACACTACAAAATCTATGAAAACCAAATAAAACTAAAATAAAAAGGAGCAAAACAAACCTATTCAAGAGAAATAAACATGATCTAAACTAGCCTAAATGCATGCTATCAACGGCCCAGAATCATCTGTCTCATCCGCACATAATTAGTATCTGATGAAGGAATCTAGTTTAGTGACAATGTAATACAGTGTAGTATTTAGGAGGTTCTGTTGTTTTATGATATGTATGTCAAGTAGGAAGATGATAATGGCATATAGTGACTATATATAGTCAGTAGGTTATGAGATAGTATATTTGGTATGGTATGTTAATGTCACAGGAATTAATATTTCATGTCAAGTGGGAAGACGATAATGTCATTGGATGACTTTGAATAAGATTTTCCTACGGTTAATTACCATTGGATGACTTTGAATAAGATTTCTACAGATGACCTGACTAACATCAATAAGCACTGTAATTCGCTTTTGTGGACTGACGTAAATCCGTAGTCTCGCCTGACAAATAAGAATATGCATTGGAAATGGTGACTTTGAATAAGATTTCCTACGGTTAATTACCATTAAATGACTTCGAATAAGATGTCTACAAAATGACCTGACAAAGGTAAATACGTACTGTAAGTCAATATTATTGACTGACGTAAGTAAAAAAAACCAAAATTAATATGGTCGTAAGAACTAACCTCGCGGTGAAAACCGGTTTTAACTGTTTTTTACCGTTTTTATCCGGTTTCGTACCTTTTTTCCCGGTTTCATAACCGTTGACATGTAGCACAAATTTAGGTTAGTGTGTACTTTAACCCCCCTCTTTTTCAAGGCTATTTCAAATAATAAACCCTGTAACCTTTTTTAACTGTTTTTGTACCATGTTTTTATTCGGTTTCATAACCATTTATATGTAGAACAAAGCTTCGGTTTCAAAACCACTTAAAAACATTGTCTTTTCCTACGGTTATTTACCATTGTGATGTTTTTATTCGGTTTCATAAGATTTCTAAAAAATGACCTGACAAAGCTAAATATGTACTGTAAATTTATAATGTGTACTTTACCCCCCCCCTTTTTACAGGCTATTTTTCGATTTCCAAACCCTATAAATGTAGGAAATATTAGGTTTCAATGTGGGAGTTTTTGTACGATGATTTGCAATAACTGGAAAGGATGAATTTGAAATAGATATATCAAAACAACCTGACAAATGTGAATATGTACTGTAAATCCGTAATCTGGCCTGACTTAAGTCACAATTTCCCCCCCTCTTTGGTTTTATTCGAAATCTAACCCCACCATTTTAAATGAAAACATGCTGAAAACATTCGAAATCTAACCCCACCTGGGTGCCTTTTGATGTAAAACCAATATCTTGGCTGACATAAACACCATCACAAGCATGTAAACATGCTGAAAACAGTATCTCTGAAATTCAAATACAATTATAAGTCGTGTTCCTAGCCAAATGTTTCCCAACAACACAATGCAATCACCACATTACATCAAAAGTCCTTAAAGACCATCCCAACAACATCTAAAAATACTATGAGCCATTTGACTTCTATGTGCATCTATGAATTTGTCCGACGACAGATCCAAGTTTGACATGCCGAGAATCAATAACTCAATGTACTTCAAGGTGTAGACCCCACAATCTCCTCTGCACGATGTACAAAACACGTTAGAATGTATATCAATTGCAGTTTGATAAGGATTTATTTGGGCATAAATACATGTATACTTACCCGCGCTTGTTCTGCTTAAGGTTATGACAACGGGACATCGACATTGGATTGTCCAATAACGGTTCACATCTCTTTGCCAGTGGCTCGTACATCTTGACATATCTTGGAACAGTCTCAACGATGGGGCGGATCATATCGAAAATTTCCTTGTCTTTGTACAAATCCATATTGCATTCATAAACCGTCACACACCAGTCGCATAGATCAATTTCTAAGGCAAACCAGTGCTTCCTTTCGATATTTAAGCACGCGTATATGCGTTCCGCATCATCCCATCTCTTCCCATACTCTCCCGGACATGAACCCATCATGTATGACAACATTTCATCCTTACCCTTACGTGGAGAATTTATCTGGAAGCACTCGAATTCCCGTTGCACATAGTTCTGCCAATATGGGTCAAGCACAACCACCTTTGAAAACCGCTGTGGATCCTCTGAAATCCTTTGACGATAAAGGAACATCATTTGCTCCATATGCTGTAATGGTGCAACAATGTTAATCTATCAACTCGAAACTATTTTACACATGCATACTATTTTCAAATAATGCATTGAAATATTACCAAACCGCCCAACCAGTTCTTTGGGGCAAACAATATCTCAAAGAACTCCTTGTCCAATGATTGCCCAGCCGGTCCAGTTCGGGGTTCAATACTGCATGATGGTACATATTCATTTGAATATTAAACAAGGATATATATATATATATTAGTACATATAAAGGCTATATATAAGTTAGTCAGTCCACAAAGAATCAATTTCCGGTCAGAATTCTAGAAGTCAGGCCAGAAAAGTTTTTGACATTCATTTCATCAATTCCTTATTGAGTAGAGTGGATAAGTCACTAACCTCTCACTCTGCATCCACTTTACCAGCTCTGTCATCCCTTCCACCTTGCTATTTTTGGTAATCTATTTTTCCAATTTCTGCTCATCCACATTGCGGTAGGGTGATTTTGCCTTGGCGGAAACTTCGCAAGTGCGAGTTGGATATGTCTTGTTCGGAACTTGGCTACCCTTCCTTGGTCTGCCCTTCCTCGGTACTTTGGACTCCTTGGTCTCCCCTTCATCACCCCCCACGTCATCAAAATCAGCCTGTGATACCTTATCACCTTGTATTTCAGTCCGCGCCTCAACACCTAGCTCATCAAGCTTCGTCCCTCCCTCCACAACATCTCCCGTTGATTCCTCCATAACTCCTTCATTAATAGTGTTTTGTCCCTCGACATCTCCCTTCGGTTCCTCCACAACTTGGTCATCAACCTTGGTCCTTCCCTCCACATCAGCTCCCTTTGCTACCTCCTCAACATCAACACCTCCGTCATCAACCTTGCTTCCTCCCTTCACAACAGCTTCCTTTACTTCCTCCACAACTCCGTCATGCACACCCTCATCAGACACTGCTTTTGTTGCCACCTCAACTTGTGTTGCCACCACAGTCCCATCATTAACCAACTCGTCATTAACCAACTCATTGATGAGTCCCTCCACATCTTGCGGTGTTGCCTCATTAACCAGCTTCTCATCTGCATGTAGTATTGTACAAGTTTGGACAAGAACTGACAGTGGATCTGTTGCATCCCCTTTCTCTTCTTCCTCATCTACTATTGCGACATCTTCACCCGCCTCTTTCTGACCACCTACATTACCTGCATCATACACAACTATTTTACCAGCATTTGGCTCTCCATCCATTGTCTCCTGAAACGATGATATAAGGTCTGAAATAAGCAAATATTTTTCGAATTGTGCTCAAATTGACTGAAATGTGCATATATGGACTGAACTTTTTACTGAAACGATGATATATGGTCTGAAATGTGCACAAATGGACTGAAATATGTACATCTGGACTGAATTGTACATATAATAACTGAAAGTTTTGGGCATACATACCTCATCAGTCTCAGTCTCTTCGGACTCTCCCTCTTTGGAGTCATTGTCTTCGTCATCTTCAGACTCCATCTTTTCCTCTTCATCATTTGCCTCAGACTCCGTCTTTGCCTCCCTCATGCTCTGCTGGTGTTGGGGGATGTTGGGTTCATTATCACTGTTAACCTCCCCAGAGAGCTCCTGGTGTGTACTGATGTCTTGATCACTGGATGAAGATGCCCCTGTTCTAGGAGCTTTGGCTCTTATGAACTTGTTTAACTCAATAAATTCCTCCCTTAGAGCATGCCTTGGGTCGAAACCCTCAATGTTTCCAGCTTGCCCTCCCTTACCAACTCCCTTGGCCTTTTTACCAGCATTTTTCCTTCTGGGCTTCAAGTGCTTAACAATCTCATCCAAGGATTTGTGTCCTTCCTCCTCCGGAAAATAACAGCTTTCTCCCAAGTCCTCTCCGTCCTCCTCAACAAGGATCTGTTTAGCAGGGAAATTCCCCTCTAGGGCATCAGAAATCGCATCCAAGCTTGGCCTACTCGATTTAAGCCACCTCACACCTCGGGGCTGCACAACTTTAGTAAGCTTTTGGGCAAATGTTCTGCCAATATGGGGCACTGCCTCATACAACCATATCTGAAACAAAAAGAATTGGAATTAATCCACAATTATGAACATAGGCATTAACCTTTCTCAGTTTTACATACTCAACTACTAACACATTACCTAAAACACCATCGGGAAACCCCGTATGGTGTATCCTGCTCTGACATTGTCTGAAACTGCAAGTGCAGCCTGAACTGTCTCCATTCTTGTGTCCAAAGCAGAAGCCAGACTTTGATGGAGGTCAAGATATGCACTCCTACCCCATGGGAAATTATTGAAACGATCTAAGTCTTCCGTCAGTTTGACATGAAAGGGTCTGACCTTCCTCTTCTTATCACCCCCAAGTACAACACCCTCAAGAATTAACAACAAGGCCATCTTCATCTTATATACATTGTCCTCCCGATAGGATAAGAACTTGTTTAAAAGGTTAGCAATAGTAATACTCCTCACCCCAAAAAATTCAAACACTGCATTCTTATCCTGCATACTGTCTTCCTCATCGGGCATCCCACAATTCAGTAATGTTATTAGCCTAAACTCCTCTATTGAAAACCTACATGGTTGTCCACCAAGATCATACCATGTCTCAAACTGCTTTTTTATGTCTAGTTGCCTAAACAAGACATGGTGAATCAGTTGTGCAGACAGTTTCATGTTTTTCATTATTTTGATTATTGGGCCAAAGGGCCCCTGCATAACTGTCTGCCAGTCTGTTCGAGTTAGTGTGTTCTCGATAAGAGAAAGATACTGAAGCCGTGAGTTCTGATTTATCCGACCGAAAAACAACTCCTCAGAATGCCACTTGTAACTTATCTGTAATGAATTACATTCACATATACATGACAGGTAAGAATGACTTTCATATTCACATAAAAGAGAGGCACCATCTTACTTTGTCAGGTAAAGATATATGTTTTCAGGATACAAAATAACTTGTCAGACTACATTGCGGTTTACCAGGACAAATGGAAGTTGTTGAGGATAAGTCTTTACCCTATAGTATAACTTACACCTTTGTATCAACATGAATCAGGATACTATGACATTCTAACATTCTAACCACAGAACAAATACATGACATTCATATTCACATAAACCCTAAAACTTACTTTGTCAGGTAAGATAATTCGTTTCGTCAGACAATAATTTCGCTTGTCAGGCCATATGGATGTAACAGGATGTAACAGTTTAGGCTACTATAAATTTTGCACATCTCTCCGTGCTCTGTTTATCACAGAGCAAATCATGTTCTCATTTTCACATAAGCCTAATTTTAGCATGCATCACATTCAGACAAAATTTGTTTTTTTTTCAAGAAAATTAAGAGTTAGAGAAGATCACTAACCCCGCCAACCGACTTCGATGGCTCCTTCCTCGACCTCTTGGCTTTTGGTTCTTCAGCCATTCTCGGTTTCTTCTTCTGCATCGAAACGACTGGACTTGGTGATTCTTCTTCCTCTGATGAACTGTAGGCTCTCTTCTTTCGGCCCCTCGCCACTGGAGCCGCCTTCGCATTCGCACTCTCCTCAACCCTTCTCTTCGACTCTATAGAACCATTCGGCTTCTGCTTCTTCACTCTGCCGTTCGCAGACTGCAAACCTCTGGTCCTCACCATTGTCGATCTAGGGCTTCAGAAAGGGCTTCAAAAAGGGCTAAACAAAGGGAGAAAGGGCTTCTCGCCTTTGGGGATTTCGGATTTGCTGTGAGGAATACGCTTCAAGAGTTCAGGGATGAAAGGAAAAAAGCTGTTCAGCGGAGAACATTAATTGGGGAAGATGAGATGTGCTATCGGTTGAACAGGTATATAATTAGGCTTACTCATATACCCGGTTAACACTTAACTGCATCTTAGGCCGTTTTACTTATTTTGATTTTACCTTTTTGGTTTTCAAAAGTATTGCAGCTTTATGGCATATTTGCAATACTTTCTAAAACATGATATTTTTGCAAACGGTGTTTCAGAATCTGGTAGTTTTTGCTAATACTTCTTATAATAATTTATGTTTGAGTGATCCACAACACTAAGAAGAAGAATTTCAGATGAAAAATTGGAAGTTAATTTTTAAGGATTCACAAAAACTGGAACACAAATATGTTGTGTACTAAAGTTTTACACACTAATATTTCATATTGTAAATTATGTATAATATTACACCATGTAGCAATAAGTTTATATTTTCTGTAAAATATAATATGAAAACTACTATATATATAAGTTGTATTAAATGTAAAATATCTATATATATAAGTTGTATTTAGCAATGAATAACACAGCCGCACGCGGGCGACCCCTAGTAAAAATAAAAAATATAAAACTTTGTTAAATACATAGAAAATATAATCAGATGATTTATAGACTTGATCTTTACATATATATAAGTGTCCTTCCTATTATTAGAAATTTAAAATTGAAGATTTAAACGTATATTGATGATGTCAAAAACGGGCGCTTACACGTGGAGTGTTAGAATGACAACAACGTGTAAGCCCCCTTGCAAAAGAAGGCAACTCAACGGTTAACAAAATATGGCCAATAATCCTATAGAAATCAGGCATCATACTACGGTAAGAATAAGACACATACCGTATCCATAAGGCTCAAAGGTTAGGGATGACGACACCTTCAGTCAGGAAAATCACATAAGAAGGGGAGCAACGGTCTAGGTTTTCTATCATCAACGTACAACATCATCAAAATCACCAACGTACATCATCATAAAAATCACCAACGTACATCATCATCAAAATCACCAACGTATAACATCATCAAAATCACCAACGTACAACATCATCAAAATCATCAACGTACAACATCATCAAAATCATCAACGTACAGTATCATCAAAACCGTCAACGTATTGTATCATTAGTGTCATCAACATATTGCATCGTAGTAGTCATCGCACACGTACAGGATGAAAGAAGCCCTGAAGAAAAGGCACATCCATGCACGAGAAGGTAAGATTTCACGTCATCCAAGCAAGTATGAAACCAGCTAAAAGATAAGTCGAGCGTCATCCTTGTACCGTATCAATATAACCGCCGGAGACGTACGGTTATCAGACGAACGAGACGGCCTAAGAAAGATCATAAGGAAGCAATCTTCATCACGTGAGAAGATCTAAATGAAGTTCATACTTATCCAAATCACGTGATCAAAATAAAAAAGTCAATCAGAAGGTTGCGTGTTAAAACAAAGGAAATATCAACCGAAGCTTTGTTCTTACGGTATGATGTGACAAGTCAAATCCGTACAGTCAGTATTTAATTTAGTATGACAGGTGGAATCATGAACAGTGATATCATACGCTGAAATCCCGAAAAAGGACGATCCACCCCATTCTTCTACACGCCTAAGTCATCATCACCATTCACGTGTGCATTGCCTCATGCACTCCTTCAGCTATAAAAGGAAGGGAAGAACATCCATTAAAAGGGGCTTCTTCTTCTTCTATAATGGGAGGAGTTTAAGACGCACATTGTGGTAGATCTCAAAAATCAAGGGGGATACTTTATTCTTCAATAATCAAGTTTTTCATAGATTCTTCAAGCATGGATCAAGAGCTCCATTTCAAGTTCTTCAAATTCCATCATCCATAAATTTTACTTCAAGCTCCTCAACTTCTTCAATTCTCGAGCATGATCTTCAAGTTCTTCATCCCGTTGCCACCACTTCAAGAACATCAAAAGCTTCATCTAGCATCTCCTCATATTCAACATCTTCAAACTCTTTATTTCTACAAACTCTTCCTCTATATAAAGTTTCATCATGTTGAAGCCCCCAACTAACTTTGCTTTCGTTGAGGATCTTCCCAAGGGTCCAGCCCCTTGGGTTTTTCAGGTGCGGCACAGAGTGGATAGACACAAATCATGAAGTACACTATCATCACCGCCAAGGAGGAGACCGATAGATGTTGATACGACATGTAGCGGATAGACGCAAATCATGAAGTACACTATCATTACCGCCAAGGAGGAGTCCGATAGATGTTGATACGACACGTAGCGGATGGGCTCAATCCATAAAGTCCACTATCATTACCGCCGAGGAGGAGCCCAATAGATGTTGATACGACATGTAGAGGATGGGCTCAAATCATGAAGTTCACTATCATCACCGCCGAGGAAGAGCCTGATAGATGTTGATACAACATGTAGCGGATGTGCTCAAATCATGAAGTCCACTATTATCACCACCGAGGAGGAGCCCGATAGATGTTGATACGACATGTAGCGGATGAGCTAAAATCATGAAGTCCACTATCATTATCGCCGAGGAGGAGCCCGATAGATGTTGATACGACATGTAGCGGATGGGCTCAAATCATGAAGTCCACTATCATCACCGCCAAGGAGGAGCCCGATAGATGTTGATACAGCATGTAGCGGATGGGCTTAAATCATGAAGTCCACTATCATCACCGCCGAGGAGGAGCCCGATAGATGTTGATACGGCATGTAGCGGATGAGCTCAAATCATGAAGTCCACTATCATCACCGCCGAGGAGGAGCCCGATAGATGTTGATACGGAATGTAACGGATGGGCGCAAATCATGAAGTCCACTATCATCACCGCCGAGGAGGAGCCCGATAGATGTGGCTACGACATGGAGCGGATGGACACAAATGATGAAGTCCACCATCATCACCGACGAAGAACTCGATGGACGTTGATACAGTATAGAGCGAAAGGGCACCAATCATGAAGTCCTACATCGTCATCGCCGGAGAACCGGATAAACATTGGTACAACACAAAGAACCGGGTAAACATTGATACAACACGAAGAATTGGATAAACATTGGTACGACATGAATACCATCATCGCCATCCACCAACCGGATGAATGCTTAAGCAGTTAAGCGCATGAGCGAATGAGAGAATAAATATACAACATAGATGTCATCATCCCTATCAATGAACCCTAACGATGCTATACCGTAGGAAAAGGCAGACATGCAGTGTACGTCATCGACGCCATCACAATCATCCATGCACCTAGAGGATGTTGGAGCACAAGAGAGAATGGATGAGTAACGGGACACTATCATTGTCAACAATGAAGCTTTAGACCCTTGGAATGCATGATGTAACTCGAAGTGAAGATGGCATCGTCATCACCGATGCCGCATGAAGTCAATAAAATGTGAAAACAACCATTAATGACGTCACAAGCCATGAAGGAAATCGAGAGAGCCTTGGTGGATCGTGATCATCGCACCTCCAAGTCTTCCCCTCCACAGTCTTATAGATCTTCATATATATATATATATTTAAGTTTATTTATATATAAACAATGAGAAAATTTTGAAATTATATATGAATAATTAAAAAAATATAAATTAGATTTAAGTAATTAAAAAAACAGTTTTATATAATTATTTGAAAGGGAAAATACCTTTACATTATATGAATCGGGATCAAATGCGGATAGCCAATTCGATGTTTAATGCACACTTATCTAGGTTGTGCGTCTAAATGGATCGTGCGGTCCAAATGGAACGCGCACTGTTTAATAAGAAAAATTGATACTATTTCTTATAGCAAATATCATATTCTTTATTATTAAAAAATATTACAGTAATACCCTATATAGAAATGAAGGTTATTAAACTATACTTGTTTGAATGCTATGTTGTTGTTGTATGACACGTTTATCTACTATCTATTGTTACGATAATGGCTAAATATAACATGTCTTGATTTTTCTAAGTATGATTTAGAGATCACCATTATTCCTCCTCAAAATTGCTACTTAATCATGTCTATAAGGGGTTGGTATCAAAATTGTTCATTTATCTTATATGTTAATTACTGGTTCAATAGTAATGATTGTTGGGCCTCATCCTTAACGAACCTCCACCAGAGCGGTCCATTAGACGAAGAAACATTCCCTTCTAGAAGGATCATCTGATTGAGCGACGAGCGAAGATCTCGGCCTCAACGGATATGAGGAGTTATTGAGCCTCGGATTGTATGGACTAATATGCCGGCCCACACGGCAGTTACTACCAACGTGATTAATCATAAATATTGTAAGATTGTGGCCATCTGGTCATAAACCCCGACGAACTCCAAAGATCACGAACGACAACAGCTAGTCTAGCTGATCTTTGGAAATTAAATATGTATATATTAGATGATTTAGGATCATTGAGGGGGGGGGGGGGGGGGGGGGGGGGGGGGGATTACGAACTTTACTGAATAAAAACTACTATCTACTACTTTCTTGCTTACTCTCACCATTGTTCTCTAGCTCGGATCTTAATTTTAGTATTGAACCGATCGGCGATTAGATCCTTCGATTCGACCGGTCTCTTATTCGAAGGAGATAAGCTTGCCTTTGCATCTATTTAATCTTATTTCGTCTAGATCTTCGTTTGATTTGGATCATTCAGATATAATCGATATTATTATTGTCTAGTTGCCCTTCATAAGGCGATTCAGATCGGCTCGATCTTTTCGCCCCAAAACAATTTGGCGCCCACTGTAGGGCATCTAGCCAATCAACGATCCAATCATCAAACCAACTTTCATCCCATCGTGACCGGCACATGAAACCCCGTTGTCCTCGTCGAAGATCCAACCCAAAGCAACGTCCAAATTGCAAATCAGGCAGAGGACGTCAGCGCCCAGCCAGTCGCAGATTCACAAATACAAGAACTCGCAAGAGCCATGAACGTCCTTCAAGAGGAACCGGTTCAACAGTGTACCAGGACCGAAACGCTAAGTGCTCAATCTGAATCTGAAATCGCTCGACTAACCCGTGAAAATGAGTTTCTAAGGTCGCAGGTACACTCGGCCGTATCGGTTCCCAGATGCTCAAGACGCGTGGTCAACACAGAAGGACTATCTACATGACTCGACCTGGATGGAGCGGACACGACACCCGCAGTGGAGACCAATGCTTCCCAGCCTGCTGGTATGTTTCAGCCTCCAGTCACTTTCGTTACGACTAACATGCCAAATTCTGTAGCCGAGCCTCCCGGAGCTCGAGCGACCCATCCACAGGTGATGGCTCCGGCCGACCTCCAGGCCCTCATACAATAAGCTATCAACGGACATATGAAGGCTCTAGACGACCGCATCGCATGGATCCCGGGAGTTCCCCAACCAATCGAGAAGGAGGCAATCGACGGATACGAAGACTCGCCTTTCGTAGAGGCGATCACACGCGTCGAAATTCCAAAAAAGTTCCATGTTCCCAACATGCCCAACTACGACGGGACCGGGGACCCCGACGATCACGTCTCAATTTATAAGCAAAAATTAATGATGTTAGGAAACGGAACTCTGGAACTTAGGTTCCCCTGAGAGTTCCGTTCCTCAGTTTCTCTACTTTTGAAGATGACAAATACTATGATACTAATGTTTTATCTCAAAGATGTGTTTTAAGGAACCACATGAATTTACCAAAGGCAGGAAAGCCAAACAGAACTAGGGAACCAATGGAACAAGACAGCTGAAGGAATCCAGAGGAACCCAGGTGTGCCCAGAAATGAAGCTTGCGACATTGCGATTCCCAAGAAATCTGGGGACACACAACCTCGGACAAAAGGAGTCGAAAACGACTTGTCCGAAGCTTCCAAAATCCTGCCAAGGTCCAAGAGCTAAAGAACAAGATGCCTAGAGAACCTCTACCTCGGACAGAAACGATGAAAGCGATAGGACATGAAGACGTCGCTGTCCAGAAGACGGTTCCCAAGCGGCCAGCTTAGTCAACCTCGGACGAAAGCGTTTGGACAATGACATTGCAAGGATCGTCTGAGGTAGTTGACCAACCAAGAGAGATTCAGAGCTGCCTAGGTTGTTTGCACATGACAAGAACAACGTGAATCAAGGAGAACCACTCAATCTAGGGCAAGCTCAATCTGTGGGAACCCAGAGAGGATCGAGCTGCGAAGAAGCCTCTATAAAAGGAAGACTAACCCAAGGGTTATCTTCGAGCACAAAAACACGACTCACACTCATTAGCAAATATCTAGTGTGAACCTCCAAACAAGATCATCAAAGCAAACCGAGATCAAGAGGAACCAGTCAAGGAAGAAGAGCTGAGTGCTAAGTTCCTGTGACTGTAAGTGATAGTTCCTAGGTGCAAAAGTCTGTTTCTTGGATTGATTATTGATTGTGTTAAGTTATCTAGGATTGTCTAACTGTGTGTAAGGCAAAGGAACTGTGTGTTCGTTCCTAGGATAAGCTGTAACCAAAAGAGATAAGAAATCAAGAAGTAGACTTTGAAATCCTTTCGAAAGAAAGGTAGTGGTTTTTATCCTGGATTGCGAGTTGGCAATCAAAGGTTTCCACTATAAGGAACTGGTCATTTGTTTGATTGTTTATTTCCGCTGCGAAAGGAACTGAGAATTGATATTCTGAGTTCCTTAAATTTTTATCTAACAATCATGATCCTACAATTGGTATCAGAGCAGGAAAAGCTCTAGATCTTTGTTAAGTTTGCAGATCATGTCTCAACCAAGCAAGTTTGAGCTCGGAATCTCCACCAACAAACCACATCTCCGAAAGAAAGGAGAAGAAACATGGTGGGAAAAGTGCATGGAAAGCCACATCAAGACCAACGACTACCAATGCTGGAGGATAGTCGAAAATGGAGATGGCTATATCGATCTTACCATGAAGGAAGAAGATTGGAAACCAGAACACTATGTCATCATGGAGAAGAATGCCAAGGCCAGGCAGTTCATCCTCAATGGATTGGACAGAGAAGACATGGACAAGGTCATAGGCATCAAGACAGCAAAGGAGATGTGGAAAGCTCTCAAGGAGATGCATGAAGGAAGTGAGGAACTAAAGCAAAGCAGAAAGTTTGCTTTGGAAGGAGAATACCACACCTTCAAAATGACGGAAACTGAGACCATCTCAGAGTACTACTCCCGCTTCAACAGATTAATTGGAAAGTTGACAGCGGTGAGAGTTGATCTGGATGAAGTTTCCAAGTCCCTGGTGGTCATCAATGGACTCAGCTCCAAGTTCATCCTTCTCAAGGGAATCATGAAGAACACTCCAGGCATCCAATCCCTTCCCTTGACCCAAGTCATAGGGAAACTGGAAGTTGAAGAAGGAGAGCACACCAAAGCCAATACCGACAAGAAACTGGAGAAATGAATTGCCCTCAAGATCTCCAAAGCCTTCTCTAGGCTCGAGATGGAGGAAGAGAACTCAGACTTAGAAGAAGAGGAGGACGAACTTACGGCCCTCTTCACAAAGAACATCAAAAAATTCTTTGTGAAGGGAAGGTTCCAAAAGGACAGTTCCTCCCACAATGGACCCAGAAGAGATCTCAAGGAAGTCTCATGTTACGAGTGCAAGGAAAAGGGACACTACGCTAAGAATTGTCCCAACAAGGAAGACTCAAAGCAAGAAGAAAAACCTCAGAGAAAGAAGGCTCTCGTAGCCTCATGGGGAGAAGACTCAGATGAGGAACTGGATCTCAATGTCTTCTCTGGAGGAAGATGTCTCATGGCAAAAGGAGACTCAAGCGACTCAGAAGACCTTGAGGTAACTTCTGACGATCTCTTAAAATCCCTAGTTGATTGTGATAAGAAACAACTTCTTAAGATCATAAAGAAACTAGGAAAGGAAACCAGTTCCCTTCAACAGAAACTAGATGATTGTGAAGATGAAATTGCTTGCTTGACTGTTGAGAATTCTGTTTGGAGTAAGAAACTTGATGAAACTGAGAAAGACCTAGCTGAAACTCACTCCAAACTCATTGATATTAGGAAAGTGCATGCTAGTCACCTTAAAACTTGCAAATCTTGTGATGAAACTAGCATAGATTCTATCAAAGTTCCCTTGCATGCTAACCTACCTGGAAATGACATGCTTCAATCCATAATTGATAGGTTAGACATTCTCACTAATTCCATTAATGAAAAAATGATAAATCAAACTGTTTTTGTGAGACAACGCCATGGATTAGGATATGTCAATAATAAAGGGAACAATGATGCTGAAGAAGAAAAGGCTAGGCGAGAACTTGTTGAGATGAATGAAAATCTCAGTATTGATCTTGCCACTTCTCGCGATAGGAATCAATTCCTATCAGAGAAGATCATGGTCCTTGAGAACAAGGCTGAGGTTGCCAAACGTCTCAATGAAGGCTCTCAAAGTCCTAAGAAGGAACCAAATGGAAAAGAAAAGATGGTTCCTGAAAATCAATGGTTCACCAATTCCTTTGCTCACAAAAGATATATTGACATGGCCCATAGCAAGGTTAGAAACAATGTTGATTTTAACAAAAGGAAAACTGAAAAACCTTTTAGGCCAGGAAAAGGAAAATATGGACATGTTGTTTACAATCGTTTGTGTACCTACTGCGGTAAGAATGGTCATAACAACACTGAGTGTGCTAAGAAAAGAAACTTTGAAAAGGAGAAAAGTACTCATTACCATGAAAGGAACCATTTCCCTGGCTACTCACAGACTCAGAATGCTAATCCCCCCAGTAAAGCCAAGCTTCGCTGGGTTCAGAAATCTTAGTTCCCTTATGTGCAGAAAGAAGAGAGGCAACCCCAACTATGGTACATTGACAGTGGTTGCTCATGCCATATGACCGGAAAAAGAAATCAAATGACCTCTCTTCAACCTCTCCAAGGAGGGAACATATCCTTTGGAGACAAAAGCAAAGGGAAAATCTGTGGAATAGGAACTGTGAAACTCAACGATCACATTCAGGTAAACAAAGTTCACCTTGTTGATAGTCTTGGTTTTGATCTAATAAGTGTGTCACAGCTGTGTGATCAAGGAGACAATGAAGTCAGATTTAGATCAAACGAATGCTCAGTTCTTGACTCCTTGGGACAAATCATCCTAAAAGGAAAGAGATTCAACAATGTCTACATTGTTGATCCATCCTTCGTCCCCAAGGAGAAACTGTGTCTCTCAACTGTGAATGACCAAGCTGAGTTGTGGCACCAACGCCTCGGTCATGCTAGCACTAAGCTGATTCAAAAGCTACACTCAAAGGAACTAGTCAAAGGATTGCCAAAGCTGAGTGACACATCTAAGGAACCATGCTCTGACTGTGTAAAAGGAAAACAGGCTCGTAGTTCCTTCAAATCCAAAAACATGGTAAGCACCTCAAGTCCTCTTGAACTCATCCACATGGATCTTTGTGGACCCATGAGAGTTCAAAGCCTAGGAGGGAACATGTATATTTTTGTTATTGTCGATGACTTCTCTCGCTTTACTTGGACCATTTTTATTAAATCTAAAAGTGAAGTCATTGATCGCTTTAAAGACCTGGTTCCCTTGTTAGAAAAATCTCTTGATTGTTCACTAAATGCTATTCGATCTGACCATGGTACCGAATTCGAAAATGGAGAATTTCTAACCTTTTGCAGTGAGCATGGCATCGATCACAACTTCTCTGCACCATACACTCCTCAACAGAATGGAGTAGTAGAAAGGAAGAACAGGACCTTGGAGGACATGGCTCGAACTATGCTGATCTCAAGTGGACTCTCCCAATCATTTTGGGCTGAGGCGATCAACACAGCGTGCTACATCATCAATAGAGCCATGCTTCGCCCAATCACAGAGAAGACACCCTATGAACTCCTAAGAGGAAGAGTTCCCAACATTTCACATCTGAGGGTGTTCGGATGCAAATGCTTTGTGCACAACAATGGGAAGGACAATCTTGGCAAGTTCGACCCAAGAAGTGATGAAGGAATCTTCATTGGTTATGTCTCAGGCAGTAAGGCATACAAGGTCTTCAACAAAAGGACTAAAAAGGTAGAAGAAAGTATTCATGTTATTTTTAA
This sequence comes from Rheum nobile, assembly GCA_027886185.1. Taxonomy (NCBI): domain Eukaryota; kingdom Viridiplantae; phylum Streptophyta; class Magnoliopsida; order Caryophyllales; family Polygonaceae; genus Rheum; species Rheum nobile. The sequence goes on from WOAB01000701.1 coordinate 1,414,305, forward strand.
TGAAAAATCACTTGGAAAGATTATGCAGAATACCACCAGTTCCTTTGAAGATCCATTTCTCAAGCCATCTCAAGAAAATCCAGATGAAAATGTCACTCCTCCCAGTTCCTGTCCTGCTGATCGGAACCCTCTAATGGCTCCCCCACCAGTTCCCATGGATAATGAACAACAATCCATTTCTGGGAACCATGAGCATGACGACAACAACTGTGGAGACTTCAATGATTCATCTTCCCACATGATCTTCAATGGAGAAGGTGATCCTAACAAGGAAGCTGAATGCTCAACTCAGAATGTCTCCACATCAAATGCTCTGGCTTCCAACAGAGAAAGAAGAGTCGTCAAACCTCCAGTCAGGTATGAACATCTAACCTTCTTTGCTTTTAATGCCTTTCTGTCTATTGTGGAACCAAAGAACATAGGTGAGGCATTGAAGGATGTGGACTGGATCCAAGCTATGCAAGAAGAGCTTCATCAGTTTGAAAGGAACAAAGTATGACATCTAGTTCCCCGTCCCAAGGATAAATACATCATAGGAACTAGATGGGTCTTCAGAAACAAGCTGGATGATACAGGAGCTGTGATAAGGAACAAAGCAAGACTTGTTGCTCAAGGATACAATCAACAAGAAGGCATCGACTATGATGAAACCTATGCTCCAGTGGCAAGGATTGAGGCAATAAGATTGTTGATTGCCTTCGCTTCACACAAAGGATTCAAGTTGTTCCAAATGGATGTAAAGACAACCTTCCTCAATGGAATTCTTCAAGAAGAAGTCTATGTCAAACAATCTCCTGGTTTCGAAGACGACGATCATCCAGATCATGTCTACTTTCTAGACAATGCACTCTATGGCCTCAAGCAAGCTCCCAGAGCGTGGTATGATCGTCTTGCCCAGTTCCTACTCTCAAATGGATACAGGCGTGGAGTCATTGATAAAACTCTCTTCATCCTAGAATAAGAAGGTAACATATTAGTGGTTCAAATCTATGTTGATGATATTATTTTTGGTTCCACTAACCTGTCCCTTGTAGACAAGTTCAAAGATCTGATGAACAGTGAATTTGAAATGAGTTTAATTGGGGAACTCACTTTCTTCCTCGGATTACAAATCACTCAAAAGGAAGATGGCATTCAAATCCATCAACAGAAGTATGTCAGTGAACTACTGAAGAAGTTCAAATTGGATTCATGCAAGCCTCTCTCCACTCCTATATCCACCATTGCCCATCTGGATAAGGACCATTCGAGTCCTCTAGTGGAGGAGAAGCTCTATAGAGGTATGATAGGCTCACTCATGTACCTAACCGCTAGTCGACCAGACATCGTCTTTGCTGTTGGCTTGTGTGCTAGGTTCCAATCTTGTCCAAGAGAAACCCACTTGGCTACTGTGAAGAGAATACTTCGATATCTCAAAGGAACTGACGATCTCTGTATTTGGTACCCCAAAGAATGTCCCTTTGAGCTCATGGGTTTCACTGATGCTGATTATGCTGGATACTTGGTGGATAGAAAGAGCACTTCTGGAATGGCACAGTTCCTAGGCCCTTGCCTTGTGTCATGGGGATCAAAGAAACAAGTCTCAGTCTCCCTCTCCACCACAGAATCCGAGTACATTGCAGCTGCCTCTTGTTGTTCCCAACTTCTCTGGCTAAAGCAACAACTCGCGGACTTTGGTATGTCTTATGGCCCTCTCACTATTCTTTGTGACAACACTAGTGCCATAAACATTTCTAAGAATCCTGTGCATCATACTAGGACCAAGCATATTGACATTAGACATCATTTTCTTAGAGATCATGTTGAGAAGGGAAACATCATTATGAAATTTTGTAGAACTGAAGATCAGATTGCAGATATATTCACCAAGGCATTGAATAGAGTTCCTTTCGAGAACCTTAGATTGGAACTAGGAATGATTCCTATCACTCAGTAGTGACCTTAGTTCTAAGAATTCTTTCCAGTTCCCCTGATTGACATAAAGACGTCGCTGTCCAGAAGACGGTTCCCAAGCGGCCAGCTTAGTCAACCTCGGACGAAAGCGTTTGGACAATGACATTGCAAGGATCGTCTGAGGTAGTTGACCAACCAAGAGAGATTCAGAGCTGCCTAGGTTGTTTGCACATACCAAGAACAACGTGAATCAAGGAGAACCACTCAATCTAGGGCAAGCTCAATCTGTGGGAACCCAGAGAGGATCGAGCTGCGAAGAAGCCTCTATAAAAGGAAGACTAACCCAAGGGTTATCTTCGAGCACAAAAACACGACTCACACTCATTAGCAAATATCTAGTGTGAACCTCCAAACAAGATCATCAAAGCAAACCGAGATCAAGAGGAACCAGTCAAGGAAGAAGAGCTGAGTGCTAAGTTCCTGTGACTGTAAGTGATAGTTCCTAGGTGCGAAAGTCTGTTTCTTGGATTGATTATTGATTGTGTTAAGTTATCTAGGATTGTCTAACTGTGTGTAAGACAAAGGAACTGTGTGTTCGTTCCTAGGATAAGCTGTAACCAAAAGAGATAAGAAATCAAGAAGTAGACTTTGAAATCCTTTCGAAAGAAAGGTAGTGGTTTTTATCCTGGATTGCGAGTTGGCAATCAAAGGTTTCCACTATAAGGAACTGGTCATTTGTTTGATTGTTTATTTCCGTTGTGAAAGGAACTGAGAATTGATATTCTGTGTTCCTTAAATTTTTATCTAACAATCACGATCCTACAAATGACTATTTCGATTCCAAGAGGGAACCGCGAGGCAGTCATGTGCAAAAGCTTTGGCACGACTCTCGCGGGACCTGCACTAACATGACTTATGCATTTACCACAGAGTTCCATTGCTTCCTTCGTCGACTTGATCAATTTGTTCAAAATTCAATTTGCCAGCAGTCGACGATTAGAGAAACAATCAAGCGATCTGTACAGGATCATACAAAGGTGTGGTGAACCTCTAAGAGACTATCTTAATAAGTACAACAAAGAAAAGGTCATGATCCCGCATTGCGACGTTCCATCGGGGTTTGATCACGGGTAGTGAACTCTACCGCGAACAGACCAAATATCTATGCCGAAGCTTTGAAGACGTACAAGCCAATACCATGGCACAAGTCAGACTCGAGGAAGACGAGGAGCCCTCCAAAGCAAACAAAAGTCCCGATCGAGTCGATCGAAGAGCATCCTCAGATCATCGACGTGACCGACGACACCAACCTTATCCTAAGGGGTGGAGCGACCCCGGTCAGGTAAACAACTCTTATGACAGGAACCAGGATTGGAGGAACAACCCCGCTCTTCCTCTGAAGCTCCACTCTTACAACTTCAACATCTCCGTATCGGAGCTCGTAAAGAGTTTCGACAGATATGGAAAAGAGGTAAGGTGGCCCCGGAAGAGCGACAAACCAGATGCAAATAAAGACATGAACCGGTGGTGCGAGTTCCACGGGGACCACGGACACTTGACGGACGAATGCATAGCTCTCCGTAAGGAAGTCGCAAGACTCCTCGCACAGGGGCTGTTGTGCGACGTCATCTCCGAAAAAGCCAAAACAACCCTCGATCGAAGGGACCAGGTAACATCTGATAAGCCATCTTTTCCGATTCCTACTAAAATTGTTAACACCATTTCAGGAGGGTCGGACGTGTGTGGAAACACATACTCGGCCGACAAAAGATACGCCCGAGAAAGCAAAGATGACAAGCCGATTCAGGCAGAGACAAGACAATCACAAATCGCCAACCCCCCCGCTATTACTTTCGATGACTCGGAGGCCCAAGAGTTAGGCGACCACCAAGACGGTTTGGTAATTTCTCTTTCAATAAGCAATTGTCTTATCTGTCGTATTTTAATCGACACAGGTAGCTCCACCAACCTGTTGACACTCGACGCCTTGAAGGGTATGGGTTTAAGCGGGGGCGACTTAACCAGAAACTCTACCCCGCTGGTCGGATTCAGCGGGGAAGTTAAATATACCCAAGGCGATATCGTGTTGACGACATATGCTGGTGGAGTCAACCAACAGGTAAAGTTCTTAATACTCGACTGCCCATCTCCATATAATGCAATCCTTGGCAGACCCTGGATCTACGCCATTGATCGGTGCTATTTTGTAGTGCATATCTGTGGGTTATTATCAGGTTTGAGGCGCCATTTGGATGGATTTAGAGCACAATTGTGGATTATGGACTTAGAGTGGAGAAGTGAAGAAATCATGGGAGTTATAGAGGTTTGAAGTGTATTGAAGAGTAGAAGAACAATGTGCTGAATTCAAATGGTTCGTTCTCTCTACTCAGATGTCCAAATGAAGTGATTCCAATTCTAGGAGTTAGATCTTGAAGTCTACTACAAGTCCTCAAAATATGAGCGCAATCTGAGTTGGGAATCGAAAGTTATGGCATTTTTACTAAAGTGTCGCAGAAGTTGAAAAAGGCACCGCCGCCCCGCGGTGTAACTTGACGCCCCGCGCCAGAAGCCACCGCGACCCGGCGGTGGATCTCAGAGAAGACTGACGCCCCGCGGTGGACCTCACCACCCCACGGTGGGCACGTAGCGCCTCGCGGCCAGAAGACTTTATTCCCTTATTTTTGCTGTTTCGGATTTCCTTATTTTCTATTATTTTATTTCCTTTGTTATTTTGCATTAGGTTAACTTTATTTTCCAAAACCTATTTAAGACCTCTTCCTAGGTTAAGAGGTAGGGAAACTACTACTTTACTTTTATCAGGAATTTACTTTTCTATTAGGGTTTCATTTACATCTGGATGGAGCACTAATTTCCCCTTGTTCTACTAGACGTTTGAAGCAATACAGTTGATTCGTTTGTGAGATTTCTATTCCTTGTTCCTATTCTTATGTGTGTTGGTTTGATTCTCTTGGTTATATTGATTATTGATTTATCGTTATTCTTCATAGCCTGGCCAACTAGGTTGAATACTATTTATCAATTGCTAGGATTTGCATATAGTGGAATACGAGTGCATATCTAGTAGCATACACGATTGTTTCATATAGTGGAATACGAGTGCGCAATCGTGAGTGAGAATCATTTGCATGTTGAATAGTAAGATTTTCTTCTATTTGCATGTATCCGATATCCTTGTGTGCATTGTTATTGCTTTATTGGTGATAAGGTTTTCTTCCATTGATATTGTGATAAGTCTATCAACAACTGTGAGAATTGGTAGTACTTAATATCAGGGTGGGAACAACCATAAAAATAGTGAAAGAACTTGGATTTAATAGATTTCTGTGATCAAATTATATCTCTGTATTGTGGATCTCGTTCTAGTGGAACTACTTTCCCCAATCATATTCCCAAGTGAACTAAACCTGTTTACTTTGCTCTGTTTGTTAATCAAAACCCCCCTTGTTACTTTGCATGCTTATAAACACATAGATTGATTACTTCATCCCTGTGAGTTCGACCCTTACTTGCTTGCTATACATCTGTTTAGTAGGTTTGTTAGGACTTTTACTTTGACTAGGCTATTCAACGATATTTGCATTGCATATTTCAGCCACGTCAGCCATGAAAGCTATACCTTCCACTTATCATCAGGCAATAAAGTTCCCTACTAAGTGGGGGGTAAGGAAATAAGGGGCGACCAGCAGGCTGCTAAGGAGTGCTACGTCACTTCAATGAAAGGGGCAGTCGACAAATCTTCTGCATAGCAATCACAATGTGGCGAAGGAACCATGCGATACATCAAACTAGAGATGGAACAACTCGACGAGATCGCGTTGGATCCTTCAAAGCCAACACAAACGGTAAAGGTCGGATCGGATCTAAACGATTCGACCACAACAGATTTAATTTCCTTTTTACGGTCCAACTCTGATTGTTTTGCTTGGTCACACGAAGACATGGTGGGGATCTCCCCAGATATTATTACTCACAAATTGAATTTAGATCCCACATATCCTCCGGTCAAACAAAAAAGGAGAAAGTTCGCACCAGAGCGTACCAAGATTGTAGACGACGAGGTCAAAAATTTACTCGAGACATGTAAAATAAGAGAAGTCAAGTACCCCGACTGGCTAGCAAACGTCGTCGTGGTTCAAAAGAAGAATGGGAAATGGAGAGTATGCATCGACTTCACATACCTAAATAAGGCATGCCCAAAATACTCATTCCCATTACCACATACCGACGCCATGGTTGACGCGACCGCCAGACACGAAATGCTAACATTCATGGACGCGTTCAGTGGATACAACCAAATCCTCATGGACCACGACGACCAAGAAAAGACAACCTTCATAACAAGCCAAGGTACGTACTGCTATAAAGTAATGCCTTTTGGATTAAAAAACGCAGGGGCCACATATCAGAAGTTGGTGAACAAAATGTTCAAAGACCAGATCGGAGACACCATGAAAGTTTACATCGATGACATGCTCGTCAAATCCAAAGCGGCAAGGGACCACATCGAACACCTGAAAGAAGCATTCCAGGTATTGAAAAGATATAATATGAAACTAAACCCGACTAAATGCTTATTCAGAGTGTCTTCAGGAAAACTTTTAGGATACATGGTGACACAAAGAGGGATAGAAGCTAGTTCAGAGCAGATAAAGGCTATCGTTAACCTTAGGTCCCCTCGATGTGTCAAGGACGACCAGAAGTTGACGGGACGGATAGCGGCATTGAACAGATTCATATCAAAGTCTTCAGATAAATGCAAGCTCTTCTACGAGGCCCTTAAAAAGAATAAGTCATTCGATTGGACAACAACACACGAACAAGCCTTCCAAGACTTAAAGACGTATCTGGCGAGTCTACTCCTGCTAGCTAAACCAAAAGAAGACGAGCCATTACCACTGTATCTAGCCGTATCAGAATCGGCCGTCAGCGCAGTCCTGACAAGAGAAGAAGACGGTAAACAATCACCTGTCTACTATGTAAGTCGTTCCCTACTTCCTGCCGAGACAAGGTACACGTCACTTGAAAAATTAGTATTGGCACTAGTTATGGCCTCAAACAAGTTAAGACCTTATTTCGAATCACATGCTATTATTGTGAGGACTAACCATCCCATGAAAGCCGTCATAAGGAAACCGGAATTTACAGGACGAATGGCTAAGTGGGCTATACACCTTAGCGGATTCGACATTGAGTACAAGCCAAGGACGGCGATCAAATCTCAAGCTTTAGCCGACTTTGTGGCCGATTTTAGCCCTACACTAGAACAAGAAGCCACGAAGGAGATCGAACAACTAAAAGTTGAGGAGGATAGGGGTACATGGAAACTCCATATAGACGAAGCGTCGAACGTAAGAGGAGTCGGCCTAGGTGTCATACTAAAATCGCCACAAGGGGACCACATAGCCCAAGTTGTGAGATGCGAGTGGATGCGACCAACAATGAAGCAGAATATGAAGCCCTCGTATTTGGGTTAATACTTGCGCACGATCTCGCAATCCTAAGCATAGAGGTGACATGCGATTCTCTCCTGATCGTCAACCAAGTGCAAGGTTCGTACGCCACTAAAGACGATAGGATGATGGCATATCTAGATATCATCAAAAAAATAGAAAGCAAATTCCAGAACTCCACCATCCGACAAGTCCCGCATGACCTCAACACACAAGCCGACGCTCTAGCAAATCTTGGCTCCGCCCTACATCCCAACGACTTCCACAACATCCCATTGGCACATATCACCACGTCGGCCGTCCCCAAAATCTTCAAAACAGCTAATCCAGACGACATTTAAACGATGGATGAATTACCTTAGAAGAAGTCATCTCAGCAGAAGTAGGCGACCATACAGAAGAAGACTTGGTAGGCCACCAAGTTGATTGGACTACGCCCTACATCAAGTGGCTCAAAGATGGAATACTGCCAACAGACAAGACAAAATCCAAAAGACTTAAGGTACAAGCCATAACTTTTGATCTAACAGATAATGTTCTATTCAAACAATCTGTCACAAACTTATACCTACGCTGCCTCAAAAAAATCGAAGTGCAACGCGTCCTACAATCCTTACACGACGGAGAATGTGGAAATCACACCGGAGAACGCAACCTGTATGGCAAAGCTCTTAGGACGGGTTACTATTGGCCTACGATGAACAAGGACGCGATCGACTACGTCAGAAAATGCGACGCTTGCCAATAGCACGCTTCCATCACTCACCAGCCATCAGAGATGCTTCATCCAACTCTAGCACCCTGGCCTTTCATGCGATGGGGAATGGACATCGTCGGGAAACTACCACCAGCATCAGGACAACGCGTCTTCTTCTTAGCCATGACCGATTATTTCTCTAAATGGATAGAAGCCGAAGCATATCGAGAGGTAAAAGAAAAGCACGCCATCTCATTCATAAAACGTAATATTCTTTGCAGATTTGGCATCCCTTCAGAAATCGTATGCGACAATGGCTCCTAATTCATCGGTAGCAAGATGCGATCCTTCTGCAAATAATGGAACATCACACTAGTCACGTCCATGCCAAGATACCCACAATCCAATGGTCAAGCAGAATCCAACAATAAAATCATCATCAACAATCTCAAAAAATGTCTCACAGGGGAAAAAGGCAAGTGGGCCGACGAGCTCCCCTTGATACTATGGTCTGACAAGACGACACCAAAAGATGCAACAGGATAGAGCCCCTTCTCACTAGTCTACGGGAGCGAGGAAGTCATCCTCACTGAACTACTCGTTCCAACTGCCAAATATGGACTTCAAACCCCAGAACAAAATAACATCGAATTAGATCACAATCTCGACACCATAGACGAGACTAGAGAGACAGCTAGAATTCGAATGGTCCAATACCAACAACAAGTCGCCCGGAGCTATAACAAAAACGTCTGAGCTAAAGTCTTCAAGTTAGGAGACTTGGTCCTAAGGAAAACGTTCCAGAACACCAGAGATCCAACCGACGGGAAACTGGCACCTCAATGGGAAGGGCCTTACCTCATCAAAGAAGTCGTCGGACAAGGAGCATACCGACTAGAAACCAAAGACGGACAGCCAATTCCTAGAAGTTGGAATGCGATCCACTTAAAGTTGTATCATTTCTAAACCTTTCTTTCTTTCACATTTTTTATACATCTATTCGATTACACTTGTTTGAATTACGTCACTGACTTAAGCATCGAAGGGCCGTTGGGTCACCCCCCAACGGTCACCCCAAGACCTTTCCTATTTTGAACTCTTAACACAATTTGAACAGGAACGAGAGGCCCTGAAGACAAACATGGCATTCAAGCTCAAAAGGATATCCTTACTATATACAAAACAACGCTTATAACACACAAATCGATCGACACACAGGGAGTAGAGAAACGACATACTACAAACTATTTACAAGACTTGTCCTGTCAAAGGTACCCGTCTTTACCCTACATTACATACGACTCCACCCCGAATAGACAAAGCATGCTACATTAACATTTACAATTACAAGTCGTCACGACCAAACGTTTCGCGTTAACGGCCAAGGCGCGATTAACAAAATCCACCTGCAAAAAAGCACACAAGAAAAACACAAGGTACGCGACAAATACTAAAGTGTTTACAAAATACGCGACCCGCGATGGTGGACGGGTCGCCAAAACATTATCCATCCCATCGCCATGATGGGGCACAATATACTGTCTAAACGTTTAAAGCAAAAGGTTCACGACACCAAAAGAAACATTGTCGTTTATCAAACAAAGCTAGGACTCGCCTGAATTCTCATTAACTTCCGTAGGAACAACATCTTGACCCTCGGTCGCCTCAGGAAGTTCCTTGGATACGTCCCCGATGTCTCCTTCAACCGCCTCAGTGTCGGCCTCTTCCCTCTGTTCGCCTTCTCCAAGGCCCATCAATTTGAACAACTCATTGCCCGGATTGCCGCAGGGATACAAAAGGTCCATATTTGCCCTCGTGTCCTCAATCTTCCAAGTCGAATGAGCCCCCGCAGCATACTCCTCCATCATTTCAATGCGAGACTTGAGGTAAAAATACGTCCCGACATCGGTGGCGACGTGGGCATCCTTCACACGAACCTCTTCAACACTACCCTCGAGCTCCACGAGTCGGGCTTGCGCCTCCGCCAGCTTCTTCTCGGCCAGTGCTTGCTTTCCCTCGGTGGTCTTGACGCGCCCACTGGCAACCTTTAGTTGACCCTCAACCTCGGCTACCCGCATATCGGCTCGGTCGCTCAAATCTTGCACATTGGAAAACGCGACGATTGAGTATTGGAGAGCCTGCAAACAACAAACAATGTAAAAAGACATAAGTAAAACAAGAACGCATGTATTAGCAGAAAACTTCATACAAGATCTTTCTTCACTTACTCGCCAAGCGGCCGCTCCGGCCTCGTCGATAAAATCAATAGGGTGCAAGTCACCGATCTCCTTCTTCGCCTCCGGATCCAAAGTATGAAGCAACTCTTCCAAATCTCTTCCCCTCATCATGCCCACCGGAAGCCCTGGAGCACCAGTCGCTTTCCTTTTCGCCCCTGAAGTTTTAGACGACGGTGAATCTAAGGCGATGACCCTTGAGAGGGCTTTAGCTTCAACTTTCGCCAACGAAGAAGCTTTTGCCGCCAACAGCTTCTGATCCAAGAGACTCTTTCTAGACAAGTGAGCGCTCGACCTCGCGCCCCGAGATACTGTCAGGCAAGCACAAACATATAAACATATGGTCACACCAAAGACCACCCACACGCATACCTGAAGGAACGAACAAGTGCCTTTGGTGACGGAAGTGGATGGAGTCGCCATGCTCAAAGGGCTAAGGGTTAGACAATTCACGTTCTTGAACGACCTGTCGGCCTCCGAAAAAGCAAGAAAAACTTCAGTAATCGCGGCGAAATTGGAATCCGTCTTCTCTTCTGGACTCGGCACTGAAAATAGACACACGTGAGCAGAAGTTAACAAGACATCAAAACACAAAGCCTCAAAGGCTAATACGATACCTGATGTCCTCCAGACGTCACACAAGAAAAAGTAGTCGAATCCCCCCTCAAGCAACTTCCTCTCACCAAAGAAAAATCGCGACCTCCATCCGCCATCATTAACGTTGAGATTCAGTGAGATCGGTTCTCTGTCTGACCTAAGGCGCAATTGAAAGCGGGAAGAACCTCGACTACTTAAGTAATACGAATACCAGAGAGCATCAAAGTCGAAATCGACCTCAACACTAGATACCAAAAGATCAACTACCCTAAGAAGACGCCACGCATGTGGCATCACCTGACATATATGGGGCAAGATCAAGAACATACAAGAAGTTCCTCACCAAGCTCGAAAAAGGGAAAGAGTGACCTATTCTGAAGGGATACTCAAAAAAGAAAATCCATCCGTTGCGACACCAGTCGGCACGTTCTTGGGGCAAAGGGAGGCGAGGAACCGTTTTAGGAGGGAACTGGCCTACTTATAGAATCGTATCCAACTCCGACTAAGTCAAGGTCCCGGCTAAGGAATCCTTCGGGCTAAGAAGGTTCGAGGGGGAGAAATCGCTATCTTTCTCACCGACGCCAGAAGATGAAGCTCTGGACTTCTTTGATCTCGGAAACGACATTGTGCAAGAAGAAAAGGTAAGAAATCCGAAAAAGCTTTTACCTTTGAACTAGAAACCCTTCGTGAGCAAAAAGAGGATGGTGAAAAGAAAGGGAAGTGACTATCATTTATGGGGAAACTGCCCGCCCGTAGTCAAACTTGTCGACCAATGGGAAAACACCACGTCATCGATCCATTATAGCAGAATCGGCAAGAGGGAGATCGCGTTCAGAGGAGGCTTTCGAAAAAATCCAACCGTCCCTCAACAACTGCTTTCGGCCCAGTTCGATTTTTTGGGGCTATTGTTGGGCCTCATCCTTAACGGACCTCCACCAGAGCGGCCCATTAGACGAAGAAGCATTCCCTTCTAGAAGGATCGTCTGATTGAGCGACGAGCGAAGATCTCGGCCTCAACGGATATGAGGAGTTATTGAGCCCCGGATTGTATGGACTAATATGTCGGCCCACATGACAGTTACTACCAACGTGATTAATCATAAATATTGTAAGATCGTGGCCATCTGGTCATAAAACCCGACGAACTCCGAAGATCACGAACGACAACGGCTAGTCTAGCTGATCTTTGGAAATTAAATGTGTATATATTAGACGATTTAGGATCATTGAGGGGGGGATTACAAACTTTACTGAATAAAAACTACTATCTACTACTCTCTTGCTTACTCTCACCATTGTTTTCTAGCTCGGATCTTCATTTCAGTCATGAAGCGACCGACGATTAGATCCTTTGATTCGACCAGTCTCTTATTCGAAGGAGATAAGCTTGTATTTGCATCTATTTAATCTTATTTCGTCTAGATCTTCGTTTGATTTGGATCATTCATATATAATCGATATTATTATTGTCTAGTTGTCCTTCTTAAGGCGATTCAGGTCGGCTCGATCTTTTCGTCCCAAAACAATGATAACTATTAGCCCATGGTTGAGTTAGTTGTAACTATAAATTTTTGTGGACTATGGTGTTACTCTTGTACAAATAATTTCATTACATACATATTCAATCACGTGTTTATGATTATTAAATTTTATATGACCAAAATGCTTCTTCCTATTAGTCCTACTTCTTTATTTATCATTAGCTTCTGGTGTTGGAAAATACGTTGTTATTGCAGCTTGTTTGGACTTATCACATGATTGATTTGCACATGTCTGCTAATAAGTTTTTGTCATATTTTGTAAACTAAATTGGATTCATCTGGGTTCGCTCCTTGTAATTTTTATGTGGAGCAATATTATTCGTTTGAGTTTCATAATTTTACTGCTTATATATGTCGACTTTTAAAACACATCCTTCAACTACAAGACTTATTCTTCGATTGGTTATTTTAAGATATTCAGAGTTAAACGACTGATGTATCGTATGAGATGGATTACACAAGCCAATCATACAAGGAAAATGTTAATTAGTCTAAGAAAAGACTATACAAAGATATTTATGTGAGGTTATGTGTAGTCGTATATAGTTATTACCCTTGTTTCTCGAATAATACTTGATAAACGACATATAACTACTATACTTCCACTGAAACATAAAAAAATACATGATTTAAGAGAAGACTCCAATGAAACTGAGTCTTATGGAAATTATATGTATTTCTTTGGAAACATTTATAATTATCACAACAAGATTTTAAAAACGACTCCTTTGACTATTTGGGTTATCAACCAACCTCTCCGCATAATACGAATTCAGATTAGAAAGGTGACTTACTTTAGATAGGATCCCGAGCGGTTTCCACGTTGTACTTCTCGCCCTAAGTATATTAATTATGTGCATAAAAGCATTTATCTTATTCAATTCCACAACGTGCATCCACACCATCTCGATAGGAGCATATCATGGGATGAATCCCGAATAACGACACTAGCTAAGTGCACCACCACTTATATTCGAATAAGGGTACGGTTATGATCAAAAGTATTAGGGCAATAATCCTACTAATACCAAGTTATAAAGAAACAGCTAAACCTTGCGAGGTATATAGCGTTCCTACGAATACTCGTGCTAATTAAGCATACAAGTCCACACCAAATTCACACCAAAGTTCAACTAGCACCCTACGATAATAATAATATATATACAAGGGTCATCACTACCAATATATACAACTTAGTATATAATTCATATTTTTTCACACTATTATAACACACAAGTTCCCAAACACATTATAGAAATATTTATCTCAACTTAATTAAACAATTAATTGATTGTCATTTAAGGAAAATATGGAATAAATGCAAGAGCGAACCGCCACTTGCCTCAGATTAAGATGTCGATTGAACGACGTAACGTCGCGTGGAAGAAAGTTGCATAGAACCAATTAACTACATTCCGAGTCCGTTTCCGTTCCCAATAGCGATTCCGAGACGTGCCCAATTCACACAAAAGTAAATTATAATTAGATAATTTATTCATAAGCGAATATTGAACTTTACTTGTATCGGTTTCTAATTGGAATTATTTAAATCTAAATAAATCAATTATCGAGGCTATTCAAAATAACGATTATTTATACGATACTAAACGTCCTTTAGTCGTTTATTCTAAATAATCATATTACAAGTAAATTAATTTATTTAATTTATTTGCAACACCAATTAATAATAATTTAACCATGTATATTAACCACTTGAAATGTTAAAAATTAACATTTTATAGCCTAAGATAATACCATAAATATTAAGTTTTATTTAATTTTAATATCAATAAAATTATATCAACCCTATTTACCATTAAGTAATCATAATTATCCATATAATCAAGATTAAACTAAAAAATACAAAATTCGAATTCAGAATTTACCCCAAAACAAAGGACGAACAACCCGGTTACAATTTGGCTCAATTCAGGCTCGATCGGGAACCAAATGGCTCTTGGTTGGTGGCGTTGAATTCGTGACTTCTAGACGAAGATTTGGACACCATAATCGTAGGTGGAGATGCTACGAGGAGGGATAATTTTACCCAAGAATACTAGAAAATCTTTGAAAGTAATTAAAACCCTAAGCTTAAAGTTGAATGAATTTTGTGAACGATTGAAAGGGTATTTATAAGGGAAATGTAGCTTTGAATATCCTCGACATAATCCCGCAAAGCTCACCTCCCAATTCAATCAGATGAGAACGGATTATGAGAAATTGAATTCGCTCGACCGAAATGACGACAATCACTCATGGACAAAATTATGTCGTTTTCGTCCAGTATAACTAGAGGTGTCAAACGGGTCGGGTTCGGGTTTAAGCGTATCGGGTCGGGTCATTTACGGATCGGGTCGATTGCGGGTCAAAATTTGTGGGTCGATTCTGGGTCGGGTCGTTGCGGGTCAGGTTCGGATCGACCCAACGGGTCGAGAGCGCCTTGTCAAAATTTTATAAAAGGAATATTAAAATAATATTTTAATTAAAACAAAAAATTATTATTATAAAATATATTAATAATAAAATATATCATAATATTTAATATATAAAATATAAACACATTTGTATTGACCCAACCCAAAAATTTTCGGATCGAACGGATCGGGTCACTTTTGACCCAATATTTTTCGGGTCGGGTCTCAACCCATAAAACGCGGGTCGGATCGGGTCAAATTTTGACAACTCTAATTATAACTCCAATTGATTAAGGGGTTTATTGCGTAAGATACTTATCTACATTGCCCATGGATTAATTTGACCAATCGGAACGAGCGAATTTTGCCATGGAAGTGAAGCTTCCAGCCACGGGTGCAAGAGGTTGAAGAAGTTGTTTCAGCTTTACAATCGTGGCCCCATTTGTTATGCCTAATTACAATTTTTCCCAACTTTTCAAGTTTTAGCAAAAATAACCCTATTTTAAATTTTAATAATTACAAAAAATTACCCAAACTTGTTTATAATATTATCTAAAGTTTATTTATACATTTTAACCCAAATTTAAGATGAAAGAAAAATTAACTTAGGCTAGTTCTATGCTTAAGTCACATTTTCTCATATATTTAACCATATTTATATCTTAATTAACCTATTTTTTTATCTCAACTTAAATAATTTATGTTAAATTGATAAGTTTATTTAAATTAAATTAACATAATGTTAAAAATGAATTTATAAAATCTTGACTTATAGATATAACATTTTTAGGATAAGAAATTGATTAATTTATTCTCACTCGGAATAATATAATAAATATCATATTCTTTATTTTTAAAAAAAATTACATTAATATCCTTATGTAGAAATAAGGGTTATTACACTATACTTGTGTGGACGCTATGTTGTTGTATGACAAGTTTATCTACTATCTATTGTTACGACAATGGCTAAATATAACATGTCTTGATTTTTCTAAGTACGATTTAGAGATCACCATTATTCCTCCTCAAAATTGCTACTTAATCTTGTCTATAAGGAGTTGGTATCAAAATTGTTCCTTTATCTTATCTGTTAATTACTGGTTCAATACTAATGATAACTATTGGCCTATGGTTGAGTTAGTTGTAACTAGAAATAAGATTTGTGGACTATGGTGTTACTCTTGTACAAATAATTTCATTACAGACATATTCAATCACATGTTTATGACTCTTCCTATTAGTCCTACTTCTTTATTTATCATTAACCTCTGGTGTTGGACGAAAATAAGTTGTTGTTGCAGCTTGTTTGGACCTATCACGTGATTCCATTATTATGATTTGCACATGTCTGCTAATAAGTTTTTGTCATTTTGTAAACTAAATTAGATTCATCTGGGTTCGCTCCTTATAATTTTTATGTGGAACAAAATATTATTCGTTTGAGTTTCATGGTTTTACTGCTTATATATGTCGACTTTTTTGTGAATTATGTCACGGATAATCCTAATCAATTGCAAAAATTAGTGAGTTATAAAAAATACTGAGCCGAGAAGGCATGTCAAACTCCAATATGGACTACCATCAACGCCGAGAGGCCCTTATTGACATGCATTGCTGCAGGTGGCAACTGCTTACCCTTTGCTTAGATAAATCATAATACAATAATAATCTTGTTCGTATCATACTTATTATGTAGCCCTATTAATGAAGGTGATGACTTCGAATTAGAATTGGTATGTACATGTGTTTTGGACAACCAAAATTGGGATGTAGCAGGTAATCTTTGCTCATATTTACCATGATTTGTCCTTTTTTCTGGTTTTTATCGAGGTATTGTGTGTTATCCTTCTAACTACATAACCAAATTAGTAATTTAAGTAATTATTATATATTTGTTCCATTGCAACAATTCAAGAGACCATAGCTATGTGAAATTAACCCCATTTATATTTTATGTGTCTATATTTATGAAAGTTTGTTTATGGAATAATCGGGGTATGCACATGCGTAATTTTTGGACTCATCTCGATACTTTTTATAAAAGAGAAAACACTCAAGTTATGACCATTGTGGAAACAAGAATAACTATTCCCCCAAAAGATAGTCTATGAAAAAAAGTAGGTTTCCATAATATGCATTTCATACCTTCGACAAGGTTTTCAGGGAATATGTGTTTTCTTTGGAAATTACACCAACTGGTGAATGAGGATATTGAAGTTTCTTCGTCGGATAATAGATATATTTGTAGTAAATATACTAATTTCACCTTAAATCATAGCCTTAATATTATTTTTGCCTATACTCCACCACAACATCGCAATAAACAAGCCTTTTGGCAACAATTTACCTCATTTATTAAAAATGTTAATTTGCCAAGTATTATTACTGGTGACTTACATGAGATTAAAAGCTTTAATGATACGCGCGAAGGTTCCAAATTCAATACCCTAATAAATTTTGAAAATGATTGTGACTTATATATTGGACCTACCAACTTCGGGTAACTGCTTCACATGGAGGAAAAGCAAAGATAGAAGCGATAATACTTATGAAAAGCTTGATCATGCTCTTGCCCATATATAATCAGATTATTTGATGGTACCTAACGGATAAAACATTTAATTAATATTTTATGCTATCTAATTAACTCCTTAAATCAATTATCTTCTAGCCTTATTTATAGGAGAATTAAAAGGTAGATACTTTTTTTTTTTTATGAAAGAACCAACTATATTAAACAAGAGGAAAAAACATTACAACAGCTAAACTAGAAGGCCCCAAAGGGTTGAGATAGAAGACTATCATTGCCATACAAGGCAAGGAACTAGGAGAACAAACACCAACAACAAGCAAAAGAAGGCCCCAAGTAATAGCTCTTGAAACTAAGAAATCAGTGAGTGTGCTAGGTTTTAAGGATTTACTCCTATCACATTCATTGATCCATTAGAAAGATCAAGAAAAACTACTACCAGGCAAGCTGGATCCTTCACAGCCGAAAGATCCTCAACAATACTTGGTTTTAAAAACTTACTCCCAAGGATTGCAAAAGACCAATCAAACTGAAACAAAGGATAAGGCAGGCCATCGGAGCCAACGATCCACAAACAAACAGTACAAAAAAGACAATAAAAGAAACAAAAAAACTAGAACAGGAAAGACAAAAGAGAACAGGGCAGAAGATCCAAAACAAGCAGATCGGCGACCATACCAACAGAAACCCGAAAAAGAGGACATCACGACCGGCGGCCGAACCAGGAAGAAGACTGCCGACCACAGCCGACCGAAAAGCCCAGAGAAAAGGCGACGCGGAGAGCAAAATGAAACACCAAATCCGAGGTCTCTGAAGTTGGATGGAGGACAACCCAAAATTGGCCAGGAGCACCGGCGAACCGCAAACCGCCAAAGACGGAGGCGACTGGATCTGGATCTGGCTCTGCATGCAGAAGGGATGGCAGTGGTGACCGGAGCAAATCCACCAAGCAGGAGAGGCAGTGGACTTTGGCGACCAAAGCACACAGGGGCAGCGCATCGACCGGAGATCGCACGGCGATCGGAGATCTGAATCAGCTATTAAAGAGGCAGCACCGACCAGAACAAATCCACAAAAACCACAAGCCGCCTGGAGCTCGGAGAGGAATCCGAGAAGACGGGGCGGCAGCAGATTCGGCAACCAGAGTGGGAGCGGAGACAGATCTCGACGGTAGAACACGGCGGAAGAACCCGACACATCTCGGCAGCGTAGCAGGAGAACCTGTGCAAGAAAAGGAGGAAGCGCCCTGTACAAAGACAACGGGAGGAAGCGGGGGAAAGGATCGGTAGGGGAAGGGAGCGGTGGTTGGAGGAAGAACATGTACAAGGGCGATGGAGGCAGGGAGGTGGAGGCGGTGAAGGGAGGAAGAAAACCTATACAAGAACTAGCATAAGGCTAGAAAACCCCCCACAAAGGGGAAAGGAGAGTTTTCCTCATCAGGAGGGTAACTCAAAGGTAGATACTTTATTGCCTAATAAAAGTGCATTTAAATCTCCTAACCCTAATTTTCTCATTGATTCCTCATCTTTTTCATGAGCAGTTTCCATAGTCTATTTTTCTCTCTATGAATCAATTCTGCCTTGAAAGATGATCGGAGGATACCGGAAGATCGCCGGAGTTGCGGGTTCTCGTTACCGTCGTCAATATTTATTGTGGTGCGGATTTATTCAAGAATTCGTTCAGATTTTTGAAGAGGTAATGAAGTTGTTTTTTCAACGATTTGATGATCCTCATCACAAGGCTGCACAAGCTATATGGAAAGGATCTCGCCCCGTGCTTATTCTCAATTAATTGATCCAAAGGAGTGAGTTAGTTGAAGTTGACGGCAGCCGGCATGTCTGTGTTGATCTGGTTGAAGGTTGAATGGGCCATTCCATTTTGGTGGGCCATCAAGAGTTCACTCCTATTTCTGAAAAGAATGTGAATCATCGGCACCGCTTTTGATGTGATAGATTTCGACAAATTCCCATATGTTTCACTGTTGTTAAAATGTTAATTTGGATGGCTCGAGATTGGAAATTGAGGTTAGAAAGTCTGGCAGAGTCGCATAGCTCAAACAAGCAGTGGAGAGGACTTTTGATCATATGCCGAGCAATGAACCTGACAAGATTTCATGGCATCATGTATTGGGGCATTTTTGTTTGTGTTATGATTAGACCCGTAAAAAATCGACCCAATTCGAAAATCCGAAAACACAATCCGATCCGAAAGGACTCGAATCCGAACCCGACCCGAACGTCACTGGGTCAAGAAGGATCCGAACCCGAACCCGACCCGAACACAAATCCAAGCTCGCGGGTCCCCTTTATTTTATATATTTTATTTCATTTATATTAAATATTTTAATATACTTTATTAAATAATAATATAATATTAATTATATTATTATAATTATTTCATTAAAGTTAAAAATCATAATAATAATCATAAAAAAAGGGCATGTTTGACCCGCTGGGTCAACCCGATCCGCCCGACCCGAAAATTTTATCAACCCGATCGACCCGAACCCGATTTGATCCGAACCCGACATGACCCGAACCCGACCTGCCCGACCCAGTTGACAAGTCTAGTTATGATGGTCAGAAGCTAGTAAATGATGAATTATTCATCAGAAATTATGGAATGAAGGAGGGTGACGAGTTTTCCCTTGCTCATCATGGCATCATCAATAAAGAGGCAAACTGAAAAATTTTCTGCAAGATGTTTCGAAGACATAGGTTGGCTATTGTCGAGATTTCTTCGAGTTACTCGTTGGCGGCTCAAATGACAACCAAATGCTTCAAAGTGGCATGGTTTTTCACATTTCCGCGCGCTGCATTGGCGGGTTCGAAGGTAATTCGATATCGTTCGAAGAGGGTTCTAGACAATTCAGGAGTCGGACAATTAACTCAAGCATGAGGAAGACGATGATGTGGTCTAATTTTGGTTTATATGGCATGAAAGATATATTTCCTGGGGTCGAATATGGCTAGATGTATAGTTGGAAATTAACAAAATGAAGATGAGCCTAAACTTGCTTCAAGTGAGCTGAGAGGTGCGTTTCAATGGGCAAAGTGATATTGAGACTATCAAACATCAGAGAGAAGTTGTATCCAACCCGACCTCAAACCGATCGGTAAATTTTGACAATAAATATCAATATTTATTCTGTCTAAATTGGATGTCAATTATTTTTGCAAAATATATCTAGAATAATTTGATTTTATTATTGCATGACCATTACGTGTTTATACCATGACAATACAAACACCCGAGCAAACCGCTAATTAAAGCAAGATATGAGGTCCATCGGCCTAGATAGTCAATTCCTTAGAAGGCACATTCGAGCTCTAGCTATGGAATACCGACAATCGCAACATTGATAAAGTCTGGGGCAACTAAAGTTCTTATTAGATGATTTGACAACGACAATGGCCAACAAAAGAGACACAACAACTAAGTTTTCAGCTCTTTCTCTAAAATGCATGATAAAGCATCATATTATTTGAAATATATCACAAAATGTTTGAAGCAACATGCCTACAGGTCACGGGGGCACAGGCTATCGTGAACCCTCAAATGTTCATACTTTTGCATTGTTATCTTCGCTGACTTTTGATAATGACATTAGACCAAACTCTCCTTATTATGTATGAGCTATTTATTCTATGATTGATCATATGGGCACAAGCTGTCATCTCATTGCCTACGGGTCACAAGGGCATGAGTTGCCATCTTACTCTATTAGCCTTCAGAGCGCAGGGGCACGAGCTGCCTCCAGTCTCTATTTTATTAGCCTTCAGGGCACAGGGGCACAGGGGCACGAGCTGCCTTCGGTCTCTATTTTATTAGCCTTCATGGCACAAGGGCACGAGCTACCTTTAGTCTTTATTATATTAGCCTTCGGGGCGCAAGGACACGAGCTGCCTTCGGTCTCTATTTTATTAGCCATCAGGGCACTGGGGCACGAGCTGTCTTCAGTCTTTATTATATTAGCCTTTGGGGCGCAGGGGCACGAGCTACTGATCAGTGCTATTTTGTAGCACATTTCTAGGGATTATTACCAGGTTTGAGGCGCCATTTGGTGGGCTTTTATGCACAATTGGAGATTATGGAGTTGGAGCAGAGAAGTGTGGTTTTGGTGGTCTGGAGGAGCTTATTAGAGACGTCCAGAAGAAGAGAAATTGACCACCTGAGGAGACAAGCAAGATCCATGAAGAAACCACGTGAGAAGGCGGTGAAGTGAAGAAACCGCGACCAAGCCGCGGGGAGCAGAAGGCCGCGGCAAGATTTCCGAAGGAGATGGGCGATAGCGAAGAGGCCGCGACCGCAGCCCGAAGACCGCGCCCGCGGCCGAATTATCGGAAATTAATTATGCACTTCGAGAGCAAACCGAGACCGCGGCCAAAAGGCCGCGACCGCGGCCATCAGCCGGAGTCAGCCCGACGCGCTCCGAACTTCTGTTTTCTTTTTCTGTTTTTCCTTTTTCGTTGTTTTATTTAATTCCGAATATTAGTATTTTTCCTTTTTAGGGATGAGGTTTGTGATCTTGGGCTTTAGGTTAACTTATTTAACCTAACTCCCACAGCCTCCTTTCGGAATCCCACATAGATGAACCCCGGATTATCGTATGTTTAGTATTCAAAGTTTTTCCCTTTCAACAATTATGTCTTTCAGTACTATGAGTAGCTAAGCACCCATTGCTTAGCCCGGCATGTGAAGCTTTTTCTATGGTTTGATTGCGAGGTTAATTCTCTATTTCCTATTTCCTTTGGGTTTATATCTTTCTTCTTGCACTTATTCATATGGATTGTTATTGATTTGACTAGACTGATCACCTAGTTAGGTTTAGTAATTATCTATTGCTAGGGTTTGGAATTGACCGGTCGGTGATTCCTTATCTAGAGTAGCATCCATAATTATCTAGGACTGGTAGGACTAGATTATTATGAAAGAAGATTGAGTGCATGTTAAATTATTGCGGGTTGTGATTATTTGACATGTATCCTGGTTTGATCCTATGCCCAATGCTATTATTGTTCTAAATCTTGATTGTTTCTTGTGCGTTCAATAATAAGAGTTGCTAGGACTGGTAGGACTAGTAACTATACAAGAATAGGGACAGGAATAAACAAAGGAAAGGAATAGAGAGAACCTAGGACCAATCTACCATAGGAAAAGTGGATCTTGTTTGGCTAAGTGTTTTTCCCACATTTGATTACACTCTTTGCTTATTTGCTTTGTTTACTTTCTTGATTACAAAACCAACCAAACCCCCCCCCCCCTCTTGTTACTATTGCATGCGAACAACACATAGATTAATCCCTTCCTCCCTGTGGATTCGATCCTTACTTGCCCTAACTACTTGTTTATGTTTGTCTAGGTTTATTTTGATTTAGTGGTATACGACAATCGCTTGTCAAAATTGGCGCCGTTGTCGGGGAGTGCAAGTGTTGATTTTTCTGTGTGTTTGTGTGTGTGTGTGTTCCTTTGGTGTGGATCTATCTTATGGTCCACACCCGTGCTACTAACTCCCCTCTACTTGGTGTTGATTCAGAGATTGAGAGGACTCTTTCCCAGAGTCGCAGAGTAAATCATGCTTTGGTTTTTGATAATCCTGCGTTCGAGATGGCTGAAGAAGAACAGACGTTGAGGCAGTTGACTGCGCCCAACCTACAGCAACAACCGCTGGCTGTGCGGTTTCCTGAGTTGGCTGAGGGCGTAAATTTCGAGTTGAAGTCTGGGTTAATCCACTTACTCCCCCACTTCCATGGGATGAGTGGTGAAGGCCCCAATAAGCATCTTGCTGAGTTTCATTCGGTGTGTAGCAGTATGAAGCCGAAGAATGTAACTGAGGACCAGATTAAGCTGAGGGCCTTTCCTTTTTCACTGAAGGATGCGGCAAATGACTGGTTCTACTATCTCACTCCAGGGAGCATTGACACATGGGTCAAGATGAAGAAAGCCTTCCTGGAGAAGTACTTTCCGGCTACAAAACTGAACAGCCTGAAGTGAGCTATCAGCAACATCGAGCATCAGTCTGGTGAATCACTCTACGAGTATTACGAGCGGTTCAAGAAGATGATATCCAGCTGCCCCTTCCACGGCTATTTTGAGCAGGACCTCATACTTTATTTGTACGGTGGTCTTCTTGATGAAGAGAGAAGGATGGTGAACGCTGCTTGTGGAGGGAACATCCTCAACAAGACTCCTGCTGCAGCTTTTGAGACCTTTTTTGAGCTATCTGAGGGCTCAAGATAGTTCAGTAAAAGGGCGGGCGCCCAATCCGTGAAAGCTGCAGAGTCTCAGCCCAATTCTACTCTTCTTGCTGAAGTGGCTGAGATGAAGGAGATGATGAAAAGATGCATGATGAGAGGTGGCTTGCAGCAAGTCAAATCATGTGGGATATGCTATGAGAATACACATCCAACTGATGCATGTCACACCCTGCAAGAACCAACTGCTGAGGTGAACGCTATTGGCGGATATGGCCCTCAAAGGCCAAAATATGACCCGTACTCCAGCACCTACAATCCCGGGTGGAGAGATCACCCAAATTTGAGGTACGGGAACCAACAGAACACTCATCAGGGGCAGGAGACCCAGGACTATCAGCAGAGGCCCCCACAGTTTCTCCAGCGCCCGCAACAGTACCAGCAGCCTGGGGGTTAGCAACAATTTAGAGCTCCTTATGAACAAAGACCCCAGGGCCAGAGTTCCAGTGTCTCTACATCCATCGACGACTAGATAAAAGCTCTCAACCAAGGCATACAATTAATGTCAAATGCTATGGTCCAAACAAATAAAGAGATGGGAGCACATATCCAAGCGCTAGCAAATACGGTGTCCTAGAATCAGCAGGAACATAAATCCAGTATTCAAAACCTGGAGAAGCAGATGGGTCAACTATCTATGGCGGTGAGCAGGCTAGAGGCTCATGCATCGGGGAAACTACCCTCTCAAACGGTAGTCAACCCGAAGGAGAATGTGTGCGCCATGATGCTGAGAAGTGGTGCTGAGATAGAGGCCAGGAAGGCTGCTGAGAAGGAGGTCCAGGTGACCAAGGAGGAAAACCACCAAGAAAACGAGGTCGAAGGCGAGTTCGGCAAGGGAGAGAAGGAGCCGCGACCGCGGCCTGTTCGCTGATGAAAATGCTGATTTATTCTCCCCCGAGGTCAAGAGCAAACCGCGATCGCGGCACGAAGGCCGTGACCACAGCCTCTTCGCTGAGAAGATTTCTGAAGTTCTGAAGCAACCGCGACTGCGGTCCCCAAACCGCGGCCGCGACCAGGCCCCTGTGTACGTGGACGACTACGTACGACCTGATTTTCCTCCCCTCTTCTCCGAGAAGCCTCCCGCGCCATTCCCAGAGGCTCTAGCGGACACCAGGAAGCCTGCCAGGGATAAGGATATGTTCGACTGGGTGAGCAACTGCAAGGTAAATGTCCCTTTGCTTAAACTTTTGACTAGTGTCCCTCGTTATGCTAAATTTTTGAAGGAGATCTGCACACAAAAGAGGAAGCGCTCAGTGAAGGAGAAGAAGAAGGTGATGGTGAGTGAAAACGTGTCCGCTATACTGCAAAAGCGGATACCCAAGAAGGCAGATGATCCAGGGATGTTCACCATTCCCTGCAAGATTGGAGGTACCCTGTTCGACAGGGCATTACTTGACTTGGGTGCCTCCATCAATGTGCTGCCACTCGTTCACTACGAGTCCTTAGACGTGGGGCCACTTGAGAAGACGGGGATTGTCATCCAGCTGGCGGAAAATTCAATTGTCAATCCAAAGAGAATTTTGCAGGATGTGCTGGTACAGGTGGACCACTTAGTATTCCCTGCAGACTTCTTCGTCATGGACACTGGGCAGGATAAGGATTCACCTGTGATGCTGGGAAGGCCGTTTATGAACACGGCCAGTACAAAGATTGATGTGAGTAGCGGTTCGCTCACAATGGAGTTTGATGGGGAGACGGTCGGGTTCATCATAGACGACCAGAAGAGACACCCTCCTGATAGGGAACCCGAGCGCTCATTGGAGGTGAGCGAACCAAGTTAAGGATGAGGAAGCGGTATGTCATGCCATGACAATAACTAAGGCATTGTCCGGGAGGCAACCCGAGGTATGTATTATTTTCTTTGCTTTTCTTTCTTTATTTTTGCATTAGTTTTGTTTGTTTTTGCCTTGTTCTTGTTTTTGTTTTTGTTTCCGACTAACCGGCAGGGAATAGACCCATGCTTATTGAAGAAGGTAATTACCACCATTGTAAGTCTCTCATGTCCCTACACTAGTCAACCCCCCGAAAAAACCTTAAACGGGGGGCAGAAAAAAAAAGAAAAGTTGTACGAGTACGAGCTGTCCAGTATTACCATGGAAAGGGGTGCGCATGTTGCCAATGAAGTAAATTTTCGCTACACAATTTATTGGCAACGATGGCGGCCCCACAGTCGACAGTCGCGAAGGAAGACCACTCATGGCCCACACCACGATCATATCTGGGCCCATTTTTTGTGGTATTTGAAGGCCGTGCAATCCCAGCATCATTGTTTTACCACTACTCACCAAGTGGTACTTTTGGTTGCACGGTAGGAGAAGATGCTGGAGTTGATGATGACACCCACCCAACACCAGCGACCGGTGCATTTTATGCGGACCGCCAGCAATAACGGAAGTGTCCAAGCCAACTCGACGACATTTGTGAGCTTATTCCTTCTTTTCCCTATGCTTCTATTCTTTTGTCTTTTATTACATTGAGGACAATGCAATGTTTAAGCATGGGGGAGGGTTTTATATTTCTATGTCGCTGAGGAGAAAAAGAAAAAGAAAAGAGCCACAAAATTTGAAAAAAGGCTAAAATTAAAATCCTGGGATAGGTCGAAAACCCGAAAGGGCGGCCTAGGTAATAAGCAGGTGGCTTGGACTAGCATTAGGCTGGGGTAATAAGAGGTCAAGAGTGATGTGAGCATATTGTGAGCCCATCTATGAAAAATGAAATGAGTGGCTTGGTGAAAACCCGAAAGGGCGCCTTGGCAAAATGAGCGAAAAGAAGAAGAGCGATTTCTAGGAATCCCTATTTTACTTGGCGAGGCGTCATAAGAAGAGGAGTCATAAGGAGGTTTCGGGTAGGTCACTCTGGAGGAATAAGAAGATAGATGGGAGATAGGATTAGAATTTTTTTCACTCTATGGTGTTTGGGATAAGCTTGGGGGAAGTACTCTGCTTTCCTTTTAGCTTGACTGTGTGGGGTGTTGATTTAATGTTGTAGTTATTGTGCTGAGCTTATTTTGTATGGTTGCCTGGAGTTTATTGTTTGATGTGATTCTTGGAGGTTGAGTTTTCTATGCTTCCTGAAGCCTTGGGGATTTGATTGGAGGAGTAGGTTTACTTTAGCTTACTCGAGGACGAGCAAGGTTTAAGCATGGGGGATTTGATCAGTGCTATTTTGTAGCACATTTCTAGGGATTATTATCAGGTTTGAGGCGCCATTTGGTGGGCTTTTATGCACAATTGGAGATTATGGAGTTGGAGCAGAGAAGTGTGGTTTTGGTGGTCTGGAAGAGCTTATTGGAGACGTCCAGAAGAAGAGAAATTGACCACCTGAGGAGACAAGCAAGATCCATGAAGAAACCACGTGAGAAGGCGGTGAAGTGAAGAAACCGCGACCAAGCCGCGGGGAGCAGAAGGCCGTGACAAGATTTCCGAAGGAGATGGGCGATAGCGAAGAGGTCGCGACCGCGGCCGAATTATCGGAAATTAATTATGCACTTCGAGAGCAAACCGCGACCGCGGCCAAAAGACCGCGACCGCGGCCAAAAGCGAGAGTCAGCCCGACGCGCTCCGAACTTCTGTTTTCTTTTTCTGTTTTTCCTTTTTCGTTGTTTTATTTAATTCCGAATATTAGTATTTTTCCTTTTTAGGGATGGGGTTTGTGATCTTGGGCTTTAGGTTAACTTATTTAACCTAACTCCCACAGCCTCCTTTCGGAATCCCACATAGATGAATCCCGGATTATCGTATGTTTAGTATTCAGAGTTTTTCCCTTTCAACAATTATGTCTTTCAATACTATGAGTAGCTAAGCACCCATTGCTTAGCCCGGCATGTGAAGCTTTTTCTATGGTTTGATTGCGAGGTTAATTCTCTATTTCCTATTTCCTTTGGGTTTATATCTTTCTTCTTGCACTTATTCATATGGATTGTTATTGATTTGACTAGACTGATCACCTAGATAGGTTTAGTAATTATCTATTGCTAGGGTTTGGAATTGACCGGTCGGTGATTCCTTATCTAGAGTAGCATCCATAATTATCTAGGACTGGTAGGACTAGATTATTATGAAAGAAGATTGATTGCATGTTAAATTATTGCGGGTTGTGATTATTTGTCATGTATCCTGGTTTGATCCTATGCCCAATGCTATTATTGTTCTAAATCTTGATTGTTTCTTGTGCGTTCAATAATAAGAGTTGCTAGGACTGGTAGGACTAGTAACTATACAAGAATAGGGACATGAATAAACAACGGAAATGAATAGAGAGAACGTAGGACCAATCTACCATAGGAAAAGTGGGTCTTGTTTGGCTAAGTGTTTTTCCCACATTTGATTACACTCTTTGCTTATTTGCTTTGTTTACTTTCTTGATTACAAAACCAACCAAACTCCCCCCCTCTTGTTACTATTGCATGCGAACAACACATAAATTAATCCCTTCCTCCCTGTGGATTCGATCCTTACTTGCCCTAACTACTTGTTTAGGTTTGTCTAGGTTTATTTTGATTTAGTGGTATACAACAATCGCTTGTCATCAAGTTTTATTCTATTAGCCTTTGGGGCGCCGGGGCACGAGCTGCCATCAAGTTTTATTCTATTAGCCTTTGGGGCACAGAGGCATGATCTTCCATCTTTATTCTATTAGCCTTTGGGCCATCTCGACACCACGTTGTCGCACCAAGCCGACACTACGTTGTCGCTCAAAACCGACACCACGTTGTCCTACCAAGCCGATTCCACGAAGTCGTATCAAAACCGACACCACGTTATCGTCCCAAGCTGACTCCACACGCATCAAAATCGACACCACATTGTCGTACCAAGCCGACTCCACGAAGTCGCATCAAAACCGATACCACGTTGTTGTACCAAGCCGACTCCACAAAGTCGCATCATAACCGACACCACGTTGTCGTCCAAAACTGACTCCACAAAGTCGCACTGAAACCGACACCATGTTGTCACACCTAGTCGACTCCACAAAGTCACACCAAAACCGACGTTATATTGTCATATCGAATTATTCATTCTCGTTCCCGATTATCTACTGAGCCGCACAGCCAAGGGCATAGAGTGCACAGTTCGAACAAATACAGATCACAGAGGATTTGGCCATTAAGGGAGGACGGCACAGTCTGTTACAGACCAAGCCATATCGTCCTTGACCGTTCCGTGTAGGCAGAGCTTCCGATAAAGGCATTCTGGAGGACCGCACGGTTTGTCACAAACCATGCGGGTGCGCCCTCGACCGTGCCATGTAGGTGGAGCTTCAGAAAAAGGGCTCTTAAAGGACCGCACGGTTTGTGACAAATCGTGTGGAAGCGTTTCCAACAGTGTCGAGCCTCAAAGGTGAAAATTAAGGGCTCTCTGGAGGGACGCACGGTTTGTCACAAACCTTGCGGACGCTTATCCGACCGTGCTGAGCCTCAGAGTAGACGAAGGGTGGGTTTTCTGGAGGACCGCACAGTTTATCAAAAACGGTGCGGTCATGTCTCTGATCGTGCCAAGTTTTGAAGTGAACGAAGCTCCCTAGAGGACTGTACGGTCTATCACAGACCGTGTCGGATTATACGTAAATCGTGCACTTTTCCATCATTCAGATTTTACAGTTTGGTGCGTTATCCGATCTCAGGGCATATCAAGTTCAATATCATGGAAGTTTATCGGACTCTCGATCCTCGATCGAGCCTCAAAAGTCCGAGGGGCACATTGACGGATAAAATATTTAATTAATATTTTATGCTATCTAATTAACTCCTAAAATCAATTATCTTCTAGCCTTATTTATGGGAGAATTAAAAGTTAGATACTTTATTGCCTAATTAAGGGGTATTTAAATCTCCAAGCCCTAATTTTCTCACTGATTCCTCATCTTTTCCATGATCAGTCTCCATAGTCAACTTTTCTCTCTACGAATCAATTCTGACTTGAGCGTCGCAGGTGAAACAAGGGACAAGCCCCGCCTTTGGTATTTCTCTATGTTTGCAGGCTATGAGAACGATGATCGGATGGTACCGGAAGATCGCCGGAGTTACGGGTTCTTGTCACCGTCATCAATATTTATTGTGGTGTGGATTTTTTCTATTATCGTACCCATATATTTCGGTAAAAAAATCATGATTTTACTACATATGACCATTGTCCTATATCTTTTACCTTAAATACGGATAGATCAAGAATGGCTCCACCATTTAACTTTGAAATGATGTAGACTAAAAGAGAAGATTATAAAAATATTGTGAAACAAGCATGAAGATTACATTTACGCGGATCACATATGTTTAACCTTGTTGACAAAATAACCTTACTTCAAACTAGAACAAAATTATGGAATAAACAAACTTTTGGTAATGTATTTAGACAACTTAAACATGTTGATGAATAATTATGTAAGAAAACCTAGACTATTAAATAAGAGAGAAATATTATTGGACTTCCAAAGAAGATATTGAAGTTCACGAGCTAAATCAAATCATGTAAATCATAGTGATCTTAATACCAAATATTTCCATTAAATAGCATCAAGAAAACATAACCAAAAGGCGATTAAAAACCTCATGACTACAACTGGGATACCAATAAGTAACCTGGATGATATTAAGCAAGATTTTTTAAGGGATTATCAATATCAATTTCGTAGCAATCCCACATGTACAAATGACTTAGAAACTCAAATCCACGTAATTAGCCATGAACTCTCAGAGGCTGATAGTCTGGCATTAATTAAACATGTTATCAATAATGAAATTACACAAGCGCTCTTTGGAATTAGTAGTGATAAATCGCCTAGTCCTGATGGGATGCTTGCACAAATACTGGCACTTTGTGGGTCCATCCATTATTAAGGTTGTGAAAAGTTTTTCCCGATCTGGAAAAATCTTACGTACGACAGTGAATCATACATTTATCACTCTAATCCCTAAATGTGATCGCCCAAACCAAACTAATCATTTTAGACCAATTAGTCTATGTTTAGAAACTTACAAAATTATACATAAAATATTAACTAACAGAATGAAGTTTGTTATTCACAAACTAGTTCATCCCCTTCAAGGTGCTTTCATACATGGACAATCAATACATGAAAATGTTCTTATTGCGCATGCAATTTTTCGCTCTTTCAGTATGAGAAAATGTAAGCAAGGTTGGATGGTAGTTAAGTTAGATATGGAAAAAGCATATGATCGAGTGGAATGGCCATTCAGATTTTGGGTATTATAGAAATTTGGATTCCCAACACAATTCATTTCCTGGATCAATGAATGTATAACAACAATTTCTTTTTCGATATTGGTTAATAATGAACCAACTACTCAATTTTGGCCGGGCAGGGGACTGAGACAAGGTGATCCATTATATCCTTATTTGTTTATTCTAGGGACAGAAATATAATTAGCACACCAACTTCAAAACCTTGGCAATACTGACTCCATTGGAATTCCGTTGGTACAATAGGGAAGTCCTATTCCTTTCCTAGCATATGCTGATGATATAATTATTTTTAGCAAGGCAAACCAGACAATGGCCAACTCCACCATTGCAACAATTAATAGCTATTGTTCTATTTCGGGTCAAAATATTAATTTTCATAAATCAAATTCCATGTAAAGAAAAATTTATCAAACTCTTCTAAGAATATGTTAGAGAGTGTTTTGGGTATTAAAAATGTATGTTCCCTAGAAAAATATTTAGGACGCCCAATTATTAATGAGAATGTAAATCATAATACCTTTGAAGAATTAATACTAAATCAAAGCAACAATTATCCAAATGGAAAGAAATATCCCAACAAGGACGAGCAATATTAATCCAATCTAACTTGGCTTCTAAACCGCAAGACGTTATGCAAAGTTGTCTGTTGCTAAAAAACATGCATAAGCAATTAGATCGCATTAATAAAGATTTGTTTTGGAATAAGGAGAATCAATATAGCCCATTAATTTGATGGGAGCTAATTTGATGAGAAATATGATCGTTATATGCTCGGTATCAAGGAAGTTTCGGCTTAAAATGCACACAAGACGACGGTGAAGATCGAAGCTAGAAGATGATGATTTCGGTAGTGTGTTTGGGGCCGATTTTGTTTTGGATCTTGGATCCGTTTTTAAAAGGTATTCTTTTCTGAAAATTGAAAGGGATAAGTGGACAAGGTACTTGTGGATATGACTCCCCACGCGTGCCTTGAACAAGATCAAATAATTTGAGATATGACTCACCCGAATGGATCGATCAACGCTCGATATTACTCACAATAAAACTACAAGAGTTCTACTAATTCTCTAAATAAAACACTCATATTTAGACTTCATTTTGATGATCAAAGACGCGGTTACAATGGTAGAAGAAAGCACTTTAAATAGAGAACAAACTAGAGACTCTTTGATGGCTCGACATTGAAGATGGTTGTCTTGGAAGACTCTTCAAATGGCACGGATTTAATGTTGATCGAGGTGAAGAGCCTTCACAGTATTAGGTTCATCCAATGTAGAAGGAGGCTTAATGACGTCCAATTGATGACTTGTTTCTTGGCCTCCCTTGCCTTGAACGAATGTGAATTAAACATGAGGCTCTTCTGCTGGACTGCCACCGAAGACTGTGATTTCTGGACTGTTCTGGGTGGATTCTATGGAAGAAATTGGCATCATAGTTGTAGATAATTTTGTTATCTTTCCAATGGTTACTCATGGTCCTCCATTGGACATTCGTAGCTCCCTTTATAGCCAAAATACTGAGGAGGTGTCGGAGGGACAGATTCAGCGATTTTGTCACCTTCCAACATTCGAGCGATTTCTTTGTTTTAAGCTTTTGTTCTTCCTCAAATATGACGCCGTTCATAGCCATATCAAGTTCAGTAGATATCAATACAACACTACAACTCAAACTAATCTAGAAAATAATGGCTCAGCCTGATAATATATGGGTTTGCATAGTAATTGAAAAATATTTGAAGAACACTCATGTCTTGAACTACCAAAACAAAACTAACACATGTTGGCAATGGAATAAGTTAATGAATTTGCGTGAGATGTTTCAAAAAGGATTAATATGGCGTATAAGGGATGGGAAATTCTCAACTTTTGGGTTAACGCATGTCAACACCATTATGAGATATGATACGATGTACCAACAATGTAACAAGTACCATTAATGTTCCCTCTGATAGAACATTATCATATTATATTGATAACCAATAAATGGAAGATTAATGCATTATTCCAGGACCTGCTTAGTATTTTACCACTACATACCATAGATGCTATAATAGCTACACCAATCCCTTCTAAGAAGTTTACATATAGACTATATTGGAGTCCAAGCTCTGTTGACTGGTTTTCTACTAAGTCAACTATTGATAGTACATACAAACATAAGAATGTACACTCCACTAATTTGAGCTGGATTTGGAAATTGGAGGTCACCCCAAAAAATCAAACACTTTCTTTGGAAGGTAATTAAAAATGGTCTTCCCATAAAAGACAGATTAGTTAAAAAACGGATTGTAGTACCACTACCATGTAAATTATGTAATCATCCCACATATAATATACAACATCTTTTCACTCAGTGCCTCATACTCCCGCAATCCGTTTTTGAACTAATACGATAATGTTAGTTCAAAAAATATACAACACCTTTTCACTCAGTGCCTCATACTCTTGCAAATTATTCACCAAATTGACCAAAGAAGTCTGTTATATCTAAACGAACTTGATTTCCAAAATTATAACATATATGATAACATCTACCGTCTTAAAAATAAACTTGGAGATCAAGCTTTTACAACACCTTATAACTATCTGGTGGGGTGTGTGGTTCTTCTGTAATCAGATCATTTACCAGAACAAATCTGCACTTTGTGGATCAACAATTATAGAATTTATACAACACTTACAACAATGGGACATGGCAAAGAATTGGATGGAACATGGAGATAACCAAACTGCAATTAATAAAAAAAACACAATATCCCCCCACGAACAACAAACAAGATATCATGGACTAAACCGCGACATAAATTTGTCAAATTAAACTTTGATGGATCTAAACATCTAGATGGTAACTCTACATTCAGATACATATTGCAAGATGAAAACGCAAACATTATTACTTTTGAAAATGGGAAATGTGGATCTGCTTCAATATTATTAGCGGAATCCTTAGGACTTCGACAAGGGGTAGCTACTGCTAAACATCTAGGAGTATCACATATCGAAATAGAAGGAGATAATTTATGTGTAATTAACTCATTAAGAGGAATTTAGAATTGTCCCTAAGAGATTGAGATAATAATTTCAGAATGTAAGGTTGATCTATTGGAATTCTCGGAGATTCATATTCAGCATAATTTCAGGGAAATAAATTGTACGAATGATAGGATTGCTCTCCTTGATCACACAGTCCTGCCGCTGGATTATCTGAGGATTCTAAATTGATTCGGCTCATTCATAAAGATGTTCTGGAATGGACAACTACCCGTTTCTCGGATGGTTGATCATCCTAATTACTTTCCTGGTATAAAAAAAAAAAGCAGCAATGTGGCCTTTACCAAAAAAATTATATCGCTTCTTCTAAGATTCCTTTTAATACACATATCATGGTGCACCATGAATGCCTTCTTCCAAACCTCTCCTGCCATCCGACATTTTTGCTCTGGCAGTTCATGGCTCCCACCACCAAACTCGTCGAGTGACTAAGCACAACCACCACGCTCAGTATCTAAAAGCACAAAAGCAAAACCACATGCAACAAACAAATTTGCACTTATTTCATTACAAAGAGCTTGAATCAAACAAGGGAAATACAAATTCAAATAACATACATGAATCAAGAGAGAATTTCACCAAAATCATGAAATGTTGTGTCGATTTAATTAAAATAAAATACAGGTTTTCGATCAGGTTTGTGGTGGCTTAAAAAAATTGGTGACGTTGCGGAGGTGCTTCATTCTCTTAGAAGGAGCAAGGTTGTGTGTGTTAGTCGGACCCCTGGTGGCGGAGTGTCGGGCTGGTGGTGGCAGCATGTCGAACTGTTGGTGGGCGGCGACAGTAGTCGAAGAATCGATGCGGATCTGATGGTGGGATGCAGATTTGACATCTGGTAATGATTTTAAAGCCCTCAATGGTGGCGGGATGTGGATCTAGTAATGATTTCAATGTCGTTGATCTGGTGGTGGTGGTGGGGCGTCGGAGAAGTGATGCGGCGATGGTGGTCGGAAAGGGAAGCGCCATCGAAGGAACCCTCTTCTGGTGTTGTTAATGGAGTTCACCCTATGAGGAACCCCCTGTTTGGTGTTGTCAATGAAGTTCACCCTCTTTAATTGGAAGATGAAAAGTTTTCAAGACATACACGTTTACTAATACTAATTATTTTTGTTTTATGGTATTTACCTTTTTGATTTCAAAGCCTAATGTTTGCCACCTGGATGAATATAGCAGAAGTGTAAAAAACTGAAACTGAATTTTCCATGTATGGATCACTCTTTGTTGCAACCTCATCTGCCCTATATGACCCTTGATCCACCAACCTTGAAAAGGGGTTTTCCTTCTCCAATTGGTCAGTTACGTCAAAGTTGTTTGGCCACCAGAGTCACTTGGATTGGCCATTGACAATGGGTGTTTTGCAGGACTAGCATAGGATAGTTTTAGGGATTGGGAGGTTTCCAGCATTGGCGCCATTGCTCGGTCCAAAAACTTTAACTTCCTCTTAAATACCAATTTTAAAGATGAAAATAAATAAATTCAGAACTCTCGTGTTATTCACCACGTGATGTTGACAAACTCTCTCTCTTTCGTTTGTTCCTTAAACAACTGCCTTGTGAGTTGTGATGGGAATTTTTCTCTTAGCACTTGTCAAAATGTTGTTGACTAAGTGTTTTAACGATTTTGACAGGGCTCGAGCGCATACTAAACTTTTTGCTTAGTTATGAGTTTGTGTAGAAGAATTTTTTTTCCCTATTTCCAAGACTTGTTCACAAACAATTCTCAATAGACTAGCATTGTAGGTTCGAAATAAGTCCTTATTTCGAGCAAATTAATTTTAAAAAAAAACTCCGACAGTCATAATAAAACAACAAGAGTTTTCTTTTTAAAAATAGAGTATAAGTCGGTGTTTCAAACAACGACTTATACTTTTTTTTAAATGTAGTTTTTTTTTAAAATCATTTTGTTTTATATTTAAAATAATTTGAAATAAAGGTTGAGTCGCTTTTTCTAAAATAAAAAGCATATAATTTTTTATTTTAAAAAATATAAGTCGTTGTTGATAATTGAAGTATTTTTTAAAAAATATATTGTCGAATTTTTCCTAAAAATGTAAGTTGTTTCAAATAAGCTAAGGACTTATCGTGAAGCTAGAACAACAACTTATTTTCAGAATTTCTTTTTGAACGAGCGTAGATTTAGAATTATGTTTGAAAAAATGCCTAATCTGGAAAAAAAAATTGACACATTGTTTGACAATCGTGTCACTCGTCTTAACCCACTACTTGGGAATTACCATCCAAAACAATGTGTTACAGATTATTGGTCGCACAACGCACATAGCTTAAGGCAGAGAATGCGTTGATGAAGATTATTGCTAGGAGGCCGTGAGACATTAACGTTCCAGCTATGTTCGGTGGGTTTCAGTGAGACAATGACGTTTCAACTACATATGAAGGGTTTGGGTGATTTTAGTGAGTGCATGTCGAGTGGATGGAGACCAAAGCTAATCCAAGAACACGACATAAATGATGTTGTATGGACAGATGACGCACATCCCTAGTCTTTCAGGATCCATCGGTAATAATGATTGAATAAGTATACTACCATATGGAAAGCAAATTCTGAATAAATGGAAAGTACACAACAACAACTAACTAAATGGAAAGCAAGTCATGAATAAATTGAATAAGTATACTACCATATCTAGGATGCCCTATTAATGGTAGAGTAAACTCTAGTACCTTTGCTGATCTTTTAATTAGTACACGACAATAACTAACTAAATGGAAAGCAAATTCTCTATTCCAAGCATATAGAACAACATTAATCAAAGCGAATCTGGCATCTAGACCTAACTACCTTATGCAAAGTTTTAAGCTACCAGCACAAACTCATAATGAACTTGATAAAATTAACATAACTTTTTTTCTGGAATAAGGACCCTTCGTACAAACCGCTTATAGGTTGGGAAAAGATTTGTAAGCCAGCTCATCAAGGAGGACTTGGATTGAGAAAATCAAAGGATATGAACAAAGCACTACAATTCAAATTGTTATGGAAAATCTTGGCTGAACCCGAAAACTTTTAGGTGAAAATTATAACTGGAAAATACCTGAAAACACAACATATCTTGCATTATGAGAAACAAAGAAACTGTTCTTGGTAGTGGTCCAAAATGATTGAAATTATGGACGATTTCAAAAAAGGACTCATTTGGCAAGTTGGAAATGGTAGAGCCATTAAATTCCGGACTGATAGATGGTTTTCTACAGCTCCTTTATGTGACATTATCAACATACAACCAATTCTGAATAAAGATGCTTTGGTGGCAGATTTTATCCTACCAAATAACAAATGGAACAAGGAAAAGATTGAACAAACTCTGCCAAACCACATATCAAAACAAATAATATCCACTCCAATACCTTTAAATAATATTCATGATAGAATGTATTGGGAAGCCAGTAAAAATGGTTGGTTTTCTACAAAATTTGTCATGGATATGATCTCCAAAAATAAAAGATACACAACTTATGACTCTTACTGGATTTGGAAATTGGATACATATCCTAAAGTAAAAAATTTCCTCTGGAAAATTATGAAAAATGGACTCCCGACTAAAGCTAGACTAGCGGAAAAAGGAGTAGCAATCCCTCAGGGATATGTCCGGTGTAATGCACAAAATGAAGATTCTAATCACTTGTTATTCGAGTGTATTCATACACTAAAAACAATAGAAAAAAATGAACAACCAGACACATGGGATTATTAGAGCCTTAAATATAGGTACCAAAAAAACTTCTGAAATAATTGAGGAGATTCGACAGAAAATTGATAAAACACAATTTGTAGAATTGGTAGTCTCTTGGTGGGGAATCTGATTCTATCGAAACCAACAAAATTTTGGAAGAACAAATAATGACACTGACCTGATAACGGATGTACCTATTTACATTAATCATCAAATCCATAACTGGAAACAAATGAAAACCTGGAACCCAGACTGTCTGGAAGAGTCTAAACAAAAAAAGAACAATACCAATAAAAATAGACGTCCAAAGAAGAAATGGAAAAAACCACCGAATAATGTTATAAAAATTACTACAGATGGATCTACTAAGACTAATGGTGATTCTAGCTATGGATTCATCTTTCGAAATAGCAAAGGCGAACCGATGTACATTTTTGGAGAAAATTGTGGAATATTAACCCCATTATAAACAGAAACACTTGCAGTCAGAAATGCTCTGGTTAAAGCTTATGCATTAGGTCTTACCAACATTCATCTTAAATATGACAACCTTACTATTGTTAATGTCCTGAATAAGATTTGGCACTGTCCTTGGGATATTGAAATTTTAATTTCTGATATCCTTTGTGTTTTACAACTGTTTTTTTTCAGCACAAATCTATCATATCTTCCGAGAAACGAATGTTGTGGCTGACTGTATTGCGAAGCTGGGGAATCAGAGTTACTTGAAAGATATTCAAGCCAATTTAGAGCTATTAGTTCTCATCCGTAAGGATACTTTAGACTAAGAAATCGTGTCTTCTGTAATTTCCGGTCTAATTTTTACCTTATAAAAAAAAGTATACTACCCTATGGATATAAAATGATAGATGACCGACCAATATGCAACGAAAAAGGATCGGAAAATTTATAAAAACGTTAATAATAATTGTGTATTGCAATGTCATAATATCTTCGACAAACAGAATTATTGAATTCAAACTTAAAATCACAAGTTCAACCTACATCGACATTACACTGATAAAAAAAATCAACTTTCATACATATATATAATAACTATAGTCCGACATACAAGATTTGTTTAACCACCCAAGTTCTCAAACATAAATATGGTTTCAAGAATTACCATTAATCATGGCAATAAAAATTCAATTGTTTATGGCCAAATGAAGGAACGAAATTAACGAGAATGATCAATATCATTTGCCACGAATAAATTGACTATTGAGCAATTGGAAGGCTTATAATGAACCGAAGTCACATGTCTTTTTTATATACAATGCAAACATTTAGGTCCCCTTTTAGAGGAAGAGGAGACCTAAATCATCACCGAATGATTTTATAAAGTTTTTACAAAAACGCTCTCGTCCAGAGTTCATATGGAAGAACCTATTTCTAGCATTAAAAGTTTATGAGGAAGAACCATCGTTGTTTGTAATCATGCGGATAATGTTCTTGGCTGATGTAGGACTGATGTCGTAGGTTGCTAGGTAACCATCTGCTTGAGTTGCCTCCCTGTAACAATGAGACACTAGAACCGATTTGACATGGTTTAGTAGAGAAGATATGTCTAATATAATTGTTCGAATTTTCCAATGTATTTTCCAAATACCTTTAATTGAGTTAGGGATATTCAAATTGTCTCCTTCTATTATTAGTTTCCTTATATTTAAGGAAATCGTTTAACAATACCGTCTAAGGCCGCAAAAGCTTATGTTTGTTTAATTGACATTTCAGGTATATGTTTATGTCTACATATAAGATTTTGCCATTGTGGTTCTGAAGAATAAAACCTATATGAGAGGAAAGGTTATGTTGTTCGATCCATCGAAATTTAATTTGACCCAACCTGTGGGTGGTTAATTTCTTCCAAATTTTATTGGTAAGCTGGTCTCTTTTGGACTTTCTTTTAACTTGAAGAGGTTCGATTGAGTTTGAAGCTATCCAATCTTGGTACTGGAGAATGACCTGGTGAGAAGGACTAGTATTTTGGTGATGATCATCTTTGTGGAAAATGATAGAATTGTGATGCTTCCATATTAGCCACCAAAGAAAGTACATGATTTATGGTGATATGTTAGAAGTCCTAAAGTAATCACGGTATGTGTAAAAGTATGATGCTTGTTGGAAAGTGAAACATTTTCCTGATATTATTTCTAAATTATATATCATTAGTTAGTAAAAGGGCATGTAAAAAATAGATGTTGTAGATCCTCAATGGTAAAATTGCATAAACTACATTGGGATGGTACCCTTGAATAATGATGATTCAGATGTTCTATTTTGGGTAGGCTGTCGGTAATAGCTTTCCAAAGGAAGGTCTGAATTATTGGAGGAATCTTAAGTTTTCATATCCAGGACGAAGAATCATACATTGTGTTTGTGGTAGTTTGTTGGGTAAGAATTCTAGCGTATTTGATGGAGAAATTTCTATAAGTAGACAACCGCTAAACAATCTAGTCATCTGTATGTGTTGAAGGGATATGTATTTTATAGAATGGGGGAGTAGAGTTTGTAAGAGATGAATATTCCAGTTGTGATCAGGTGTAATAAAATGCGACACTTTTAGAGTAATGTATATGTTATCAAAATATGGAAGACGATCATAATTCAAAATCCAATGATCCGTCCCCAAAAGATAATAATTTGTTTAAACACTAAATAATTGTGTTCTTTCTAGATGTAATGAACAACAGATGTGAATGTTGCGCATCTAACTTGTCCAGTAAAAGTCTTTGAGTGTGATGACAGTAGATAGTCTTGTAATCCATTCCTGAAGGATGGCATGGCTAGCTCTAAGACGTATCCATGGCAAGATGAGTGAGAGAACAGAGGTGGTGAAGCGGCAACTTGTCCATATGTGGTCTTCAGTTTCATCGGCTGCCATACAAAGCACGTAGGTGGAAGGTGGTTGGGTCAATTACGC
Source organism: Rheum nobile (assembly GCA_027886185.1). Taxonomy (NCBI): domain Eukaryota; kingdom Viridiplantae; phylum Streptophyta; class Magnoliopsida; order Caryophyllales; family Polygonaceae; genus Rheum; species Rheum nobile. The sequence continues at coordinate 1,454,811 of WOAB01000701.1, forward strand.
CCCATTGATGGAGTTTAGCTCCGGTGGTAAGTCTTTTGTGGCTAGCGGTCCATGTTGTGAAACTACATCTCGGGATATTGAGCTTTCCCCAGATGTCGCGGCACCACAGAACATCCGGGCCCGATTCTCTTAGAGTTTGGTAAATCCTCTTGGTTGAGTAGTTGCCTTGTGAGTTTTGCATGTCAAGCTGGATATCTTCACGAGATTTTTTTGTCAAAATTTCATCTTTAATGTCGATGATGGACTTCCAAAGGAAGTTGGGGCTGGGTTTTGATGCTGTGGTCCAGATGTTCCTTTCTTTAAGAATATATGCATGGACCCAAGAGGTCCAGGTGTTGCTCTGCTACATGTCTAGCTCGAAAATGGTTCTGGCAACATTGAATTTGTTCCATGAGAGGAGTTATTTGAATCCGATACCACCCTTGATTCTGGGTTTGCAAATTGTTTCCCAAGCAATGAGGGATCTTTTACCATCGACATTACATGTCCATATAAATTTTCTCAGGTTATCATTTATTAATTCAACCACAGATTTTGGGAAAGGGGAAGATTTCACATTGTTTTTTGGTAAAAGGAATCTTTGCATTAAGTAATTGACTTTGGAGAGGAGATTGGACTGAATGAGGATAGATCGACATGCCTGAGAAAAAGAGTTTGCTTTCCATTTAGATAGTTTTTTTATACTTAATATAAAGTAATCAAAGATTTCCTTCTTCACCCGGCCTCTAACTATTGGGATTCCAAGGTATTTCTCCATTGATTTTGTAATTTGGATATTTAATATGGAAGCAAGGGAAGAAATTTGTTCAGATGAGATGTTGGATGATGTTTGGAAGGTGCTTCTATGGTAATTAATTATGAGGACAGCTTTTAGGGTGAAATTGTCAACTAGATTTTTATATATTATTTGCATGTTAGTCTGGTATATATTTGCAAGGATTAGAGTATCGTCCGCAAATTTAAGATAGGGTATACATGTATAGTTCCTTGTTAGTTGAATACCTACATGACGGTGTTGTTGTTGGGATTTGAATACTAGTGTTCGTGATAAGAAATCCATGGCAAGTATAAAATTCCAGTTCATTATTAACTAGGATTGTAAAAGATGTAGATGTAATACAAATCATTAGGAGTTGTACCTATTTTGTAGCAAAAGCAAAATTTAATGAGTATTTATGTGATAAAATTCCAGTCTAATTTATCATAAGCCTTTTCCATATCCAGTTTGAGTGTCATTCATTCCTTTAATTTGTTTTTCTTCTTTTGGAAGAAATGGAAAATGTTATGGGACTCTGTAGCCCCGGATTAGGGCACGTGACTTTATATGTGTTATGCGTGAAGGGCGAGGCCACTTGGCTAACATTTTCCCTAATCGTAACTACATCTATCAGAAGGAAGATGGCGTGATACCATCCATAGTGAGGGATGTCATCGTGGGTGCTTCTTGTGATGACATGGAGGTCGTGACTAGGCCTAGTGATAACCAAACTCCCCTATACGTGGTGACAAAAAAGGAGCAACCTAAGAATCATGATGTTGCTATGGAGGCCGAGACAGACACCAATACAGTGCATGCTGTCGTAGAGGACGACACACCTTCGGACATACCACCAACACCGACTTCGGATTGTGTTGGAGTATGCTTTGGAGCCTACGACTTTTCCTTTGGGACCTCAAGGACCCCAACAATATATTGTGTTGGTTCCTTTCCAAAGAAGTTATGAAGGCCACATTCATCATAGCAATTATCACCATGTGTCTCTCACAATCGAAGGGGGCAAATCATATCCCTCACTTGTTATTCATACTTATTTGCTCCATGGTTTTGCTATGTCTTCCTTTCCTACTTACCCCAAGCCTTGGAAGTATAGCTCGCCTTTTGTGTTGTGTAGGTCTTTACATTTTCCACCTACGAAGCCGCCACCAGACTTGGCTCATAACCACCACTTCGGGCCATCTAGAGCGTTGTTGTCGCTACCTTGTACGAGGAATGAGGCCTCTGCCTCAGGTTGTCCTGATGTTGTGCTCGCCACAAATGAAGTGTCTTGGCTGCCGCTGCACACCTTCCACAAGGCCAAGAGATGGGCTTGTGCGCTAGGAGAGAAGCCAATCACGCCTTGGTGTTACATGGAGGCGGGACTCGAGGATAAGGGACCTCGGGTGCACATTGAGGCAATGAAGGAGCTAGCCCTTTGATATTGGAGACCCATTGCTCCTTAAGGAGGCGAGCTATTCCCCTCTTAGGAAACGCGAGGTTGATACTAGTGCCAATGATCCTTTGCGTGGAATGCAGAGCATTCAAGCATATGATTATCATCTTCATGGGCCCCGCGAGTTTCATCTTGTTTCGACACCTATGGCTGCAATTTCTTCCTACTTTACCTTCTTACTTGTCGAATCGGTGACGATTCGAAGCCAAGTGGGAAGGAATGATGACTCATGGCCAGCCTTGACTCAGAGGGACTTAGAGGAGGTGATTCGAGAGCCAAAGGATCCACTATATATACTTGCATTTTACTCACCCACATGCAGTGGATGTTGCATGCGTATCCATAGTTAAAGTTTTTAGAACATACTATTTGTGGCAGTGCGTGAGAATGAAATTGTTTGCTCTTACTATTTTTAATATTTCCTTGCTAGACTTTAATCCTTATATTATTTCATTATTTTAGACATAGGATTAGTTTTAGAAATCTAGGGTCGGCCATGCTAGGGGCATCCCATCTCTCTTTCTCTTTGTGTTTTACCTATTGAACTCTATTCTTTGTTAATGAAAAATCAGATTGAGATTGAGGAATAACTTGGCTAAACAATTCTTCGGTCATTCAGTCCAAAAACTCTCTTATTATCATTGCAATCAAACATCCAATCATTCATCAATCAAACACCAAGCGAATTCAATCTGTCTCGCAAACCTAATTGACAACAGCATGTGTCTAGAATTAGGGCACCGAGCCATCTCGAGTTCTACTCGTGCGTTTCCGCTCAATTTTGGAGGGTATCAACTAGACTTTTATTTGATCTTGATTTTGGCTTTGGAATCTCTCCAATTCCTACATATGTGCAACGAGACCGACTTCACCAAAGACAAGACCAAAATCAGAGATTTCTTGTGTGCTAAGTCTCGCTCTTTCTCTTTAAGTTCGAGGGAAATCAAGTGAAATCACACCGGTTGCTGATCTACATGGCGACAACGACCAAATGGTCTAAGGACTGGGAGGAGAAAAAATAACTTTAGTTTAAAATTAAATGAAGTTCATTTATTTTTTAGTCTTTTGAAATTAAAAAAAAATCATTTTTTGAATTTTAATCTAAATATTTTTAGTCTTTTTTATTTAAAAAAAAAGATAAATAAATAATTAAAATGTCCAAATTAGACACGCGCTACTATTTGAAAAAAAAGTGATGTATTTTTGGTAATTCAAATTTTTATTCTTGTGCTTTTAAAAAAGCGCATGATATTATATTGCAACATTATATATCAAATACAAATACTGTCAGACATAATTATGATTATTATATAAGAAAAGAAATCACAAATTATATATGCAAAATTATTGTTGATAATATTCAGGAGTTATATGTACTAAGTTTGGACTCTTGACCTACACGTATGATCTGATCATAGTATCATACAAAACCCATATATATATATATATATATATATGATGATAGCTTATTGATGCCATATGTAGAAAGTAAACATGAGGTTGAGATGGACATTAATATGTAGTTGCGTTGTTAATTAGACATAGGGTTGGCAGATGGGTGAGTGGTAGTGGGAGTTGGAGCGTGTGATTGGGGCTCCCCTGAAGCAATTCTGTCCCTCTGTTGGTCGGCCAGCTTCTCTCTTGTTTTGTGCCCCACTTCCTCGGCTGCTTTGGCGACCCGGTTGTAGGCGCCGGTGGCCCACGTGGCCCCGGTTAGAACGTAGCGGTTCTTCATGATGGCGGAGCTGGCGTGGCTGACCCTCTGCTCCGCCGCGGCTAAAGCGGACTTGGTTTTCTCCTTGACCTGGTACTTGTCGTCCACCTCCTTCATCTTGTCGTTCACGAGGGTGCTCCCCGCGCTCATCTTCTCGCTCAGCCCCATCTTCTGGTCTATCGAGGCCATCTTGGCGGATGCTGCGGACACCAGCTGGTGCTTCTCGTCCAGCGCCTTCGCCTTGTTGGCCGCGTCTTTGCCCAGAATAAACCCTTTGGCTAACATCGTAGAGACCACGTCCTCAGCCTTATGCACAACAGATCCCGAACCCGAACCCGAACCCGAACCCGAACCCTCACTGCTGCTATCATTAATTGCATCTGCTTCTTCCTTCTGTACCGCGGGAGATGAGGCGGTGACCGGCGGCTTGAAGTCTGGTGCAAGAGCTATGGTGATGGGTTGATCACCTATGGTTGCACCCTAATAAAACGCGCGTAATAAAAAAAAGATAGCGCGCGCGCGCACGTAAACTTTGATATATAAGCTAGACAACGCAATATAGTATATATATACAGATGGCGCGCGCGTACAACGTACCCTTTGACTTGGAAAGTTTTGTAATTATATATACCAACTCTCTTAGCTTAGCTTGTTGATAAATCAAATCAAAGGAAACATGCATGTCTAACAATGTACGTACAGTACAGTACCGTATATATGTTCCAGAATAATGATAAATTTGAGTAGAATCTACAACGACACGTACTCTAGGTGCAAATTAAAGAGAGACTGGATGTTTAATTTAGGATTCATCAATTAAGTACTCATGTTTTACCATCCATCTATATATAGCTTAATCTCATGGCCGGATAGATCGATATCCATACAAGAGAATAAAGATGAACCAGCTGGTCGAGCCTCTCAGTCATGCACGTACATTTGGTTCGACATATTTAACGTCTTTAATTAATTCTAAAGGACGTACGTATACGTACGTACGGAGAAATTAAAGAACCTCTAAAATGAAAGATCCTAAAACATAGAAAGATACCAAATCTTCTTGGCTCTTATATAACAGAGAAATGGCAAGTGGATTACCGATAGAAGAGCAGCAGTTTCCGCCCCTTGGGCATCTTTGAAGCTAACATAAGCAATTTGAGACTGCTCATTCTCGCTGCATATATGTATTAAACAATTTTGTTATAGGATTCAATTCAATATATACATTACAAAAATTGAATTGACGGGTCATGGTATGCATATCAACTAATGTGTAAATGAGCATATAACAAATTAATGTGAATTCGTGAACATCAAGTTTACTAACTATACAGAGAATTAATTAGGATTCCTTTTCACCGTACCAAATCTTTGCCAAGTGTCATAGAAGGTACCAATATATATATCTTTTAAAACCCAACATCTTTTCTGATCAATAATACTGCGTATGTTTTGTAAGATGGAGAACATTTGTACTCCACCAATAATTCGTGGAATTTAATGAAATTTATTGTATCTTGCTATCTCGATCTCCATGAGTTTCTATGAAACAAAATTTTCTCTAGTGTGTATTCATGGGCACACTCTAAGAACTCATTTTTTATCAATTATTTAGTTAGTCACTAGTTTAATCTTGTTTGCTAAGGGTTTATTAATTCTCTATTAGGAAATATTTTGAAGATAAATTTCCTATTTAAGCTTGTTAGCATGTGTCCATGGGTACACACTAGAAAAATCGATTAATAAATAGATAAATATTATCTACTGTCCTAATCTAGGCTTTGGCCACAATCTTTTTTATTTATAAATATTTTATTTTTGTATTAGTTTCGATAAACGTATAATAAAATTATTTTACTATTTTTTCATCGCTCACACTTTTTTAATAAATTACACACATATCTATTAAAACTATTTTTTTCTTACAAAATCATACTTTTCAACTATATATTAACAAAAAACTTTTTATAAATTCTTTATAAATACTTTAATAAACAAACCCCTAATTGAGGGTCGAACTTTTCATAAAACTAATATTAAAAAACATCATTCAGGATATGCAGAAGTGCAGAACGACCCTATATATATATAGTCATGTAGATCGAAGACAGCGAACCTGTGCATCTCAACATGTTCTATTTGACCAGAATAGGAGAAAAACTCCTTGATGTCGTTCTCAGATGCACCGTGCGACACATTGCAAGCCTTTATACTTTTGGTCTATAAAAAAAGGTAAGAATGTAATATTGATTATTTAGTCAAATTTTGCAAGGATCATATATATGTAGTCTACATACATCAATCAAGTTCTCTTTTCGAAGCCACATACCAATTACTATTCTTAACATTCGAAAGAAAGAACTATAACATTTAGTATATCTCAAGGCCGGGTATGCTCACTTAAAAAGACAACATTTGAATATGAAATGCAATTATAACTATCAAGCATATTATTTAACAAAGGCTAAAAAAAAACCAAGTACACGTAAATTAACTTGTTGCTAACTTTTTTTTTTGGGTCTGAAATTAACTTGTTGCTAACTGAAATGAGCAAAGGAATGCAAGATCCAATTGTATGGTGTCATTTCCCATAGTAAACACAGGTTCAAAAAATCCATTAGTAGTTTCCTGAATGAATATCCACAAGATAAATAAACAAAAGTTATAAGAACGATATGTCATAAATAAACAACAAAAGACAACTAAGTGCTGCGAAGGAATTGATGATATGTCATTGTGAGATTAAAATCCTTCTGAAACCCTAAGTTGAGATAAAAGATAAAAAATAGGAACATAAAATTGGTTAAACGCACAAAATCTAGCCGACAAACTATAGTATATAAATCATATGTAACGGCTGTGACAAGTGAAAGTTCGCACATGATCTCATCCTTTTTTATTTTGTTGATTACGTAATAATGGTAAGTGCCAATTCATCCTAATCGTAATTCATCAAAAGGACATGATTTTTTGTTCATTTTTAGAGAGATTTGAATTTCATTGTAACGACTACAATGAAATTCAAGATGAGAGAACGATACTAACCGACATGGAGAAGAATTCCAAATTTTATTGAGATCAAAGAGCAAAAATTGAAGAAGAAAATTGAGAATATGAGGAAAATCAATAATCTCAACGTTTAAATATAAAGGGAGAATGTTATATTTATCGGAGGGTTTTCTCCATTTTTAGGCAATTGTTTGAGAAAAGGAGTCCATCTCGGGATAAACTTCTCTTCTGCGGTTGCCAATAATTTGTCCATTCCTTTTTGCAAGCCGTAGACATCGTGTACGTGGTTCTTCATTTATTAATTGATGAAATTAATTAATTCATTATTCTGTTTCTTTCTTAATTTTTTATTTTTAAGCTTTAAAGTGTTTAGGTCATATTTATTAAGCAATTTTTAAAACTCTCAAATTCATTTCTACCATTACCATATTACCATTGTACTATATTTTTCAAGGATCCAAAATAACATTTTTTCCTTTCACATCAAATTACAACATACTCATCATAATAAATTATAAATATATCCTTTATATAAAATGAATGAGAAGAAATTGGCCACAAAATCCCTTTCGATTTATGTTGTAACTCTGGTCTCCAAAATTTCTAATATCGCTTACGTAAAAATATCTCTGAACTTTTACTCTCACGTCTCCATTTAGTGTATTTAAGACTATATTACCTCTTTTTATTGCGCTGCCGTTCTCTAAAGTTGGTTTCACCACATCCTCCAACTTTAACCCTAGAAAATTAAGACAGATCCTATATACACGCAAGTTTTTAGCTTTACATATGCGGTTTAGTGCGTCAAAAATAGGCGTGTAGGAATAAAGATATTGTTTGACAAAAATGTGATAAAATTAGTACGCCAAAACAAAGCGTACCAAAAATAGGGTAGAGATTTGACACGCCAAAATATAGCGTACCAGACGTATGGGCCTTGAATAACTGACCCAATTAATAGCCCATTTGTCGCGCCCGGAAATGGCGCACCAAATTGAAGCCCAATTGGCACGCCATCAGTCGGCGCACCAATTTGGCACCAAATTGTTGTTCTTCTATACATTAAATTCATTCATTTATTTTATTTAAGTTTATGATAAAGGGAACATATCATAATTTGTAAACAAAATAAGGAAAATTTCAATTGGTATATATAATTTCGGTTGGTGTCACATGTATTAATTTTAACTATACGATATAACCATAATGCAAAACTATAGTATATAACTATACGGTATAACAATAGTATATAACTATACGATATAACCATAGTATACAACTATACGATATAACCATAGTATGTAACTATACGTACACGATATAACTATAGTATATAGGTGTATAACTATACGATATAACCATAGTTATAACTATAGAATATAACAATAGTATATAACTATACGATATAACCATAGAATATAAATATATGTTATGACAATAGTATATAACTATACGATAAAACAATAATATATAACTATACGATATAACTTAGTATTTAAATATATGATATAACAATAGTGTATAACTATACGATATAACCATAGTATATAACTATACGATATGACAATAGTATATAACTATACGATATAACCATAGTATATAAATATACGATATAACCATAGTATATAAATATATGATATGACAATAGTATATAACTATACGATATAACCATAGTATATAATTAACTATACGATATAACAAAAATATTTAACTATACGACATAACTATAATATATAACTATATGATATAACAATAGTGTATAACTATACGATATAACCATAGTATATAACTATACGATATGACAATAGTATATACCTATACGATATAACCATAGTATATAACTATACGATGTAACAATAATATATAACTATATGATATAGGTATAGTGTATAACTATACGATATAACCATAGTATATAACTATACGATATGACAATAGTATATACATATACGATATAACCATAGTATATAACTATACGATGTAAAAATAATATATAACTATAGTATATAACTAATATGATATAACAATAGTGTATAACTATACGATATAACAATAGTATATAACTATACGATATGACAATAGTATATAACTATATGATATAAACATAGTATATAACTATAATATATAACTATATGATATGACAATAGTATATAACTATACGATATAAACATAGTATATAACTATACGATATAACAATAGTATATAACTATAAGATATAACCATAATATATAACTATAGTATATACTATAGGATATAACAATAGTATATAACTATATGATATAAACATAGTATATAACTATACGATATAACAATAGTTATAACTATACGATATAACTATATGATATAAACATAGTATATAACTATACGATATAACCTTAGTATATAAATGATATGACAATAGTATATAACTATACGATATAACCATAATATATAACAATAGTATATATCTATATGATATAACCATAATATATAACTATAGTATATACTATACGATATAACAATAGTATATAAATATATGATATAATAATAGTATATAACTATACGATATAACCATAGTATGTAACTATACGATATAACTATAGTATATAGGTGTATAACTATACGATATAACCATAGTTATAACTATAGAATATAACAATAGTATATAACTATACGATATAACCATAGAATACAAATATATGTTATGACAATAGTATATAACTATAGTATATAACTATAGTATATAACTATACGATATAACAATAGTATATAACTATACGATATAACCATGGAATATAAATATACGATATAACCATAGTATGTAACTATACGATATAACTATAGTATATAGGTGTATAACTATACGATATAACCATAGTTATAACTATAGAATATAACAATAGTATATAACTATAGGATATAACCATAGAATATAACTATACGATATAACAATAGTATATAACTATACGATATAACCATGGAATATAAATATATGTTATGACAATAGTATATAACTATACGATATAACCATGGAATATAAATATATGTTATGACAATAGTATATAACTATACGATATAACTATAGTATATAACTATACGATATAACAATAATATATAACTATACGGTATAACTTTAGTATATAAATATATGATATAACAATAGTGTATAACTATACGATATAACCATAGTATATAACTATACGATATGACAATAGTATATAACTATACGATATAACCATAGTATATAAATATATGATATGACAATAGTATATAACTATACGATATAACCATAGTATATAACTATACGATATAACAATAATATTCAATTATACGACATAACTATAGTATATAACTATATGATATAACAATAGTGTATAACTATGCGATATATCCATAGTATATAACTATACGATATAACCATAGTATATAACTATACGATATAACCATAGTATGTAACTATACGATGTAATAATAAAATATAACTATATGATATAGCAATAGTGTATAACTATACGATATAACCATAGTATATAACTATTCGATATGACAATAGTATATAACTATACGATATAACCATAGTATAAAACTATACGATATAACTATATTATATAAATATACAATATAACAATAATATATATACGATATAACCATAGTATATAACTATACAATATAACCATAGTATATAACTATACAATATAACCATAGTATATAACTATAGTATATAATGATACGATATAATAATCGTATATAAATATACAATATAACAATAGTATATAACTATATAATATGACAATAGTATATAACTATACGATATGACAATAGTATATGACTATACGATATCACCATAGTATATTACTATACGATATAACAATAATATATAAATATACGATATAACTATAGTATATAACTATATGATATAACAATAGTGTATAACTATACGATATAACCATAGTATATAACTATACGATATGACAATAGTATATAACTATACGATATGACAATAGTATATAACTATACGATTTGATAATAGTATATGACTATACAATATGACAATAGTATATGACTATACGATATAACCATATTATATAACTATACGATATAACAATAATATATAAATATACGATATAACTATAGTATATAACTATATGATATAACAATAGTGTATAACTATACAATATAACCATAGTATATAACTACACGATATGACAATAGTATATAACTATACGATATGACAATAGTATATAACTATAATATATAACTATACGATATAATAATAGTATATAACTATACGATATAACCATAGTATATAATTATAAAATATAACAATAGTTATAACTATACGATATACCAATAGTATATAACTATATGACATAACCATAGTACGTATATAACTATACGATATAACAATAGATATAACTATACGATATGACAATAATATATAACTATACGATATAACCATTATATATAACTATATGACATAACAATTGAAATACCCCAAAGGTTATAATTATGGCAAAATGGTAAATAAAATTTTTGGATCCCTTAAAAATCAAAAGGGGGAAAAGAAATCAGAAATTGGGGCATAAAACCCCTTCGGTCTTCTTCGTTCAGAGCGACCTTGCCTTCTTCTCCATGTGAGCTGCTCGTTCCCGCCTATGGACACCACCTCTGAATCCTGCCGGTCGCCACCTTCCCTCCTTGGTTCGGGTCGCAACGAGCTGGTGCGAGCCGCGGAGAATGGTGAGCTCAACCCAGCAACCCAGATCCCGCGAGAGCTGCGGTTGTTCGTCGCTGTTGCGGTTCGCCGCCGCTACTGTTCGTTCCGGCGAGGAGCCACGAGCTGCTGCCGTGCCGCCGCCTCTGCTGTGTAGTTGTTGTTGTTGTCGCGTGTTGCTGCTGCTGTTGTGCCCTTCTGCCGCTGCTGCTGTTGCACTTCCGGCGACGAGGAGCCAGTCCCGACGACGAAGACACCTCCGGCGAGATTTGGATGAATTGCAGGGGGCGGTGGACAGCCATAAATTCTGTTTTGGGCTGAGCTTGTGATTTTGGGAATTTGGGGTTGAATTTGGATGTGATTTGGCCTAATTAATTAGGTTCGTTCGAGTTGGTTGGAGATCCCTGAGGTCGTGGTTGTCGAGTTTGAGGCAAGATAAATCTTGCTAACCCTTCGTATATTTTATAAAATTACTTTTGTCCCTATATTGATTCAGTAATTGATTTAGCCTTGCCTGAGTAAATTAATTTGGACTATTAGCTGTGAATTTGCTTGGTTGAATATGTGTGTGCGTGTGTTTGAGTAATTGTCTCTTGTCGGATATTGGTTGTAACTGCTGGTTGCCGTTGATTGTTGTGGATCGATTGATTGTGTGAGTAATCAGTGGTTCTGTGATTGGATATTTATTGTTTGTTTGGTTGTTGTTTTGTTGACGGATATCGGTTATGTGTTTTGTTATTATTTATGTGCTGGGTTATTGGTTTTGTGCGGAACCTAGTTGGATGGTTGGTTGTTGTTGCCTCGTATCGTGTGCAATTAAATGTTGACGTGGTAGTCAATTGTGACTAAATGTGATTGATTGTTGTTGATAGTGTTTGTTGACACTTGTGTGTGTGTGTTGGGTTGTGTATGTCGACACCTGTGTGTGTTGGCGGTTGTGTGTTAAATTGTGTGCGTGCCGGCAGTTGTATGCTGGGATTGTGCGTTTGTGTGTGAATGTGTGTATGCTGGGATTGACTGATGTGGATTGATTGTTGTTGTTTGATTGTGGCGGATTGATTGTTATGGATTGATTGTTGTGGATTGATTGTCGTGGATTGATTGGATTATTGATTTTAAAGTTTCTTGGTTGAATATATATATATATGTGTGAAAATGTGTTAATAGAGGTCGTGTGTAATAATTGATTGGTTGTCGGTGTGGTGGTTGGATTGTTGTTAATTGGAGGTCGATGGGCCAAGGGTTGGAATGGATTTCACCCAACCGCGTAGGGTATACAAGGTATACGCCTACGTCGTTAAGGGCCAAGGATTTGAAAGGGATTTCACCAAACCGCGTAGGGTATACAAGGTATACACTTACGTCGTTAAGGGCCGAAGGTAGGAATGGATTCCACCAAACCGCGTAGGGTTTACGCCTACGTCGTTAAGGGCCAAGGGTTGAAATTGAATTGGAGGTCGAAGGGCCAGGTGATGATAGACTCACCAAACCGCGCAGGGTATACAAGGTATACGCCTACGTCGTTAAGGGCCAAGGGTTGGAATGGATTGGAGGTTGAATTGGAGATGTGTTGGAGTCGTTTGTGTTTCAGTGTTGAGTTATATTATTGTTTGATTACAATTGGTTGATTGTTGTGATATCTATTATGTGTTGAATGTTGGTTGCGAACTGATTAAGTGATTTTGTGTTAAATGTTGGTTGTGTACCTGAGTAAGTGATTTTGTGATGATATTGACTGTGCGCTTGATTAAGTGGTTGTGTTGGCGAATATTGATTGTGTGTTTTGGTTATTGGTTTTATGTTGGATATTGATTATTGGCTAGTGACTTATCGTTCAATATTAGTTCTTTATGAGTTGGATTTCTGTTGGTATGGTTGTTTATGGTAACTAGTGGATTATGAAGGTTGGTTGCGTTGATTGTTATTAGTTGTGGTTGTGGGTCATTGTTGGCCATTGGTTGTGGTTGTGAATTTACGTGTGCTATAGTGATTGATTGTAACTAATCAAGGTTGTGAACCTGAGTTGATTGAAAGTTGAATTGAACATATTAGCATAGTGAAGAACTGAATAAAGATGAGAAATGAATTGTTATGTGATAATGTGCGTATAGGTTTGAGATGTGGTTGGTTGGTCGAAGTGATATTGGTTAAGTATAGTTATATATATATATATTGTGTGTGGTAGGTTGTTGTTTGACATGATTGGATTGTCGTGACAATGCTATGTGTTTTTAAACTGTTTTGGCTTGAGGAGTCTTGCCAGTCTTTCAAAAGACTGACCAGCTTCGGTTTACGTGCCGCGGTTGGCTGGGGTATCGGGTTCCCCAGTCAATCTGGCTTTGCAGATTTAGCGCCAGCAAGGAGGATCCTGATCACCGTCGGTTTTGGGTCGAAGGCTCTACTTTTGGTTTTGGACCTTGAAGTGGTCGAACTTGTTGTATTGGTTTCTGGTTTGTAAATTGTTGTATTTTTTGCACGTTAAGTTTGATTGTGATTTCAAACTCTGGACATGTTTCACAGGTTTTCCGCTGTGCTGCTTTTGATATTATATATATGGGTTATGTTTTGCATTTTTTTTTCTTTTCACCCGCCTTATAATCCTTTCGGATTATGGCACTGTAGCACCACTGGCCTGGGAGTGTTACAACAATAGTATATAACTATACGATATAACAATAGTATATAACTATACGATATAACACTATTATATAACTATACGATATAACAATAGTATATAACTATATGATATAACCATAGTATATAACTATACGATATAACAATAGTTATAACTATACGATATAACAATAGTATATAACTATAATATATAACCATAATATATAATGATACGATATAACAATAATATATAAATATACGATATAACAATAGCATATAACTATATGATATAACCATAGTATATAACTATATGATATAACTATAATATATAGCTATAGTATATAACTATACGATATAACAATAGTTATAACTATACAATATAACAATAGTATATAACTATACGATATAACAATAGTTATAACTATACAATATAACAATAGTATATAACTATATGATATAACCATAATGTATAGTTATAGTATATAAATATGCGATATAACAATAATTTATTTCATAAATATTTTAACAGTTCAGATTTTTTTTTGTGTTGATGAACTCGAGCACTTGTAAAACCTATTCCATCAATCAACTCTTTTGTTTTTCTCTTGTGGTGCAAATACTTTTTGGGATATTAATCTTGAATGCTTCATGTGGCCACTCGATATGTCAAAAACCGTTCTAATCCGTCCAAATCCGCACGAAAACTGTAATAACTAGATCCGACCAACCCAAAAATTTGAACGACTCGATTGGCTCGATCAATTTAATTAAAAAGACGATGATAACAAACTAAAATGTATTTTTCGTCCAAATACATGGTGTAATTTTTCCCAATATGAGTTTGTTTTGATATGACGTACACGATTTTTAATGTAATATTAGTACATAACACTTATCATTTTTTGTTCATTTTAATTTTCTAAAACAAAAGTAGTTTAGTATTTTTATTATTGGTTTGCTGAATTTATAACACTATAGAGATATTGTTCAAATAGCGTATTTTGTATATCGTATTCATACAACATAACTCTTAAAATTGTTTATATACATTAAATATAAAATTTATATATTCATATACTGATACTACTAGACTTGTCAAAAACCGACCCGACCCGAAAACTCGATTTTTTTGGGTCGAGACTCGACCCGAAAGTCACTGGGTCAAGAAGGACCTGAACCCGAAGCACCCGAACTCAAACCCGAAGGACCCGACCCAAATAGTGAATCTGAGCTTGAGGGACCCCGTTATTTCATATATTTAATTTCATTTATATTAAATATTTTAAAATACTTTTTTCATGAATTATATAATATTATTTTTTAATATAATATTTTTTATTAAATTTAAAAATCATAATATCTATCATAAAAAAATGGGCGCCCTCGACCCGCTGGGTCAATCCGAACCCGACTCGAAAATTTTAACGGACTCGATCAACCCGTACCCGAACCCGATTTGACCCGACCCAACCAAGTTGATAGGTCTAGATACTACCTATACAAATAAATTGTTTTAATTCTAATTGTAAATTTAGGTATTATCAAAGAATTTGTTTGTTTTTTTCTTAAGCAGCAATAAAAAAATTATGTGGATATGTAAACCTATTGTGTAGTGTATAAGATAATAAATTAATAACTAAACAAAAAAAGAAAAAGAAAATGAAGAAGCTAAGTCCCCAAAAACAGAAAATGAAGAAAATGATATTTGTGTGGATCCTTGGTGCGCCATTTTATGGCGCGCCAAATGGGTCGCTTTTTTTGGGCGCACCGGTGCGCCTAATTCAGACGTGTTAGTCTGGTGCGCCTTAGTCCGGCGTATCACTTTTATGAGTATTTTTCTTATTTCTTCCTGTTTTACCCCTTACACGCTTAACTTTGGCGTATCAAAACGCACGCCTATTTTTGGCGCACCAATGTGCGTGCAAAAAGATAAAAAAAATTGCGTGTATATAACGCCCTCAAAAATTAATTAGCCATGAGAATCCTGATCGATTCTTCTACAAATTCAAACCTCACGCCTATCTTCAAATTACTTTGATCAATCGTGAGTGATAAAGTAAACTTCAATAACATTGTAAATATGTAGTCTGGAAAACAATTGCGAAAGTATATATAATTATCTAGTAGTTGGGTTGCCAATACAATTGTCCACATTTCCACATCTGCAGGTGTTATATTTGATAATATTCAGTAAATTTGGCGATCAAACAAAAATGCTAAATATGACTCTTATATAAACAAAGCTAAACTTACTATTGTATATTAAAATACGATTTCATCGTATCTTTGACATTCAAGTGTTCTCATTGCAGAATTCCGATTTTGCGTAGACGACGTGGTCAACACTCCAGGACGTCTCGGATTCGATCTCCTTTCGCTTCCTCCTTCACCTGGAACTCTTCGCGCAACCGCATACTTAGACGTGATGGACAACAACATATCCGGTTTTCTTCTCCGGTGCGAAACTAAAACTACTCGGGAAAAGGCTTCCCCGGGAGAAGATTCTCTAATTCCCAAGTCAGAAAACGATTCGAACCGGATGAATAAGAGAAAAGGATGAGAAAGACATGAGAACAAGAGGGCAAGGATCGGCACAAGTCGGCGAGAGAGAATGAAGTTTTTCCCCGCCGTCGCTACTTGCCAAATTCGGACCCTAGGGATTGGTGAAGAAGAATTATTGCTGAAAGAAGATCCCCTTCTTTTCCCTTTTTGGAGGCATTTATAACCTTCATGAGGTGGTGTCTTGGCTGCTTTCTCAAGTGGGCTGGCCCAAGAGTCTTTTGTGGGCTTCTCAAGATGGATGGGGAACACGAGACCCCACAACCAGCCCCCCAAGTCCTTCGCTTCACGAAATTTGGAAGCAAAGACTTGGTTCATGTGCCCCGTGAACGTCTTTGCCTCTTCTTGTCTACGCGGATGAAGATTTTATTCCTCCGCGATGAGCGAGAGCATCAAACGTTTCAGCTTCATCATTTTTAAATTTCAAAAAATTCAAAGTTTTCATAACCGTTGGCGCCTCCCCTCCCCCCATTTTTCCTCCTATTTTTTTGTAACGTTTCGACATCCCGCTCTCTAAGGAAATTTGCCTATAAAACAAGAGAGGGGGGACTATCGATCTTTCTTATTCTTTATTGTTTTCTCCTCCGGTGCCCTAGGAATTAATCACTGACAGATCACAACGCAGAGGTAAACTCTTTCTTCCTTTCTCTGTTATCCTCTGTTGTTTCAATTCCTTTTCTTCTACCAACTCGCTTCACCTTTTACTGGAGCGTGATCTTCTTTGATTCTGGGCTTTCTTCAGTGGCACCCATAGTACACATATTTTCGTCTTCAACTCTTGCTTTTATGGTTCTTCGTTGAGATTTAATAGTCGGTCCTTTCAATTAGCACGAAGCTCTGGTTTTGGGGAGCAAATTTCTCGTATTCGTGAGTTGCCTTAACTGAGGAATTTTCTCCTCTTTTCTTTGTCTATTTTGCAGAATTCGGGCTTAAATTGCTTCTTTCATGGGCATTAATGAATAAGCGTACCACAATTATGAGTGATATTGAGCAGTCGGATGGCCTTTCTTCTTCAGCCCCGCTCATTCTTCGCACTAAGCTTCGACATGATAAACGTCTCACAAATGTTCTAGCGGAGGGTGGGGCGAATGCTTCCTCTTCGCATGAAGAATCTCCTCCCGCACAGGAGAGACCTGTGCGAGTGTTGCCCAGCAAGCTAAAGCCCAGGATTGTGAGGGAACCAATGAAGCGACTATCCTTTATAAAAGAAAGTCGATATAGAGAGGGTCTCGGGGAAGAGTCGTGTCTAACTTATACGGACTTGCGCTGGATTGCCAGCAAATTTCCATTTTCTAAGGGGACCTACTTGGCCTTACCGGCGAAGAGAGCTCATTCCTTCCACTCATTTCCCAATTTCATGGCAGTAAGTCTCCCGGCTTTGCAAGATGGGTTTCACTTTCTAGTTGCACCCTTATTCAAAGAGTTTTTGAATGCACTTGGGGTGAGCCCTATCTAACTTCACCCTAACGCCTGGAGGGGTTTGAGTTGCTTTTACATTCAATGTATAGAGATGGGCATTACCCCCACCTTCGACCTCTTAACCATACTTTTCTCTTCGCGAACATTATCTGGGGAGTACTGGTCCTTGAAGGCCTTGTATACACAGAAAATTGCTAAACCTTCGTGATTGGATAAATGGAAGGAACGTCGGTTTCTAGTTAGGCTTAGGGAAAACCCTGGAGTGCTTACTCTTCTGCACCCCAGAGTGCCCTTATCGAGCAAGGTGTCTGAAAAGAAGAAACCGGATGAGAAGAGGAGTCTTATAAATAAGTTTGAGCGAAAAGACCTCTCCGACTTCGATGACTATGTGAGTCACACAAAGCTTGAGGCGACATGGCTAAGTTCGACTCATCCGCCTGGCGGTGAGGGCCTACCCTGGAGTTGGCGTTGGGGCCAAATTGATATTATTTTAGCCTTTCTTAAAAATATTTTAAGACCAAAAAATACCATAACGTATATTAATACGTTCGGAAGATTGTTACAGAGATTAAAGAAGTTACAGAAATTCCAAATACGCCAAACGCGTCTTGCTTACAGAACGAGGGTTGGGAAAATTACCCAAATACCCTTACTGAAATTGAGGGGCATTACACAACCCTTCCCGACTAGGATCTAGCTTGCCACCTTCTCTCTTGCGGAGGACTAGATCGCCCCTCGCGAAGCCTCTGGGCTTTACTCCTTTGTTGTAATAGACTGCTATGCACCGTTTGTATTCCTTCTCGTGGATTTCAGCCATCTCTCGTAGCTCTTCGCGGAGTTGCAGTTGTAGTTTCATCTTCTCCGCGTTATCCTCCTCATCGTAGTGCAAGATCCGTTCGCTAGGGAATAGGTGTTCGACGAGAACTACTGTCTACGCCCCCGTATGTGAGAGCGAAGGGTGTCTCATCCGTGCCCCTTTTTGAGGTGGTTCTGTTAGCCCACATCACTAGTGGTAACACTTCAACTCACCTGCCTTCAGCTCTTGTCAGCCGCCTCTTTAAGCCGTTCAATATCTTCCCGTTGGTATTTTCCACCTGCCCACTTGTCCGCATATGGGATTTGAAATTTATCCAACCATACCTTATCATAATTCGTGTTAAAATATTAATTTATTTCTAGCAATATTTACAGAATATTTTACGGGCGTAGAAATTCATCCAGCCATACCGTAATTTGAGTTAAAACGCTATTTTTAGCAACTTTATAAGAAGTTTTACGGGTGGAGAAATTAATACAATTGTATCATAATTCGTGTTAAAATACTAATTTAAAGCATTATTTACAACATTTTTACTGTGTGAAAATTTACATACGAATTAAAATACTTATTTTTTGTTACGCTTTACAACATGTTTTGATAGATGTAAACACGTATATTAACGTGTCAGAATTTGTATAAACTACAGTTTTTACAACTATTTACAATATATTTTAAAAGTGTATATATGTATATAAAATTTTATATGTAATCTTATCGTTATTGAAAAATTAAATTCAAGTCTTAACCGTGCCTAAGACACACACTAGTTTGAATTGTTATCAATTCGAATTGTCACCAACTAGTTTTGATGACAATTTGAATCGTCATCAATTCGAATCATCACCAACTAGTTTAATGACAATTCAAATCATCACAAAAATATTTCACAAAAAATCCGTCACAGAAAATATGTCACAAAACTTCTGTCACCATCCGCGGTCAACGTTGGTCAAAAGGAAGGAGGAGGGGGAGAAAGTCATGTATTTAATAAAAAGACTTCGGGGAAGAGTCATATAATTTGATGGTTGAAAAAGTAAATATTTACCGAAATCATCTAATATTAAATTCTATTATTTGAAGTAAATTTTTTCTGGGGTGATTTTGGAAACTAACCCTCTAAGGGGTGTCTAATTAGGCTAATGACCTTAAAACTAATAAAATTAGTTGCATGACCCCATAAGCCTTGATGACTTATTTCACTTTGATAACAAATTTCGCTTTGATGACAGATTTTACTTTGATGACAGATTTCGCTTTGATGACAGATTTCGCTTTGAAGACAAATTTCGCTTTGATGACATGTTTCCCTTTGTTGACAGATTTTGCTTCGATGACAAATTTGGCTTTGATGACATATTTCGTTTTGATGACAGATTTTGCTTCGATGACAGATTTTACTTGGATGACAAGAATTATTTCAATGACAAATTTTGCTTGGATGACAAACTTCGCTTCAATGACAAATTTTGTTTCGATGAAAGATTTTGCTTCGATGACAGATTTCGTTTCGATGACATATTTCATTTTGATGACAGATTTCGTTTCGATGTCAGATTTCGTCAAAGTGTCACCACCACTAGTTGGTGACGAATTTTATCATCAACTTGGTGACGAATTTCTGTCATCAACTTGGTGACGAATTTTTATCACCATAATTGGTGACAAAGGTTGAAATGCCCCAAAATGAGGCCATATGGAATTAGTATTGTTACGCTAGTCATATATATAAAACATGCACTTGGTTGTCTAAGTTTATATTACTCATGTATGATAAACCAATTAGCAAGATATCTACAATTCCTACAAAGTGAATAATTCGACTAGTCAGTAGTCATCAAACAGTTAGAGTGTGACATTTTGACCATGTAGCCTGAGGCATACATATATTCATGATCATGAGCCTTAATTACATGTCAACACATGATGAGGTTTGTAAAGATGGATGTAAGACTAGTTTTGACTATCTTATTAAGCTATCTTTCGAAGACACTTCATCTTCAGGGAAGTTTGCGGCAGAACTCTCAAGCTCGCCAATGCAAATGACTTTCATCATCATCTTCAGTATTCATCTGTGTCCAACAACTTCAAATTCTTCCTTTGCATCTTTTCCTACAACAAAATCAAGATAATATCATCGTTGTTTTGGGGCGAAAAGATCTAACCGACCTAGATTGCCTTAAGCAGGGCAACTAGACAATTATAAGATAGATTGTATTCGAAAGATCCAAATCAAGAAAAGAACTAGACCAAATAAGAATAATTAGAAAAAAGTAGAGCTTATCTCCCTCGAACTATAGATCGATCGAGCAAGATAATTTGAATGTCGGTCGCTTCAATATTATTGAGAAGAATCGGACTTGTAACTAGGGCACTAGAGTCGTAGAACAATATCAGAGAGTGAGTAGTATTGATTGTGATTGTTTTGGGGCAAAAAGATCGGACGACCTAAATCGCCTTAGACGGGGTAACTAGTCGATCGGGTGATAGAAAACAATCCAAACCAAGCAAATAATTGACAAGCAAAGAGTAAATGTAGAATAGCGAGATGATTTTATTAGATAATGTATTGATCGGATCGAATCGAGATACAACTTATCATAGTTTAGACCGAGTGGTCGTGTAGGACTCGACTGATGACTTTTAGGTGGCGACCAGTGGAGAGTAAGCGCAGATGATTGCTAGAGAGCTAGGCGGGGAGCGTAAGTGTTGTTCTGATCTGTTTTTGAGCCAGAATGCTTGTGTCCCTAGCGTTAATGTGTTCGTATCTTCTTATCTTCTTCGTCGTCCAAATATGGTAAGTTCTTTTCCATTGTGACCGTTTGTGTTTTTCTAATATCTTTGTCTTTAATGCCGGGAGCAATGGCAAGGATTATGCCATTTAATTGCTGCAATTATGGTGGTATGAATGCTGTGGACGTTGCGTGATCTGGGCATTAAATGTATGGCGAGATTCTCGCGATCCTGTCGGAGGGCATTCGACCAGAGAAGTCTTGTCGCCTCCTCTGGGCCTTCTCCTTTATTCTTCCGATTTGCAATGGGCTTGGGCTTGATTCACTTGACCCATCTTCTCCGGGGATGCCAGGCCCAACAATAGCCCCAAGTTGCCTTGGGCTTTCGGTTTAGGCAAGTAAAACGGAATCCGTGGCAACTTCTCTAGACACGATCTCCACCATCCTTTTTTGGCGCGTTTGCTCAGGGCTACGTGGCGCGTGATCGGGGAATGATGCGACGCCTCTGCAAATCTTCAATTCCCTCCATAAATTCAGAGCAGAGGGAATCGATTAGTCTTCATCCCATCTTCCTTTGCAAGTTTCTTCTGGTAAGCTTCTTGATCTCTCTCGCCATAGTTTTATGATTTCTCTACTCATAGCTCTTTGATCTCTCTCTCTTTCCATTCTCGAAATGGTTTCCATCGAGGCTTCTGAGTCGTCGAAGACTCTTTCCGATTCTCGTGAAGGCGAAACTCCTCCTCGTTTCATTTTGAAGGAGTCCGATGCATTGACTAGCACTTTGTCCCAGGCGGAGCTGGATCAAGTTCTCCAAGTCGAAGGCTTTCCACCGGAGACGGTCGCCAGGTTGCCTCATCCAGACGAGAGGGCCGATGCGCATTACGAAGGATGGATTTGCTTCTACGCATACCCGTTTAGAATAGGGCATAAATTTCCTTTCTCTCCCCTTGTCAGGGATTTTTTAGCCACTTTTGCGCTGGCGCCATGTCAAGTAATGCCTCAGGCATGGAGAGTTCTTAGGGTTTTAGACCTTGTGAATGTTCAAACTGGGGCCGATTTTGATTTTGACGCTCTGTGGTATAACTACTTTATTGGGTCGAAGAGTTCCTGTCGCGTTCAGTTGCGTATCCGACATGGTCGGAAGCCCTTGGTGCAGAGCCCTGATGTCAACGACCACGGATGGGGGTCAAAGTTCTTTTTCGTCGAACGTTCTTCTTTGGAGAAGGAGGGAGAGTGTCCATTTTTGTTGACGGAGTGGCGAATCGATAGTATGTATTTGTCTTCTCTTTCGTGTATTTTATGTGTCTTAACTCTTGCCTTAACTTTTCTTTTTTACAGTCCCTGAACCAGAAGATCTAGAAGTGAGTAGCCGGTCGGAAGGTTTGTCGAAGATTGTCCTTGAAATTCCCGCATGTGAAAGAAAGTTTGTGAACGTCAACCTGCTGTCGACGACCCCTGCCTCTCAAGACGACATGTCGAATGTCTCATCGTCTCGTGCAAAAGGTAGATTCTTGACTCTAGGCGTCTTTTACTATTTTTCGTTTTGTCGTGTACTTTAGGATTTTCTCCCTTTCTACTGTTCTATCGTGTTAGGTTCCCCTGGTGCTCGATCGAGTTCTTGTTTGAGGGTGGCGTCAGGGAAAAGCCTGATCGAGCAGAGGAAGGCGGCGGCCAAATCCGCGTCAAGCAAACCGAATCTGGTGGATCTGACGGTTCCAGTCAAGACAGGCTCTAAGAGGAAGGCGAGCGCTCGCCCTGAAGACATCAAGGTGGAGGACGTCCCTAGGAAGAAGAGTGCGACTGCTAAGGGGGTCGGCAAGATCGGTGCCGTCGGACAGTCGATCGCCGACCTTTTTCGCGCTCAGGACCCGACTTTGAAGTCGGAAGTTAAGGATGTCTCCCCTCTAGACTGCATTGGTGAAGCGGGATGCTCCGCGTGGAGGGTGAGTTGCCCTTTGTTCTTGTTTTTATGTTTCTTTTTGCTCGACCGCGTTTCTTGATTGTGTTTTTGGTGTTGTCGTGTGTCTTTCTGTCAGGCCTTCCAATATTTCTTGGGAGCTTACTCCGGTGTTCAGGCGATGCTTGTCAAGGCCGAGGACAGGGCTGCTAGATCAGAGTCTGACCTTGCGTCTTTGAGGACCAAGCTGGAGGGAGCGGAGAGTCACTGCCGTGAGACTGAGCGTCGCCTCACCAGGGAGCTGAAGAGCTGTCAAGAAGAGCTGATCGCAAGTCGGAGGGAGTTTGAAGAGTGCCGATCAGGCATTGAGGAGGAGGTGAAGCGGGCTCAGATTGCCGATGGCCAGATTGCTAGCGATGTCGGGGCCTTTTATGCTATGAAGTCGCGCATCGAGATGATCGAAGAGTTCAACGAGGGCAAGCATGGGCTCTGGGACCTGAAAGCGGAGAAGGAGACTCTGGACTCCATGTACCCAAAGGGCTATCCTGGTCAGGAGCTGTTTTGCTTGGCCGGCGTCGGAGAAGAGGCTGTGGATGAAGGCGCCGATGAGGACGAGGCCCATTCTGGCGATGTCGAGCTGACTGACGAGATATCATCTCTAGAGCCAGCCCCTGCGGAAGGTAATGCCATTGTCCCCGACGTCTGATTTGTTTTCTTCGCGTAAAATGACTTCGTTTTCCCCACCTGTGTGTGGGTTTGAATATTATGTGTTTTGGCGACCCGTCCACCATCACGGGTCGCAGGATATTTCTGAATGATTGTTGGTAAAGTCCTATAGATGTGTAGGCAGACAATGTGTTTTGGCGACCCGTCCACCATTGCGGGTCGCGTTTTATGTATAAAAATGCTTTTATTCCGATGCAATTGCGTTTTTACATATCGAGTCGTATGCTAGTTTGTTTCGTACATGTTCGTCGGACTTCCTAGGAAGTTGTCGACGACGTTTTGTATTTCGTATGTGTCGGTTTCACCCGTGTGCTCCGTCGAGTGGGGTTTCACCGTATGTATGTATGTAGAGCAGGCCTGCGATGTGTTTGTGTATGTGTTAGTCATGACATTATGCCGAGGAGGTAAGCAATATGTTTTATTGCGTAAATGTAATAAGGTGTTGTACCTTATGTTTTGTGTAAGGCAGACGGTGTGCCGACATGCCTGTGTTGTCATCTCTCCGTGTTTCGATCGATCGTGTAATGTAATGTAAGCGCTTTTTTGCGGATGACAGGATCCAATGTAAATGTTGTTCTGCATTTGTGTTTTTTATAAGGAGGAAGTCCTCGCTTAGTGTAAGATGATGACATGTAAAAGGAGATAACGATGTACATGCGATAGCATGCGGTATGTATGCGACAGGTAGCAATGTATATGCGATAGCATGTGATTTGTATGCGACAGATAGCAATGTATATGCGAGGTATAAGATTTGTGTGATGTTTTACCTCATTGGTTCAGAAATGGTAGAGTTTTAGATGTGTTGCGTTCCAACTCCTCGGGATCGGTTGTCCGTCTTTATCCTTTAACTGATATGCTCCCTGTCCGACCACTTCAGTGATCAAGTAAGGTCCTTCCCACTGTGGTGCTAGCTTTCCGTCGGATGGGTTCTTAGTGTTCTGGAAAGTTTTCCTGAGGACCCAGTCTCCGACCTTGAATGCCTTGATTCGGACGTTCTTGTTGTAGCTCCTTGTGACTTGTTGTTGGAACCTGACCATCCTGATTCGGGCTTTCTCTCTGATCTCGTCCGCTGTGTCCAGATTGTGTGCTAGTTCGATGTCGTTTTGTTCATTTGTCTGAAGGTTGCAGCGAGCGGTCGGAACCAGTAACTCAGCCGGGATGACCGCCTCGCTCCCGTAGACGAGAGAGAAAGGTGATTGCCCGGTCGTATTCTTTGGAGTAGTCCTGTCGGACCAGAGAATAAGTGGGAGTTCGTCTGCCCATTTGCCTTTAGCTCCTGTGAGGCGTTTCTTGAGGTTGTTGATGATGATCTTGTTGCTGGATTCGGCTTGTCCGTTGGATTGCGGATATCGAGGTGTGGATGTGACCAACTTGATGTTCCATTGATCGCAAAAGGCTCGAGTCTTATGACTGATGAATTGGGAGCCGTTGTCGCACACGATTTCTGACGGGATGCCAAATCTGCATAAGATATTGCCTTTATGAATGAAATGACGTGTTGATCCATTTAGAGAAGTAGTCCGTCATGGCAAGGAAGAAGACTCTTTGACCCGACGCGGGGGGGAGCTTTCCGACGATGTCCATTCCCCATCTCATAAAGGGCCATGGAGCTAGGGTCGGATGGAGGAGCTCTGAAGGCTGATGATGGACGGATGCGTGCTGCTGACAGACGTCGCATCTCTTGGTGTATTCCATGGCGTCTTTGTTCATCGTTGGCCAATAGTACCCGTGTCGTAGGGCTTTACCCGAGAGGCTTCGTCCGCCGGTGTGGTTGCCACACTCCCCTTTGTGCAATGATTGCAAGATACGTCCGACTTCTGGAGTCTTGAGACATCGTAGGAGTAGTCCTGTAATAGACCCTTTGTACAAGATGTTATCTATGATATCGTAAGAGAGTGCTTGTACCTTGAGCCTTTTTGCTTCTGTCTTGTCGTCGGGTAGAATGCCGTCTTTCAACCATCTAATGTAAGGTAGTATCCAGTCGTCATTGGTGTCGACGATATCTTCTTCTGGTCGGTCGCCTATTTCCATGGCGATGAGTTCTTCAAGCGATGCTGTTGACTCGACGGGTGTCCTTGGGACGGCTGGCGTCATGATGTGGGCCAATGGTATGTGTGGAAATTCCTTCGGGTCTAGGACGGATCCCAGATTAGCGAGTGCGTCAGCTTGAGAGTTAAGATCCATGGGCACTTGTCTGATGTTGAATGTTTGGAATCGTCCGATCAGTTTCTTGGCTACCTCCAGGTAGGCTATCATTCTGGTGTCCTTGGCATTATACGCCCCTTGTATCTGGTTTATGACTAGCAGAGAGTCGCAAACGACTTCGATCTCTCGGACCCCTAGGTCGCGAGCCAGGATGAGTCCGAATATGAGCGCTTCGTATTCAGCTTCGTTGTTAGTCGCATCCCACTCACATCTGACAGCTTGAGCTATCTTGTCTCCTTGTGGCGATTTTAGCACGACCCCTAGCCCCGATCCTCTGGCATTCGATGCCCCGTCTGTGTGGAGCTCCCATGTACCTGCCTCGTCCATCGCGAGTAGTTGTGTTGCTTCTTTTGTGGCTTCTTGGTCTAGGGTCGAACTGAAATCGGCCACAAAGTCGCCTAGGCTTGCGACTTGATCGCTGTCCTGGGCTCATATTCGATGTCGTAACCGCTGAGGTGTATGGCCCATTTGGTCATTTGTCCTGTGAACTCAGGTTTCCTCATGATAGCTCTCATGGGATGATTAGTGTGAACAGTAATAGTATGGGATTCGAAATATGGTTTGAGTTTGTTCGAAGCCATTACCAATGATAGCACGAGCTTTTCAAGTGACGAATACCTTGTTTCGGCTGGTAACAGCATCCGACTGACGTAGTATATTGGCGACTGTTTGCCGTCCTCCTCTCTGACCAGTACTGCGCTTACGGCTGATTCTGACACTGCAAGATAAAGAAATAAGGGCTCGTCGCCTTTGGGTTTGGCTAGTAACACGGGACTGGCCAGATACTCTTTGAGGTTTTGGAACGCTGCTTCGTGTTCTTCCGTCCATTGAAAGGACTTGTTCTTCTTGAGTGCGTCGTGGAAGGGTTTGCACTTGTCGGATGATTTAGAGATGAATCTGTTCAGAGCTGCTATCCGACATATGAGCTTCTGTACGTCTTTGACGCATCAGGGGGATCAAAGGTTGATGAGAGCCTTGATTTGTTCTGGGCTGGCCTCTACTCCTCATTGTGTCACCATGTATCCTAAGAACTTCCCTGACGACACTCCGAAGGAGCATTTAGTAGGGTTTAGTTTCATGTTGTACCTTTTGAGCACCTCGAAGCTGTCGCGTAGGTGGTCTATGTGATCTTATTTCTTTTTGGACTTGACCAACATGTCGTCTATGTAGACTTCCATCGTGTCTCCGATTTGGTCTTTGAACATTTTGTTGACTAGTCGTTGATACGTAGCCCCTGCATTTTTCAGACCAAAGGGCATTACTTGGTAATAATAGATACCTTGGCTGGTGATGAACGCTGTTTTTTCTTGATCGTCGGGTTCCATAAGGATTTGATTGTAACCGCTAAAAGCATCCATGAAGGTAAGCATTTCGTGCCCCGCTGTGGCATCGACCATGGCGTCGATATGCGGTAGAGGGAACGAGTCCTTGGGACAAGCCTTGTTGAGGTCTGTGAAGTCGATGCAGACTCTCCATTTGCCGTTTTTCTTCTGGACTACGACCACGTTGGCTAGCCATTCAGGATAGTGGACCTCCTTGATCTTTCCTGTTTCCAATAAGCTTTTGACTTCGTCGTCGATTATCTTGTTCCGCTCGGGGGAGAACTTCCTGCGTTTTTGCTTGACAGGGGGATGAGATGGATCCACATTTAATTTATGAGTAATAACGTTTGGAGATATTCTGACCATATCCTCATGCGACCATGCGAAACAGTCGGCATTGGCCCTGAGAAAGTCAAGAAGTTGTTGTCTGGTCGAATCGTCCAAGTCCGACCCGACCCTTACCGTTTGGTTTGGCTTTGAAGGGTCTAGTGCGATTTCATCGAGTTTTTCCATTTCTGGTTCGACGTACCGACTAGGCCCTTCGCCGCTCTGTGGTTACTATGCGGTCCTGTGTTCGATTGCGCTCTTCATGGAAGCGACGTAGCATTCTTTTGCGGTCCTTTGATCTCATTTGATCTCTTAGACTCCCCATTCAGTGGGGAATTTGATGACTTGATGATATGTCGAAGGTACTGCCTTCATAGCGTGTATCCATGGCCTGCCAAGAATACAATTATAGGGAGACGGACAGTCTAGGACTAAGAATTTCACCTATTGGTTGATTCCTCCAGCGTATGTGGTTAGAATGATTTCACCAGTCGTATGCTTAACCTCACCGCTGAACCCGACCAGTGGGGTCGACTTCTTGATTAGGTCGTTCTCAGTCAGACCCATTTCTCTAAGTGCGTCAAGGGTCAAGAGGTTTGTCGAACTCCCTGTATCGATTAGTACTCTCCGTATTAAACAATTACCAATGGACAAAGAGATTACCAGACCATCGTGGTGACTATCCGACCCGTCGGAATCGGATTCGTCGAATGTGACCGTCGGAAGGTTAGATGTCCTTCTTGGCTTGAATTCCGATGCCTCGGGCTTGTCGCCCTTGCTTTCCCTAGCGTGTCGCTTAGCCGCGGAGTATGTGTTTCCACATATATCCGATCCACCTGAAATGGTATTGACAACTTTTGTATGGACGAGAGATGGGGGTTTGTTCTGTTTTACCTGATCTCGACGTTCCATGGTAGTCTTTGCCCATTCTGAGATTACGTCGCACAGGAGCCCCTGTGAGAGCAGCCTAGCGACTTCCTTCCGCAGGGCGATGCACTCGTCGGTCGAATGACCGTGGTCGCCGTGGAATTCGCACCATCGACTCATGTCCTTCTTGACATCGGTCGGTCGCTCTTTCGGGGCCATCTTACCTCTTTTCCATATTTGTCGAAACTCTTGACGAGCTCCGACACAAAAACATTGAAATTATAAGACTGGACCCTAGGAGGCAACGCCGGACTGTCTCTCCATTCCTGTGACCTGTCTTGGAAAGAGTTTACCTGATTTGGTTCGTTTCGATTACGAGAATAGCGATGAGATCGTCTGTCTCGACGGTTGTCGGAGGGATGTTTACGGTCGGATGGATCGGGTCCGCGTGAGGCTTTACGCGACTCACGGTCCTCTTCCAATCTTACCTCGGCCATGGTTTTGGCCTGGACATCTTCAAAACTTTTGCATGGGTACTTGGTAATCTCATCGTAGAGATTGCTGTCTTTGACCAAGCCTTGTCGGAAGGCTTCGATGGAGGTTCTGACGTCGCAGTGGGGAATTGCCACTTTCTCCTTATTGTACATGTTAAGATAATTCCGAAGGGGTTCGTTATACCTTTGTGTGACTCGGTAGAGGTCACTTGATTGTCTTTCGAGCCTCCGACTGCTGGCGAATTGACTCTTGAAAGAGTTGACCAAATCCGAAAAGGATGTAATCATTTCCTGAGGCAAACGCATAAACCATGTTAGTGCGGGACCCGCGAGGGTTGTGCCAAAGCTTTTGCACATGACTGCCTCGCGGCTCTCCCTTGAAACAGACGCAGCCATTAGTTTTTGTTTATAGAGAGAGATATGGTCAGCTGGATCGGTGGTGCCGTCGAACGTCGCCATGTTGGGGAGATGGAACTTCTTGGGGATCTCGACCGTTGCGATTTCTTCGACGAACGGGGATTCTTCGAATCCGTCGGACGTTTCCCTCTCGATTGGTTACGGGACTCCTGGGAGCCTGTTGAAGCGATCGTCGATCATCTTCATGTGTCTGTCGAGCGTCTGCTGGAAAAGAGCCAGGACATCTGGCGGATTGGTAACCTGTGGTTCATCGATTCGGGTCCCAGCAGACCCGATCGGTGTGGAAAAGGTGACATGGTTAGTCAAAAATGGACTAGCGAAAGGAGTTCGAGACGTACCCTCAGTGTGTCCAGGACGTCATATGCTCAGAGGCGTCGGCTCGATGTTGTCCATGTCGAGACGTGTTCGGGTGCCGCCGTGGACGAGCACGTTCCTAGATCCTGAAGCCACTGACTGTACCTGTGACTTAAGAGACTCATTTTCACGAGTTAGTTGCGCGATCTCGGCTTCGGATTGGGTTGACAAAGCGGCTAGGGCTTCGGTCTTTTGGCGTTGCTGGGCTAGTTCCTTTTGAAGGGTGGCCATTTTTTGGGAAAGTTCTTGGAACTGGGTTGGAGTAGGATTTTCGGTTGTGATTGCTGCATCTTGGGTTTCGTCTTCGAGACGTGGTTCTTGATTGTCGGTAGGTGGGTCAATAGTCATGGTTGGAAAGTTTCGGAAGGGTGATCGGCAAGTTGCCCCACGGTGGGCGCCAAATTGTTTTGGGGAGAAAAGATCGGATGACCTAAATCGCCTTAGACGGGGTAACTAGTCGATCGGGTGATAGAAAACAATCCAAACCAAGCAAATAATTGACAAGCAAAGAGTAAATGTAGAATAGCGAGATGATTTTATTAGATAATGTATTGATCGGATCGAATCAAGATACAACTTATCATAGTTTAGACCGAGTGGTCGTGTAGGACTCGACCGATGACTTTTAGGTGGCGACCGGTGGAGAGTAAGCACAGATGATTGCTAGAGAGCTAGGCGGGGAGCGTAAGTGTTGTTCTGATCCATTTTTGAGCCAGAATGCTTGTGTCCCTAGCGTTAATGTGTTCGTATCTTCTTATCTTCTTCGTCGTCCAAATATGGTAAGTTCTTTTCCATTGTGACCGTTTGTGTTTTTCTAATATCTTCGTCTTCAATGCCGGGAGCAATGGCAAGGATTATGCCATTTAATTGCTGCAATTATGGTGGTATGAATGCTGTGGACGTTGCGTGATCTGGGCATTAAATGTATGGGGAGATTCTCGCGATCCTGTCGGAGGGCATTCGACCAGAGAAGTCTTGTCGCCTCCTCTGGGCCTTCTCCTTTGTTCTTCCGATATGCAATGGGCTTGGGCTCGATTCACTTGACCCATCTTCTCCGGGGATGCCAGGCCCAACAGTGATCTGTGTACATATTTGTTGACATAATCGTGCTTTTATACATAAATTACATAATCGTTTCTAATCTAGCCATTATCACCGGATTTCATGGGAACCGTCGAGCAGATCCCCGAGATCTTCGCCTAATATCTCTAGCGTCTGGGTCGAGCTTGTGATTTCTTCAACCGTTCTGATCTTCACCTGATTCTATGTTCATGGGCCAAGCGTCTTGGGCTTCCAGAATTTCCAAGCCCAACAATTGCCCCAAGATCAAAATGGGCTAGAAAACGAAACAATTTCTTAGACGGTTTGATCTTTTGCAGAGAATCTTTTCCTTCCGATTTCTTCGACTGACGTGGCGTCCCACGGTTGGTTCAACAATTTGACCACAAAGAGAGGTGATTTGTTTCTTTAAATGGTTCTCGATTACCCCTATTCACTGCAAGTTTCACGTCTCGTCAAGGTAATTTCTCTTTCTTTTTCAAATCTTCACCGTCTCTTGCCTCCCCTCTTTCATGGCGTCCTCCAGATCAAGAAAAGGCAAAGCTCTTATCAGAGATGTGAGTGGGGACGATGCCGCCTTTGTCTCCCTAAACCTCTTGAGTTCAGAAGATTCCTTGTGAGAGACCTTAACTCAATCCGATCTTGAGAAGATTCTAGAAATCTAGGAGTTTCCTGAAGGGATGGTAGCGCGTCTTCCTTCGTCGTGTGAGCAAGCGGACTGGTTCAAGGAGGGTTGAGTATGTTTCTTTGAGTATCCCTTCAAGATTGGCCATACTCTCCTTTTTTCCCAACTTGTCCAGAACTTCTTGGCTGTGCTAAAGCTCGCACCTTGTCAAGTCATTCCCCACACATGGCGTCTGCTCATGGTGGTTGACCTTCTAACCGCTGATAAGAACTTAGATTTCGACTTTGATGCTCTATGGCATTCCTATTACCTGAGTAGTCGAGGGTCTTCGAGATTCCAGTTGCGTCTTCGTCGGGGTAGAAATACTATAGCTTTGAATTTAGATGTTAATGACCGTGGATGGAGATCTCGATTTTTCTTTGTAGAGCGTAGGTCTCTTGAGAGAGGTTTTGATTGTTCTTTCCTTCTTTCCAACTGGAGAATAACAGGTATCGTATCTCCTCTTTTGATTTGTTGAACGACTTCTAAAATTTTGCTTACATGTACTCCTTTGCAGCACCTGATCTGGGAGACCCCAGTGGATTTGAAGAAGTGACTGCTGCCTTGCTTGCGTTTCCTGAGGCGGAAAGATCTTTCAAAAATATCAATCTTCTTTTGTCGGAATCCAAAGATATGTCGACTCCGTCTGTGTCTGTGACCAAAGGCACCTGTTCGTTCCTACAGATATGCGTCTGGCTAGTTTTTGGAGTGTTCTTATGCTTATTTTGTTGCGTTATGTTGTCAGCGTCGAGAGGAGGGAGATCTGGTGCTAGGTTGTCTGGAAAGAGTCTGTTGGAGCAGCGACTGTCGGCTGCTAAGGCGACCTCTTCTGCGAAGGGTCCGTCCAAGGCCTTTCCGTCTACTGCGATCATTACTCTTGACTCCCCTTCATCGAAGGCGTCTAGGGCTAAGAGGAAGGCGACGACAGCTTTGAGCCCTTCGTCGGGCGTTTTGAAGGAGAGGTCAGTGGATGACCTGCTTAAATTTGTGGACTCGAAAGCCAGAAGCGAGATTGGAGAGCTCCATACCATTGATTGTATGAATGAAGCCGCTACTAATGCTTGGAAGGTTTGTAAAAAATCCTTCTCTGTTTTTATTCACATGTATTTTTTTTTTTCTGAAGAAACTAAATTACACGACGTTTACGTAGGTCTTTCAATATTCCATGGTTGCTTCGTCGACTGTCCAAGAGTTGAGCGACAGGGCAGATAAGAGGATCGCTTGAGCAGACGAGCAACTGAAGATTTCTGGGGGTCGCGTGAAAGCCCTAGAGCGTGAGATGTCGTCGACTAAGCGGAGCTTCGAAGCTCGTCTGGAGGATGTGAAGGCTGAGATGAAAGCTGAGGCTGAGAGGCTTTGTGAAGAAGATGCTCGCACTGCTGGGGATGTAGGGGCATATTACTGCCTCAAATCTCGCATTGAGATGATAGAGGAGTTTTCCGCGGGCACCCATGTTGATTGGAAGGTTGACGATGCGAGGGCTGACATGGAGCTTCTGTATCCTCTGGCAACCCAGGAGACGAGCTCTTCAGACTTGTCGGATTGGGTGGAGAAGATGAGAAAGAGGAAGTCAATCCCAGAGCCACAAGAGAAGCTGTCGAAGAGGAACCCAAGGATGACCTTGAAGTGACCACGTGTAAGGAGCTCGTTCCTGCAGATATGGTCGAAAAGTCTGGTGATAGACGCTGTCGAGGCGCCTAAACAAAATAATCCTTAAAAACCTAACTAATGTAGTCTGGTAAGCAAGGGTCGAATCCCACAGGGAGGAAGTAATCTTTCTAAGTGCACAAGTGTATGTCAAAAGTAACAAAGGGGGGTTTTGGTTGGTTTGATTCAAAGTAAATAACAAAGTAAAGTAAAACAAAGCAAAGATGTAATCAATTTGGGAAAAGTAATTAGCCAGACAAATATCCACCATTCATGAGATTGGTTGATCCTAGATTCTCTCTAATTCCTTCCCATGAATGTTCCTATTCCTTTTCATAAGTTATAAACAGGACAAACAGACCCTGAGAATACTAACTATTAAATAACTAAGAAAACCTCACGTGTCAATTCAATAGCAGCAATGAGCACATGAATTTCGATAGATACATGCAAGAGTAGCAAACAGTCATACTATTGCATGCAATTAATTCTCCCTACAGTAAACTAGTCCCAAACAGTTCTTAGAATATTGCAGTTGCTACACATGAATTAGGTAACTCAAACAACAATTACCAAACCCTAGCAATAGACAATTACCAATAACAACTAGTTGCGTCCAACAAGCGAAATCAGTAATAATCAATGGGATGAAGCACAAGAGAACTCAATACATTCAAAGGAAAAGAAATAGAATTAGAATCTCACAACCGTATATCAAATGAAGGCTTCAATCGTCGGACTAAGCAAAAGTGCTTAGTTCTTCATAGTTCAAAGGAAAAACAATACTCAATGGAAACAACGATAATCAAGTCGCTAGGGGAAAACTAGGTTAAGAACCCTAGAAGCCAAACCTAAAGTAAAAAGATAACTAACAATATCTTTCATAAAGAAATAAAAAAAATGGAAATAAAAATAAACAACTAAAAGGAAATTAACGTAAAAGTTCGGAAAGAATAAAGGCTTCGCTGGCATGTACTTCCGCGGTCGCGAAAATCTAATTCTTGCTCTCGAACGGCTTCAGCGATGGGATTTTCTGCGGGCGCGGAATTATTTCCGCGGTCGCGGAAAATCAAAACTCTGACTCTTGGCTACGACTTCGCCGCGGTCGTGTCCGCGGGCAGCTCCGTTTGTGGCCTCTCCATTTTTGCTCCATATGGCTTCTTTTCCTCATACTTCCTTCGGTCTTCACTTGTGGTCTCTCTTCCATCTTCCATAGCTCTTCTTTTACGCACTTGAGACCACCAATTCGCCATATCTTCAATTCACTCCAATCTTCTAACATATCCTCTAATTTAATCCAAATGGCACCCAAAATAACGGTAACAACCCCTAGTTACGCACTACAAAGTAGAGCGTATCATCTGGTGAATCTTAGGAAGATGTAATTTGCGTAGGGAGTGAATTCCATGAACATTCTGTTTTTCTCGTTTTTAGAATCTTTTCAAATGACAAGTTGTGCCTTGTCAAAGAGACGAGATGGATACTGTTTTGGCGACTCGTCCACCATCGCAGGTCGCGTATTTTGTAGGATGTTATCGTGTTGCGTACCTTGCGTTTTGCTTTGTGTTTCTTGCAGGTGGATCTTGTCGACTGTGTTTTGATCGTATGGCGTATTATCTGGTCGAAGCAACCTGTAATTCGTAGTTGTTAGCATGTTGTGTATGTTTAGGGAAGAGTAGTGTTGTTTTGTGTAGCAAGGACGCATACCTCTATGAAGGTTGAGTCTTTTTGAGTAAAATGGTGTCTTGATGTTTGTTACCTCCATTCCCTGTGTATCGATCGAATGTGTGTTTGTTGTAAGCGCTTTGTATTATAAATAAAAGGATATCCGTTTTGATTTGTCAAGTCTTGTCTTCGAGGCCTCTCATCTTCCTGTCTTAGATTATGTCAAAAGGTGCCAAAAGAAAGTAGATCTTGGGGCGACCGTTGGGGGGTGACCCAATGGCCCTCCGATGCTTAAGTCAGTGATCGTTATATATATAATCGAATGTAAGAGATGTAAAAAGGTACGTAGTAAATATGAAAGAAGGTTTAGAAATGATACAACTTTAGATGGACTGCGTTCCAACTTCGAGGGATGGGTTGTCCATCTTTTGTTTCCATTCGGTATGCTCCTTGTCCGATGACTTCCTTAATGAGGTAAGGTCCTTCCCACTGGGGTGCTAGTTTTCCGTCGGCTGGGTCTCTGGTATTCTGAAACGTCTTTCTTAGGACCCAATCTCCTAACTTGAAGACTTTGATTCAGACGTTCTTGTTGTAGCTTCGAGCGACTTGCTGTTGATAATGGACCATTCGGATTCAGGCTTTCTCTCTTGTCTCGTTGATGGTGTCGAGGTTGTGAGCTAACTCGACATCATTTTTCTCTAGAGTCTGGAGTCCGTATTGGGCAGTCGGGACGAGTAATTCAGCGAGGATGACTGCCTCGCATCCGTATACCAGTGAGAATGGGCTTTGACCTGTTGCATTTTTTGGTGTTGTCTTGTCGGACCATAGTATCAAGGGAAGCTCGTCGGCCCATTTCCCTTTTGCCCCAGTGAGGCGTCTTTTGAGATTGTTGATGATGATTTTGTTACTGGATTCTGCTTGGCCGTTAGATTGTGGGTATCTTGGTGTGGATGTGACTAATGTAATGTTCCATTGTTTGCAGAAAGATCGCGTCTTGCTACCGATGAATTGGGAGCCATTGTCGCATACGATTTCTGAAGGGATGCCAAATCTTGAGTCTTTTAGCTTATGCCTTGTCTGTTGGGAGTGTGCCGTCCCTGAGCCATTTGATGTAGGGGGTGGTCCAGTCATCTGGCGAATGGTCGCTTGCTTCTGGTGAGACGGCTTCGTCTGGGGTTGGTTCGTCTATTGCTTGAATGTCGTCTGGATTGGATGCTTTGAAGGTTCTGGGTACGGCCGGAGTGGTGATATGTGCTAAAGGAATGTTGCGGAAGTCGTTGGGATGTAGGGCTGAGCCGAGGTTTGCTAGGGCGTCTGCCTGTGTGTTGAGATCGCGTGGGACTTGTCGGATAGTGAAACTCTGGAATTTTCTTGCCAGCTTTTTGACGTCGTCTAGGTATGCCATCATTTTGTCGTCTTTGGCAGCGTATGATCCCTGTACCTGGTTGACAATTAAGAGGGAGTCGCATGTTACCTCTATGCTTAGGATTGCGAGGTCATGTGCCAGGGTAAGTCCGAACACGAGAGCGTCCCATTCGCATCTCACGGCTTGGGCTATATGGTCTCCTTGTGGTGATTTTAGCACGACACCTAGGCCAACTCCCCTTACGTTTGAGGCCCCATCTTTATGGAGTTGCCATGTGCCTTGGTCGTCTTCGACCTTTAGTTGTTCGACTTCCTTTGTGGCTTCTTGTTCTAGTGTCGGGCTGAAATCGACCACAAAGTCAGCTAAAGTTTGAGATTTGATTGTTGTCCTCGGTTCATACTCGATGTCGAATCCGCTGAGGTGTATGGCCCACTTGGCCATTCGTCCTGTGAATTCTGGTTTCCTCATGATTGCTTTCATGGGATGGTTAGTTCTCACAATAATAGCATGTGATTCGAAGTAAGGTCGTAATTTATTTGAGGCCATAAACAGTGCTAAGACTAATTTTTCAAGTGACGTGTACCTTGTGTCTACTGGGAGCAGCGAACGACTTACATAGTAGACGGGCGATTGTTTGCCGTCTTCTTCCCTTGTGAGGACCACGTTGACAG
The DNA here is from genome assembly GCA_027886185.1 of Rheum nobile. Lineage (NCBI taxonomy): Eukaryota > Viridiplantae > Streptophyta > Magnoliopsida > Caryophyllales > Polygonaceae > Rheum > Rheum nobile. The sequence continues at coordinate 1,492,261 of WOAB01000701.1, forward strand.
ATGATCTTAACACCGCTAGATATAGCGGCAGTGGTTCGTCGTCTCTTGGTTTAGCCAATAGGAGTGGGCTTGCTAAATATGCTTTTAGATCTTGGAAGGCGTGCTCATGTGTAGCTGTCCAGTCGAATGATTTATTTTTCTTCAGGGCTTCGTAGAAAAGTCTGCATTTATCCGACGACTTGGATATGAATCTATTCAATGCTGCTATCCGTCCTGTTAGTTTCTGGACGTCTTTGACGCATCGAGGGGATCTGAGGTTGACGATGGCCTTTATTTGATCGGGACTAGCTTCTATCCCTCTTTGAGTGACCTTGTACCCTAAAAGTTTTCCTGAAGATACTCCAAAAGAACACTTAGTCGGATTCAATTTCATATTGTACCTTTCCAGTACCTCGAAGGCTTCCTTTAGGTGTTCGATGTGATCCCCTGTGTTTTTGGATTTGACGAGCATATCGTCGATGTAGACTTCCATTGTATCACCGATTTGGTCTTTGAACATTTTGTTTACTTGCTTTTGGTACGTGGCCCCTGCATTTTTTAGTCCGAACGACATTACTTTGTAACAATACGTACCTTGACTTGTTATGAAAGCCGTTTTTTCTTGATCGTCAGGATCCATGATAATTTGATTGTAGCCACTGAACGCGTCCATGAATGTTAACATTTCGTGTCCTGCGGTCGCGTCGACCATAGCGTCGATGTGTGGAAGGGGGAAGGAGTCTTTTGGACAGGCTTTGTTTAGATCTGTGAAGTTGATGCGTACCCTCCATTTTCCGTTCTTCTTCTGAACCACCACGACGTTTTCCAGCCAATCTGGGTATTTCACTTCCTTTATTTTGCTTGTTTCAAGTAGATTTGTTACCTCGTCGTCTACGATCTTGTTGCGTTCCGGTGTGAACTTTCTTCTCTTTTGCTTGATGGGAGGATGTGTGGGATCTACATTCTGTTTGTGAATAATAATATCTGGGGATATTCCCACCATGTCTTCGTATGACCAAGAAAAACAGTTAGAGTGGGATCGTAAAAAAGAGATTAAATCTGCTCTGGTCGAGTCGCTTAGATCTGACCCAACTCTTACCGTCTGTGTCAGCTTTGAAGGATCCAGTGCGATTCATGTCCTTTTTGGCGTCTGGTTTGTCGCTCTTCCGAGGCCATCTTACTTCTTTCCCATATTTGTCGAAACTCTTTACGAGTTCCGATATGGATATATTGAAGTTTTAAGAGTGGAGCTTCGGAGGAAGAACAGGGTTGTTTCACCAATCTTGGTTCCTGTCATAAGAATTATTTACCTGACCGGGATCGTTCCGTCCCTTGGGGTATGGTTGATGTCGTCGATTGCGTCGATAATCCGAAGAGGCTTTTCGGTCGACTCGATCGGGACTCTTGTTTGCTTTGAAGGGCTCTTCATCTTCTTCGAGCCTTACTTGTGCCATGGGCTTGGCTTGAACGTCTTCGAAACTTCGACATGGGTACTTGGTCAGTTCACGATAGAGTTCGCTGCCCCTGACCAAGCCCCGGCGAAATGCTTCGATTGATGTCGGGATGTCGCAATGTGGGATCGCGACCTTTTCCTTGTTGTACCTATTAAGGTAATCCCTTAGCGGTTTGCCATACCTTTGCACGATTCTGTATAGGTTGCTTGATTGTTTTTCTAGTCTTCGACTGCTGGCGAATTGGATTTTGAATGAGTTGATCAGGTCGGCAAAGGAAGCGATGGATCCCTGTGGTAAATGTATAAGCCAAGTTAGTGCAGGTCCCGTGAGGGTCGTGCCAAAACTTTTGCACATGACTGCCTCACGGTTCCCTCTTGGGATCGAAATAGTCATTAATTTCTGCTTATAAATTGAAACATGGTCGTCTGGGTCCCCAGTCCCATCATAGTTGGGAATGTTGGGGACGTGGAATTTCTTAGGGATTTCGATGCGCGCGATTGTTTCTGTGAAAGGTGAGTCTCCGTATCCATCGATCGCTTCTTTCTCGATCGGTTGGGGGACTCCCGGGATTCGCGCAATACAATCATCTAAAGCTTTGATGTGCTCGTTGATAGCTTGCTGTATGAGGGTCTGGATGTCGGCTAGAGCCGTTACCTGTGGAAGGGTTGCTCGAGCTTCTGGGGGCCCGGCTATGAGATTTGGCATGTTAGTTGTAGTGAAAGTGACTTGAGGAGTTTGAAATATACCAGAAGGTAAGGAGGCATGAGTTGCCGTTGCGGGAGTTGCATCTATCCCATCCATGTCGAGTCGGGTAGGCAATCCTTCAGTGTTGACTACGCGTCTGGAACCTCCGGGGTTTGACGCGACCGAATGTGCTTGAGATTTTAACAATTCGTTCTCACGAGTTAGTCGAGTAATTTCTGATTCATATTGGGTACTTAGCGTTTCAGTTCTAGCGCATTGTCGGGCTAGTTCTTCTTGGAGGACGCTCATGGCCTTCACGAGTTCTTGGATTTGTGGGTTTGCGACTGGTTGGGCACTAGCGTCCTCTGCTTGATTCGCGACTAGGATGTCGGTTTGGACTTGGTCTTTAGTGGCAATCATTGGGTTCCTGGAATCGACCATGATTGAATGTGGGTTGGATCGTTGGTTGGCTAGATGCCCCACGGTGGGCGCCAAATTGTTTTAGGGAGAAAAGATCTAACCGACCTAGATCGCCTTAAGCAGGGCAACTAGAAAATTATAAGATAGATTGTATCCGAAAGATCCAAATCAAGAAAAGAACTAGACGAAATAAGAATAATTAGAAAAAAGTAGAGCTTATCTCCCTCGAACTATAGATCGATCGAGCAAGATAATTTGAACGTCGGTCGCTTCAATATTATTGAAAAGAATCGGACTTGTAACTAGGGCAGTAGAGTCGTAGAACAATATCAGAGAGTGAGTAGTATTGATAGTGATCTGTGTACATATTTGTTGACATAATCGTGCTTTTATACATAAATTACATAATCGTTTCTAATCTAGCCGTTATCATCGGATTTCATGGGAACCGTCGAGCAGATCCCCGAGATCTTCGCCTGATATCTCTAGCGTCTGGGTCGAGCTTGTTATTTCTTCAACCGTTCTGATCTTCACCTGATTCTATGTTCATGGGCCAAGCGTCTTGGGCATCCAGAATTTCCAGGCCCAACAATCGTCATCAGCCGTGTAATTGCATTTGCAATTTTTGCTTATGAAGGCTAAGTTCAGTACTTTGTGCTTCAAATTTTATCTCCAAGTTCCAGTGTTCTAAAAATCTCTGCCTAGGCCTAGGCGCTAGATGGTCATCCCCGCCTAGGCAAGAAATAGTTTTCGATGTTGTGGAAGAAGCAATATCTTAGGAGACGACGGATGTATGGAATATAGTTTTGGGTTATGGTTTGTAAAATAAGGCTCATATTAGAATATCAAATCCCATCCCAACATTTGTAAACAGGACGTATTGGCGTTTGTAAACAGGACGTTGGGCCTTTTTCCCAACCATCAATAAAATCTTACCATTTGGCTAAAAAAAATCTCATCCCAACATAGTTTTATAACATTAATGGATTTGAAAAAATGTAGTAAAATAATCATATGGATTAAGCATTAATCTTTAATCTGCCTAGCCCCCTCACCACCAAGCTCCCGCTTAACGACTTTTAGAACATTGCCAAGTTCTCAAATCACCACCTCATTGGTGAAAACCAAGGCCAAATAAAACAATTCACATAAGTAAGTTTGAATTCTTCTTTGTTTGTGAACACTATGACAACAAACACATCAGGTGAAGACTGATACACATCTGGCAACGACATTTGCAACGATCCCTAATGTTGATACAACATATTACCAAATTGATCATGATGTAACACGTTGGAACTCTTAAGATACAACAACTCACTTTTTTAAAGCAGAGAGAAGGGTGTCTAAGTCTAAGCCCTTCTATCACAATTGTTATCAAGTTTGATTACTAACTCTTACTACTCATACAAATATTGCTTACATTTAGCAATTGACAATTGCACAAATTCTGGATGGCTATTAACAATTGCACAAGGTAGAAATTCGGAAGCTGCATGTCAAATATGGATCCACAATATTAGAAAGTCTAGGAAAATAACTTAACATTTAGAAAGAGTTTATATAAAATTAATCATGACTAAATTAGATATCAATTTATGACTTGAGTAGAGCAAATTCTATTTTTCTTTGGCAATTGTAGTTGATTGCAACAGTGAAATTGAACTGGAAGACAAAAGGATTTGAATCCAAATCCACACTAATATATATGTTGGGCCTCTTTTTCAGCCCATTGGATCGGCCCAATAGCTTGAACCAAAGTTGCCTTCTAGAAGATCCGGTCAGAAACAACCTCCAAAGATTTCGGTCCGGTCAGTTCAGCCTCCAGAAATCTCGGGGCGATCAACGATCCAATCCTCATCCGATCATGACCAGTTTCGGATATCCCATGATCGTCGCTGAAGAGCAAGTCACCCTAGTCGGAAATCAAGCTGAAGACGTCGTCAATCCGCTCATCTTGGACACCCGAATCCAAGAATTAGAAAAAAACATGAGCATCCTCCAAGAGCAACTGGCTCAGCAATGCCTAAGAACTGAAACCCTTAGTACCCAATCTGAAATTGAAATTACACGACTAATCCGTGAAAATGAACTTTTCAAATCGCAGGTGAATTCGGCCGCATCGGTCCCAGGAGGATCAATGCGCGTAGTCAACACCGAAGGCCTCCAAACACGTCTCAACATGAATGGGGCAATCTCAATGCCTATGGATCTGATCACTCAGGGCGTCGTTCAACCCATTGCCCCTCCACAGGTTGCCACACCGATGGATCTCCAAACCTTCATACAACAAGCGATCAATAAACATATGAAGGCCTTAGACGACCGCATCGCTCGGATTCCAAGAGTTCCGCAGCCGATTGAAAAGGAAGCAATCGACGGAATAGAAGACTCGCCGTTCGTAGAGGCGATCGCTCACATCGAGATCCCTAAAAAATTCCACGTCCCCAACATTCCCAACTACGATGGGACCGGGGACCCCGACGATCATATCTCTATTTACGAACAGAAACTAATGACTATCTCTATTCCAAGAGGGAATCGTGAAGCGGTCATGTACAAAATCTATGGCACGACCCTCGCAGGACCCGCACTAACTTGGTTCATGCATCTGTCATAGGGTTCGATCGCTTCGTTTGCCGATCTGGTCAATTCATTCAAAATCCAGTTCGCCAGCAGTCGGAGACTGAAAAAGCAATCAAGAGACCTATACAGGATCGTACAAGGGTACGGTGAGCCCTTAAGGTATTATCTTACCAGGTAGAACAAAGAGAAGGTCGCGATCCCGCATTGCGACGTCCCAACGTCTATTGAAGCCTTCCGTCGGGGATTGGTCAGGGGCAATGAACTCTATCGCGAGTTGACCAAATACACATGCCGAAGCTTCTAAGACGTGCAAGCCAAAGCCATGGCCCATGTCAGACTAGAAGAAGACGAGGAGTCCACAAAAGACGACCAACCAAACTGGAACACGACCCATTGGGAGTCGTATTACTTTTGAAAACTTATACTTTGCACTTCATTTAGATTCAGTCGATTATACTTATCCAACTGTTTACTAACTTAAGCATCGGAGGGCCGTTGGCCTCACACCCAACGGTCACCCTTTGATCTTTTCTATACCTTTCAAGTGTCTTGGACTGGAACACGACAAGAAGCCTCAAGACAAAATCAAGTTGATCAACATACACAAAACACAATCACACATAGCGCTTACACAATACACGATCGATTGGTACACAGGAAATAGAGGAACAAAAACACGACACATTTTTACAAGACTTGTCCCACTTGTGGTACACGTCTTATACAAATACTACAATGCTCTTCCCTAGAACTACACGACATGTCACACACAATTACAGGTTTACTAGACCAACGTCACACGACTTGACCAGGAAGCGACTGACGAGTCCACCTGCAAAACAAAGCAAATGACAAACAAGGAGCGGTCTCCTGACCCTTTGCCATCACAAGAGACGCCCTCAGCCGTCTTCACACGATTATTGGTTGTATTAGGCTGATTCTCACCATGAGCAATACAGTTGTCGGCCCCGTCGCCAAAAGAGAGAGAATTCATAAAATAAAACTGTCCCATCACTTGACGCTATGGCCTAGTTTAATATTGGGTAAATTGTTGGGCCTCGATTTTTCAGCCTATTGGATCGGCCCAATAGCTTGAACCAAAGTTGCCTTCTAGAAGATTCGGTCAGAAACAACCTCTAAAGATCTCGGTCCGGTCAGTTCAACCTCTTGAGATCTCGGGGCGACCAGTGGTTAGAGCGACGACCTCTGTGGATTTCGGAGAGACCAGTACGCAGCTATACGACTTCCGCAGATCTCGGACGATTTTAACCGACCCACGTGTAGGATAACCTCTTCCATGAATCACGGGCGAATTTCCCAACCGATTCAAGCCAAAAACTAGTTTAAATATAGAGGAAACTATCTTGTAATGACACATTATTATTTTCTACTGAATACAAGATACAATTCTCTATTCTCTTACTCGTTTTTACAATCATTCTCTAGCACAGTTCTTCATTTCAGTATTGAAGCGACCGACGGCTAAATTTATGTATTTGATTAGTCTCTCATTCAAGGGAGAGAAGTCTATATTACATCCGTTTAATCTCATTCACTTGATTATTAAGTTGATTTGGATTATTTAGATATTACTGATCTTATTGTTGTCTAGTTGTCCCCTCTTTAAGCGATTCAGGTCGGTTCGATCTTTTTCGCCCAAAACAATTTGGCGCCCACCATGGGGCATCTAGCCAATCAACGATCCAATCACCATCCTATCATGACCGGTTCCGGAGATCCCATGATCGTCGCTAAAGAGCAAGTCACCCTGGTCGGAAATCAAGCCGAAGACGTCGTCAATCCGCTCATCTTGGACACCCGAATCCAAGAATTAGCAAAAAACATGAGCATCCTCCAAGAGGAACTGGCTCAGCAACGCCTAAGAACTGAAACCCTTAGTACCCAATCTGAAATTGAAATTACACGACTAATCCGTGAAAATGAACTTTTAAAATTACAGGTGAATTCGGCAGCATCGGTCCCAGGAGGATCAAGGAGCGTAGTCAACACCGAAGGCCTTCAAACACGTCTCAACATGAATGGGGCAATCTCAACGCCCATGGCTCTGATCACTCAGGGCGTCGTTCAACCCATTGCCCCTCCACAGGTTGCCACACCGATGGATCTCCAAACCTTCATACAACAAGCGATCAATGAACATATGAAGGCCTTAGACGACCGCATCGCTCGGATTCCAGGAGTCCCACAGTCGATTGAAAAGGAAGCAATCGATGGATATGAAGACTCGTCATTCGTAGAGGCGATCGCTCGCATCGAGATCCCTAAAAAATTCCACGTCCCCAACATTCCCAACTACGATAGGACCTGGGACCCCGACGATCATATCTCTATTTACAAACAGAAACTACTGACTATCTCTATTCCAAGAGGGAATCGTGAAGCGGTCATGTGCAAAATCTTTGGCACGACCCTCGTAGGACCTGTACTAACTTGGTTCATGCATCTATCGTAGGGCTCGGTCGCTTCGTTTGCCGATCTAGTCAATTCATTCAAAATCCAGTTCGCCAGTAGTCAGAGACTGAAAAAGCAATCAAGCGACCTATACAGGATCGTGCAAGGGTACGGTGAGCCCTTAAGGGATTATCTTAACATGTACAACAAAAAGAAGGTCGCGATCCCATATTGCGACGTCCCAACGTCTATTGAAGCCTTTCGTCCGGGATTGGTCAGGGGCAACGAACTCTATCGCGAGTTGACCAAATACCTGTGCCGAAGCTTCGAAGACGTGAAAGCCAAAGCCATGGCCCATGTCAGACTAGAAGAAGACGAGGAGTCCACAAAAGATGACCAACCAAACTGGAACACGACCCATTGGGAGTCGTATTACTTTTGAAAACTTATACTTTGCACTTTAGAGTTTGGATCATATGCGGAGCACTCTTCCTGTGCGGACGTGCGGAGCATGCACTTTTGGGTCTTATTTGTGCACTTTAACGTCTTATTTGTGCACATTTTCAAAAAAAAATAATTTTTTTTTTCTTTTTCAAATTTTTTTCCAAGCATTTTTCAAAATTTTTGCAAAAGTGCACAAATAAGGCCCAAAAGTGCACAAATAAGGCCCTATAGTGCATGTCCGCACCTCCGCACGGGAAGAGTGCTCCGCACCGGAACCGCACTCTTGCACTTTATTTAGATTCAGTCAAGTATACTTATCGAATTGTTTACTAACTTAAGCATCGGAGGGCCGTTGGCCTCACACCCAACGGTCACCCTTTGATCTTTTCTATACCTTTCAAGTGTCTTGAACATGAACACGACAAGAAGCCTCAAGACAAAATCAAGTTGATCAACATACACAAAACACAATCACACATAGCGCTTACACATTACACGATCCATCGGTACACAGGAAATAGAGGAACAAAAACACGACACATTTCTACAAGACCTGTCCCACTTGAGGTACACGTCTTATACAAATACTACAATGCTCTTCCCTGGAACTACACGACATGTCACACACAATTACAGGTCTACTCGACCAACGTCACACGACTTGACTAGGAAGCGACTGACGAGTCCACCTGTAAAACAAAGCAAATGACAAACAAGGAGCGGTCTCCTGACCCTTCACCATCATAAGAGACGCCCTCAGCCTTCACACGATTATTGGTTGTATTAGGCTGATTCTCATCTTGAGCAATACACATGTCGTCCCCGTCGCCAGAAGAGAGAAAATTCGTAAAATCAAACCGTCCCATCACTTGACGCTCTGGCCCAGTTTAATTTTGGGGCAATTGTTGGGCCTCGATTTTTCAGCCCATTGGATCGGCCCAATAGCTTGAACCAAAGTTGCATTCTAGAAGATCCGGTCAGAAACAACCTCCAAAGATCTCGGTCCGGTCAGTTTAGCCTCCAGAGATCTCGGGGCGACCAGTGGTTAGAGCGACGACCTCTGCGGATTTCAGAGCGACCAGTATGCAGCTAGACGACTCCCGCAAATCTCGAACGTTTTTAACCGACCCACGTGTAGGATAACCTCTTCCATGAATCTCGGGCGGATTTGCCAACCGATTCAAGCCAAAAACTAGTATAAATATAGAGGAAACTATCTTGTAACGACACATTAGTATTTTCTACTGAATACAAGCTATAATTCGCTATTCTCTTACTCGTTTTTACAATCATTCTCTAGCACAGTTCTTTATTTCAGTATTGAAGCGACCGACGACTAAATTTCTGTATTTGATTAGTCTCTCATTCAAGGGAAATAAGTTTATATTACATCCGTTTAATCTCATTCACTTGATTATTAAGTTGATTTGGATTATTTAGATATTACTGATCTTATTGTTGTCTAGTTGTCCCCTCTTTAAGCGATTCAGGTCGGTTCGACCTTTTTCACCCAAAACAATTTGGCACCCACCGTGGGGCATCTAGCCAATCAACGATCCGATCAACGATCCAATCCTCATCCGATCATGACCGGAGTCGGAGATCCCATGATTGTCGTTGAAGAGCAAGTCACCCTGGTCGGAAATCAAGCCGAAGACGTCGTCAATCCGCTCATCTTGGACACCCGAATCCAAGATTTAGCAAAAAAAATGAGCATCCTCCAAGAGGAACTGGCTCAGCAATGCCTAAGAACTGAAACCCTTAGTACCCAATCTGAAATTGAAATTACACGACTAATCCGTGAAAAGTGAATTCGGCCGCATCGGTCCCAAGAGGATCAAGGCGCGTAGTCAACACCGAAGGCCTCCAAACACGTCTCAACATGAATGGGGCAATCTCAACGCCCATGGATCTGATCACTCTGGGGTCGTTCAACCCATTGCCCCTCCACAGGTTGCCACACCGATGGATCTCCAAACCTTCATACAACAAGCGATCAATGAACATATGAAGGCCTTAGACGACCGCATCGCTCGGATTCCAAGAGTCCCGCAACCGATTGAAAAGGAAGCAATCGACGGATATGAAGACTCGCCGTTCGTAGAGGCGATCGCTCGCATCGAGATCCCTAAAAAATTCCACGTCCCCAACATTCCCAACTACGATGGGACCGGGGACCCCGACGATCATATCTCTATTTACAAACAGAAACTAATGACTATCTCTATTCCAAGAGGGAATCATGAAGCGGTCATGTGAAAAATCTTTGGCACGACCCTCGCAGGACCCACACTAACTTGGTTCATGCATCTGTCGCAGGGTTCGGTCGCTTCGTTTGCCGATCTGGTCAATTCATTCAAAATCCAGTTTGCCAGCAGTCGGAGACTGAAAAAGCAATCAAGCGACCTATACAGGATTGTGCAAGGGTACGGTGAGCCCTTAAGTGATTATCTTAACAGGTACAACAAAAAGAAGGTCGTGATCCCGCATTGCGATGTCCCAACGTCTATTGAAGTCTTCCGTCGGGGATTGGTCAGGGGCAATGAACTCTATCGCGAGCTGACCAAATATCCATGCCGAAGCTTCGAAGACGTGCAAGCCAAAGCCATGGCCCATGTCAGACTAGAAGAAGACGAGGAATCCACAAAAGACGACCAACCAAACTAGAACACGACCCATTGGGAGTCTTATTACTTTTGAAAACTTATACTTTGCACTTCATTTAGATTCAGTCAATTATACTTATCCAACTGTTTACTAACTTTGTAACACCCCCAAATTTAACCCCATTTGAAAGCGTTACTGCCGATGACCCCGGACGTAAACCCCGAAGTCACCCCAGGCTTTTCCGACGTCATAACTGACTTAAAACACAGTTACAATACTAAAATCATAACTTTTATTAAACCACATGGTCGCAGAATTACACGATTCCAAAAACGACCCAATAATCAGAATTACAACAACGAAAGTCTTTAACAAAATACAAAATAGCACAGCGGAAAACTTGTAAACAAAGCGACAAAACAACTTGTCGAAAACACCATTCATCTTCATAGTCGTTCTAGCCTTCTCGGATCTTCAACACACCTGATGTGCCGAATCGAACGGATGACACCAGCCAACCATGCAAGGAATATAACGGTTGGTCAGTCTAATGAAAGACTACGCAAGGGTACAAAGCAGAGTGGTTCGAAGCAGTCGTATTAGGTTAGACTCATCGTTCCTCAAATAATAACCGAGTATGCTAGTCAACCATCATACTCCTACTAGAATAACAAAAGGTATGCACAAGAGAAGATTCTGGAGATCGAGTCTCACAACAATCAATCCCAAAAGAAGACTCCAAAATGAAATGAGCCTTAAAGGAAACATGACAAATGTTGGGGAAACATAACCAAACACACACAACCACATTACACAAGTATCGCATACGAGCGATCTACAATTAAGACGAGCTTTTCCTAGCTGCACTAGCGCCTAGCTGCACTACTCGCCAAACATTTTAAATAAGTGCTTACTCATACGGCACTTTATATTATGGTCAAGGCATTTTCATTATGTGCGTTATTCATTGCACGTATCTTATTAAATGTCATCACACACACACATCACGTTAAGCTTTTAACATACATGTCCCGCCACTCACGAAACACATATCGAACCGGGTTGTGACACCTGCAGAGTGCACCACTTCTTACTCCACTCGAGTATAGAAGTCAGTCAATGACTTTACAAATTTATTATAAAGAGACGACAAGACCTCTCATCCATTGCCCCTACGAATACTCGTTCTGACTAAACAGTCAAACACACAACAATTCATATACAAGACCATCACGGCCCAACCTGCACAAACATCTTTATCTTTGCCCACCTGGCAGTCATCCTAGATTTAATAATCTAAACACACACACAATAAATCACATCAAAGTCCCTTAAGGTCTTCACCTGCACAAAATCTACAATATACTAGCGTCGGTTCTAGCAAAATATACAACCTAGTATAATATCTTCTTTTTAATCACATAACGTTATCAAACAATTCCAACATACTTAACAATCATCCCAAATTAATTAACAATAAAACTATTGATAATTAATTGAAATATGGAATGATGAGCAAGAGCGAACCGCCACTTGCCTTAGATCCGACAACTTCGAATCACGCTGAGCAACGTCTAGTTCCTGGATATGAAACTGGAGCAGATCTTGGATATTAAATCCCTAAGAAATGGCCCATAACAAGACCCTAAGTTAGATTCAATACACTTATATATGAATCTAAAAGAATACGAAAAGAAATCAAAGGAAACGAGCCAAGCCCAAAGCCAAACCACAAAACACACAACTCGGACACACATACCGCGATCGCGGCAGGTCGCGGTCGGTCGCGGTTTTCGTGCTGTGACAGTGGCTAGCTCGCGAGACAACAATGGAGAATTTCTTACCCAAACCGATTTGTTTGCCTTCGATTTGTCTATGGTTCGATCTCCCAACACCTCAAAGCTTCTCACTACACTCAAGAGCACCTTCTCGACTCAAGAACCACTCGAAATCTCCCTCTCACGAAGCTCCAAAACTGCTCAACAATGGTGAAAAACAGAGGAGAAACAGAGGAGAAAGAAGAAGGAAGAAAAAGAGAAAGAGAGCTCCGGTTCTCACCCCTTTTATAGCCCAAATCTGAGCCTCACCAAGGGAAACACGCAGGGAACAAGGGAACACAAGCCAAGCCAGCTGGAGAGCCACCTGCCCTTCCAGAAAAATCAGAGGCACAGAGCTACAGTAACCGCCTTTGAGGAAGACGGAGCAAAAGGCGTTACCGCGAGCGCGGCCGGTCGCGGTGAATTGCGGTTGATCGCGGTCAATCGCGGTGAGTCGCGGTTTTAAGGCCGACTTCGTTAATTCTTATCCGAACTTGGTTTGGATTAAATTTCTTAACTCCGGGTTAAATATATTCGTACATTAACGATACATTAACCCCGAAAACACCTCAACTGTATTATATAATGCTCGGAAAATTTTACAGAGCTCAGACCCCTTTTGAGAAGGTCCGAGACTCACTGAATTAAATCCGTCTAGCAAAACGGGCATAAGAAAAATTTAAAAATAATTCAAAATACCCTTAAAAATTACGGGGTGTTACATTACTACCCCCTTATTTTATGTTTCGACCCCGAAACTTGCATTATCAAGGCCGACAATAAGTAGGGAAAGTATCTAAGTACACCCGACTCAGTCTCCCAAGTAACCTCTTCGGTTTCTAACTTGGAGCACAAAACTCGTACCAAAGGTACCACCTTGCTACGCAGCTGTCTCAAACTTCACCCTGAATGGTAATCGAGACATCTGACAAACGCTTGGTTCAAACCAAATATTTATATTAGCAAGAATATTTACAACAAAAGGTTTACAACCTTGCTGCATACTTAGACTTACTAACATAACCATCCTTAACTACAGACTGGGTAACACCCATATCCACAACCTACAACAAAAGTAGAAAGCTTTAAGCAAATGGAAAATCAGATCCATCCGCCTCACGCATCACGTAAAGACGTTGACCTTGACTTCCAGAAGCTACTGGAGCCTTCCCTTTATTCTGTGCAGTCGTCTGCATCGTAGGACTAGGAGCCTCCACTGGTTTATACTCAGGCCGGTTATTCTGATTAGCAGACCCTTGCTGCGACTCCAGTCCTTTTTGCCTTTCCAGCCAACAAAACTTCTGTACATGCCCAAACCTTCCACAGCCAAAGCATCCTCTCTTCTCTTTTTGACACGCAAAGCTTTTGTGTCCAGTGGCACCACAATTGAAACACTGGATCAGACCCTGGTCCTGACCCGATCGTTGTGTCGACCCTCCTTGAGTCATCTCTGTCTTTGCCTTGCTTGACTTAGCAAGGTTAGACGGTGGCGCAGGACGTTTAAATCCGCTCACCTGAGATTGTTCTTGCACCAACTTCTGGTGATTCCTCTTCTTGGTTGACTCCTCTAGAGTCACTTCCAGCTTGTAGGCTGCATCCACGTATTGCTCCAAAGTAGAACATCCGTGACGCACCATTAGTGGCTTAATGTCTGGACCCATCCACTCATGGAAGTGCCAGATCTTCTGCTCCTCGCTGGTTACATCTGACCCAGCGTATTGCAGCAAGTGATTGAACTTAGTCACAAGCTCAGTGACTTTCAATCCCTCTATCTCTGGATGCATGAACTCCTTGTGCTTCTCGTCCCTCATAGCTCGAGAAAAGAAACAGTCCATCATCTTCGTCTTGAACATAGCCCAATTCAAATCAACTCGATCAGCCAACCCAGTGTTCTCCCACCATTCACTAGCTTCTTCTTTCAACTGAAGAGAGGCTATTTGCACTTTCTCTGCCTCGGTGCAATCCACGTTGCGGAACAACCGCTCTATGTGGGAAAACCAATGAGCAGCTCTAACTGGCTCTCCTTTTCCATCATAATGGTCAGGTCTCAAAGAGTTAATGGTCTTCAACACTCGACCATAATCACCTCTCTTCCTGACCGCCTCATCTCGGTGTACATAAACAGTTGGCTCCTCAAATCTAGGAACCATTGGGGGAATTGGCACCGCTTGTGCCTGTGGTGCGGCAGATTGCCTAGCCTCGGTAAGTACTTGCATCATAATCTCCCGAATAGCTGCAACAGCTGCTGCATCAAAAACCATTGGAGCGTTGGCCGAAGCTTGGCCATTGCCTCCAGGGTTGTTCTGTGACATTGACTCGTGTTCTTCTACACGGTCCAGGTCGTCCCTTATGATTGGCCTTGGATTGCTTGGCCCAGCACCAGTGCGTATGGTATTCCTTGTATTCACCATCTATTTACCGATCAAATCCCAAGTATTAATATCTTTTCCATAATACTTATCATGATAAAGTCACTTGGAATAGATCAACTTGGTAACGTTCCTAGATGAACACCAAACTGAAATACTTAGGTTCTACAACCTCAAGTCCTGACAAGAGAACTGAAACTCGAGTCCAACTGGAGATGGCAAAACCACCTCGACTTCTTCCGAGTCCTTCTGAAGAGAACAGAATGCACCCCTAACTACGGGTGACAAACAGAGAATCTTAGTCTTTCTAGACATAGAATCAAACTTCCGTATCAGACTGTAGAAGGCACGACTATGAACGGCTTTTTATTTGAAAAAGATTCAGAGCTCTTGGAAAACATTTTAGCTCTGATACCATTTCTGTAACACCCCCAAATTTAACCCCATTTGAAAGCGTTACTGCCGATGACCCCGGACGTAAACCCCGAAGTCACCCCAGGCTTTTCCGACGTCATAACTGACTTAAAACACAGTTACAATACTAAAATCATAACTTTTATTAAACCACATGGTCGCGGAATTACACGATTCCAAAAACGACCCAATAATCAGAATTACAACAACGAAAGTCTTTAACAAAATACAAAATAGCACAGCGGAAAACTTGTAAACAAAGCGACAAAACAACTTGTCGAAAACACCGTTCATCTTCATAGTCGTTCTAGCCTTCTCGGATCTTCAACACACCTGATGTGCCGAATCGAACGGATGACACCAGCCAACCATGCAAGGAATATAACGGTTGGTCAGTCTAATGAAAGACTACGCAAGGGTACAAAGCAGAGTGGTTCGAAGCAGTCGTATTAGGTTAGACTCATCGTTCCTCGAATAATAACCGAGTACGCTAGTCAACCATCATACTCCTACTAGAATAACAAAAGGTATGCACAAGAGAAGATTCTGGAGATCGAGTCTCACAACAATCAATCCCAAAAGAAGACTCCAAAATGAAATGAGCCTTAAAGGAAACATGACAAATGTTGGGGAAACATAACCAAACACACACAACCACATTACACAAGTATCGCATACGAGCGATCTACAATTAAGACGAGCTTTTCCTAGCTACACTAGCGCCTAGCTGCACTACTCGCCAAACATTTTAAATAAGTGCTTACTCATACGGCACTTTATATTATGGTCAAGGCATTTTCATTATGTGCGTTATTCATTGCACGTATCTTATTAAATGTCATCACACACACACATCACATTAAGCTTTTAACATACATGTCCCGCCACTCGCGAAACACATATCGAACCGGGTTGTGACACCTGCAGAGTGCACCACTTCTTACTCCACTCGAGTATAGAAGTCAGTCAATGACTTTACAAATTTATTATAAAGAGACGACAGGACCTCTCATCCATTGTCCCTACGAATACTCGTTCTGACTAAACAGTCAAACACACAACAATTCATATACAGGACCATCACGGCCCAACCTGCACAAACATCTTTATCTTTGCCCACCTGGCAGTCATCCTAGATTTAATAATCTAAACACACACACAATAAATCACATCAAAGTCCCTTAAGGTCTTCACCTGCACAAAATCTACAATATACTAGCGTCGGTTCTAGCAAAATATACAACCTAGTATAATATCTTCTTTTTAATCACATAACGTTATCAAACAATTCCAACATACTTAACAATCATCCCAAATTAATTAACAACAAAACTATTGATAATTAATTGAAATATGGAATGATAAGCAAGAGCGAACCGCCACTTGCCTTAGATCCGACAACTTCGAATCAAGCTGAGCAACGTCTAGTTCATGGATATGAAACTGGAGCAGATCTTGGATATTAAATCCCTAAGAAATGGCCCATAACAAGACCCTAAGTTAGATTCAATACACTTATATATGAATCTAAAAGAATACGAAAAGAAATCAAAGGAAACGAGCCAAGCCCAAAGCCAAACCACAAAACACACAACTCGGACACACATACCGCGATCGCGGCAGGTCGCAGTCGGTCGCGGTTTTCGTGCTGTGACAGTGGCTACCTCATGAGACAACAATGGAGAATTTCTTACCCAAACCGATTTGTTTGCCTTCGATTTGTCTATGGTTCGATCTCACAACACCTCAAAGCTTCTCACTACACTCAAGAGCACCTTCTCGACTCAAGAACCACTCGAAATCTCCCTCTCACGAAGCTCCAAAACTGCTCAACAATGGTGAAAAACAGAGGAGAAACAGAGGAGAAAGAAGAAGGAAGAAGAAGAGAAAGAGAGCTCCGGTTCTCACCCCTTTTATAGCCCAAATCCGAGCCTCACCAAGGGAAACACGCAGGGAACAAGGGAACACAAGCCAAGCCAGCTGGAGAGCCACCTGCCCTTCCAGAAAAATCAGAGGAACAAAGCTACAGTAACCACCTTTGAGGAAGACGACACTGCTCAGCAAAAGGCGTTACCGCGAGCGCGGCCGGTCGCGGTGAATCGCGGTTGATCGCGGTCAATCGCGGTGAGTCGCGGTTTTAAGGCCGACTTCGTTAATTCTTATCCGAACTTGGTTTGGATTAAATTTCTTAACTCCGGGTTAAATATATTCGTACATTAACGATACATTAACCCCGAAAACACCTCAACTGTATTATATAATGCTCGGAAAATTTTACAGAGCTCAGACCCCTTTTGAGAAGGTCCGAGACTCACTGAATTAAATCCGTCTAGCAAAACGGGCATAAGAAAAATTTAAAAATAATTCAAAATACCCTTAAAAATTACGGGGTGTTACAAACTTAAGAATCGGAGGATCGTTGGCCTCACACCCAACAATCACCCTTTGATCTTTTTTATACCTTTCAAGTGTCTTGAACTGGAACACGACAAGAAGCCTCAAGACAAAATCAAGTTGATCAACATACACAAAACACAATCACACATAGCGCTTACACATTACACGATCGATCGGCACACAGGGAATAGAGGAACAAAAACACGACACATTTTTACAAGACCTGTCCCACTTGAGGTATACGTCTTATACAAATACTACAATGCTCTTCCCTGGAACTACACGACATGTCACACACAATTACAGGTCTACTCGACCAACGTCACACGACTTGACCAGGAAGCAACTACCGAGTCCACCTGCAAAGCAAAACAAATGACAAACAAGGAGCGGTCTCCTGACCCTTCACCATCACAAGAGAAACCCTCAGCCGTCTTCACACGATTATTGGTTGTATTACGCTGATTCTCATCTTGAGCAATACACATGTCGGCCCCGTCGCCAGAAGAGAGAGAATTCATAAAATCAAACCGTCCCATCACTTGACGCTCTGGCCCAGTTTAATTTTGGGGCAATTGTTGGGCCTCGATTTTTCAGCCCATTGGATTGGCCCAATAGCTTGAACCAAAGTTACCTTCTAGAAGATCCGGTCAGAAACAACCTCCAAAGATCTCGTTCCGGTCAGTTCAGCCTCCAGAGATCTCGGGGCGACCAGTGGTTAGAGCGACGACCTCCGTGGATTTCGGAGCGACCAGTACGCAGCTAGACGACTCCCGTAGATCTCATACAATTTTAACCGACCCACGTGCAGGATAACCTCTTCCATGAATCTCGGGCGGATTTGCCAACCGATTCAAGCCAAAAACTAGTATAAATATAGAGGAAACTATCTTGTAACGACACATTAATATTTTGTACTGAATACAAGCTACAATTCGCTATTCTCTTACTCGTTTTTACAATCATTCTCTAGCTCAGTTCTTCATTTCAGTATTGAAGCGACCGACGGCTAAATATCTGTATTTGATTAGTCTCTCATTCAAGGGAGATAAGTTTATATTACATCCGTTTAATCTCATTCACTTGATTATTAAGTTGATTTGGATTATTTAGATATTACTGATCTTATTGTTGTCTAGTTGTCCCCTCTTTAAGCGATTCAGGTCGGTTCGATCTTTTTTGCCCAAAACAATTTGGCGCCCACCGTGGGGCATCTAGCCAATCAACGATCCGATCAACGATCCAATCCTCATCCGATCATGACCGGTTTCGGAGATCCCATGATCGTCGCTGAAGAGCAAGTCACCCTGGTTGGAAATCAAGCCGAAGACGTCGTCAATCCGCTCATCTTGGACACCCGAATCCAAGAATTAGCAAAAAACATGAGCATCCTCCAAGAGGAACTGGCTCAGCAACGCCTAAGAACTGAAACCCTTAGTACCCAATCTGAAATTGAAATTACACGACTAATCCGTGAAAATGAACTTTTGAAATCGAAGGTGAATTCGGCCACATCGGTCCCATGAGGATCAAGGCGCGTAGTCAACACCAAAGGTCTCCAAACACGTCTCAACATTAATGGGGCAATCTCAACGCCCATGGCTCTGATCACTCTGGGCGTCGTTCAACCCATTGCCCCTCCACAGGTTGCCACACCGATGGATCTCCAAACCTTCATACAACAAGCGATCAATGAACATATGAAGGCCTTAGACGACCGTATCGCTCGGATTCCAGGAGTCTCGTAGCCGATTGAAAAGGAAGCAATCGACGGATATGAAAACTCGCCGTTCGTAGAGGCGATCGCTCGCATCGAGATCCCTAAAAAATTCCACGTCCCCAACATTCCCAACTACGATGGGACCGGGGACCCCGACGATCATATCTCTATTTACAAACAGAAACTAATGACTATCTCTATTCCAAGAGGGAATCGTGAAGCGGTCATGCGCAATATCTTTGGCACGACCCTCGCAGGACCCGCACTAACTTGGTTCATGTATCTGTCACAGGGTTCGGTCGCGATCCCGCATTGCAACGTCCCAACGTCTATTGAAGCCTTCCGTCGGGGATTGGTCAGGGGCAATGAACTCGATCGCGAGTTGACCAAATACCCGTGTCGAAGCTTCTAAGACGTGCAAGCCAAAGCCATGGCCCATGTCAGACTAGAAGAAGACGAGGAGTCCACAAAAGACGACCAACCAAACTGGAACACGACCCATTGGGAGTCGTATTACTTTTGAGAACTTATACTTTGCACTTCATTTAGATTCAGTCGATTATACTTATCCAACTGTTTACTAACTTAAGCATCGAAGGGCCGTTGGCCTCACACCCAACGGTCAGCCTTTGATCTTTTCTATACCTTTCAAGTGTCTTGGACTGGAACACGACAAGAAGCCTCAAGACAAAATCAAGTTGATCAACATACACAAAACACAATCACACATAGCGCTTACACAATACACGATCGATTGGTATACAGGAAATAGAGGAACAAAAACACGACACATTTTTACAAGACTTGTCCCACTTGTGGTACACGTCTTATACAAATACTACAATGCTCTTCCCTAGAACTACACGACATGTCACACACAATTACAGGTTTACTAGACCAACGTCACACGACTTGACCAGGAAGCGACTGACGAGTCCACCTGCAAAACAAAGCAAATGACAAACAAGGAGCGGTCTCCTTACCCTTTGCCATCACAAGAGACGCCCTCAGCCGTCTTCACACGATTATTGGTTGTATTAGGCTGATTCTCACCATGAGCAATACAGTTGTCGGCCCCGTCGCCAAAAGAGAGAGAATTCATAAAATTAAACTGTCCCATCACTTGACGCTATGGCCTAGTTTAATATTGGGGAAATTGTTGGGCCTCGATTTTTCAGCCTATTGGATCGGCCCAATAGCTTGAACCAAAGTTGCCTTCTAGAAGATTCGGTCAGAAACAACCTCTAAAGATCTCGGTCCGGTCAGTTCAGCCTCTTGAGATCTCGGGGCGACCAGTGGTTAGAGCGACGACCTCTGCGGATTTCGGAGAGACCAGTACGCAGCTATACGACTCCCGCAGATCTCGGACGATTTTAACCGACCCACGTGCAGGATAACCTCTTCCATGAATCACGGGCGAATTTCCCAACCGATTCAAGCCAAAAACTAGTTTAAATATAGACTATCTTGTAATGACACATTATTATTTTCTACTGAATACAAGATACAATTCTCTATTCTCTTACTCGTTTTTACAATCATTCTCTAGCACAGTTCTTCATTTCAGTATTGAAGCGACCGATGACTAAATTTCTGTATTTGATTAGTCTCTCATTCAAGAGAGATAAGGTTATATTACATCCGTATAATCTCATTCACTTGATTATTAAGTTGATTTGGATTATTTAGATATTACTGATCTTATTGTTGTCTAGTTGTCCCCTCTTTAAGCGATTCAGGTCGGTTCGATCTTTTTCTCCCAAAACAATATACACAGCTACTACCTAATCAGTATTTCTTAAAATGATCCTTACATGAACTCATCAACTTTCACATGGATGATGAATGCAATGGTTTACCGGCAGGCGGCATTACTTAATGAAACAAAATATGCAACAAAAGCCAGGGTATTTTATCACATGTCTACAGCTTGAATTGAAGTGATTTGTTTGGGGATTATAGTAGCACATACACAACTCTACATGCAACAGTGCAACACTAATCTCAATTGAAGAGTTCTTCAGTAGAGAAAAGGTAACCGGAAGCCGAACCTCGTACTCGACCTTGTGCTTCTCGAGATCCTCAAGAGGAATGTATTATTTGGCAAATCGAGTGTAGCCTTGAATCATAACGAGAGCCTTGCTCCTATTATTCACCACAACCTTGTTCTCTAGCTGTTGGCATTTTGTCGAGCACTTGGAGTGCAATTTCGTCGAGCCTTTGTTAATGTTATTCACCAAAACTTTCAGTCTCTCTCCGATAACTTCGACAGTCGGTCCGTGACGACTACGACAACGGCTGCAAGTACGCTACAGCTACGGTTGGGATCAGGGGCGGAGCCAGAATTTTACCCCAGAGGGGTCTAAAATGCAGCGTGATAAAAATATTGTGTGGCTTAAATCCAACGTGACTTAAATCTTATTTCGCAAAAATCAATTTTTTTTATGAAGCTTAAGGTAATTTTCACATGAGATGAGGGAAAAAAAAACTTAAATAATTTTATTTTTTTGACTTAAATCTATTAGGATTGGCTGAAATTGCATTTTCAGATGAGATGAGGGGGGAAATTTATGATAATTTCATTTTTATAGCTTAAATTTATTAGGATTGATTGATATTATATTTTCACATTAAATAAAGGTAAAAAAACTTAATATTTTTTTCCAACGCCCCTCTAGGTCTCAAGTAGCTTCTCCCTTGATTGGGATAGTGCCAGCATCTCCGCCAAAAGACCCCCTCAAAATTACTGATTCAATTCGATGATTTTACTTCACTTCTACGTATGCTTACATACTCTTCTAATCGCCAATTCAAACTCCATGAATTAAGCAAAGGATCGATCTGCCACCAAAAATGCAAGGGTGCGTAAAATTTTGCGGTGATTTTTCTACCTCCCACGAGGAAGAGGAGGATTTAAAGGAGGCGTAATCAGCGGAGCTATGGTGGAAGCGGTGGTGCTTGACCAAAGATCTAAGTCGCTAAGTTGCAAAACGGGAGCGCAAAGGAGGAGGGAAGAAGAGAATTGATCTTAGTGATCGCGTTTGGGTGGAACGCTGTTGAAAAGAAAAGCCAGGACGCGAGAGGGAAGAAGAGAGAAGGTTAGTGGTCAAAACCCTAAACTGGATTTTTTCCGGTATGTATCAAATTTTATTGGGGTAAATGCAAAAAACTATCCCTTATTTGCACTTATTTGTAATAAATCATTATTTATAAAAAAAGTTTGCATAAAATCACCCCTTGTGTATAATTTGTTGCAAACAACCACCTCAACCCTTATTTTATCAAATAATTCAATTTGGTCATAATTTTAGTACATAATTTATACACTTAAAAAATTATGCACATACAATGTAAAATCATACACATTTAGGCAAAAGTTTATACACTTTAAAACACATATACTATTGCATAAATTCCTCAAGTTTATAATTTTTTGCCTAAATTTGCTTATATTTTATGCCGTATGTGAATCGTTCGTATTTCGCATGAGAGTGACCGTTATCACATGTTTCGTTCCACAATTTTAATTATATTAATATTTTCTACTTAAAAGGTAAATATGACTTAATTAGACTTGATAATATTATTATTTTTACATAATCAAAATCATTAAGAGAACTGATAAAAAAAGAAAAAAAAAATAACCACACGGTTTATAATTGAGACTAAAGTGGTTTGCACCAAATCAAAACTGGAATGAAGTGGATTATTTTGGTCCGGTCTTCGGTCTAGGTTTTGGAAGAATTTTGGGTCCATTGCGGTTTGCACCGATGACATCTCTTGATTTGGGTGTTTATCTTGTTCGCATGAGAGTACACAAAAAACAATAAAAAATGTTAAGTTTATTTTCATATTTTAGTATATGTAATATGATAATTAAAAAATTAATGATATGGGTGGTTGTTTGTAACAAAATATAAATAAGGGGTGGTTTTATGCACACTTTTTTATAAAGGGTGGTTTGTTGAAACAAGTGCAAATAATGGGTGATTTTATGCATTTATCCCAATTTTATTGGAAGGAAAGGGCAACCGGCCTAGATCATTCTTTTTTTTTGGTAAAATTAGAGTGAGAATCATATGAGGAAAGTGTTTATGGTATAAAATAAGGATTAATTTTAACCACTAGATTGTAGGAATGGAGAGTTACGATTAAAACACATGGAGTGACAAACTTTTAAGTATAACAAACTCTTTTAATTTTATATTTACTTTTTAATTATTTTTTTCAAAAATATTTTTTTAATAAAAAAATTCCAATTTTTTTAATAAAAAATTTTCCATATTTTTTATTTCGATTTTTTTTACAAAATATTTTTTCAAAAAGTATTTTTTTTCCCAAAAAAAAGTTTTTCACGATTTTCTTTTTCAAAAATTTTTCCCCAAATTTTTTCTTTTTCTTTTTTGTGTGAATATTTTCCTAAAAAAATTAATAGCATGCACTTTAACATACTACTTATGCACTTTAATATATTTACATATGTACTTAATTTTAGATTACTAAACATACATTTTAAAATACTTACACATGCACTTAAATTGGAATATTGAACATCCACTTTAACATAATTACATATGCACTTTTTAACATATTAAGTATACACTTTAACATGATAAATATGCCCTTTAATATACTAACATATGCATTAAAATAATAAACATACACTAGCTAAAATATGCACTTTTGATATACATGTTAAACATGCACATTTACATATTACAACATGCACTTTATCATATTAAAGATACACTCTATGTGATCATTAAAAAACATGCTTATATACAATGTTCTAAAAATCCCCGCCTAGGGCCACCTAGGCTCCGGCTAGGCGCTAGGCGGTCACCCTCCGCCTAGGACCCGCCTAGATCCGCCTAGGCAAGAAGAATCCTCAAATGTTGTGGAATCTGCAACATCTTTGAAGATGACAGATGCTTTAACATAATTTTGGGTTAAGCTTTGTACAATAAAGCCCATAATAAAATATCAAATCTCATCCCAACATAGTTTTATAAAGATTAATGGATTTGGGAGAACGAAATCAAATAATCACATGGATCATGCATTAATTTTTAGTCCGCCTAAGCCCCGCCTAGCCGCTAGCCCCCCTCCCTCACCGCCCAGCTCCCGCCTAACGACTTTTAGAACATTGCTTATATATGCACTTTTTTTTATTAAGTAAGAATTAGACTGGAAACCACAGAAGAGCCGGTTTCTCAGTCTATAGCATCCTTTCGGATGAGAATTACAAATTTTGAACTAGTTCGAATATCTTCCAAGGAACTATGTTGGACCTCCTTAGTGATGAAGTCGGCCACCACGTTTGTTTCCCGGAAGACATGAGAAATCTGCACTGAAGAGAAAAGTTGTAAAACACACAGGATATCAGAATTAATCATTTCAATATCCCATGGACAGTGCCAGATTTGGTTTAGGACATTCACAACGGTCAGGTTATCGCATTCAAGCTGTATGTCGGTAATGCCTAATTCATAGGCCTTTACCAGGGCATTTCTTACCGCAAGCATTTCCGTTTTTAATGGGGTTGAGATACCACATTTATCCCTGAAGATAAAAGTAGGTTCACCTTTGTTGTTCCGTAAAATGTAGCCAAAGCTAGATTCATCATTCGTTTTTGTTGATCCATCAGTATTGATTTTAATAATTTTATCTAGAGGTTTTTTCCATGTTTTTATTGGTCGTCTGAAGTTATTTGTTCTATGAGGTTTAGGTCTGTCATCTGCTAGGCAGTCAGGATTCTAGGTTTTCGTCTTATTCCAGTTCTCAATTTGTTGTTTGATATAAATTGGAACATCCTTGATGTGGTTGGCATCATTATTTGGGCTTCCAAAGCTTTGTTGGTTTCTATAGAACCAGATTCCCCACCAAGAAACCAGTAATTCTATAAACTGCAAGTGATCGGTTTTTTGTCGAATTTCATCAATGATTTCATTGATTTTTTTATTTGCTATGTTTATGGAAGTAATAATACCATATGTGGATTGGTTCATTTTCTCTATTGTTTTCTTGGTATGGTTACAATGGAATAGGAGATGATTCATATCCTCTAATTACGCATTGCATCTGATGCATCCCTGGGGGATTGCTACCCCTTTTTCTGTTAGTCATGATTTTGTTGGTAATCCGTTTTTCAGTATTTTCCAAGCAAAGTTTTTAACTTTGGGGTAAGTGTCCATTTTTCAGATCCAAGAAGAGTCATACGCAATGTATCTTTTGTTTCTATTAATTAGTTCCATGACAGAGTTTGTAGAAAACCAACCATTCTTGCTGGCTTTCCAATACATTCTCTCATGAATATCATTCGGCGGAATTGGGATTGATGTAATTTTTGTTACTAAGTCATGGGGTAAGTATTGTTCTATTAGGTTCTTATTCCAGGTTTTATTTGGTAGCATAAAATCGGCTACCGTAGCATCTTTGTTCAAGGTAACTTGTGTGTTTATAGAGTCACTCAACGGGGATCTGGAAATCCAATTATCAAGCCAGAATTTGATTGTTTTGCCATTACCAACTTGCCAGATTAGTCCAGACTTGAATTCATGAATGAGTTCAATCATTTTGGACCATTGCCAAGAGCAGTTTCTTTTTTTCTCGTAGTGAAAGATATGGACTGTTTTTAGGTATTTTTCAGTAACAACTCTAACCCAGTAGTTATTTGGTTCTGCTAAGATTTTCCATAGCAATTTGAATTGTAGGGATTTGTTCATATCCTTAGATTTTCTCAGGCCAAGGCCTGCTTGTTGTGTTGGTTTACAAAATTTTTCCCAGCCTATCAGAGGCTTATAGGATCTATCTTTGTTCCAAAAAAAGGATCTGTTTAGCTTGTCAAGTTCAGTGTGTGTGTGTGAAGGTAGCATAAAGCTTTGCATAAGAAAGTTTGGTCTAGAAGCCAGGTTGGTTTTAATCAGAGTTGTTCTGCCTACTTGAGACAGAGAGTTTGCTTTCCATTTTGCGAGTTGTTGTTGTGTACTGAGTAGAAGATCCGAGAACGTATTCGAGTTGACTCTGCCATTAATGATAGGACACCCAAGGTATTTATCAAGGGATATCATATTTGTAATGGTGAGGATACCTTATATAGCTATTTTCTTTTGATTGGTAACTTTTTTAGTGACTTGAAACGCCGATTTGTAAAAATTCACTTTTTGTCCTGAGATTTTACAGTAGTCATCAATAATGTCCTTTATTTCTTTACAGTGCTCTTGTTTAGCTTTTGAGAAGATCATAATATCATCAGCAAAGGCTAGGAAAGGGATTCTTGATCCTTGATGAGTGATTTGGAATCCCAAAGGATTACGAGGTCTTTCAGAGGCTTTTTGTAGTTTTCTAGCAAGGATTTCCGATCCCAAAATAAATAGGAAAGGGGAGAGGGGGTCACCCTGCCGGAGTCCTCTTGTCGGTTTGAAAATTTCTGTCGGTCCGTTGTTTACAAGCACCGAAAAAGAGACTGTAGTTATACTTTCTCTTATCCAGTTGATAAATTTTTCATGGAATCCAAATTTCTTCATAGTTTTGAGAATGAAATTCCATTCAATTCTGTCATACGCTTTTTCCATATCTAATTTAAGCGCAATGAAGCTTTCAGATCCCTTTTTCGATTTGAAGGAGTGAAAGATCTCATGGGCAATTAGGATATTATCTTAAATTGCCCTGTTTGCAACAAACGCACCTTGTAGGGGGTGAATTAATTTTTCCATGGTTCCTTTAAGTCTTGTTGTTAAGATCTTTGAGATTATTTTGTAAATTGTGGAGCATAGACTAATAGGTCTATAGTGATTGGTGGAGTTCGGATTGTCACATTTTGGTATTAAGGAGATGAATGTGTGGTTAACATGTTTGAGCAGTTTCCCGGAGAGGAAAAAGCTTTTAACAGCTTGAATAACAGAGGGGCCTATAATATCCCAATATTTTTGGTAGAATTCTGTTGTCATACCATCTGGGCCCGGAGATTTGTTCGAGCCAATGTTAAAGACAACCTTTTTTATTTCTTCATTTGTTACATTCTTGATTAGTTCTAGATTGTCTTCGTCAGAGATTTCAGATTGAATTAGTTTCAGATTGTCTTGAAAAAGTCTTCAGTTCATATTTTCGCTTCTGAATCTTTTGATGAAATCATTTCTGATTTCTGATCTGATGTTTTCTTCACCAGTAATGCTAGTTCCTTCTTGTGTTTTGATTTCTTTAATGATTTTCCTGTTTCTTCTTCCACTTGCTATTTTGTGAAAATAGCTTGTGTTTGTGTCATTGAATTTAATGTGTTTAACTTTTGCTCTTTGGTTCCAGTAGATTTTTTGGAAACAGAGGAGCTTTTCTTTTTTTTCCATGATTCTAATTTCTCTCTTAATAAGATCACTTGTAGGGGAATTACAAATCTCGGTTTGGATTTCAGAAAGTTGTTTTTCTATGTTTTGTAATTGAGTAAAAACATTGAAGGTGCTTTTGTTCCAGATCTTTGCATGTTTCTTTAATAATTTTGTTTTGGATACCAGATTATATAATCTTGATCCGTGATAGTTAGTTCTCCAGGCTTGTTTTACAACATTTCTGAAATCCTTTCTGGTCATCCAGACATTCTCAAATTTGAAAGGCTGATTTTTAAAGGGTGTTTCTGAGTCCAAGTCAATAGAGATGGGACAGTGGTCTGAGCTTGTAAAAGAAAAATGTTTGGTACAGGTATTCGGGTACCATTGAGGGATCTGGTGATGGATGAGTACCCTATCCAGTTTTTCATATATGTTATCAATTTCTGTAATGTTTTTTCGCCATGTGTAGCCATTTCCTTGAATAGGGGTATCTATTAGTTCACATTCATTTTTAAAATGACGTAATCTTGCGAATTTGGTCAATGGTGGTAATAAACCGCCTAATTTTCTCAAAGGGGTCTTGAATTTCGTTCAGATCTCCCATAACAATGCACGAAAGGGAGCAATTTTTAATAAAGGAGGTGAGACCATTCCAGAATACATTTTTTCCAGCCTCATTCGTAGGAGCATAAGTAAGGATTAACATAAGTTTCTTGTTCTAGATTTGATTAGTATATTTGACCGAGATAAACCTCGTATTAATTTGATCAATTTCAAGGATTTCATTTGTAAGTTGGTAGGTCTTCCACATAACACAAATACCATCCGAGAATCCCGTAGCCAGGATACAATAAAATTGATCAAAACCTGCTTTTCTCCAAACTTTTTCACTTGGTTCTTTATTTGTTCTAGTTTCAAAGAGTGCAAATAATTGGATACGTTCAATTTTGCAGAAGGATTCAACATCCGTCCATAAGGTTTTCTTTCCGATACCACGACAATTCCATGTCGTAATCTTCATAAAAAAACTCATAATGATTTTGCCCCATATCATAAGACATTTAGGGGACTTGTAATCATTTCTGAGAAGTGATATGTTTTCTGTGGACTTGTACAAAGACCAAACGAAACTAAGTTTGTCTTGTAGCCAGGTTATGGCTTGGTAGTTTGTTTTGTTCAGTTTTTTATTGTTCATAGTACACACTTGTCTCAGCCAACTTATTGGTGTTGTTGACTGATGTTGTTCAAGCTTGAGAGTTTTCTTGGCTTGTGGCTCAATGTAGTATGAAGTTTCCTGAATACAAAACAAGAACCTCCAATAAGGTTGGGTAGAATAAAACAGAGCAAAATAAACTGGGTAGCAGAGAACCACCACAGAAAACCTGGATAACCAAGTGTAGATCTTACACAATTTGTACCTAAACGCAAGAAGAGAAATCAAACCAGCAAAGGCCAGACAGTTCAGGGGTTCAAATTCACTCCAGATTTCAGAAGAATTTTTCACAGGGTTATAGAGCTTAGATTTCACTAAGAAAATCATCTCAAATTCAGGTTTCAAAACATCCGAATAAATCCAACTCTAATAAAAGATATCAGGGCAACACTCATTCAAAAAGTTTAGATTGTGGCAGTAAAGAGCAACATACAAGAAAAACAAAAACTCAAACCATACAGATTTATGGGTCCAAACAAACACACAAGATTCCACATGCCAAGGGAATGGCCAGTGAGAATAAAGAAGGCACCTGTCAGATTTATGGGTCTTGGTCACAATTTCAAGATCGACAGTCTCAAAGAAGGTAAAAATGGAATAATTGTTCAAAGCCGGAGGGGTTACCTCAGTAGTTTTAGATATAGTGGGTTCAGGGATCCTTTTTATCCCATCAGACAAGGGGTAAGGAGCACCAAGAGAGATGTACAATACCTCTTTTCCAGTACTACTACCTTTAACCAAATAGATAAAAGTAAAGTACAAGAGACTAGTGAGCACGAGATGAGGGTTCAAAGTTAGCCTTTGACAGATCACAAATCTCGGAATAACAAGCAAGAGGTCAAACAGAAAGAGAAGCAAAGATAGAGAGGAAAGAAGGCACCTGTCAGAGCGACTCCAAGGGCTTCCAGAGAGAGGATGTTTGAGTTGTTGATTCAACCAGATCCCGTCTCTCACACCAATGAAGGGCTCAGGGAGAACAAACTTCGGCTGGTCACTGAAACACCTAAACCAGGGACCCGGATCCCACACCGGCCAAGAGAGACTCCACTGGAAAATTCCCTTGCAGTGGTAGCGGGGGGAAGGACAGCGCAGGTCCGAACACAGAAGACATAAAGTGAAAAGAAACACGCCATAAACCCCAAGATTCACCCCCGGAAGCGCTCCAAACATCGCCAACCAAACGGAAGAGACCGAGCGCATGGCGGAGTGAATAAGGAGATAGTCGTCTTGGTCAGAGATTTCGCTGTGGAGGTTGAGGAAGAAGGTTGCAAGAGCAAGGATCACCGGCAACAGCCGTTCGAAAGTTAGGGTTTGAGGGGGCAAGCTTAGGGTTGAGAACGGGAGCGTTTTCGGGGTCGCTTATATATGCACTTTGAATTCAGTATAGATGCACTTTTGATACTTATTTATGAACTTGATATACAATACAGTTAAATAAAATATTGTTCAAAAAAATGAAAAAAATAATTTTTCAAAAATTAATTACTTTTTGGGTTTTTTTTTCAAATAAAATATTTTAGATTAAATAACTCTAAATAATACCAACTATCACCTTTGAACCAAAAATAATACGAACTTTAAAAATTATAAAAACGTACCCAAACTATGACAATATAAACTAAAAATGGTATGATCATAATTTTCCGGTGAATTTTCTAATGAGTATGCTGAGATGGGGCCGAAAATATGATTTGTCAAAAAAAATTACACATCAAATTACACCTCATTTGTATAATCATGATTGGTTTGTTTAAAAGTGATCTGTCAAAAAATATTTCTTATTTTTTTGTGTTTGTGTTGTTGTAAAATGCCAATTACTGATATTGTTTTGTGTATTTTTTCGTTTATTTTCTTGTATATTTTTTGTTATGTAAATGAGGTGTAGTTTGATGTATTAAAAAGAAATATGACAACTCATTTTTCCGGCTCCATATTAGTAACTCCGTCGAAAAATTCACCGGAAAATATTTTGATAATATTTTTTGATTAATATTAACATAATTTGGGTATATTTTTACAATTTTTAAAGTTCGTATTATTTTTGGTTCAAGGCTAATAGTCGAAGCTTATGATTCATATTGTCGCCCATTTCCATCCATATGGCCACTTATGCATAAACTGGGGACGTGCAACTCTTTAGGCTGATATGCCAACGGCTAAGATTTAGGCAGTGGCTATATGCACGCGATCTCGTGTCTAAACGGACGCGAAACTGTGCGCATAGCTTAGCAGCATGGTTTCGTGCACATAAGCTACCCGCACAAGGGTAAAATAGGCATTTTTGAAAAGTTTGGACAAAAACCTGTGCGCGTACGTTACGTTATGCGCACAGAGTGATCTGTGACAAAAAAATGCAAGGTTATTGGTGCGCGTAGCTTACGCGCACCAAAAAAAATTGCACTTTTTTCCATAATCATGTAGATAATTTCAATACGAGTCCGTACATATAAAATTCATCCAAAACGGACATCGTTTGCCCCTCCAAAAGCCAAAAAAACGAAGCCTTCATACCCATTTTTTCTACAATTTGGTGCCCGACATATAGCGCATTGTATTGATTTTTTTGGGTATTTTTTGCATTTTTCTACTATAATTTTGTATAAAATTTTAATACGAGTCCGTAATATAAAATTCATCCAAAACGGATATCGTTTTCCCCTCCAAAAAGCAAAAAATCGAGAATAAAAACTTTATATATTATAGTATTTCATTAAATCTAGTATACTTACACTTATATATTATAGTATTTCATTAAATTTCATATAGTTACACTTATGTACTATAGTATTTTATTAAATCTAGTATAATTAGACTTATATACTATAGTATTTCATTAAATTTTGTATAGTTACACTTATATACTATAGTATTTCATTATATTTTATATAGTTACACTTATATTATATAGTATTTCATTAAATTTCATATAGTTACACTTATGTACTATAGTATTTCATTAAATATAGTATACTTAGACTTATATACTATAGTATTTCATTATATTTCATATAGTTACACTTATGTACCATTGTATTTCATTATATTTCATATAGTTACACTTATGTACTATAATATTTCATTACATCTAGTATACTTAGACTTATATACTATAGTATTTCATTATATTTCATATAGTTACACTTATATACTATAGTATTTCATTAAATCTAGTATACTTAGACCTATATCCTATAGTATTTCATTATATTTCATATAGTTACACTTATATAATATAGTATTTCATTAAATTTCATATAGTTACACTTATGTACTATAGTATTTCATTAAATATAGTATACTTAGACTTGTATACTATAGTATTTCATTATATTTCATATAGTTACACTTATGTACCATTGTATTTCATTATATTTCATATAGTTACACTTATGTACTATAGTATTTCATTACATCTAGTATACTTAGACTTATATACTATATTATTTCATTAAATTTCATATAGTTACACTTATGTACTATACTATTTCATTAAATCTAGTATACTTAGACTTATATACTATAGTATTTCATTAAATTTCGTAAAGTTATACTTATATACTATAGTATTTCATTATATTTCATATAGTTACACTTATATAATATAGTATTTCATTAAATTTCATATAGTTACACTTATGTACTGTAGTATTTCATTAAATATAGTATACTTAGACTTATATACTATAGTATTTTATTATATTTCATATAGTTACACTTATGTACCATTGTATTTCATTATATTTCATATAGTTACACTTATGTACTATAGTATTTCATTACATCTAGTATACTTAGACTTATATACTATAGTATTTCATTAAATTTCATATAATTACACATATGTACTATATTATTTCATTAAATCTAGTATACTTAGACTTATATACTATAGTATTTTATTATATTTTGTATAGTTACACTTATATACTATAGTATTTCAATATATTTCATATAGTTATACTTATATACTATAGTATTTTATTAAATTTCATATAGTTACACTTATGTACTATAGTATTTCATTAAATATAGTATACTTAGACTTATGTACTATAGTATTTCATTAAATTTCGTATAGTTACACTTATATACTATAGTATTTCATTATATTTCATATAGTTACACTTATGTACCATTGTATTCCATTATATTTCATATAGTTATACTTATGTACTATAGTATTTCATTACATCTAGTATACTTAGACTTATATACTATAGTATTTCATTATATTTCATATAGTTACACTTATGTACCATTGTATTCCATTATATTTCATATAGTTACACTTATGTACTATAGTATTTCATTACATCTAGTATACTTAGACTTATATACTATAGTATTTCATTATATTTCATATAGTTACACTTATATACTATAGTATTTCATTAAATCTCGTATACTTAGACTTATATACTATAGTATTTCATTATATTTCATATAGTTACACTTATATACTATAGTATTTCATTAAATTTCATATAGTTGCACTTATGTACTATAGTATTTCATTAAATATAGTATACTTAGACTTATATACTATAGTATTTCATTATATTTCATATAGTTACACTTATGTACCATTGTATTTTCTTAAATTTCATATAGTTACACTTATGTACTATAGTATTTCATTACCTCTAGTATACTTAGACTTATATACTATAGTATTTCATTAAATTTCATATAGTTACACTTATGTACTATAGTATTTCATTAAATCTAGTATACTTAGACTTATATACTATAGTATTTCATTATATTTCATATAGTTACACTTATATAATATAGTATTTCATTAAATTTCATATAGTTACACTTATGTATTATAGTATTTCATTAAATATAGTATACTTAGACTTATATACTATAGTATTTCATTATATTTCATATAGTTACACTTATGTACCATTGTATTTCATTATATTTCATATAGTTACACTTATGTACTATAGTATTTCATTACATCTAGTATACTTAGACTTATATACTATAGTATTTCATTAAATTTCATATAGTTACACTTATGTACTATAGTATTTCATTAAATATAGTATACTTAGACTTATATACTATAGTATTTCATTATATTTCATATAGGTATACTTATGTACCATTGTATTTCATTATATTTCATATAGTTACACTTATGTACTATAGTATTTCATTACATCTAGTATACTTAGACTTATATACTATAGTATTTCATTATATTTCGAATAGTTACACTTATATACTATAGTATTTCATTAAATCTAGTATACTTAAACTTATATCCTATAGTATTTCATTATATTTCATATAGTTATAGTTATATAATATAGTATTTCATTAAATTTCATATAGTTACACTTATGTACTATAATATTTCATTAAATATAGTATACTTAGACTTATATACTATAGTGTTTCATTATATTTCATATAGTTACACTTATGTACCATTGTATTTCATTATATTTCATATAGTTACACTTATGTACTATAGTATTTCATTACATCTAGTATACTTAGACTTATATACTATAGTATTTCATTTTATTTCATATAGTTATACTTATATATGATGTGGCGAAAACCTACCCACAAGTGTATGGGGTCAGTTGTAGCCGTTCAAGTGTCGTTCCCACGAGGACAATGTAGTACCTTTTGTAACTAAAGTAGTAATCTAAGCCGTAAGAAAGATTTGTTTGATTACGCTAAGAAATGAGTATTGCAAATATAAGTAAATTCAAAGGATGTAAACTATCTAGGATTAAGGATCCCCACAACAATGTCTTGGTAAACTTATGTGTGTTTATCTTAGAATAGCATGAACTCGTTTGACGGTAAGTTATCAAATATCTTTACTAATTCCTTTCAGACAATAGTAGATGTATCTAAACTCCAACTAACAGTCGATGTCGCACAAAGCTAATCAAATCTAGACCCCTTGAGCACTTAGAATCTAGGATAAAACCGGGTTAACATTCACTTTCGTGCTCCGCTAATTCCAGACTAACCTAAGGTTTCTATGATAACTTAGAACTCCGCAAGAACAAACAAGTTTATTCAGGTTCAATTCTTAGTAATTCCAACAATAGTAATCTCCTTTCAGACTCATACCTTGTCTAATTCATTCATTAAGTTTCTCCTTTCAGACTCAACCTAATAGAATTCTAATTGATAAATTACCAATAGCAATATGAACCCTAGAATTGAATCAAACAAGAACTCATGCTACCAATTCAGACAAACACAATTTACAAGTCTATCAATTCATTATTGGGATCACCCCAACCCTAGATAAAAGGGGTTTATCCTAGCATGTTTGGAGAATCAATCAAAAACATTGTATGAACAAAAGAAACCATTCCAATAGATAGAAAAAGAGAAATACTTGGTCAATCCAAGAAACAAACTCCAATCTTCAACAAATCTTCAATGAAAATTCCCCAAAGCACAACTAGGGTTCGTGGCTGTCAAAAGGTAAGAGAGAAAATAGCATAGAATCGTTCGCCTCTTCCCCAAATCAGGTAGATAAAAGGAGCAAGACGTTTCAGTTTTCAGACAAAAGTCGTTACGGATCCTGACTCGGTCCACAACTCGGCCGAGTTGTGGGCCGAGTTGTGATCTGGTTCCCTTCCTCTTCAGTGGCTCGATCGAGGTAGCTGACTCGGTCTACAACTCGGCCGAGTTATGGGCTGAGTTGTCGTATGTTTTCTCCCCTTCAGTGGCTCGACCGAGGTAGCTGACTCGGTCCACAACTCGGCCGAGTTGTGGGCCGAGTTGTCGTCTGTTTTCTCCCCTTCAGTGGCTCGACCGAGTTTGCTGACTCGGTCCATAACTCGGCCGAGCTGTGGACCGAGTTGTCATCTATTTTCCTTGATCTTCATAGCTCGATCTTCTCCTTGTCACTTGTATTTTGACCTTGGCACCATCCCTTCGAGCATCTTCACATTATAGCTCGTAATCTTCAAAACCGCCTCCAAACGATCCTGAAATCAGAAAAACACAAGAGTAGATTCCGAACACTATAAATTCTATGAAAACCAAATAAAAATAAAATAAAAAGAAGCAAAACAAACCTATTTAGGAGAAATAAACATGATATAAACTAGCCTAAATGCATGCTATCAAAATCCCCCAAGCTTGAACCTTGCTTGTCCTAAGCAAGTACATGACGATGAGTCCATAGAAAATGCAACAGCTGTACAATCAGTTCCTCCACTCCAGACCTTACCAGATTAAAAACAAGTCACTCACACTCATTTGTTTAGTCATGTGTTTCACTCAATATCAATTCTCAACTTTGATTGCTAACTACCATAAGCTTGCAACAGTGTTCTTAATCTCCACCACTAAAGACCATGCGCACAAAAAAAATCATGAGGGCTTTTCAAGGTTGTAATGGGGCCAAGGTATAACATAGGGCATAGGAATATTTAGGCCATGAGGAGCTAAATCCGGGGAAGAGGATCTTACCAAGACAACATGACGGGGCTAGAAATGCGCAATGCAAATATCGTTGATTAGCCTAGTCAAAGTAAATGTCCTAACAGACCTACTAAACAGATGAATAGTAAGCAAGTAAGGGTCGAACCCATAGGGAAGATCTGATGCAGTATGCAATTGTGATTGACAAGTAACAATAAAGGGGGGTTTTAGTAATCAAGCAGAGCAAAGCAAACAAGTTTAGTTGATGAGAAAATATGATTGGGAAAGTAGTCCTACTAGAACGAGATCCACAATACAGAGATATAATTTGATCATAGAAATCTATTCAATCCAAGTTCTTTTATTATTCTTATAGTTGTTCCCACCCTGATCTTAAGTACTACCAATTCTCATAGTTGTTGATAGACTTATTACTACATCAATGGAAAAGTACTACAAATTCTCACAGTTGTTGATAGACTTTACTACTAAAAAAGCAATAGCAATGCACACAAGGATATAGGACACATGCAAATAGAAGGTGCATGCTTCCTTACTACTTAACATGCAAATGATTCTCACTCACGATTGCGCGCTCGTATTCCACTATACGCAACAATCGTGTATGCTACTAGATATGCACTCGTATTCCACTATATGCAAATCCTAGCAATTGATAAAAAGTATTCAACCTAGTTGATCAGGCTATGAAGAATAACAATAAATCAGTATTCAATATTACCAAGAGAATCAAACCAACACTTATAAGAATAAGAACAAGGAATAGAAATCTCACAAACACATCAACTGTATTGCTTCAAACGTCTAGTAGAATAAAGGGGAAGTTAGTTCTCCATTCAGATGAGAATGAAAACCTAATGAAAAGTAAAATTGCGTACGAAGTAAAGTGAAAAGTAGTCTCTCTGGGGCGTTTCTCACTTCTCAAGACCTAGGAAGAAGTCTTATATAAGTTTTTGGAAAACTAGGTTAAAACTAACGAGAATAACAAAGGAAACAAAATAATAAAACTAAGGAAATCCAAAAATGCATAAAAGGAAATAAATGTCTTCTGGACGCGCGACATTTAACACGGCCACCGCGGGGCGGTGAGATCCACCGCGGGGCGTCACGCTCCCACCGCGGGGCGGTGGCTTCCTCTTGGCGCGACCCTCAATCTTCTCTGCCGGGTCGCGGTGGCTCTGGCGCGGGGCGGTGAAACTCGCCCGCCTTCTTCAGCTCTTCTTCTCTTTTGCTCTTCCTTACTACCAAGTATTGGTAGTCTTCTCCAAGTAAACTCTAGCAGATCCTTCTCCATCCTCATCATCTCATCTAAGCTGTAAATCTTGGGATATCTTCACTTCTCTCCACAACTTCTGGATTACAGACTTAGCCTCAAAACTAATCATAAACTCCTCCAAATCATGCTAATAACTGCTAGTAAAGGTGCATGAAATGACACCTATCAAATTCCCCCATACTTAGACCTTTACTCATCCCGAGTAAGCTAAAGAAAAACCTACTCTCTCAATCAAACACCAAGGTCTCAGGAAGTATAAGAAAATATGACACCAACAACTACAACATATCAACAATAAGCTCCAGACAACCAAAACAAGTGATACAAATATAATTCTAATCCTAACTCCAATCTAGCTCCTTATCGCTCCAGAGTGGCCTACCCGAGTCCTCCTTATGACGCCTCTCCAAGAATAATGAGAAATCCTAAAATTACTCTTCTTCTTTTACGCTCATCTTGCCTAGGCGCCCTCTCGGGTTTTCACCTAGCCACTCATTTCATTTTGCTAGATATCTCACATATACTCGCATCACTCCAGTCCATTTTTGCACCGGTCTATACCAGTCGAACTACCTGCTTTTTACCTGAACCGCCCTTTTGGGTTTTCAGCTCATCCCAGGATTTTGATTGCCTTTTTTTTCACATCTTTTTTGTTTTTTTTGTTTTTTTAGTAATAAAATACTCGAACAGAAATTACAGAACACAAAACAAAACAATGCTATATACACTAGCTAGATAGATAGCAAGTCTAAATCCCTCCCCCATACTTAAACCGAACATTGTCCTCAATGTAGAAAAGAGAACAAGCAAATGAAATAGGAGAAGGAGAAATAAACTCACTGTGGGCCTGATGGCGGTGGTAGGAACCTCCTAAAGTAGTCCCTCATATGAGCATCCACAGCGTCTAGACGCTCATCTACATCAACACGGAACTGGGTCTGCCAAGGCTGCATACCGGTCTCTACTCGGGTGTTCCAGTGAGTCTGCTGCACTGAGAATGCATCAAATCTTGCATACAACTCCTGCCAAGGCGTGACAGGACCATAAGAAGACGAGGGCGCATCAAACTGGGTAGGCATAGGATCATCCCCACCCACAGAATCAGCAACATCAGCCTCAAAACCAGCACTAGGGCCCTCTCCAAACGGACCCGAAGGAGCAGCAACAGGGGTAGCATCGGCCATAACTCTGCTATTTCTGGGAATCCACCAATCCGCAAATGAAGGAGAATAAGTGAAAACCCGGGGAAGAATCAGAATGTGACCGTCGAATGAAGACCAAACTAAATCACCATCCATGCCCAGTGGCTTCAGCATCGAGCACACCTTCATGTGCGCCATATCATACACCTCGTGAGCAACAGGTCGAGGAATCCGATCGGTAGCTATAATGTCAGCACAAAGAAGGGTGATCAAACCACCCCCACAAATATCACGTGGCTCACCATCACGAATCCTCTTCAGGGAACCCAGAAAGAGGGTAGCCGAACACGGCGTGTACGTAACAAGCTCCAAGATGCTCATAAACCACTGGAAATCCTTCAAAGGGACCTTGCCATCATCAGCATGGCCAAAGAAATCTCTCATCATCACCTTGTGGATCAACCTTAGGCAAGGGTTTACCATCTTCGAGTTCACCTCCTGACCCTTCCTGAACATCCTATGCATGGCAGCCTCCCAAAACTCCATCATATCTGTCTCAATGATGCCACTAGACCACCCATCAGATGGCTCCTTTGTAATGCCCAGGGCACCACGAATCTCCTCAGCAGACAAAGCATAATCACGACCATTGTATGTGAACGTAACCTTCATCAATCTCTTGTCGGCGGAGCCATCAGAATACCTCTTAAACGAGGCAATGAACTGGTAACACAGCTCGGGATAAGCATCAGCGGCCTTGTTCAGAAAAGTCCCCAAACCACACTCTGCTAAACACAAGGACACACACTCCAACATACCAAACTCAGCCAATGTCAGCTTGTCAAAGAATTTAGTAGCCAAAACCTCCCTCTCCTTCACAACATTGTAGACCTCATTCTCATCCCTCGTAGACACTTGCTTCCTACCTCTAGGTGCCATAAGTAATGAACTGAAGTGCTCAAAACAAAGGGCAACCAAGAGGACTTACAAACGAGCAAACACATGAAGCCTGGAAGTCTCGATGCGGGGCGGTGGAGTAGTCGCCGGGTCGCGGTGAGAACAACTGGGAATTCTAGCCGGGTCGCGGTGGGGGTCGACGCGGGGCGGTGATAGCAGCGACGCGAGGTAGAACAACGCGAGGCGGGGCAGAGCGAGGCGGGGCGACAGCGATGCGTCGGGGTTGTGTTTGGCTTGTTTGTGAGGCTAGACTCCAAATTGGGCAAGGAAATTCAAGGTTTAGGCAATTTGGGGCTAGATTCGGACCAAGGACGAGGGAAATAGGGGAGAATGGGGGATTTGGCTTTGGGAGCTTGAGAGGTGTGTTGGGAATGGAGGGTTTTGTTGAGAGTGGGGCTAGGTTAGGGGAAGGAAAAAGGAAGCAAAGGGGATGATGGGGCCGGATATGTACCATGGCCCAAAGAAAAATCTTGGCCCAAAGGGGGGGGGCCCAATCCGTCAAAACCTTATTTACCACTCAAGAAATAAAAATTTTACTCACCCGTTTAAGGTTTTTTCGGGGCCCTTTATTCTTGCTTTTTTTTTTAGGGGAGATGATATACCAGACATCCACCGCGGGGCGGTGGGACGAACTGAGAACAACGTCTCCTCTTCATTTACTTTCGTACCTGAAATGTTAGTGACAGGCGAACGAAACAAAGCAAAAGAAATTACGAAATTAAACTAAGAGAAAGAAAAATCAAGGAAAAACTACCTCGGGTTGCCTCCCGGATAGCGCCTTGGTTAACGTCGTTGGCTCGACGTACTGCAGATCAATCACCACCTAGAATAGGATCCCCTCGGAATCCTCCTACTCGTCTCTTCCTGTCGAGACTTCCCATGGAAAGGTTGAGACCTTAGACAATGTTCCTTCTTGGCCAATGACTCCATGATTACTTCCTTTGGAGCATCTCGCCCATACTTAGAGCGATGTGGGGGCCGATATGGCTCAACCTGAATATGCTGCACGTTACTAGATAAAGGCTTACAGCCTTGTATGGTTAGTGTAGGGGGGGTAAGTGCCTAAAATAGAGGGAATGGAATCTCCTATGTCATCCAGCAAGACATCATCAACATGCAATTTATGCAACTCAATAGGTCCATCAATAGTAGAACACTCAACTACGGTCTCTACTGCACCAGTTTTAACATTTTCATGCACATGATCATCAATATCACTAATGCAGCAAGGGGAAGGCAATTCAATGGAGTTGGCTTTATGAATATTATGTTCAAAAATTATTCCATCGAATTCCATAGTTAAAGTTCCACTATCTACATCAATCTTTGTCATTGATGTTTTCATAAAATGTCGACCTAACATAACAGGAGCAACCTGCTCATCATAGTCCATATCCATAACAAAGAAATCAGCAGGGA
This sequence comes from Rheum nobile, assembly GCA_027886185.1. Classification (NCBI taxonomy): domain Eukaryota; kingdom Viridiplantae; phylum Streptophyta; class Magnoliopsida; order Caryophyllales; family Polygonaceae; genus Rheum; species Rheum nobile. Next base: position 1,533,332 of record WOAB01000701.1, read on the forward strand.
AAATCAAAGGACCTATCCTCACAAGAACATCCTCCACAATACCCTTAGAGGGCACACAAGAACCATCAGCAAGTTGTATCACAATGTTAGAATCATGCAAGGGTCCTATTCCTAAATCCTCAATCAAAGAATAAGGCAACACATTAATAGAGGCACCCAAGTCTAACAAGGCTTTCTCAAATCGATGCTCACCTATAGTAATAGAAATAGTAAATGTACCTGGATCCTTGAACTTCTCAGGCAGATGCCTCTGAAACATCGCCGATGCATGTTCACCCACTGGAACCTTCTTCTGGACCTTCAGCTTCTATGTCCTCTTCACGGTGCACAGCTCCTTCAAGAACTTGGCATATCGAGGGACAACCTTGATAAACTTGATTAGGGGAATGTTCACCTCACAGTCCCGAAATGTCTCGAACAGATCGCTATCTTCAGCTACTCTCTTGGCCTTTAGCGCCTTAGGGAAAGGTGCTGGTGGCTTCTCAGAACCCAAAGGAGGAAACACGGGGCGAACATAGTCATCAACACATAACTCATCAGCGGAGCTGGATTGTTGGGGGCCGGGTCGCGGTAAGCCCACCGCGGGGCGGTGAGAACAGTGTTTCCTTCCTGGCCTCAGCCTCAACTTTTCACCGGGTCACGGTGGGGTCCACCACGGGGCGGTCAACAGTTTTCTCCTTTACAGCTTCGTTCTCCTCTTCAGTACTAGGAGTAACGACCAACTTCTTATCACTTCTAAGGGTGATGGCACTCACATTCTCCCTTGGATTCACTGTAGTTTGAGATGGCAGGGAGTTTGATGTCCTCTGGTCTATCTTGGTCACAACATCAGCCAGTTGGCCAATCTGCCTCTCCATATTCTTTATGCTTGACTCAGTAGCCTGAACATGAGTGGCAAAATGCTGAGTCAGAGTCTTCAACATCTCTTCAGTAGAAGCACCAGAGGTTTGGCCTTGAGCCCTCTGTTGGTACGGGACTCTCTGCTGGTACTGTTGTTGTGTAGGCTGTTGACCACTTTGTGGGTCACTCCCTCTGAAACCTGGGTGGTCTCGCCCTCTCGGATTATAGTTGGGTTGTCCACCAAACTACGGTCTAGGGGGTCCGTAACCTCCTACATCATTTACTTCAGCAGTACCTTCCTCCTACAGCTGAGGACAAGTATCAGTAGGGTGGAACTGATCAGAGCAAAGTCCACATGCTTTGACTTGTTGAGGAGTGTTTTGATTTTCCATTCTCTTCACCATCTCCTTCAACTCAGCTAGTCATTCAGCACTGGGCTAGGTCCTGCAGGGGTCACAGCATTGACCGCCTTCCTCTGGTATGTCTTTCCAAAGCTCCTGGTACTCTCACTCATCTCCTGGAATCTCTCCATGGCTGCGTCCGGTGTCAGATTCAGAATGCTTCCACCGCATGCAGCATCAACCATCCTCCTCTCTTGATCTAGCAGACCATTGTGTAAGTAGAGAACAAGGTCCTGCTTGGCGTATCCGTGGAATGGATAGCTGGAGCAAAGCCTCTTATACCTCTCGAGATAATCATACAGCGTCTCATCACCAGCTTGCTCAATGTTAGCAATTGCCTTTTTCAAAGCATTCACCTTCTTCGTTGGGAAGTACTTGTCAAGAAACGCCTTGTGCAGTTTATTCCAGGTATCTATGGTTCCTGTCAGCAAGTGATAATACCAGTCGCTAGCAGAGTCTAGCAAGGAGAAACCAAAAGCTCTCATCTTGATTTGATCCTCCGTCACATTCCTGGGCTTCATAGTCATGCAGACATTGTGGAATTTACCCAAATGAGATATCGGGTCCTCTCCACTCAAACCATGGAAATTCGAGAGATAGGCAACAACTCCAGACTTCAGCTCAAAGTTCACCCCTTCGCCAAGCGCAGGGATGATGACAGCCAAGGGTTGTGCTCCAATATTCGGTTCAGTCAGCTCTCTCAGAGTTCCGGCCATTGCAATAGCAGGGATATCAACTGGCTCAGTCGGCTCAACGATCTCAACCTCTACTTCTTCTTCTCCTTGATCGCATAGGTTCGCACGGAACGATCTGTCGACTTCTGGATCAAAAGCAGCTAGAGGGGAGTCAGTACTACGGGTGTCAACCATAAGATAGGTCTCCACCAAAAATCAATCACAAAAACACACAACAAAAACAGAAAACTTCCCCGGCAACGGCGCCAAATTTGGCACGGGGGCTAGAAATGCGCAATGCAAATATCGTTGATTAGCCTAGTCAAAGTAATTGTCCTAACAGACCTACTAAACAGATGTATAATAAGCAAGTAAGGGTCGAACCCACAGGGAAGATCTGATGCAGTATGCAATTGTGATTGACAAGTAACAATAAAAGGTTTTTTTTAGTAATCAAGCAGAGCAAAGCAAACAAGTTTAGTTGATGAGAAAATATGATTGGGAAAGTAGTCCTACTAGAACGAGATACACAATACAGAGATATAATTTGATCACAGAAATCTATTCAATCCAAGTTCTTTTACTATTCTTATAGTTGTTCTCACCCTGATCTTAAGTACTACCAATTCTCACAGTTGTTGATAGACTTATTACTATATCAATGGAAAAGTACTACCAATTCTCACAGTTGTTGATAGACTTTACCACTAACAAAGCAATAGCAATGCACACAAGGATATAGGACACATGCAAATAGAAGGTGCTTCCTTACTACTTAACATGCAAATGATTCTCACTCACGATTGCGCGCTTGTATTCCACTATACGCAACAATCGTGTATGCTACTAGATATGCACTCGTATTCCACTATATGCAAATCCTAGCAATTGATAAAAAGTATTCAACCTAGTTGATCAGGCTATGAAGAATAACAATAAATCAGTATTCAATATTACCAAGAGAATCAAACCAACACTTATAAGAATAAGAACAAGGAATAGAAATCTCACAAACACATAAACTGTATTGCTTTAAACGTCTAGTAGAACAAAGGGGAAGTTAGTTCTCCATTCAGATGAGAATGAAAACCTAATGAAAACTAAAACTGCGTACGAAGTAAAGTGAAAAGTAGTCTCTCTGGGGCGTGTCTCACTTCTCAAGACCTAGGAAGAAGTCTTATATAAGTTTTTGGAAAACTAGGTTAAAACTAACGAGAATAACAAAGGAAACAAAATAATAAAACTAAGGAAATCCGAAAATGCATAAAAGGAAATAAATTTCTTCTGGACGCGCGGCATTTAACACGCCCACCGCGGGGCGGTGAGATCCACCGCGGGGCAGTGAGATCCACCGCGGGGCGTCAGGCTCCCACCGCGGGGCGGTGGCTTCCTCTTGGCGCGACCCTCAATCTTCTCTGAGAACCATCGCCAGGTCGCGGTGGCTCTGGCGCGGGGCGGTGAAACTCGCCCGCCTTCTTCAGCTCTTCTTCTCTTCTGCTCTTCCTTACTACCAAGTATTGGTAGTCTTCTCCAAGTAAACTCCAGTAGATCCTTCTCCATCCTCATCATCTCATCTAAGCTGTAAATCCTAGGATATCTTCACTTCTCTCCACAACTTCTGGATTACAGACTTAGCCTCAAAACTAATCATAAATTCCTCCAAATCATGCTAATAACTGCTAGTAAAGGTGCATGAAATGACACCTATCAGAACACCAAGCGAAAATAACCTTTAATTGAATTTTAACCTTCAAACCCATACAACTTAACCCTTACTATGATATGGTCTCCTTCCTTTTATTTAATTGCTTCTTCTTCTTTTTCTTTTTTTTTTTATAGAAGAAGAAGAAGAAGAAAACATACCTGATGGGTTGCCTCCCATCCAGCGCTTGTTTAAGGTCATTAGCTTGACCTTTCATACCTTCCTAGTGGCTTGGGTCAAGATAGAGAGAAGCAACCTTCTCAAATGGACCACCGACGATGTATTTCTTTAAGCGTTGTCCATTCACCTTGAATTGTCCCGTCTCTTCGCTCCATATCTCAATTGCACCATGTGGGTACAACTTTCGCACTTGGAACAGACCACTCCATCTCGATCTTAGCTTGCCCGGAAAGAGTCTCAACCGAGAGTTGAATAGCAAGACAAGATCATCTTCATGAAATTCTTTTGGCATAATATGCTTGTCATGCCATCTCTTAGTTCTCTCCTTGTAGATCCGAGCATTCTCATAAGCACCCAACCTCAACTCCTCCAACTCTTGCAATTGCAACATTCTCTTCTCACCGGCTGCTTTCATGTCATAGTTGAACAATTTAATCACCCAATAAGCTTTATGCTCTAACTCGACCGGGAGATGACAAGACTTCCCATACACTAGCCGAAACGATATAATGCAAATAGGAGTTTTGAATGTTGTCCTATAAGCCCAAAGAGCATCATCAAGCTTCATAGACCAATCCTTTCTGGATCGGGAAACCGTCTTCTCCAAGATACTCTTGATCTCCCGGTTTGAAACCTCAACTTGACCACTTGTTTGAGGGTGATATGGGGTGGCAATCCTATGTGTTATCCTATACTTCTTCAGCATAGCCTCAAACTTCCTCTCAATGAAATGTGATCCTCCATCACTAATCACAACTCTTGGTGTTCCAAATCTTGGAAAAATCACTTTGTTGAAGAACTTAGACACCACCCTCGAGTCATTTGTTGGAGAGGCAATAGCTTTAACCCACTTAGACACATAATCAACCGCCACAAGAATGTACTTGTTAGAGTAGGACGGTGGAAAAGGTCCCATGAAATCAACTCCCCATACATCAAAAATCTCATACTCTTCGATGTTAGTAAGAGGCATCTCATTCCTCCTAGAAATGTTCCCAGTACGCTGGCATGGATCACATGAAGCAATGAAACGATGCACATCCTTAAACATAGAAGGCCAATAAAGAGCTTCCTATTAGACTCACTTCCTTTGGAGTCTTCTCTTGTTGAATTCCTTTTCTATCATTTCAGTGAGAATATCTGGTTATGTATCGTCTATCGGCTTTTATTCGAGAGACAATGATAGTAACCGTATACAATCACAAGAACCATTCTATTTGAGCCCTTGTTTAGTCTTTCATTACACTAACCAACCTTTCCTTTTCCTTGCATGGTTGGCTGGTGTCATCTGTCCTATACGGCACATCAGGTACAACTTCTCAGATCGAAGCCACGAAACGAAGACGTTGAAGGCAGTTGCATTTCTTTCATCATTTGAATAATTGTTGAACAAAGTTTAGATCATGTGTTGATTTTTGAATATTTATGTCTTCCGCTGATATTTTGATATACATTATTGGGTTGCCATTTTTGCAACGTTGAGTTATAATACAATATTGGTTTATGATTTTATAAATGTTATTCTTCATTTTACATTATTATTTTGCGATCAATACTGTAAAGCCTTGGGTGATTTTGGATATGTGATCCGAGGTCAATGGCGGTAATATTCATAAGGTAATTCAGGGGTGTGACAGTTATGGTCTCAGAGCTAAAAGTATTTAAACTCAAAACTTTTAAATCGTTTTGTGTTTATTTGAGTTTCATAAAACAAAAAACTTGGTGTAAGAATTTTATTTACTATAGGCCCTAAGTAAGGCTTAGGATAATAATGTCTTTAAGATATTTTAAATCAGAATGATTTGGTGGGGTTTATTCCAAAATTATATTACTATAAGTTTCTATAACGAGTTTTGAAGTGGAAGACAAGGTCGGGTTTAATAACGAGTCGAGTTTTGTGATTTTTTTTTCAAACTTCTGCCAACAATAGTAGTTCAACTACTCATGCCTAGTATAGAAGATAAATTTTCTATATCGGGAAAGTTGTAACCTCTCCTTGTCTCTTTTCAGACAATTGTGTTCACCGGAGTCTAGCTTAAGGCCCAAGATGAATCTAAGACCGCTCAGACGATTAAGTCCGAGCCTGATTCCGTAGAGATGGCCGAGTATGGTGGCCCAATGGTAGATTTCATCCCACCCGGGGAGACTATGGAAGATTTAGTGGTAGCTGAGGCCACTGAGGAGGACCCAAGTGAGGATCCTGAGTACGAGAGTGAGGGAGAAATGGAAGTGCAATCCAAGCAATCCCCTACCCCCGAGGTCGTTGATGAAGATGAGGACCCAATCAAGGATTCTGAGAGTGAGGAGGAGTCGTTGGATCTCTACTACGAGAGTTGGGAAGAAAGGTATGGGCCGAATCACCCGGTCGGTGCTTTGTCGCCCACATACACGCCTCTGACTCCAACTGCTTATGAGGCTATGGGGCTTTCCGGTGCCAAATGGGAGGAGTATGACCCAACTTTACCACCAACTAATGTGGTTTCTTCTCCCGACTATTCGCCTCCTCGACCCTAGAGATGTCCAATCACTCAAGAGATGCTTGATGGGATGTCTACCCCAGAAGCAATGCGGCCAATCGATGAAAAGACTGAGCAGACCTGGTTGCTAGTTCGACCTTGGGATATATATTTCCCTTGTAGCAGTGCTGAGCCACCGGTGACTAAGAGGCCTCATACTTGGATAGAGTATCATGATGGCACAAAGCCACGCTAGGCTCGTGTGAACGTCCCGGTGCTGCACGAGCATATAAAGGACTAAAAGGACTCTTTGGATGACTTGAAGGATGAGGCTCGAATTTTTGTGTCGACCCTCAACAATTGGCAAGAGTATGCCCATTCAGTGCTAGATGAGCTGGAGGATGCCAGCAAGTTCTTGGAGACTCTTTGTGGGGAAACTTCGAAAGGCTCCGAGCCTCAAGAGGGTGATATGGGCAAGTCTGGTGAGCCATCAGTGCCTGCTGAGGGACCGAGTGATCCGAAGCAGAAGAGGCCAGCAGGCGACAAGGAGGAAGAGCTGCCTCCAAAAAAGAGAACTACGACGACTAGAGAATATAGAGACCTGTTTCGGGACCCTAAGAAGTAGTGAATTATAGTGCTTTAATGATTTTCCTTTCTAGTGTTTTTCCCATTTTGAACCATAATGGAGCAACAATCTCCTAATGTCTTTCATTTCTGGGTTCTTAAATCGTAGCTTGAGGTGAATTGTGGTGTGTTTTCTTTTATAATAAAGGACAAGTTTACTAGATGACTATCTCAATTATTGCACTTTAAGTATTTATTACTAGAATTTTAAATATTGATTGGTATATATCTAATAAACGTAAACGCAATCAGATGGTGAACACTAGAAACACTAAACGTTAGGAAGTTAGACCGAGTAATGCTTCTCGAATCCAAATTGGAAGTGCACCAAATCAGGAAGAAGCTGGGTCTGGATCCCATGACAACCCAGTAGTGAATGTTCCGCCTCAGGTTAACCCTCAGGTAGGAGAAGAAAGGGTGCATGTACCTTCTGTTGCTCTGGTTGTCTTCGATGTTGCTGTTGTTGAGGCAATCAAACAGATCATGATGCAAGCTGTCACAGAAATGGTGAGACCAAGGGTTCAACAAGCCTAGGGAAATCTAGATCCTCATGTTATTCCTGACATTGAGGAGTCGATGAATATTCCACCTCCAATGCATGCACATAGAGATGGAGGGAATTATGGTCGTGTGCTGAAAGCGATCAATTCCATGAGGCCCAATTCATATGACGGTATTGGAGAACCCGTCAAGGTGTCTTATTGGTTCCTCCACATGGAGCGTTTGTTCAGGAACATTGTGTGCATTGGGGCTGAAAAGGTGCACATTGCCTCGTTACAATTGAAGGATGAGGCCAGTGAATGGTTGGAGAGCACGAGGTTAGTTGATCATCCCGAGCTTACTTGGGCGATGTCTAAGACCAAGATGACTAGTCGTTTCTTCTCTCGGGCTATGAGGGAGGAGAAGCACAAGGAGTTCTTGTACCCAAAAACTGACGGGTTGAAGGTGACTACTCTGGCTGCCAAGTTTAATCATCTTCTACTCTATACTGGGAGTGATGTGGCAACGGTAGAGCAGATAATCTGGCATTTCCATGCGTGGATGAACCCAGATATCATGCCATTGATGGTGCGTCATGGTTGTACTACGCTAGAGCAGTATGTTGATGCTGCTTATAAGCTGGAAGTACATCTGGAGGAGTCAGCCAAGAAGCGCAACCGACAAAGGTCGAGGAATAACAATAAAAGCCAACAACAGAATGGTGGATTCAAGCGACCAGCTCCGCCGTTGAACTTCTCCAAGTCTAGTCGGCCTAGACTGAGACGACCCAGTCTGAATCTACTCAGCGTTCGAGTCAAAGAAGGGCCCTGTCCAATGTTATAACTGTGGAACACCTGGACATAAGAGCAATGAGTGCACGAAGGGGAAGACAACGTGCTTTACTTGTGGAAATGAGGGGCATATGTTGTCTTTCTTCCCTAAGAGAAGAAATCAAGAAGTTGAGTCCCAACAAGGGTCGGTTAGCCATAACAACCGACCTCAACAAAGGCCTGCATGAAGTGCTGCTACGCAGTCTATCGTGCAGAATAAGAGAAAGGCTCTGATTGCATCAGGCAGTCAAGGTCAGCGGCTCTACGAGATGTGTTAAGTCGATGGACCAAATGCTCCTGTTGCTCAAGGTACAATATACCTAAACTCTACATTAGTCTGCATATTATTTGATTATGGTGCTATACATTCGTTTATGTGTGAGAGTTGCGTAGATGAGTTAGGACTTAAATGCAATGAGGTGTGTGAACCGTTTGTGTTTAATCTTCCCAATGGGGAGCATTTAGTTGGAACCAAGCAGTTGTCGGATTTTACAGTGACCATTATGGGTCAGAAGTTCGAAGATGATGTGATTTGTATAGCCATGGCTCCATACAACATTATTCTCGGAATGGACTGGATGAAGCATCATGGGGCGGTAATCGACTTCAACATGAGGACAGTGACAATTTCATCTAGTGGCTAGTTTGTGTGTTTGTTCAAGGGTCGTAATGATGCCGATAACGAAAAGCTGATCAATGTGATGGTTGCATTTAAGTTACTTCGACAAGGTTGTGTCGGGTACTTGTGTTATCTGGATAAACCCAAAAATGATGAAGTCTTGGTTCACAACATTCCAATCATATGTGAATTTGTCGACGTCTTTCCGGAGGAAATTCCAGGGTTACCCCCGAATCGTGACGTATAGCTTACTATTGAGCTGGAACCTGGTAGGGCGCCGATTTCCAAGGCACCATACCATATGGCTCCAGTGGAGATGCAAGAATCGAAGAAGCAACTGGAAGAGCTACTTGAGAAGGGATAGATAAGACCGAGTGTGTCACCTTGGGGTGCCCCGGTTTTATTTGTCAAGAAGAAGGATGGTTCATTTAGGCTTTGCATCGATTATCGGGAATTGAACAAGGCTACAATCAAGAATAAATACTCGTTACCACGGATAGATGATCTTCTAGATCAGCAGCAAGGGGCTAATGTCTTCTCCAAGATTGACTTGAGGTCTGGGCATCATCAGCTCAAAATTCGTGAGGAGGATATTCCGAGGACTGCATTCTAGACAAGATATGGTCACTACGAGTTTGTAGTCATGCCATTTGGACTTACGAATGCTCCAGCAGTTTTCATGGATTTGATGCACATATGTTTTCATCAGTATCTGGATAAGTTTGTGGTGGTGTTTATTGACTATATTTTGATCTATTTGCCAAATGAAGAAGTTCATGAGGAGCATCTTCGCATCACGTTATCGATCCTTATACAAAATCAGCTATATGCTAAGTTGTCTAAGTGTGACTTCTAGCTGAAGGAAGTGGCTTTCTTAGGCCATGTGATTAATAAGAACGGGGTAATGGTCGACCCTCAAAAGATCGAAGCAGTAGGTGATTGGAAGCAGCGTCAAAATATGAAGGAGGTGCGCAGTTTCTAAGGACTTGTTGGTATTACCAACAATTCATAGAGGGGTTCTTTGAAATTGCTCTACCCATGACCGGATTGCTCCGCAAGGTCCACAAGAAATTTGTATTGGATGAAGTGCGAGGCTAGCTTTCAGAAGTTGAAAGAGTGCGTGACATCAACACCTGTCCTGGCACTACCAGAAGGAACCGATGGGTATGTGGTCTACAATGATGCTCCGAAATAGGGTTTGGGATGTGTATTGATGCAGAAGGGGAAAGTTATTGCATACGTATCTCGACAGTTGAAGCCTTACGAACCGAACTACCCGACCCATGATTTGGAATTAACAGTTGTGGTTTTTGCTGAAGATTTAGAGGCACTATCTCTACGGTGTCAGATGTCAGATCTTCACCGACCACAAGAGTCTAAAGTATGTTTTTACTCAGAAAGAGTTAAACATGAGGCAACAACGCTGGTTGGAGTTGCTCAAGGATTATGATATTAAGCAACTGTATCACCTGGGCAAAGCTAATGTGGTGGCAGGCGCATTGAGCCGAATGACGCCGCATGAGACTGTGGTAGCTCTACTCACTACTCAGACAAAATTGCAGCAAGAATTGTGGGAAATAGAGGTCTTATTTGATCATTGACATGGATGTATGAGTATACTTGAAATCCAGGCTACATTGCTTAATCAAATAAAGGAAAAACAAGTTGATGACTTGGTTTTGGTGAAACTGTGTAGCAAAGTCCTGGATGGGAAAGCTATGGGATTTGTGATTCAGGATGATTGATCCTTTTGGTTTCAGGACCGGATCTGCGTGCCTGATGATGACAACATTCATTAGCTGATAATGAGGGAGGCCCATTCCTCTGCTTATTCTGTACATTTGGGATCTAATAAGATGTACAAGGACCTACAAAAGAAATTCTGGTGGCCCAATATGAAGTGGGATGTAGCCGAATTCGTGGCAAGATATTTGACCTGTCAGAAAGTGCAGAGTGAACATTGAGGCCAGGGTGAGAATTGCAACCTCTTCTGGTGCTAGAGTGGAAGTAGGAGGACATTACAATAGATTTTGTTACGGGTTTGCCAAATACACAAGGTCAGAAAGATGCTATTTGGGTGGTCATTGACCGGCTCACAAAAAGTGCTCATTTTGTGGCCATCAAGTCAACTTGGGGAACCCAAAAGCTGTCTAAAGTGTTTTTGCACAAGATGTTTATAATGTTTGGATTGATGTTTTATGCCATGTTCTTGCAAATCATGAGTGAGTAAATTGTTATGTTAGGATTGGGAGTAGCCCAATGGTGATTATGTGATGATTTGGTGAAGTTTTCTCTTTGGTTGGATGTGTTTTGGTCTACTACTCAAATCTTGCGCACTAAGTGTTTGTGAAAATGCCTAGCTAGTATTTTTACATGTATTAAATGTTGGATATGCATTGAAAGGTGATATTTGACATTGGAACCTCAAGATTTGAGCTAGGACCTTTAGGATCACAAAAGTAGACCTATTTTCCTAGTGGTTGTGTGAATTTCCATTATGCTTAATGAATCTAATCTTGCATTAATTACCACAAAAGTAGGAATTAAGTAGGATTAGACTAATTTCTTATACCTCGAGAGATGATAAGAGATATATTATGACATTTGACCATTGGAGACCATTACTTGCAACCTTAGAGATTTATTTTCTTGTCATTACATGATCTCATTTGTGGTGAACCCCAATCCTAGCTTTTCATCATTCAATTAACCCAAATCTACCTTTTATCATTTTAGTTAGTTCTAGACTTTGCATTTTTTGTTAGTTCTACGAAAATCAAACCCTACATCTCTTGTTTGATCTAGATTATTAGTTTGTGTAAAATTGGTGATCAATGAGTGCTCTGATTCGATATCTTTTATACTACTCGATAGTACTGTGCACTTGCGGGCCTATCAAGATGCCCCTCATACTTTCCATGTAGGTGTGTACCATCTACCATGATGACCTTCAAAATAAAGTGTAATAAAAATTTAGTTTATTTACATATGTGTATATTGTCATCTAATAAATTGTTTGTGACAGTAAACTGCCATCAACCAATGCATTTACGGTGACAGTGTACAACTGTCATAATAAATTTGTTGATGACAATTATCTACTGCAATCACCAATGCACTGACTATGACAGTGAGAAACTGGCACACGGGATTGGTTGATGATAGTTTATAACTACCATAAACCAATGCATTGTTTGTGACAGTGAACAGTTGTCACAATAAATTTGTTGATGAAATTATCTACTGCCATGACAAATGCACTGTTTGCGACAATAAGAAACTGGCACAAGAGATTGGTTGATGGCAGTTTACAACTGTCATCACCAATGCACTGTTTGTGACTGTACACAACTGTCATCATCAATGAAGTTTAGGTTTGTACATTTCTCATTACTTGAAAACCTCTAATTGATGCTCGAGTTGAGATAAACACATACTTGAAATGATTATGATTTCCAATCTCAAGGCACGTGTATGTACCATTGTTGATTTGTTTTATCATGTGATAATATACGAGAAGCATTCCATAATTTTCTTCCAGTGTTCCTCTTATCAAGTTTTGTGCCCATTCTTGTTCTTTCCAAGCTTTCCAATCGTTTACATCCTGATAGAACTCACTTCTCATATCATTGCGAATCATCTTAGGGTTTGGTCCCTTTTTGACACCTTCATACCTATGTTCAAGACAAGAGACGTAGTTGAAAATTTATTTTACAACATATGCAATAAATCATATCTTTTTAAGTTTTTAATATTACTCTTCTCTCCAACCATCTTGTATGTAGGTTTACATTGGTTTGTGCATATGCTGTCGAAAGAGCAAGTATGTTCTTCAGTGAATTTTCTTACCTCACAAAATTCAGTACCTTTCAATACAATAGCTCGTATTCTCCACATGCATTTAGCATCCACACATATGGCTTTTTATTGCTCAGGTGTTGATTTCCTTACTTCGAATCCAAAGTTGTCACACATTGCCATGTTCTTCACAACATCTCTTAGCTCTTGTTTTGACCCAAAAATTTGTCCCACATGAAGAAAATTAGTAGATGGTTCAGTATGACTTATTTCATCTTCCTCCGATCTTTGCACCATTTCTAGTTTGTTTCTGTCATGACATTCAACACTATCATTGTTTCCTTGGAGATTATAATCAGATTGCAGAGAAACTAAACTGTTGTGTGCAGTATCACGATTGTGTTGACTCCCACTTGAGGTACTTCATTAATATCAAGGAAAGATATTAAATCATCATTTGTGTCAACCATGTATGGATTTCTTAGTATCTAGAATGGATTCAAATCTGTGAGGCTAATATCACCAGGTGTTGAATTGATCATAAATCTCTCAATAATCATTTGCTTGATAGCTTGTAACTGCATACTATCATCATTTGCTTGATAGCTTGTAACTGCATACGATCATAAATCTCTCAATAATCACGTTTCCAACATATGCATAAAATCCATCCTTGATCTTCCATTCCCCTCCATAGTAGATAGTAAGAATTTTGAGTTCCATCTACACAACACCGAAAAGGTGAAACACTATCATCATCATTATTTTTTGTTCATAACCAATGTTTGTTGATCATATTTGATATTTTTTTATCAAATACTTTTGGTTGATAGTTTACAATTGTCAACCAACTAAGTGTCAACCACTATGATGAATAGGTATTAACAAGTATCATCATTTATGTATCTACCAATTGTAGTAAGCAATTCTTTGATGCATAAAGTTGTCATCACAACTTAATAACTAACATAAAGTTATATATATCAACAAAAAATATAGAACTATCATCAATTATTTTTCATTATCATCAAATTGTCATCACAGAAATCTTAGATACTATTGATGATAGATTGTAACTGTCAACCAACTAAGTGTCAACCAATGTGATGAATAAGTATCAACAAGTATCATCATTTACGTATTGTTCATATCATACTATCATCACAATAATTTTAGTATTTAGCAATTGTCATTAACTAATTCTCAATTCACAAAGTTGTCATCACAACTTAATAACTATCATGAAGTTATTAAATTGTGATTAACTAATTATTGTTGTCAACTGAAGTATCAAATAAGATTTTATTCATCATACTGTCATCATCAAAAAAATATAGAACTGTGTGCAATTACTTTTCATTATAATCAAACTATCATCATAGAAACCTTAAAATTTATGGATTGCCATCAAATAATTCTAAGTTGGATGACCTGTCATCACAAACACGTCAAATACTAGCATGACCAAATTCTAACCAAACTATCATCATATATTATCTAAAACCTTTTGTCAACATGTGTAACTTTATCATGTTTGATTTGTTTAATATTTCGACTATCATCAATACTGATTTAAGCATTTTTGTCATCTATATTGAAAAGTCCAAAATATCATGATATCTCTAATCTGGGTAAGTTATCATAATGCGGTAAAAGTTAGTAAGACGCGTTAGTCTTCAGCATGATTAACATAATGTTTTGCTATTATATAAAATATTATTATGAAACTTCTAGAGTAAGCCTCTTTTTCCTTCCAACCTAAGCTTCCTAAACTGAGATCTCTCTCTATCTCTTATACCTAAAAGGGCCAACTAGTGAGGATTTAATTTTGCATGAAATTATGTCAATGTGTACCACTTACAAGCATGCCACGTAGTTACGCTTATGTATGTGTTATTTTCTAATTGGGTAAACATTTCCATGCTTTTATTTTTTTTCTTTGGATAGCCACCTACCTTTTTGCATGCCTTTCACCTATGTTCGTATGTGTCAACATGCTAGCCACCTACTTTTGCATGCCTTCCACCTATGTTCTTATGTGTCAACATGCTAGCCACCTACCGATTTAATTTTGCATGAAATTATGTCAATGTGTACCACTTACAAGCTTTCCATGTAGTTATGCTTATGTATGTGTTGTTTTCTAATTGGGTAAACATTTCCATGCTTTTATTTTTTTCTTTGGATATCCACCTACCTTTTTGCATGCCTTCCACCTATGTTCGTATGTGTCAACATGCTAGCCACCTACTTTTGCATGCCTTCCACCTATGTTCTTATGTGTCAACATGCTAGCCATCTACCTTTTGCATGCTATTCACCTATGTTCTTATGTGGCAACATGCTAGAAAGCCATCATTTCTTAGTCACACACTTGTCAAGTATAGGTGTGTACACATGGCTACCACCTTAACTGAACCTAGATTATTTACATATATATATACCCCTAAACCTACTCTAGGTAATACATTTTTCTTCTTCTTATTCCCTTGGAAAATGCAATACTGAAGCAACCCTTCATTGGGTCGTCTCCTGCGCAGTCAAGGTACTTAAGTGTATCCCGGGATAACTGCAAATAGTTCTTGTTAGAGTTTCAAGAATTTCAGGCAAGTCTCTTCGACTTGCTCGGTTGCTAGATTAGTTTGTTGCCTCGCTATGTGTTCTTTTGTGTTGGTAGGTGAAGCACTAATGCATGTTGTGATGTCTTGCTTACCCTTAGTTATTAATTAAGTGTTTTATAAGCCTGTATATTTTCTAACTATGCTAAGTTCCAAAACCTATATATTAAGTATGCATATATTATATGATTGGGGGAACATTATGTATGTGTGTTCCCATTATAAGCTAAAGCCATGGTTGGGGGAACATTATGTTGTGCGTTCCTATTATGTGCTAAGTAGGGGCAATTATGTTGCTCACCC
Source organism: Rheum nobile (assembly GCA_027886185.1). Lineage (NCBI taxonomy): Eukaryota > Viridiplantae > Streptophyta > Magnoliopsida > Caryophyllales > Polygonaceae > Rheum > Rheum nobile. The sequence goes on from WOAB01000701.1 coordinate 1,548,857, forward strand.
TAAGGGGGAACATTATGTTGAGCGTTTCCAAACGGTAAATTCCAACGAGCGGGATTTACCCCTCTTAGGTTGCGACTTAAAGGGAAGAAGTGGTACCATCTTCTTATTATTATTAGTATTATATTAGCTTATACACTTTGTAGTAATTTGGGCTATATCGAGTGGTTGTTTGATAACGAGTTTGATAATGTTGTTATACTTGTAACTTGTAAGCTACCTTGGTTTTGTGTCTATGCCTTACATACTTTCACTTGAGAATGCCTAGCTGGGTATCTTACTAGTTTAGTGACTGACCCGTTGTGGTTGGCTCTGTTTGACATCCATGTATTTGTTAACATCCATTTAATACATGTTTAGGACATGCATTTAGGCTACAGTTTAGGCATTTTCATGTCATTATATTGCATTTTTAGTTAGTTACATTGCTTTCTTTAGTTTGGATGTCTACACGAGTCTTTGCATGTTTTCAGGTACATTAGCAGGAAAAGGAGGTGCATTACGAGGCATGGAAGTCATAGGAGATGTGCACGGTCGAATACAAAGACGAACGACGACGAAGAACTCGCCTTGGCATGTAAGAGATCTCTATTTTCTGTCCCGTCTTTGGAGAAGTATAACTTTTTCTACGTAACTTCGAATTGAGTGATTCCAACACCAATATAAATATCAAGATGTCAACTATACGTCCTCCAAATTTCAGCGCGTTTGTACCCGGGAATCAAAGGTTATGGCTATTCCAAAATCATGTTGCAGTTTGGCACGGTTTGATACAAACCGTGCCAACATATCCTAAACCGTACTCCCTTGCCGAGTCCAGGAACGAGCTTCTGTAAAGTGGCATGATCTGTGACAAACCGTTCCACAAACCATGCCATGCTCCGCTTCACATTCTGTAAATCTGCACGGTTTGTAACAAACTGTGTCGATGCCTGCGGACCCGATTTTTTATTCTTCGACCCTTTATTATTTTAGGACGGTATAAATACTTTCTCTAGGGTTTTTTGGCATCCTCTAATGTTCTTTTTCTACCTCTTTTTTCCACGGTATAGTCCTAGGTGTTTTTGGAGTTCTTTTGAAGATTTCTGAAGATTTGAGATTGTTTCCCTGAATTAGATCAAGTATTTCTCTTCTTCTAATTTAGTTGAATGATTTATTTTTTTCATATGATGTTTTTGATTATTTCTCCAAACATGTCTGGCTAATCCCATGATTCTAGGGTTGGGGTGATCCCAATAATGAATTGATAGACTTGTGCATGATATTTGTCTGAATTGAAATCTGGAACCTTGTTTCATTCAATTCTAGAGTTCTTAGTGCAATTGATTAAAGTTGATTAGATTTCTATTAGGTTTGAGTCTGAATAGAGATAACTTTAATAGATAACGATAGGGTATGAGTCTGAAGGGATATTACTTTATCAGATTACTAGGTATTGAACCTGAGTGTTATTTGTGCGGCAACAACTTAATTACTCTTGTGGAATCCTAAGCTATCATTGAAACCCTAGGTTTGCCTGGACTTAGCTGAGCGCGACATGGAATGTTAACCCAGTTTGATCCTATAATCTATGTGCCCAAAGGGTCTAGATTTGATTAGCTCTACGCGACAACGATTGTTAGTTAGAATTTAGGCACATCTATTATCGTCTAAAATGAGTTAGTAGAGACTTTAGATAACTTATCTTCAAACAGGTTCAGACTAATTTCAGACCGATATATGTAAGTTTACCAAGACATTGTTGTGGGGATCCCTAGTCCTAGGATCTTCTCTTTAATCATTTGCAATTCATGTTTCTTGTTTTCTTAGTTATTAGTCAAACGAATTTCCTTTCTTATGACTTAGCTTACCGGTTTTAAGTTTACAAAGGTTACTACATAGTCCTCGTTGGGAAAGACACTTGAAAAGCTACAACTGATCTCATACGCTTGTGGGTAGGTTTTTGTCCTATCATGTTTTTGGCGCCTTTGTCAGGGACTATTGCTAGTATCAGTAGTTTTCCTACAACTGGTTCGACTAAGTCTTTGTTTTATTTTTAATCTTGTTTTTTGTTGCTTTGCTTTCATACTTTTTTTCTTTAGATGCGAAGAGCCCTGAGCGCTGGTAATCTCAACGACTACGATCCCGAACCTGAGTCTACTTTTTGTGCTAGAAGAAGACAACAACGTGAATCCAAAGAACAAGCAATGGCTGACGACAAAGTGAAACAAGATCCTCTTCTACAAGTTCAAGAACCACGCATGACGCTTGGTGATTATGTGATGCCAAATCACCTTGGTCCTATTTCTGGTGTGGTCTGACCTCCAGTGCAAGCTCGTAACTTCGAGTGAAGCCTTCACTAATCCACATGGTTCAACAAAATCAGTTTGGAGGTCTACCTTATGAGAACCCACACCAACATCTAGCCACTTTTATTGAGCTAATGGATACTATGAAGATCCATAAGGTATCCCAAGATGCGCTTTTCCAGCTATCCTTTTCATTCTCTCTACGTGATAGGGCCAAGGCTTGGTTCAAGGCCTTACCCCATGGCTCTATAACCACTTGGGACGAGTTAACAAAGGCATTTCTCAACAAATACTTCCTACCAAAGAAGACTGTTGAGATGAGGAATCAAATTCTTGCATTCAAGATGAAGGATGACGAGTATCTTTATGAGGGGTGAGAAAGATTCAAGGAATTGCTGATGTTGTGCCTCCATCATGGGCAACAAAAAGGACTATGCTGCATGGCTTCTATAACGATGTTGATAGTTCTACTAGACTAATCATTGATGCTTGGGACTTGATTAAGAGTACTACACAACACTCTCTATCCTCGCTCTACTTCAAGTTCCAAGAAGCATGTAGAGATGTTTGAGGTTAGCTCTGAGACACACCAATAAGCTCAAATAGATGCTATGGCGCATGAGATCAAGAGGCTAAATCTGTTAGAGAAAAAGTCTCAGGCGCAATCCGGGTTATTTAGTAATGTTATTCAAAAATTTATAAGAAAATTCATTTTTTAATTATTTTAGACCCCTATTATACCGGATATTTAACATCCGGGTTATTATATCACGAGTTAAAAGATGATTTTTATGGTAGTGTTGAATGATTTCTTTTGTTCATATGATGTTTTTGATTGTTTCTCCAAGCATGTCTGGCTAATCCCATAATTCTAGGGCTTGGGTTATCCTAACAATGAATTGGTAGACGTGTGCATGATATTTGTCTGAATTGAAATCTGGAACCTTGTTTGATTCAATCCTAGAGTTCTTAATGCAATTGATGAAAGTTCATTAGATTTCTATTAGGTTTGAGTCTAAAAGGAGATAACTTTAATAGATAACTCAGATAGGGTATGAGTCTGAAAGGAGATTACATTATCAAATTACTAGGTATTGAACCTGAGTGTTATTTGTGTGACAACAAATTAATTACTCCTGTGGATTCCTAAGCTATCGTAGAAATACTAGGTTTGCCTGGACTTAGCGGAGCGCAACAAGGAATGTTAACCCAATTTGATCCTAGAATCTATGTGCCCAAAGGGTCTAGATTTGATTAGCTCTGCGCGACAACGATTGTTAGTTAGAGTTTAAGCACATCTATTATTGTCTAAAAGGAGTTAGTAGAGACTTTAGATTGCTTACCTTCAAACAGGTTCAGACTAACTTCAGACAGAGATATGTGAGTTTACCAAGACATTGTTGTGGGGATCCCTAGTTCTAGGATCTTCTCTTTAATCGTTTACAATCATATTTGTAGTAAAAAAAACTTGCATGTTTCTTGTTTTCTTAGTTATTAGTCAAATGAATTTCCTTTCTTACGGCTTAGCTTACCGGTTTTAAGTTTACAAAGGATACTACATAGTCCTCGTTGGGAACGACACTTGAAAAGCTATAACTGATCACATACGCTTGTGGGTAGGTTTTTGTCCTATCAGTATTAGCGTTGCACAGACATAGGAACAACATGATGGGATTGGTGACCACCAACGTTAATTATATAGCTCTCTGGATCTTGTTCTTTTCATGTCAAGTAGACCTTGTCATTTTTCGTGTTGGTTGTAAACTTTGCTACGCATATTATATATCAATGACTTGTCCTTTTCATCAATAGGCATATGTGGTTAATTATCTTCATTGGCGTTTTGTCGACATAGTACTTAGTTACGTACTCTAGCTATGTGGATTCCAGGTGGGATTCATGGCACTGTCACACCCTGGCTTGGGGTGTTACAGAAGTTGGTATCAGAGCCATAGGTTAATATTGTTGGATTGGGTTTAAGGTCAGCAACTTCAGTAGCCAAATCTCACATGTCGTCTGTGCAGGTAAACTTGCTTCTTTAATTGTTTATGTACATGTATCGTTAATAATTAAATAGTGGTACATCTATGGCACGTTGAGGTACAAGAAGAGGACGACCTCGTAGAGTTGTTAGCCATGGAGAGGTTGATATGCCCCTGATAGGGCGTTGTCGTCGTGACACCTAAACAAATAAAATCCTAACAAACCTAAAAAAGTAGTAGAGGCAAGCAAGGGTCAAATCCACAGGGAGGAAGTGATCTATCTATGTGTTCGCAAGCATGCAAAGTAACAAAGGGGGTTTTAGAATAATCGCAGAATAACAAAGATGCAAGCTTTTAGAAGAAGAATAAGAACAATGGGTGGAAGTATTCCACCAGACAAATATCCACATTGCAAAGGAAACAGGTTGATCACTGAAATCTATTAAATCCAAGTTCTTTTCACAATCTTATAGTTGTTCCCATCCTGATCTTAAGTACTACTGATTCTCATAGTTGTCAATAGACTTATTACTATGCCAATGGTAAAATACACCTGTCACGCCTGTCACGCGGTACCAGACCGGGGTACATTACCACCAACAAAGCAATAGCAATGCACACAAGGATATATGATACATGCAAGTAGAAAGACGTACAAGTACTCACTCCCCTACTTAACATGCAACTGATTCTCACTCACAATCGTACGCTCGGAACCCCTATACGCACAATTGTGTTTGCCACTAGATATGCACTCGGAACCCCTATATGTAATCCTAGCACTATGATAGATGTCGATAAGCCTAGTTAGCAACTCTAGATAAACCAACATAAATCAATAGACAATATAACCAAGAGAATCAAACCAACACTTATAAGATATAGAACAAGGAATAGAAATCTCACAACCAATCCATTGCAATGCTTCAATTGTCTAGCGAAATAAAGGTGCTTAGCTCTCCATGGGTTGGAAACCCTGGAGGTGGAAAAGAAACGAACTTCAAACTGAAATCTAATCTAATTGTGGCTGGAGGCTGTGGGCATTAGGTTAAATAGAGTTAACCTAAAGCCCAAGATCACAAACCCCAATTACAAGGAAATAAAATAATATAATAATAACCAAAAATAAACTATGAAAATCGAACAGGGAAATTAATCTCGTAATCTCGGCTTCTCTCTCGTGTAAGCAGCTCGGTAGCAGCCTCGGCCCACAACAGCAATCGGCCCATCTCAACAGCATCAGTACGGCCCAACAACAAGCTGCAACACGCCAAACAGCACATGGATGACGTCATCATGACATCATCATCCGCTTTCTCCAGCTTCAATTCAGCGCTTTGATTCCCGCTTCGCTTCACGCAAGTTTCTCTCCTGATGGGCCTTTCTTCATTTGGGCCTAATTTCCTCATGGGCCCATCTTCCTTCCAATTCCAGCAATCACCACGCGGCTTCTTCAATTTATTTGTTTCTCCCAGTAAACGGCCGCGAGGCGTGATTTCCACCGCGAGGCAGTGCTTTCCACCGCAGGGCGGCATTCTTCTCTGAGACCCATCGCCGGGTCGCGGTGGCTCTGGCGCGGGGCTTCACTCCTCTAGGAGTCACCTCTTCTGCTCTTCTTTACTACCAAGTGTTGGTAGTCTTCTCCAATAAACTCCAGCAGATCCTCATCATCTCCATCTAAGCCGTAAAACCTGGATATCTTCACTTCTCAACTACTCTTCTGGATTACAGACTTAGCCTAAATCTACTCCAAAACTCCATCTAAAATATGTCAATAATCACTAGTTAAGGTGCATGAAATGACACCTATCAAATATCCCCACACTTAGACCTTTACTCGTCCCGAGTAAATCAAAACCAATCTTACTCCAATCATCAAATACCAAGGTCTCAGGAAGTGTGAGCAAACATGAAACCAGTGACTACAACAACTCAACCATCAGCTCAAGATACCAAAGCAACACGCACAGCACAACAACACAATACAACACAACTCAATAAATCTCAACACCCAAACATCCAAGCTAAAAGGAAAGTAGAGTACTTCCCCCAAACTGATCCCAAACACCATAGAGTGAAACAAAATCTAATCCTATCTCCCATCTATCTTCTTATGTCTCCCAGAGTGACCTACCCGACAATCCTTCTTTGACTCCTCTTCTTATGACGCCTCGCCAAGAATAATGAGAAATCCTAAAATCACTCTTCTTCTTTTTCGCTCATTTTGCCAAGGCGCCCTTTCGGGTTTTCACCTAGCCACTCATTTCATTTTCCAATAGATGTACTCACATATGCTCACGTCACTCTTGACCACATATTACCCCAGCCTAATGCTGGTCCAAGCCACCTGCTTATTACCTAGGCCGCCCTTTCGGGTTTTCGACCTATCCCAGGATTTCTAATGTATGCCTTTTTTCAATTTTTGGCTTTTTCTCTTTATATTCATTTTTCTCCTCAGCGACGTAGCAAGTATAAAACCCTCCCCCATGCTTAAATATTGCATTGTCCTCAATGTAATGAAAGACAAAAGAATAAGAGCATAGGAAAAAGCAAAAAATAACTCACAAACGTTGCCAAGCTGTTTGGACACTGAAGGTATCGTTGGCGGTCTTCTCAATAAATGCCCAGATCTCTGGTGTTGGGCGGGTGTCTTCATCAACTCTATAATCTTCTCCTACCGTGCAACCAAAAGGAACCACTTTGGTGAGTAGTGGTATATCAATGATATCGGGATTGCACGGCCTTCTAGGAACACATGGTGGAGCCCATATATCATCATGGTGGGGGATCTAGCGTTCCTCCTCCTCAGCTGTCGAATGTAGGGCCATCATCGTTGCCAAATAATGTGTGGGGCTAAGGTTTCCTCCTTGACAACATGATGCGCACCATCTCCATGGGGAACTCTGGACAGCTGGCCTTCAGTACCTTTTTTTTTTCAGAGAGGGAGAATATACCAGCAATCCACTGCGGGGCGGTGAGCTCCACCGCGAGGCGGCGAGGGTCGCCGTGGGGCGGTGGGATGGTTGAGAACACCATCTCTCTCCATTTACTTTCGTACCTGAAATGTTAGTAACAGGCGAACGAAACAAAGCAAAAACACACTAAAGAACATGCAAAAATAAAGAATGAAAAGCAAAGAAAAGAAAAACATACCTCGGGTTGCCTCCCGGACAGCGCCTTAGTTATTGTCATGGCATGACATCCTGCTCATTCTCCTGAACTCGGGTTGCTCATAGCAACCAAACTCCTGGGGCCTGGATCAGGGGGATGCCTCTTTGTATGCTCTCTATTGAGCCTTTCCCCCAATATTGTGCAATTGTTGATGGCTGGATCACTCGTCGTATCCATAAATGCACTTGCCATCTTGAAAAATTGTCTACCCAACATCTCAGGGGCTGCATGTATGTCCTGCCCCGTATCCAGCATGTAAGAATTCACCACCTGAATCAAGGCCTCCTTTTTGTGCTTCCCCTTCGGTTTCTTTTTTATCAAGCCCAACACCTTTAACATTTCCTTGCAGCGAGGGGTGCTGTTCGCCAGATGGACCAAAGGGGTGGTTGCCTTGCAGCCGCTGAAGGTGTCAAATAAGCTTTTGTCGCTCTCCACCTTTTGGGTGTCTTTCAGAGCCTCAGGGAATGGTATAGCGGGCTGCAATGCAACGAGCGGGAAGGAATTAAGACGCAAAAACTCATCATAGGCAGCCTCCAGAGGATCGGGGACTGCCGGGGCGATTGTCTCTGGAGTATTTTCGCGAACATGGCACTTCTCCTCATCGTCGCTCCAATCCTCCTCAAATCTCAAAAAGTACTCTTCCTCAGTCAGCACCGGATGTTCAACCCCATAAGTGTCTACCCAAACCTCACCAGCATATCTGAAATTTTGGACACCGGGCCATGGCGAGATCGCGCTAGGAGGTACTTCGTCCACCGCGGGGCAGTAGTCATTGCCGCGGGGCGGTGAGGTCGCGGCGGAGATACTGAGGCACGTCGCCGGGTCGCGGTCATTCTCGCCGCGGGGTGGTGAGATAACTGGGATCTCACGTCGGGTCGCGGTGAGAGGTGACGCGGGGCGGTGGGCGATGTTCTCCATCTCACGGTCGCTCTCTTTTTCAGCTGACTTCGACTCAATCAACGCTTGACTCAGTTGGTTAACTTGGCTTTGGAGATTAGAAATCGCCTCTTGCTGTTGGTAGTCATTCTGAGCCATGGTTATTTGCAGTGTGGACACGTTCTCGGCCATGGTTGTTTTCATTGAGGACACGGTCTGGGCCATGGTTGTTTGCATTGATGACACGGTCTGGGCCATGGTTGTTTGCATTGATGACACGGTCTGGGCCATGGTTGTCATACTTTGAATCAGAGCGCTGAGCACATCGGCATTGGGTGCAGGCGAGAACTGTGGTTGATTTCCATACGGAGCTGGGTTATGGTTCTCCCTCCACCCTGAGTTGTAGGTATCCGGATAGTGCTCCTGCCTCGGTCCCTGCGAGTTCACACCTCGACGTGCATTTACTGCTGCTCTGAATGCAGGAAGTCCTAGACAATCGTCAGTGGTGTGCAGCGTATCGCGACAGATTCTACAGGCACTAGGAGTTGGGTGGTGTCCCCTCTCTGGCGAGAATGAGCAAGGGCCTGGTCTTTCGTGCGGTTCTCCCCCGAACTCCATATCTGTATCAAAAGCAAAAGAGAAAAACAAAAATTAGTAGCACGGGTGTGGACCGTAAGATAGGTCCACACCAAAGTAACACACACACAAACAAACACACAGAAAAATCAAATCTTGCCTCCCCGGCAACGGCGCCAATTTGATAGGGCGTTGTCGTCGTGACACCTAAACAAATAAAATCCTAACAAACCTAAACAAGTAGTAGAGGCAAGCAAGGGTCGAATCCACAAGGAGGAAGTGATCTATCTATGTGTTCATAAGCATGCAAAGTAACAAAGGGGGTTTTAGAATAATCGCAGAATAACAAAGATGCAAGCTTTTAGAAGAAGAATAAGAACAATGGGTGGAAGAATTCCACCAGACAAATATCCACACTGCAAAGGAAACAGGTTGATCACTGAAATCTATTAAATCCAAGTTCTTTTCACAATCTTATAGTTGTTCCCATCCTGATCTTAAGTATTACTGATTCTCACAGTTGTCAATAGACTTATTACTATGCCAATGGTAAAATACACCAGTCACGCCTGTCACGCGGTACCAGACCGGGGTACATTACCACCAACAAAGCAATAGCAATGCACACAAGGATATAGGATACATGCAAGTAGAAAGACGTACAAGTACTCACTCCCCTACTTAACATACAACTGATTCTCACTCATAATCGTACGCTCGGAACCCTTATACGCACAATTGTGTTTGCCACTAGATATGCACTCGAAACCCCTATATGCAATCCTAGCACTATGATAGATGTCGATAAGCCTAGTTAGCAACTCTAGATAAAACAACATAAATCAATAGACAATATAACCAAGAGAATCAAACCAACACTTATAAGATATAGAAAAAGGAATAGAAATCTCACAACCAATCCATTGCAATGCTTCAATTGTCTAGCGAAATAAAAGTGTTTAGCTCTCCATGGGTTGGAAACCCTGGAGGTGGAAAAGAAACGAAATTCAAACTGAAATCTAATCTAACTGTGGCTGGAGGCTGTGGGCATTAGGTTAAATAGAGTTAACCTAAAGCCCAAGATCACAAACCCCAATTACAAGGAAATAAAATAATATAATAATAACCAAAAATAAACTATGAAAATCGAACAGGGAAATTAATCCCGTAATCTCGGCTTCTCTCTCGTACAAGCAGCTCGGCAGCAGCCTCGGCCCACAACAGCAATCGGCCCATCTCAGCAGCATCAGCACGGCCCAACAACAAGCTGCAACACGCCAAACAGCACATGGATGACATCATCATGACATCATCATCCGCTTTCTCCAGCTTCAATTCAGTGCTTCGATTCCCGCTTCGCTTCACGCGAGTTTCTCTCCTAATGGGCCTTTCTTCATTTGGGCCTAATTTCCTCATGGGCCCATCTTCCTTCCAATTCCAGCAATCACCACGCGGCTTCTTCAATTTATTTGTTTCTCTCAGCAAACGGTCGCGAGGCGTGATTTCCACCGCGAGGCAGTGCTTTCCACCGCGGGGCGGCATTCTTCTCTGAGACCCATCGCCGGGTCGCGGTGGCTCTGGCGCGGGGCTTCACTTCTCTAGGAGTCACCTCTTCTGCTCTTCTTTACTACCAAGTGTTGGTAGTCTTCTCCAATAAACTCCAGCAGATCCTCATCATCTCCATCTAAGCCGTAAAACCTTGGATATCTTCACTTCTCAACTACTCTTCTGGATTACAGACTTAGCCTAAATCTACTCCAAAACTCCATCTAAAATATGTCAATAATCACTAGTTAAGGTGCATGAAATGACACCTATCAGCCCCCCTATTCTGGAGACTGATGATCAAGACTCTGTTGCAAGTCAAGTGGCACCTACTATCGGTGCGCAAGGTAGGGGAGTATCGCAGGGTGTACTACTCGTTGCGCCCGTGGGACAACAAGGAGTTGTACCTCCAGCTTTGGATACTGCTGGAACTCATGTCATGATACAAACCATGATAACTCAAGCCATTCAAGCTGTACTGAATGAGACACAATATATCCCACAACAGGCACCACAACCATAACCAATCGCACAACCCCAACCACCTCTTCAGCAACCTGAGCCACAAGAAATATGATTTGATCGGTACCTTACTGAGTTACAAATGATGAAGCCACCAACATTTGATGGCATTGGAGACCTTGATGACTGGTTGGCTTAGCTCGAGATTTTGCTTGAGGGTATGAGGTGCCCTGAACAGAGGAGGGTGGAAATAGTACAATACCACTGAAAGAAAATGCAGCCAAATGGTTGAGGGTCTTCAAACCTGAGGGACGTTTTGTGCTTTGAAAAGAATTCAGAAACATGCTTGAAGAAGAATATTGTCCAGCTCCTATTCTTAGAGCTAGGGTGAGAGAGTTCTTTGCTCCTCAACCGTATGATATTAGCAATTCGACAATACAAGAAAGAACTATGCCATGTGTCCCATTTGATTGATAGTGAGGAGGAAAATATTTGTCATTTTGAGGCCCGATTAAAGCCAGAAGTACGAAGGTATGTTTTGAGATTTCAGTGCAACACCTTGAGGGAGTACCAAGACAAGGCGTTGGCATTTGAGATGGCGTCTTCAACCAAGGATCCATATCAGAGTAACAAGAGACAAAGGACTCAATCAGCCCCTCTAGGTACATGGGACCATACATTTAAGAAGCACAATTTTACACCAACACCGTCTGTGACCTACCTCCGAGGAATGACCGTACGGGAACGTCCCAGTAATCTGGATGGGTTACTGAGGGTAGACGTTGTTTTAACTGTAAGAGCCCCTATCATCTAAAAAATGAGAGTCCTAAGCCCCATTTGAAGTGCTTTAATTGTGATCGAGATGTCCATATTGCTCTTTACTATCGCCAGAAGAATGTTGATCCCTCTCAAGCCTCATAGCCAGCCCCAGGAGGCACTGTTCATTAGTATATAAAGGCATCGGCACAATCACATCAACAGACTTCGGGAACAGCTTGGGGCGGAGGTTGTGGTAATGAAGATAATACTTATGGCGTTGGAATAGCTCCACACAAAGTGTTTGAGATGAGAAGGGTTGACGAGCCTAACACTCTCACCACTATAGGTACGCTATGGATTTGCTCTGAGCCTCTTAGCATACTTTTTGATACTGGGGATACCCATTCCTTTATTTCTGATGAATGTGTTGAAAGGTTTGGCCTTAGTTGCATTAATGATTGCCAGCCTTTAGTTGTGGGTATGCCTGATGGAAGTAAGATAGTTGGGAACCGTGAGCTTAGGAATTGTCCGATCCGTATAGATGATCGGGATTGGGCATGTGATTTTCTTGTTATGGCCTTGCACCATGATGATGTCATTCTGGGCATGGATTGGTTGGCAAGGCACCAGGCAATGGTGGATATTAGGGATCGTAAAGTTACGGTTACCTCAGATGACGAAACCAAGCATGTATTTAGAGGCCGCTAGCCTAACGAGTCTGCAAAGTTGACCAATGTCATGGAAGCAACCAAGTTATTGAATCACGGTTGCATCGAGTATTGTTGCTATGTGTTGCATGAGGAGAGTTCAAAGTTGAAGATAGTTGATATACCCGTTGTGAAAGAATATACTAATGTATTTCCTGATGAGTTGCCTGGATTGCCACCACACTACAAAGTTGAATTTACTATTGATTTAGAGCCCGAGACAATGCCAGTTTCAAGATCACCATATAGGATGGCGCATATGGCAATGCAAGAGCTAAAGAAGCAGTTAAAGGAATTGGCCGAGAAAGGATATCTTCGGCCAAGTGCATCACCTTGGGGAGCACCTGACTTGTTTGTAAAGAAGAAGGATGGTTCCATGCGACAATGCATAGACTACAGAGAATTAAATAAGGTTACAGTGAAGAACAAGTATTCGCTTCCTCGTATTGACGACTTGTTGGATCAACTTCACAGTGCCTTTGTCTTCTCTAAGATCGATTTGAGGTTAGGTTATCATCAGTTGAGGATTAAGGTTGAAGATATACCCAAGACTGCTTTCTGAATGAGGTATGGACATTATGAGTTTATGGTAATGCCTTTTAGTGTGACTAATGCCCCCGCAGTCTTCATGGAGTTGATGAATCGAGTGCTAATAGAGTATTTGGATCAGTTTGGTGTTGTCTTTATTGATGATATTCTGATATACTCTCGAAGTCATGAAGAACATGTCGGACATCTAAGATTGGTTTTGGGTCGGCTTAGACTGCACCAACTATATGTCAAGCTCTCCAAGTGTGATTTTTGGATGTCCGAAGTTACTTTTCTTGGCCATGTCATCTCAGTAGAGGGTGTCAAGGTTGACCCTCATAAGATTGAAGCAGTCTTTGCATGGCAGACTTCGAAGAATGTGAAGGAAGTTAGGAGTTTTCTTGGTTTGGCAGGGTACTGCAGAAGGTTTGTGGAAGAGTTTTCTCATATTGCCTAACCACTGACTAATCTACTACGCAAGACTAACAAATTCGAGTGGGATGATTCTTGTATGAGAAGTTTTGAGGAGCTCAAGAAGAGATTAACAACTGGACCAATTTTAACTGTACCTCAGGGTATTGATGGATTTGATGTGTATATTGACGCTTCTAGGAAAGGCTTGGGATATGTATTGATGCAACATGAACGAGTTATTGCATATGCTTCCCGCCAGCTAAAAACTCATGCCGCTAATTATCCAACACACGACCTAGAGCTTGCAACAGTCGTTTTCGCACTAAAGATTTGGCGTTACTACCTTTATGGGGTTACTTGTCAAATATATACTGATCATAATACTTCTTTATGCAGAAGGTGTTGAAAATGAGGCAGCGAAGATGGTTGGAGTGGATTAAGGATTATGATCTTGAGATTTTATATCATCCTGGGAAGACTAATGTGGTAGCTGACCATTGAGCAGGAAGTCAGTGCAAGAGCAAATACTCTCTCAACTAACAGTACAACCGGCTCTGCAACAAGACTTGATCCGAAATGGCATCAAAATTTGACTCCCGTGAACTCAAGAACAATTAAATGTGCTAGAAGCTCAATCTTTATTGTTGGAATCTATCCAGCAAGGGTAGTGTAAGGATCCATTGTTAGTTCGAATCCGAGAGGAGGTGCTCCAAGGGAAAGCACCATAATTTCTAGTTCGAATCCGAGAGGAGTTCTAAGGTTTAGGAATCGCCTTTGTGTCCCAATTGATGAAGATTTGAGAAAGACTATTATGGCAGAGGCTCACACAACTCGTTACTCTGTGCATCCTGGCACAAGTAAGATGTACAAAGACCTCAAACAACTTTATTGGTGGCCCAACATGAGAAATGACGTTGTAGAGTTTGTTTCAAAGTGCTTGACTTGTCAGCGGGTCAAAATTGAGCACCAGAGGCCAGCATGAATGCTTCAACCACTCCTAATTCTTGAGGGGAAGTGGGAAGATATCTCCATGGACTTTGTTATCGGACTACCAAAAACTTGGAAGGGCATGGATGTCATTTGGGTGATCGTTGACCAGTTGACAAAGTCAACTCACTTCCTCGGGATTCGAGAGACTTGGGGTCCTGAGAAGCTATCGGAGATATTCGTTAGAGAAATTGTGAGATCGCATGGTGCCCCAAGAACAATAGTGTTTGATCGGGATGGTCGTTTTGTTTTGAGATTCTAGAACTCGATTCATGTAGCACTTGCAACCCAACTACATTTCAGCACCGCCTATCATCCTCAGACAAATGGTCAATTTAAGAGGACTATTCAAACATTAGAGGATATGTTACGGGCTTATGCACTTGACTGGAAAGCTGATTGGGAAGCTCAATTATCATTAGTAGAGTTTGCATATAACAACAGTTGGCATGCATCTATTCGGATGGCACCATATGAGGCGTTGTATGGTCGATGTTGTCCTTCACCAATTTCTTGGGATGATAGAGCAGATTCCATTGGGACTGAGCCCGACATGCTTCAAGAGATGAAAGAAACGATCAAGTTGATTCGAGAGAGATTGTTGACTGCATAGAGTCATCAAAAGTCGTATGCCGACAAACGATGATGTCTTTTGGAGTTTGAAGTTGGTGATCATGTGTTAGTCAAAGTGTCACCAACTAGAGGAGTCTTTCGCTTTGGGAAAAAGGGAAAACTGAGCCCCATATATATAGGCCCTTCTGGGATCTTAGAGAGAATTGGCGAGCTCGCTTATTGATTGGCCTTACCGCCATCATTGAGTAGAGTGCATAACGTTTTCCATGTATCTCAATTGCGGAAGTACATTGCCGATTCTAGTCATATAATCAGTTATGGTGAGATTGAAATAGCTGATGATGTCACTTATGAAGAGCATCCAGTGGCGATCCTAGAGCGTCGAACAAAATAATTGAGGACGAAAGTGGTACCTTTGGAAAAGGTACAATGGTCGTTCCATGGAGTTGAGGAATCTACATGGGAGACTGAGATGAGCATGCGAGGGAGTTATCCTGAGCTAATTTCGACCTAGTTTCAAGGACGAAACACCTTTTAAGGGGGGAGGTATGTGATATCTCTAATATGGGTAACTTTTTCATAATGCAGTAAAAGTTAGTAAGAAGTGTTAGTCTTCAGCATGATTAAAATAATTTTTAGCTATTATATAAAATATTATTATGAAACTTCTAGAGTAAGCCTCTTTTTCCTTCCAAGCTAAGCTTCCTAAACCGAGATCTCTCTCTATCTCTTATACCTAAAAGGGCCAACTAGTGAGGATTTAATTTTGCATGAATCTGTACCACAATAAATATTTGCTGATGATGAAGGACACTTGCAACTCCAGTGATCTATACTCCCTCCGATCTCGTTCTTGACATCCTACGAACATTGAAAGATGGTCAAAGGGTAGGGCTTTCTCCCTCGGAAGACCCTCCAACGCTCAAGTCAGATAAAGAGAAGACCAATTCTCCCTAAGCTCTTATTTGCTCTCTAATGGAGGTTGTCTCCTTTCTCCTCGAATAATGAATGAGAATGAGAAGCTATGTTTTAGAGAAGAGATTAAATACCTAGGCCTATCTTGCAAGCTTCCTTATGGGCCTATCACTTAATAAGCCCATTAATTATCCTTTTAACTTAATAAAAGGTTGTTATATTTAAAAATAAAAAAGTTATCTTATTTTACCCATCAGTCTAGGAGATCTTGTGAGGTTTGAAGGAAGGTGCTTTGCTTCGAAGATGAGCCTGACTTACTAGTCGAGACACTTCAACGGAAACATTTTACATCAGTTGGAATTAGTAAGAGGAGAGATGGTGAAAGTTGATAACTTATCCAAGTGAAGGGATGAAGGCATAATTTGAATCAAAGACCTCCCAAAAATCCCCGAACTCCCTTTCCTTAAGTAAACATATATAATATTTGCTTGGTTAGTAATTTCATAGGTAGTATTTGTATATCCCAATAGTTGACATATTAAAGAACTCATGAAAAATGAAGCTTGGTATAACAAACCAGGATGAAGATTTGGTGCGAACACACGGTCTCGTGCGAACATGCGTACGGAGGTACACAATTCATTGTAATATGGTGCACAAAGAGGATGAGATGCATAATCATGTGCAATTTGGTGCACAACTATGTGCAATCAGGTGCACAATCATTTTGGTGCACAATTATGCATTGCATCGGTGCACAATTAGTCCTCCAACATTGACCCACGAAGCTCCGACGTTGACCATCGTTGACCAGTAAGTGCACTAGACTTACACATAATTATGCACCAGTTTAGATGTGCACCATGTTACGAATAATTGTGCACCATGTTACTATTAATTGTGCATCATGTTACAATTAAAAATTATTAGAGATAATTGTGCACCATATTACAAATAATTGTGCACTTAGATGGAATGTGCATCATATTACAAAATACTTGCGCACTGAGATGGTTGTGCACCATGTCATAAATAAATGTGTACACCGTTACAGATAATTATACATCACAATTCATGTGTTTGTGCACTAAGATGGAATGTGCACCACGTTACAAATAATTGTTCCTCACATTTCATATGTTTGTGCACTGAGATGGAATGTGCACCATATTACAACATACTTGTGCACTAGGATGGTTGTACACCATGTCATAAATAAATGTGCACCACGTTACAAATAATTGTACACCACAGTTCATGTGTTTGTGCACTGAGATGGAATGTGCACCATTTAGAAATATAATTGTGCACTGAGATGATTGTGTATCATGTCATATATAAATGTGAATCATATTATAAATAATTGTGCATCACAATTCATGTATTTGTACACTGGAATGATTGATGTGTTTGTACACTGCTATTGTATTTATATAAATTACAAGTGCACAATTTAATAAAATTTCGTTGCACAATTCAATATATTCTGGTGCACATTTCAATAGACTTTAGTACACAAACTAGTACAACTTGGTGCACAAAAGTTGTTTTTTGTTCAATAAATTTTATTTTGTGAATTATACAGATAAAATTCAGTCATGCTATTTTTTATCGTTTTTTATTTGCTCGCACGATTGCATTTTTAATCCCATTCACACATGACACATCTTCTAACAAACTATTCGTATTGTTTGATATTTTATTTTTAAAATGTGTCCTCCTAGATGAATTGTTGTCTAAATTATCTCTCTTGATGTTTCCTAATATTTTCTATGATCTTGACTTTACTGGTCTCTTTTCAATGGACTAATTCTTCTTTCATTTAAAAGATACTAGGTCATCGGGCCCGTGCTTTGCACGGGCTTAAAGTTAGGTATTGGGCCAAAGTTAATTTTTGGGCCCAATAAGATGTATCAATGTATAGTTCGTCATGCCCGTGTTTCGCACATGCTTTATGTCGATGTTGTTCCCCGCGACCCAATTATGTATTTATTGAAGTTTTAATCAAGCAACCATTCTATTATATGTCTAGAGATATGATAAATTTGAACTAATTAGTCTTTTTTTAAATAAACCGGAGCATTAAGTGCATCACTGATATCGCGCGTTGCTCTAAAGTTCATATTGGTCAGATTTTGAGGGAAAGGTATGTTGTAGGATGTGATTTTTGCGCCCATCGATTCTAAGTGCTTATCAACTTCACAGTATGTCATATGTTCCAAGGCAATGTTCTTGCTTGTGCTAAATTTTTGCAGTTCCCGGCTCCTCCAATTTGCTTCTTCAGTTCTTCAGCCATGGAGATGATCTATCGACTTTTGCATCTAGCAAGTGAGTTATTATTGTTTGCCTATTTTATACAAATTAATATAATCATTTGTATATAATTTGGTTAAGCTTTAACCTAGTTAACAAAAACATATATCAAAGGCGGGAAGTCAAAATAATTTGGTGGTCAAGAAATTAAATTCCAGCATTACAATATACTAAATTTCGTTGTTTTTTTATTAGGTTCCTTAATTAATTATTTGGGCAAAATGAATCTCATCGTCTCTTTCTCACCTTTTTTTTGAAGCTAATCCTAGAAGACGTTGTTGTGCACATCCTCGCACCTCGCCTTGTCCCTTCTCACCATCTTGGTGCCAGCCTCCTCACTGTCTAGTCCTCCACTCCGGGCCGTGTCCAATCGACCCTCCTTCACCCCTGGCGGTAACCGCGTCCAGTCGCCTTGTCCCTTTTCATCGTCTCGCTGCAACTTTTTTGTGAAAGTGTCGTCTATTTTAATTTCCATTGTTTAACCCTATAAATATCATGGATTAGGTTTGTGTCAGTAGAATTACGTTCGTTTAGGTCAGGAATCTTTGATTTCGATGGCTGATTCCCACCTTTTATTCTTCCTTTTCTAATTGTAATCTTATTGTGTGTTTGCATGTCCATGATTTGTTTGATAAATTTAATATCCTACTTGTTTCAATCGTTTGACATGACAAGATTTTGTTCTCTCTGTTCGTTGAGGCATTTGTTGTGTTTGTTGCTTTCAGGTATATGTGTTTCATGTGTTGTTGTGTGGATTTTAATTAAATCTTGTTCAATGGCATGTTTTAATAATTGTTCGTCTGCTTTGAATTTGATAAAAATTAGCATCACTTGCATAGCAAAGTTCATTACTTGTTTTTCTGGAATTTATCGTGTATCTCATTGTGTTGACAAACTTATACTAAATTGGCAATCTTATTCTCATGGTTATAGAAATGTCTAAGAAGTCAAAGTGCTTGTTTGATGTGGGTGGATCTTCTCGGATAAAAGATGAGGATGTTTGTGAGGATTTTATTCATCTTTCGTCTGATGCGGATGAAGTACACTTGCCTCATTTCGTATGTGTTATTTTTCAACCGGAGGTGCAACTCGAGAGGCTGGTATGTTTTCTTCTTCTTTAGTCTTATGATATATGGGTATTCACATAGGTGTATTGAAGTAATGATGAAGTAATTTTTCATGTCAGCGTCTGCCATTTAAGTTTGTAGAAAAAGTAAAGGAGAGTTTAGGTGGTTGGGCGTATCTAAAAGCTTCTGGAGGCTACGAGCATAAGGTGAAGTTGGTTCACGACGAGGGCAGGTTATGGTTTTCTGATGGGTGGGCTGTTTTCATTGATAATTATTCTCTGAATTTGGGACATTTTCTAATGTTCCGTTATCTTGGGAATAGTCGCTTCGATGTTTTTATATTTGATGTGAGCGGTTGTGAGATAAAGTACCCTATCCTACAAAGTGAAAGTCGTCGAGGAAGAGGTTTGTGTTTGTATTGTTTTGATGGTGAAGAATTTTGTTCAAATGATTTGATTTTGGGTCGTAATTTGTGGGTGTTTTTCAGGAAAGTCAAGGAAGTCCGAAGTTGTAGAGCGTGTTAAATCACTTGTTTGTGAAAACCTCGCTTCATTTTGTTTATGACCGATTCGTACATTAGCCCGACCTCTCGCGTGGTATGGTTTCAGTGATTATTAGTTATCTTGTATTTCTATATATATTCGTGTTTAGTTTATTCGTTGTGTGGTTGTTCATTTAGTGGATTCCTACCGCTCATGTGCTTGAATGTATGGACGGTTCTGAATTTGAGCAAGTGAAACTTAAGGTTGGCAGGAAAAAGTGGAATGTTGCACTTACAAGAGGCAATCGGTCTTTTATGTAACACCCCCAAAATACCCCTTGGAAATATTACCGCCAGTGGCCTCAGATTACACATCTGGGGTCACCCAAGGCTTAACCATTTTATAACAAACTGTATAATAACATAAACTTTCTTAAATGAAAATTGACATACAACTGCCCAAATAATATTTTATTTCAAATGTTTAAATTACAATTCTATAACAAAATCGAGTACAAATATTTATTACAACGGATGTCTTTAGAATAAAATGACTCAACATGTCTTGACCTTACGATCTTACACCTAGGATCTCAACCTTAGAAAGAGACACACAAAACGCCAACTGCCCTCACGTCGAGTCCTTGCCTTTACTAATGCGGGAACTTATCTGATGTGCCGTATGAGACGAATGACACCAGCCAACCATGCAAAGGAAAATAACCGGTTGTTTAGTCTAATGAAAGACTATGCAAGAGTAGCAATAAAAAGGTTATAGTGATCGTAACCGTTTTACTATCATTGTTCCTCGAATAATAACCGAAGGGACGATACATAACCCAAAACTTTCACGGTGTTATAGAAGAAGATATGTATTGAAAAGAAGACTCCAAATGAATTGAGTCTTAAAGGAAACATATGACAACTGTTTGGGAACGTTTTAGTTTTCACACAAGTGTTTAAAAATGACTTGATCATTTGGGTCAACGACCAACCTCACCGCACACTGCAAATCCAGATTGGAAAGAAGACTTACTCTAACCGAATTCCGGGCGGGTTCCAAGTTGTACTTCTCGCCCAAAGGTTCATTAATTATGTGCATAACCACACTTATCTTATTTAATTACAAAACATATATTCACGTTAAAGCTTTTATTATATATATATCATCTCGACACGAGAGATATCTTGGGAATATTTCCCGAATGTTTGGCACCAGCTGAGTGCACCACCACCTATATTCGAATAGGGGTAGGTCATGACCAGAAAGGGTGTTAGGGAACTTACTTCCTAAATCACCACAATTATAAAGAAACGACTAATCCTCGTAAGGAATTAGCGTTCCTACGAATTCTCGTGCTAAACTAGCATTTAAGTTCACATTCAAAAATATATCCACACCATATCCATCAGGGAAAACTAACATGTACAATAACGTTATTTCTAGCAATATATACAACCTATTATAATATCATATTTTATCACATCATTTTATAAAATCTGTTCCCAAACGAAC
The DNA here is from genome assembly GCA_027886185.1 of Rheum nobile. Classification (NCBI taxonomy): domain Eukaryota; kingdom Viridiplantae; phylum Streptophyta; class Magnoliopsida; order Caryophyllales; family Polygonaceae; genus Rheum; species Rheum nobile. Next base: position 1,570,014 of record WOAB01000701.1, read on the forward strand.
ACAACACTTCACTCCATTTTAATTAACAATCAAGCAATTGATAATTAAAGGAAATATGGAATGATAAGCAAGAGCGAACCACCACTTGCCTTAATTTAGATGAACTGGGATGTCGGGTTCCGGGTATCTGGGAATTGGAATCTGAAACGGATTCCTACGACGACGTCGAGACAAAAGACGAAACCCTAAGTTAGATTCGATACGAACGAATAAACGATACGAAACGAAATACGATATGAATCGAAAGGGACAAAAGCCTAAGCCGTGACCGTGGTTGTCAAAGCTACGATCGCGCTTGCTAAGGCAAGCCGCGGTCGCGGTTTAGACTTCTGTGGTCGCGGAATTCATCCCCGCGATTGCGGATCTCCCTTCCGACGCGGCCCCCACTTCGGCTTTGAGGCTTACCGACGACATGAACGACCACTTATTGGCTCGGACGAGGGCTCACCATGACCACTACTACTTCCCAGCCTCCAAGACACCTTCGGCGACACCACAAACTCCAACGAAACTCCGACGAAGGCAAGAACTCCGGCGAGGGCACAAACTCGAGAGGAAGAGAGGAATCGAGAGCTGTGGATGAAGATTCCCAACGCTGAAGACCCCTATTTATAGGGTGAGGAGGGCTCAACGCCGGGCAAGTCAACCGCTCGAGCTTCCTCCATCGGCGAAACGTGAAAGAAATGAAGACGTCGATGAACAGTGTTTCCACAGTCGCGGAAATGCCGCGAGTGCGTCCTTTGGCCTTAGGTCGCCGATTTCGTTCAGGGTCATGCTAAGTCTTATTTTTAGTACCCTAACAATATTCTAAGACCCAATACACTGACCCAAAACCCTTTAAACGTATATTATAATATTCAAATAATCTTACTGAGATTACAGAAATTGCCCAACATGTCTTTCTTACAAAATGATCGGGACTTTTAGGGGTTATTACAATACTACCCCCTTAAAAGAAGTTTCGACCCCGAAACTTGGCTGATAACAGCTCGGAGAAGCGACGTTATTTTAAGTAACCCAACCTTATAAGTTTAACCATGCCTAACTCATTTAACCAATTGGAAATTGGTTCAAGCATTTCTAAGTTAAAATTTATAAGTTGGTTCAAATTACAGTTAACGTATGGTTAACCATAATTTAGACCCTTCCTAACCTAAGGAAAATTTTATAACTTGTTTTCACCAAACATACATGTTACCATATTACCCTTATGGCAACCTGAGGGTTACTACATTACTACCCCCTTAAGAATAGTTTTGACCCCGAAACTAGCATCACTAAGGTAGAGGGACCGGTCTCACCCTTAACCTCATTACATGAACTTAGTATCCTTAATCATTTCATCTTTGTAATTGCTCCTAGGAAAACGATCTGTTTCCTCAACCATACCACTATCTCGCATATCTTATCTCAATGTGTTACACCTGAGATAACTTGTGACTATATCCACAAGGTCATAATTATCTTAGGGTAATAGTCTCCAAAATCATCGCAATAGACTTGCTATACCTTAAGTATGAGAACACACATTCCTCTCCCAACTTTTTCTCTTTATAATCAAATTCAAAGTTCGTACATTATCTCCCTATAATCCAATATCAGATCTCAGTAATCCTCGAGATATTACATTTTCTAATTCCTTTCAAGGTACACCCCACAATTCCATTACTTATCTCTAAGCCAATTTGTTTCCTTACGCCATTTCTAACCTAAAAATCCTTCCAAGACTAACTGAACGTATTCCATTATTCAACCTCCAACTTAAAACCTTTAAGGTTCCTCAATTTTATTTACTCAAAAATACCATATTGATGAACGATGCCTTGCCATCAAAATCAATCACTTACGTCCTAATCCTTCAATGGGTATATACGAGTAACATTTGTTACCTTACTCCTTAACGCACATAAAACAATTTCCCATGTCACATCCTTTGGTATCGATATCCTCGGAATAACTTATCCCTACACCATAACCTTTAAATTTAAGTGAGCTTTCTCCCAATACAATCGTTTCACAACTTAATTTTCCCAAAAAGTGTTATATCATCGGCCTTAAAGACGTCACTCTCACTTAAAATCCACATATCAAACCTTGTAAATTTCCAGGTATCATAACTCCATATTCCTTGAAGGTACAATTCACAAATTAAAATATTTAGCCCAATTAAATTTGGCCCTAATGCTCACTTCCAACTCAAAACCTTTAGTTTCCTCAAAACAAGATCTTGATAACTCAATTAGCACAATTGTGACCATTCACTTTATTTTCCCTAAACGTGACATCAGATCACCTTAATAGACATAGATCACTTTTCATACAATCCTTATATCGCTTCCCCTAAGAAAGCCTCATAACGAAACCTCAGATAAATCTTCCAAAATAATACTTATGACTTCACACCCTTAGCCTTTCCGAAAGCTTAAACCATTGGGCCCATAATGAGCACACTCACTTACAAACTCCATAACCATAACCCTTGGGTTCTAAAGTTTTACTCAAGATCGTAATAGAGTACGATCTTTTTAGAGAAAACGAATTCCTTATGAAATATCTCTCTTATACATTTATTCTCTTCTCATCAATCTATCCACATAAATGACTATAGTATGACCTCACAACTAGGCATTTTGGACTTCGTATTAGTTCACTCTTACATACTTTTACCAAAACAAATGTTCAAGGTACACATATGAGAAATAATTCTTAATCCCATAGAGCATTAACCACACACATTTGTTTCCTTTAAATTAAGGAATTTTGGTAAAACTCAACTTACGAGATAACACTCGTTAGCTCAACTAAGGGAGCAATTAATGTCATACCGATGTGACATTACTCAAAGAATAAAGAGAGATTCCTAAGAATGGATCTAGGAATTAAGTAATAGAGTTGCCCCTAGTGTTAACCACGTAGGGGACGAACACCTAGGATCCATACGTTTCCCTTCCTTTATGAGTCCTGACAGCCCTTATCCACACGTGACATATATTGTTTTTGGCACTCACGGAGTCCTGGATGAACGTACGACTCAAGATAGCAATGAATTTGGTAATTTCCCTAAAACGAGGGAATACTTCTTTATTATTTGAAACTTGAGTTGGCACTAATAGAGGAAATGTTCAAACGAACAATTTAACTACAGAGACTATAGACACACACGTCGTAGCTCCTTAATCAAAGGTAAACCTAAGGATATCTAATTATCCAAGGGTCCTGCTCATCGAACTGGCCCACCACAAAGCGTCGCTGCCCTTGACTGCCTAAAACAATCAGGGCTTTTTCCTTGTCCTGAACATTAGACTGCGTAGCAGCACTTCCTACAGGCCTTTGCTGAGGTCGGTTGTTATGGCTAACCGATCCTTGCTGGGACTTAGCTTCTTGATTCCTCTTCGTGTGGCAGAAGGCTTGCAGATGCCCTTCCTTCCTACAAGGAAATCATATCCGCTTCTCTTTCCTACACTCATTACTCTTATGTCCAGGAGTCCCACAGTTAAAACACTGGACAGAACCCCTACCCTGACTTGAGCGTTGAGTGAAACCGGACTGGGTCACCTCGGTCCTAGGCCGATTAGATTTGGAGAAGTTGGAAGGCAGAGTTGGACGCTTGAACCCACCACTCTGCTGCTGATTACCACAGTTGCTCCCCGATCTCTATCGGTTATGCTTCATGGCTGACTCCTCCAAAGTCACATCCAGCTTATAAGCAGCGTCCACATACTGCTTCAGAGTGGTACATCCATGACGCACCATCAAGGGCTTGAGGTCGGGATTCATCCATTCGTGGAAATGCCAGATTTTCTGTTCTTCGCTGGACGCTTCCGCTTTAGCATAGTACAACAAGTGGTTAAACCTGGCAGCCAGCTCTGTCACCTTTAACCCATCAGTCTTTGGGTATAGAAACTCCTTGCGTTTCTCTTCCCTCATAGCCCGAGAGAAGAACCGATCAGACATCTTGGTCTTAAATATTGACCAGCTCAGTTTGGGATGATCAGCTAATCTCGTGCTCTCCCACCATTCACTGGCCCCATCCTTCAGATATAACGAAGCAATGTGCACCATTTCAACATCAGTACACACAATGATCTTAAACAAACGCTCTATGTGAAGGAACCAGTATGCCACCTTGACGGGTTCTCCAGTACCATCATACGGGTCAAGCCTCATGGAGTTGATTGCTTTTAGCACATGACCATAATTTTCTCCATCTCTCGGAGCACACATTAGAGGCGGGTTATTTGTTGTATCCTCAACGTCAGCAGTACCTCGAGGGGTTGGGTTCCCCTGGGCTTGCTGAACCCCTGGCCTCACCAACTTAGTGACCGCTTCCATTACGATCTGCCTGATTGCCTCTGCAGCAGCTGCACTAAAAACTATTGGAGCAGCAAGAGGTACATGCACCCTTTCCCCTCATATCTGGAGTGGAGCATTCCTCGCTGGGTTGCTGTGGGAACCGGGCCCAACTTTCTCCTGGTCCACTACATTTCTAAACTGAATCTGAGAAGCATTACTCGGTTGAGCTGCATGACGTACAGTGTTTCTAACGTTCACCATCTGATTGTGTTTACGTATATTAGATATGTACCATCAAATTTAAGTTACAAGTAATAAATACTTAAAGTGCAATAATTGAGGTAATCGTCTAATAAACTCAACTTTTCATTAATAAAACACACACCAAGTGTCAAACAACAACTGAAAGGGAAATAGGGAAAAAGAACATTAGGAGACTTCTGCTCCAGTGTTGTTCAAAATGGGAAAACACTAGGAAGAAAACTATAACTGGGCTATTATTCACTGCTTCTTCTCTATCGGAGGTAACTCTTCCTCCGAGTCATCAGTTAACCCCTTCTATTTTGGATCACTTGATCCCTCAGCAGGCACTGATGGCTCCCCAGACTTGCCCATATCACATTCTTGTGGCTCGGAGCTTCACCATCTTCGCCCCCAAAGATCCTCATTGTCGGGCTGATTCAGAATCCAGAAAAACTCTTCCCAGTCCTTGTGGAAGGGATCCAACGACTCCTTCTCGTCCTCTGGATCCTCCATTGAGTCCTCATCTTCATCAGAAACCTCGAGGGGAAGAGGTTTGCTTGGATTGCACTTCTCTTTCTTCCCCGCTCCCGGACTCGGATTCTTCAGTCAACGGGGTGAACTTAAGCACCGATCCGCCGACCACTAGAACTTCTACAGAATCAGGCTCAGACTTAATTGTCGGAGTGGTCTCAGATTCATCTTGGGTCTTAAGTTGGGCTCTAGGGAATACCATTGTCTGTGAAGAGACAAGGAGAGATTTAGAACTTTCTTGTTTATAGAAATTCTATCTTCCATAACAAGCAGGAATGATCGGACTACTAACGTTGGCAGAAGTTTGAAAACGTCTTTAATTTTCCACAAAACTGTTAAGGTAAACTGAAACTCGTTTGTTAAATCTGAAAGTCTTTTCCACAAAACTTGTTAAAAAAAACGAACCGAGATTCGTTGGTTAATTATGTTTCTACTAAATTATTGTGATTTAAAGTCAATTTCAAAACGTTTTTATCTTTAAACCTTACTTAGGGCCTATAGTAAAGAAATCTCATACACGAAGTTGTTGTTTTATAAAACCCCAAATAAACGCAAAATGGTTTAAAAGTTTAGAGTTTTAAAACTTTTAGCTATGATACCAAATCTGTAACACCCCCAAAATACCCCTTGGAAATATTACAGCCAGTGACCTCAGATTACACATCTGGGGTCACCCAAGGCTTAACCATTTTATAACAAACTGTATAATAACATAAACTTTATTAAATGACATACAACTGCCCAAATAATATTTTATTTCAAATGTTGAAATTATAATTGTAACACCCCCAAAACTTAACCCTTTTGGAAAGGTATTACCGCCAGTGACCCCAGTGTTCCTTACCGAGATCACCCAAGGCTTTACCGTTTAAATACAAATCATGAAATACAATGATACAAAATGATAACCTTATTCATATAAAACACGAGTCCCGGGATTACATCCCAATCCCGAAAAGGACAAACACAGAGTTTAAATAAATTACAACGGAAATCTTAAACAAGGTACAGCGGAAGACTTTTAAAAGATATTACAAAAAGGGTTGTGATCGTAATGATCACCTGCCCAAGGATCTCAACCTGATTAAAAGAAATTATTAAAAACGTCGGAAAACCACCGTCGACTCCATAGTCCTTCTAGTCTTCTCATCTACACTCTATCTGATGTGCCGAATCGAACGGATGACACCAGCCCACATGCGAAGAACAAAGTTCGTGGGTTAGTCTACTTGAATAGACTAGCAAGGGTAAAAAGCAGAGTGGTTCGAGTGATCGAAACCGTTTACTATCATTGTCCCTCGAATAATAACCGAAGGGACGATACATAACCCGACACTTTCACGGAATAACAACAAGAGGTATGCATGAGAGAAGATTCTGGAAGACTTCATCTTCACAGAAATTGACTCGAAAAGAGACTCCAAAGGAAATGAGTCTTTAAGGAAAAATGACAAATCTAGAATGTTTAAAGAATCATACAACAATGATTTAAAAGTTGACTGAGATGCTTCGGTTCACGACCAACCTCATCGCATACAGCGAATCCAGATTGGAAAGAGAACGTACTATGATCAAAGTCGAGACCAGCTTTCCTAGCTGCACTATATACTTAGATGCACTACTCGCCAAAGGTATATTAATCATGTGCACTCGGGCACATATCTTATTTAATTACAAAACACACATTGCTGAAACACGTTAATGTTATTAAGAGCGACAACAAGGCTTAAATCACAGGGTGACAATTACGTCAACCCAAATTAAAACACACACAACCCACACGCGGGACTTAACATTATTATGCCGAGTAACAACGGCGTTATTAATACACCGGGTGACCTTACGTTCACCCTGATTGCACTACAGTGCTTACACTTTAATTATGTGCTTAACTGCACTTATCTTATTTAATTACAACACACACACACTGTTGAGGCTTTTAATATTATTCCGAGAACACGGAAGTTATTAAGACACCGGGTGACCTTACGTTCACCCTGGTTGCACTGCCACAGCGCTTACAGTTTAATTTACAGGGTGACAGTTACGTCCACCCCAATGCACTAGCTAAGTGCTTAATACACAGGACTGCAATTAAGCTCATCCAATGGCGCTTGCAAGGCGCTTAAAACACTTCAGATCCTTACATGTGGATAAGAAGCATAGGTCATGACCCTTAAATTATTCGGAATAATCCGAGGAATATTATGATTTAAAGAAACGACAAATCCTTACATATGGATAAACGTTTCCACGAATATTAAATTATAAAGAAACGACTAATCCTTACTTGGATTAGCGTTCCTACGCACATTAAGTTATAAAGAAACGACTAATCCTTACTTGGATTAGCGTTCCTACAAACACTCGTGTTAACTAAATAGTCTAACACAACAATTATTCACATTAAAGCCATCCAGGCAATTAACTTAAACATAGAGATAATAGAAACAACTAATCCTTACTTGGATTAGTTTTCCTATTAACCCACATGCCATTCTAGCATTAAGATTAATTCCACAACAATACCATCACGGTAATTATCACATAGGATAGCGTTGTTCTAACAGATATACAACCTATGATAATGTCATTATTACAGTTTCCAAAACAGTTTATAAAACCATTTCCAGATAAACACAGTAATCATTCCAAATTAATTACTCAGATAAACAGCTGATAATTAATGTAAATATGGAACGATGAGCAAGAGCGAACCGCCACTTGCCTTAGTCCGCAGATCTGGAACAAAGCAGAGACAACGGGATTCCGGGCTCGACACGCGTATAGCTCCACTAGCATAAACACCCGCGACGCTCGCTTTGGTTCGCCTTTCGCCTTTCTTGGCTTCTAGGCTTCTAAGGGCCTTCCAAGTCTCCTTTGGCCACCGAGAACGACACCAAACGAGCCTCCAATGATCCACGAGAGCTTTCCGAGAGAGAGAGAGCGTTTTTCTTTGGGAGCGTTTTTTAGAGACAAGAAATGGACAGCGTAATGGCGTTTTTCACACCCTTTCTAGCTTCACCCATGCCCTCTATTTATAGGCAAAGATTTGGGTTGTTGGGAGCCAAAAAGCTTTCCAATTGTGCCATTGGGTATTAACCCATGGTTAGTCCATTTGCACCTCTTGGGCAATAACCAAGTGGGTAGAGATTTGGTATTAATCTTAACTTGCGATAATAAAAGTCGTACACGAACGAGTATAGACTTCCAACAGGCCTTAACTGTATAATTCTTCACTGAGAAAAATATTACAGATACAGAGCACATTACAGAATGTCTCCGACTTTCTGAATTAAATCCGACGTACTAAACGGGTGTTCGGGAAAATTCCAAAAATTCCCAAAATAATCCTTACAGAATTACGGGGTATCACAATAATTCGATAACAAAATCGAGTACAAATATTTATTACAGCGAAAGTCTTTAGAGACACACAAAAACTTGACCTTACGATCTTACACCTAGGATCTCAACCTTACAAAGAGACACACAAAACACCAACTGCCCTCACGTCGAGTCCTTGCCTTTACTGATGCGGGAACTTATCTGATGTGCTATATGAGACGGATGACACCAGCCAACCATGCAAAGGAAAATAACCGGTTTGTTAGTCTAATGAAAGACTATGCAAGAGTAGAAATAAAAAGGTTCTAGTGATCGTAACCGTTTTACTATCATTGTTCCTCGAATAATAACTGAAGGGATGATACATAACCCGAAACTTTCACGGAGTTATAGAAGAAGATATGTTTTGAAAAGAAGACTCCAAATGAATTGAGTCTTAACGGAAACATATGACAATTGTTTGGAAACGTTATAGTTTTCACACAAGCGTTTAAAAATGACTTGATCATTTGGGTCAACGACCAACCTCACCGCACACTGTGAATCCAGATTGGAAAGAAGACTTACTCTAACCAAAGTCCGGGCGGGTTCCAAGTTGTACTTCTCGCCCGAAGGTTCATTAATTATGTGCATAACCGCACTTATCTTATTTAATTACAAAACGTATATTCACGTTAAAGCTTTTATTATATATATATATATCATCTCAACACGAGAGATATCTTGGGAACATTTCCCGAATGTTTGGCACCAGCTGAGTGCACCACCACCTATATTCGGATAGGGGTAGGTCGTGACCAGAAAGGGTGTTAGGGCACTTACTTCTTAAATCACCACAGTTATAAAGAAACGACTAATCCTCGTAAGGAATTAGCGTTCCTACGAATACTCTTGCTAAACTAGCATTTAAGTTCACATTTAAATCCACACCTCGTAAAAATAACATGTACAATAACGTTGTTTCTAGCAATATATACAACCAATTATAGTATCATATTTTATCACATCATTTTATAAAATCTATTCCCAAACGAAAACAACACTTCACTCCATTTTAATTTACAATCAAGCAATTGATAATTAAAGGAAATATGGAATGATAAGCAAGAGCGAACCACCACTTGCCTTAATTTAGACGAACTGGGATGTTGGGTTCCGGGTATCTAGGAACTGGAATCTAAAACGGATTCCTACGATGACGTCGAGACAAAAGACGGAACCCTAGATTAGATTCGATACGAACGAATAAACGATACAAAACGAAATACGATATGAATCGAAAGGGACAAAAGCCTAAGCCGTGACCATGGTTGTCAAAGCTATGATCGCGCTTGCTAAGGTAAGCCGCGGTCGCGGTTTGGACTTCTGCGGTCGCAGAATTCTGGGCAGAGCCGCGGTCGCGGAATTCATCCCCGTGATCGCGGATCTCCCTTCCGACGCGGCCCCCACTTCGGCTTTGAGGCTTACCGACGACGCGAATGACCACTTCTTGGCTCAGACGAGGGCTCATCACGACCACTACTACTTCCCAGCCTCCAAGACACCTCCGACGACACCACAAACTCCAGCGAAACTCCGACGAAGGCAAGAACTTCGGCGAGGGCATAAAATCGAGAGGAAGAAAGGAATCGAAAGTTGTGGATGAAGATTCCCAACGCTGAAGACCCCTATTTATAGGGTGAGGAGGGCTCAACGTCAGGCAAGCCAACCGCTCGAGCTTCCTCCATCGGCGAAACGCCGAAATCCGAATCGGCGAAACGTCGAAATCCGAATCGGCGAAACGCCGAAATCCGAATCGGCGAAACGCCGAAATCCGAATCGGCGAAACGCGAAAGCAATAAAGACGTTGATGAACAATGTTTTCGCGGTCGCGGAAACACTTCTGCGGTCGCGGAAATGCCGCGAGCGCGTCCTTTGACTTTAGGTCGCAGGTTTCGTTCAGGGTCATGCTAAGTGTTATTTTTAGTACCATAAAAATATTCTAAGACCCAATACACTGACCCAAAACCCTTTAAACGTATATTATAATATTCAAATAATCTTACTGAGATTACAGAAATTTCCCAACATGTCTTTCTTACAAAATGACAGTTCGGGACTTTTAGGGGTTATTACATTTTAGGTAGGAGCCGGATGGAAATCTTTTGTTATTGATAATGAGTTGAAGGTTGGTGATGCATGTGTATTTGAGTTAGTGAATCCAAGTGCCTTGTCATACAAGGTTAATTTTTTTTGACCTTCTTAAGGCATGGTGTAGATGTATCTGGTGTTGCATTTTGTTGAGACGAATGAGTTGACTCTGGCTATCTAGTGAACTTGTGGAATTTGTATAGGGTTGAAACATGTGTTCGGTTTTATGTTCATAGTAATGTTTCTGTTTTTTCTGGTATATAGTGTAGACTTATATTTTATTTTATGCTCTGTATGAGACCTTATTAGATGTGCTACTAATGAATGGTTGCGTGTTTAACTATCTGCTCAGTTAAAGTGATTTATGTTCTTGAATCATCTCAGTATATTGTATGGTTTCAAAATGATTATATCTTCTTCTTTTTTACAAAGAGCGTATATATAAAATTGAATATTTGCTTGATTAATTTCCTCATTCTATTAACCAGATCGAAGCATATTAAATATATGCATCTATGTGTTCCATCTGTGTTTGATTTTCTTTGTTCTATTCCTTTTAAGAATTGTCTAGTGCTAATGAATCTAGATCATATCATTGTTAAGCAGTACATAGACATATTATATACTCAAGCACAAAAGTAAGATCATATCATAGTTAAGCAAAACAATTCCAACAAACGCACCCTCGCCAGAGTGAGAAAGTGTGCACTGTTGTAACCTAGTACCCTCCTTGCTGGAGGCGGCGGGCTCGCCGGCCTCTTGTAATGGTCAGGAAGAAGCCTCCTCTTAAGGCACCACCGAAGAAGACTCAGTTTGTAGATCTAGCATCTCCTATCTGCTCTTTCTCGCCTCAGTCCATCCCTGCAGGCTCCCTTAGAGACTACCAAATGTGTCAACAAGCGATTGAATATGGCTATTGACAATGAAGGAAGACGCAACAGTGAGACTGCTCTACCTCTGGACACTTCTTCTCACAACCAAGAAGAGGATTTTGTCCCAGAAACCATTGAAACCTCTAAAGAGACAGAGGACGAGTCCAATACTCTAAATCTGGCGCCTATTTTGGATAAACCTGTGATGTGATCCCACCTCCCATGACGGCCACAGACAAGGAAGAAGCCATGAGCCTACGCTCAGAGGGCCCAGTGACAAGGTCTAGGTCCAAATCCATCGCCGCCGCCGTCGCATCCCTAGTCGCGCGCGTCATTGTTGGCCAATGAAGCCCAGACACCGAACCCAGACTCGTCGTCCTCGCCACCATCGACATCGGAGAATCGATCCCATCGTAGCCGGCACCGGGTGCACCCACTCGCAAGGCCATCGACCCATCGTCGCGTCCGCTCGCAGTGTCTGCGTCCATGCCTTTGCCGCATCCGGGTTTTGACATTTAGAGGTTTACTTGCCTTTGTTTTGGCATGGTTTTTGAGACAATTTCTATATTTGGTATTATTGCTTGTTTTAGATAGTTTCCTTTTATAGTCATTTCTATTTCAGGGTGTGTGCCTTTGCATGCTTACATGGGCTAGCCCGCTAGGCTTGACTCGGCCCATCCGATGTCTCGCCTCTAGTATTTAAGTCAAACTTTGTTATTTGTTTTACTTACGTTCAATTTTAATCAAGGTTTCAAGTAGAGTATTTATCCTTCTTCCCTTGATCGGACGTCAACCCCTCTATCTTCACATCCCCATTCACCCCGCCGCCGATGCTATGACAATTGCTTGATTCATCCAGCCAAGTCTTCCTTCACATCTCCCTTCATTCCGTTGCCGACGCTACGGCCAACGACTTGTCTTTCAAGTCACCTATCCCTCCATCTAATCGCTTCTCCCATCGCAACACCATCGCCTCACCAATCGCTTCCATCGCACCCATAATCGAACCCAAACCCTTCGCTGTCGCTATCGCTAGCATCGTTGTGACACTCGTCCTCGCCATCGCTATCGCCAATGAGCCCAGACACTAGCCCAGTCGATTGTTCAATGCCTCCATCGACATAGCCTTCACCATCATCGTCGCCTTTGCTGTCATGACACTCAGCATCGCCGTCGCCGACACCACCCCGACACTCTCCACCGGGTTCGCCATCGGCCACCACCGTGTCCGATAACCTTAAAAGTCACTATTCCTCTCGCCATCGATTTTGTCAACCTTTCGTGCAAGAAAACAAGGTCACCAAATGGCACCAATTAGTGTACATGATGACCAAGAAATATGTGCCTCCAGACTACCGAAATCAAATGCGAATGGAAATAGCCATGGCTCGCCAAGGCTCACAAACTCCCCTAGAGTTCTTCTCCAAGCTAGAGGACATGTATTACAAGGCCAACATTAGCGTTGCACCATCGACTTTGAGGACCAAGTTCTTGAGTGGCTTGACACCAACATCCGTGATCAACTCGAGATCTTGCCCATCAAAGACTTGAACACCCTCACGCACACGGCGATGCAAATCCATGCATAACTCACTCGCCGGAAATCATAGACTTGGCAAAGTGGCCAACAAACGTATTCTTCTAACCCTAGTAGTTTGCCTTCTATTAATGTGCGTCCCATGTCTAGTGCCACAGTCGCGTCGAGCCAAGCCCCCAAAGCGAAGCCCTCGACGCCAAGTGCTGCGCCGCGCCAGACCACGCCCAGACAACCCCCAGTGGGCACAGACCGCGTGCGCGACCTCGAATTCTACAAGTGTGGTGGAAGAGGCCACTATAAGAAGGATTGCCCCAATGCTCGAAATGTGTTGTTCTCCACGGCCGCCACTGGCTATGAGTCTTACGACGACGAGGAGCCCACCCTTGAGCCCATAGATGAAGACCACGAAGAAGACGACGACGCCTATGACTGCGAACCCGCTTCTCTGCACGCGGGCACACCATTGAGCTTGGTGACACGACGTCTACTCACAGTCAAGGAAGCGAGCCTACGCGACCAATGTGAGAACTTGTTCCACACAAGGGCTCTCATCCAGACGGCTTCCTTGACCGTCATTGTTGATGGAGGATCATGTGCCAACATAGTGAATGAGAAGGTCGTGACACACTTCAAGTTGCCTACGACGCCTCATCCCCAACCCTATGCCCTCCAATGGATTTCTTCTAGTCCAGGTAACACATTATCTCGCCAATGCTTGATTTCATTTTCCATAGGGCAATATTGTGATTTCGTTTTATGTGATATCATTGCAATGGACGCCACGCATATCTTGCTTGGGCGCCCATGGCAATTCGACAGGCGCGTGCTCCATGATGGTTATTTGAACACTTATGTGTTCAATTACCATGGGAAGCACGTCACTTTGCATCCAATGTCTCCACATGATATCTTGCAGGACCAGGTTGAGCGTGATCGCCAGACGGCCATTGAGGTCGCCGATAAGAAGCCAAACGAGTCCCCAACGACACTCCAGAGGCCAAACTCCTCCAATTATGGCAATACTTCGTCTCCACCAGGCACTGCCAAGAAGAAGCTGAACGCCACAGGTGGGCCACCCAGTGCCCATCTGGATCATCATGGCGCCGCTGCTGCTGCCGCTGGCAAGGCCAAGAGAGGCACATCAGAGGCTTGGCCAGGTTCTTCCCATTCTGGCTCGAGCACTGGCCCTCATACATCCAGTGCCTCGCAAAAATCGCCTAGCGCCTCGCCATCGACGAAGTTGACCGATCCGTTGCCGCAGACGCCACCATTGCAAGGCAAATGCGAGCGCCGATTGCTTTTGGCCATGCCCAGTGATCTCACTGCGTGTTTGACTGGCAGAGCACCATGTTTTCTGCTTGTGCCAACTCCATGCATCCCAGATTCGTCGAGTGCCGTGTCAGTGCCGCCTGCCGTTGCCGCGTTGCTTGCCGCCTTCGACGATGTCTTTCCCGACGAGTTGCCACAAGGCCTACCTCCACTGAGGGGCATTGAGCACCAAATTGACCTGGTGCCTAGTGCCTCTTTGCCCAATCGCGCTGCCTATAGAGCTGGCCCAGAGGAGACCCAAGAGTTGCAGCGCCAGTTGCAAGAGTTGTTGGATCAAGGCTACGTGAGGGAATCTCTCTCCCCTTGCGTTGTACATGTGATCCTTGTGCCCAAGAAGGATGGCACATGGAGAATGTGTGTTGATTGCCGGGCCATAAACCAGATCACCGTCAAGTATAGGCATCCTATTTCGCGCCTAGACGATATGCTTGACGAGCTCCACGGCACCACATTGTTTTCCAAGATTGATTTGAAGAGTGGTTATCACCAAATCAGAATGAAAGAAGGAGATCAGTGGAAAACAGCCTTCAAGACCAAGTATGGGCTCTACGAGTGGCTTGTCATGCCATTTGGGCTCACGAACGCGCTCAGCACCTTCATGCGCTTGATAAACCACGTCTTGCGAGCCTTCCTTGGCAAGTTTGTCATCATTTATTTCGATGACATCCTTGTGTACTCACGGAGTCTTGAGGACCATGTCGATCACCTTCGCCTTGTGCTCGAGTGCCTTCGCCGCGAGCGCTTATTCGCCAATCTGGCCAAGTGCACATTCTGCTCCGCGTCCACCAATTTTCTGGGCTATGTCGTGAGTAGTGATGGTATGCGCGTCGACGAAGACAAGATCGCCGCCATCAAGGACTGGCCGACGACGCCGACGCAAGTGCAAAGCTTTCTCGGCCTCGTAGGTTTTTATAGGCGTTTTGTGTGAGACTTCTCCTCCATTGCCGCGCCTTTGCACGAGCTTACGAAGAAGGGCAGCACAGTCTTGTGGCTTAAGGCCCACGAGAAGGCCTTCACGGATTTGAAGAAGGCCTTCACGGCTTTGAAGCGGGCCTTGTGCCAGGCGCCTTTGCTCCAGCTCCCCGACTTCGCCAAACACTTTGAGGTGGAGTGTGATGCCTCAGACATAGGCATTGGTGGTGTGCTACACCAAGAGAGGAGGCCCATTGAATATTTCAGCGAGAAGCTCACGGGGGCCACACTCAACTACCCCACCTATGACAAAGAATTGTATTCCCTAGTGCGTGTGCTAAAGACTTGGCAACATCATCTTTGGCCACGTGAATTTTTCATCCACAGTGACCACACAGCCTTGAGCTAGTTAAAGAGCCAAGCCCACTTCAATTGACGCCATGCTCGTTGGGTGGAGTTTCTTGATACATTTCCCTATGTCGTGGTCCACAAGAAGGGAAAAGAGAATGTAGTGGTCGACGCACTCTCTCACAGGTACATTCTCTTGACTCATGTGCAAACTAAGATTCTAGGCTTTGCTTTGATTAAGGAATTATATGCTAGTGATCCTTTCTTTGCCCCTATATTCGAGCATTGCCTTCGACTATGTGAGTTTGATTCTTATTTTATTTCTGAGGGTTATTTGTACAAGGCTGGCCGCCTATGCATCCCTAGGTCCTCCATTAGGCTCATTTTGATTCAGGAAGCACACGACACTCGTGGACATTTTGGGATTAGCAAGACCTTGGCCGCCCTTAGAGAACACTTCTTTTGGCCTAAGATGACCCATCAGGTGACCCGATATTGTAGGAGTTGTGTGACATGCCAAAGAGCCAAAGCTAGGTCAAGCCCACACGACCTCTACACGCCCTTGCCCATTCCTAGTGCCCCTTGGAAAGACCTTTCTATGGATTTCATCATGGGTTTGCCCCTCTCTAGACGAGGTAAAGACTCTATTTTTGTGGTTGTCGATAGGTTTTCTAAGATGGCACATTTTATAGCTTGTAAGACCACCCATAATGCTAGTGAGATAGCCGATTTATTCTTTGAAAATGTGGTGCGTCTTCATGGAGTCCCACGTACCATTGTTAGTGATATGGATTCTAAGTTTGTTGGTCATTTTTGGAGAACACTTTGGGGTAAGCTAGGCACTAAGCTTCTATTTTCCACTAGCTACCACCCACAGACCGATGGCCAAACGAAGGTCACGAATAGAACCCTAGGAGCCCTCCTTCGCACGATGCTTAAAGCCAATCCTAGGCGTTGGGAGGACTTACTATCACTTGTCGAGTTTTGTTACAATAGATGCAGGCACACAGCGACCAAGTTGACACCGTTCGAAGTGGTGTATGGCATGAACCCGTTGACGCCACTAGATTTGTCGTCGCGCCCATTGCGAGACCCAGTACACATCTCCGTCGCCAATCACGCCGAGCAAGTGCAAGAGCTCCATCGCCGAACTAGGGACCAATTGGAGAGACGGGCCACGCAGTATGCCTTGTAGAAGAACACTGGCCGCCGCTGCGTCATTTTCACACCCGGAGACCTCGTCTGGGTGCATATGCGAAAAGAAAGGTTCCCCTCGCGGCGCAAGCACAAATTGGCACCACGTGGAGATGGTCCATTCCGCGTGATCAAGGCCATAGGGGACAATGCCTATCAACTCGAGCTCCCACCGGATTTTGGAGTCCACGCGTCCTTATGTTGAGCCTGAGTTCGATGATGGTGAAGCGGGGACTCTTCACAGCCAAGTGGGGGAGGGTGATGTGATCCCACCTCCCATGATGGCCACAGACGAGGAAGAAGCCATGAGCCTACGCTCAGAGGGCCCAGTGACAAGGTCTAGGTCCAAAGCCATCGCCGCCGCCGTCGCATCCCTAGTCGCGCGCGTCATCGCTGGCCAAGGAAGCCCAGACACTAAACCCAGACTCGTCGTCCTCACCACCATCGGCATCAGAGAATCGAGCCCATCGTAGCCGGCACCGGGTGCACCCACTCGCGAGGCCATCGACCCATCGTCGCCGCCGCTCGCAGTGTTTGCGTCCATGCCTTCGCCGCATCCGGGTTTTGACATTTAGAGGTTTACTTGCCTTTGTTTTGGCATGGTTTTTGAGACAATTTCTATATTTTGTATCTTTGCTTGTTTTAGATAGTTTCCTTTTATAGTCATTTCTATTGCAGGGTGTGTGCCTTTGCATGCTTGCATGGGCTAGCCCGCTAGGCTCGACTCGGCCCATCCGATGTCTCGCCTCTAGTATTTAAGTCAAACTTTGTTATTTGTTTTACTTACGTTCAATTTTAATCAAGGTTTCAAGTAGAGTGTTTATCCTCCTTCCGTTGATCGGACGTCAACCCCTCTATCTTCACATCCCCATTCACCCCGCCGCCGATGCTACGGCAATTGCTTGATTCATCAAGCCAAGTCTTCCTTCGCATCTCCCTTCACTCTGTTGCCGATGCTACGGCCAACGACTTGTCTTTCAAGTCACCTATCCCTCCATCTAATCGCTTCCGCCATCGCAACACCATCGCCTCACCAATCGCTTCCATCATACCCACAATCAAACCCAAACCCTTCGCTATCGCCGTCGCTAGCATCGCTGTGACACTCATCCTCGCCATCGCTATCGTCGTCGCCAACGAGCCCAGACACTAGCCCAGTCGATCGCTCATCGCCGCCATCGACATCGTCGTCGCCTTCACTGTCGTGACACTCAGCATCGCCATCGCCGACACCACCCCGACACTCTCCACCGGGTTCGCCATCGGCCACTACCGTGTCCGATAACCTCAAAAGTCACTATTCCTCTCGCCACCGATCTTGTCAACCTTTCATGCAAGACAACAAGGGTTTGCACCCAAGGATTCCACGGCAGGTTTGACAAGGAAGGAGTTGACTTCTCGACCAAGACTAGATCCAAAGGTGTCGCCTTTGACAATTGGCTTGTCATCGGAGGCAAGAACGCATCAACCTGCAACTTCCCAACAACTACCAGATGACACACGTAAGAGTAACAGATACCAAGGTGAAGGAGAAGAAAATATGAGGTACAAACCTTCATATTCAGAAGCTCTTGCAGGAAATCGGAATATCAATAATGGGAAAAGACTTGCCTTTGTGGATGGCATTGTTGATGGTGTTATACACTTCACAAAGCAGGATGTCAAAGAAACCACAACTCAATGGAGGCGCAGTCTTGTAGGAATGGTCATAGATGCAAGAATCTATTTCAATGTCATGAATGGATTTGTTGCAACTAGGTGGAATGGCATTAAATGCCCAAAGATAATCTTGAATGACTCAGGTGTCTTCATCTTCAAATTTCAAGAGGAAAAAGATCTTCTCTGGGTCCTTGAAAATGGACTGTGGCTTGTTGGAGGCATCAAACCTCTTGCTCTCACTAGATGGAGTGAAGGCATCAAACTGGATCCTTCATGCTTTGCCACTACTCAGGTGTGGGCTAATCTATCAAATCTGGACGTTAGATTCTATAATGAAGACTTCTTTGGGAAGATGGGGAGTGCATTGGGGAAACTAGTGTACATTGACAAGGTGACAACAAATCAGGAGAGGCTCTCGTTTGCTAGAATATTAGTTGAAGTTACAGCTAAGCTCCCTCTACGTAAAGAGATCATCTTCATGGGGGAAGAAGGTGAATGCATCAAGCAATCGGTCACCTATGAGTGGGTACCTCCTAGATGCTCTAAGTGTTGTGTTTTTGGACACATTAATGGAGAATGTGATCAAATGAAGTGAGTGCAGACACCAGTTCCTAGGAAGCATAATACTTTCAAACATCAACCTCAGTTTGTGCAGCATCAGTGGCTTAGAAAATAAACTACCACTCAGTTAAAGCCTAATACCATCAACTATGTGGAACCAGGTGTCACAGAGAAGAGTGAATGTTCTAAGTCAGCAGCACCGACCACTTTACAATCTGCTAGAGCTGCTATTCCTGCAAAAACTTTAGAGTGGCAAATTCTTGCTAGAACAGTTAAGAATAATCTGGACAGAGGCAAAGAGATACACACTGAAGTTGGCAAGACCAGAGCATCAAAAATTAGAATGATGGCACTCAGTGACATTCATGAAGATCTGGAAGAGAATGGCATAGAGATGGACACTGATGCTATCTTCTCTAATGACTAAAATCACCCTTGCAAGTTGGAACATAAGGGGACTTAATAACCCCACTAGCCACACTTTTGTAGAGAAGTTTGTAAGACAATACAATGTAGACTTCCTTGCCATTTTGGAGACCAGAGTCAGAATTCAGAACACAGAGAAGATATCCAAACTGGTGCTCAAGGGCTGGAATCATGTCACTAATTGCATAGGTATTAATGGTCGCATCTAGATTTTTTGGAAAGATTGCTTTACTGTAGAGCCTATTCTAGAGACTAATCAGATTTTAACTTGTAAATTATCTAGCCCCACTATCCCTAAACATGCTTTTGTCTCCTTTATTTATGGTTCTAATTGTACTATTGAAAGACAAGAACTTTGGCATATTATGGAAAGCACTACTGCACTTTATACAGGACTTCCATGGGTTGCACTTGGTGACTTCAATTCCACTGCAAACAACACAGAGAAAAATGCAGAGGCTAGGTCCTCCTCCACCTTCAATCCTTCTCTCAAGAATTGCCTAATCAATGCTGGTCTGCTTGATATCCCTGCCTCTGGAGCTTATTTCACTTGGAGCAACAAGCATAGAGATGGCACCCTTATTCAGAGAAAACTTGAAAGAGTTGTTGCTAATCAGGCTTGGTACTCAGTTTTCCCCAATGATACTTCTTACTTTGCCAATAGAGCCTGCTCAGATCATTCGCCAGCTATCCTCATGATTCCTTGCCTACAGCATCACATAAGAAGAAGTTTCAAATATTGCAATGCTTGGTCTGCCTATCCAGAATTTCAATCCACAGTGACAGATGGATGGATGAAAGATGTGTATGGAGTGCCTATGTACAGACTCACTTCTAAACTCAAAGCACTCAAGCAAGGCCTTCGCAACTTTCATAGCAAATCCATTGTTGAGGAGCGGGAGAACATCAAAACACTCCAGCAAAAACTTGAACTCATTCAGACAAAATTGCTGCTCAGACCTGTTGATGCTATATTTGAAGAGGAAAACACTCTCAGAACCCTCAAGCAAGCTATCTTCAAAAGGAATAGCAATTTGTAACAGCAAGCTAAGATACACTGGCTGAGATTTTAGGATCAATATAGTAGCTATTTTTTCAATTCCATCAAAGTCAGGAAAGCTAAGAGGAAAATTCCTAGCATCCTTAATGAAGAAGGCAAGCTACTTATTGAGCCAGCAAACATCAGGAATCATATTGTTCAACATTTCCAGCAGTGGTTTGGCAAAGAGAGTCACTGCCTGCCACCTGATTCTAGAGTTATACAGGAGGGACCTATGGTAGATGCTATTGATCAGTTGAACAAGGTTAGGCATGTTCAAAGAGATGAAGTCAAGAGAGCTTTACTTGATATTGGAAATAATAAAGCTCTAGGACCAGATGGCTATGGAACTCAATTCTTCAAAGATGCTTGGAGCATTGTTGGTCAAGAATTCACAGATGCAATTATTGACTTTTTTTTTTATAAAGGCAGACTTTTGAAACAAGTTAGCTGCTCTACAATTGCTCTCATATACAAAGTTGACCAACCTAGCTCCATCCATGATTACAGGCCCATTGCTTGCTGCTCAGTAATTTACAAAGTCATTTCAAAGCTCATTGTTTCCAGACTCCAGATTGTCCTTCCCAAACTCATTGACAAATCACAAGGAGCTTTCATCAAAGGGAGGTCCATCAAGCATAATATTGCAATCTGTCAAGAGCTTACAAAGAGATACAGCAGAAAACACACTAGCCCCAGAAGTGCAATCAAAATTGATCTCAGGAAGGCTTATGACACTGTCAACTGGCACTTTCTCATACAGATACTGCATGATTTTGGACTTCATCCGATAATGATTAACTGGATCAAGGAGTGTGTCACTAGTAGTTCTTTCATCATTAGCATTGAACGGGAATTAGTGGGTTTCATTAAGAGTAAAAGGGGCCTTCACCAGGGAGATCCACTGGCACCCTATCTCTTTGTCTTCATCATGGAATATCTCTCAAGGCTGGTCAAGATAAAGAGCAGAGATAGATCCTTCAAATTCCATCCTCAATGTAACAAAACTGGCATCACCCATCTGTGCTTTGCAGATGACCTCTTCCTTTTTTCGCATGGCAACTTTAACACTCTGTAACTGATCAAGCAAGCTCTAGATGAATTCTACAGCTGCTCTGGCTTGAGCATCAACAACAATAAGTCTACTACCTTCTTTGCTGGCATGGATAATTCCCTGGTTTCTGATGTCACAGATCTGTTGAACATGGACAAGGGTGAACTACATGTTACTTATTTGGAAGTGCCACTTTGCAGTCGAAAAGCTTTGATTGAAGATTTCAAGCCTTTGGTTGCCAAAATCAACTCCAAAGTCAGTTGCTGGGTGTCAAGGAATCTATCCTATGCTAGGAGATTACAACTCATTAAAGTTGTGCTCTATATGGTACTAAATTACGGGTGCAAGGTCTTCATCATTCCTAAGAAGATCATTAAAAACATCACTGCCACAATAAGGAATTTTTGGTGGAGTGGATGCATTGAAGGGAGAAAATCGCCCATTGCTTAGAGCAAAGTGTGTAGACCAAGAGAGGAAGGAGGATTGTGACTCAAGGAAATACTTTCATGGAATAAAGCAGTAGTTAGTGAATTAATACATGATCTTCTGACCGATTCAGATACCATATGGCATTCTAGGGGAAGAAACAAGATGATCAGATTGGGCAACTTCTGGGACATCAGGAAAAAAGGCATTGATAGTGCCCTCTGGATCACATTGCTAAACACAAGGGATGATATCAAGCAGCTCTTTAATTCTGGACAGGCACCAGTACTTATGTCTAGAGGAGGGAAATATGACTGGAAATCTATTTATGATGAATTGAGACACAGAGGCAGTCAAACAGATTGGAATCCTTGGCTTTGGGGCAAACTTATCACTCTAAGAACATCCTTCATGTGCTGGATGGCAATGTAGGGAGGTATCTACACAAAGGCAAAGCTACGGAGCATGGGCATCATTCAGGATGATATGTGCTCTATTTGCAAACAGGATCATGAAACTGCTGAACACCTTTGGTTCCAATGCTCTTTCACTTCTAAGGTGATGCACACAGTTTTGACTTGGGGCAAAATTGGGAGAAGGCACAAAGTTCTACAAGACTGGATTAACTGCATAAGGAAACTTAAGAGGAAAAATACCTTGAGGTTTGCTTTCTGGATGTGCAGTATTACGGCTATCATGTACTACACATGGAGATGCAGAAATCTCATTGTATTTCAGGATAAGCACATCACAACCCATGAATGCTCCTTGATGATTATCAAACATGTAAGAAATTGTACTAGTTCTAGATGGAACAAAACCAATAGGGAGACAAGATCTTGGTTAGAGAGAGTTGGGATTAGGATGGATCCTTGTAACACCTAGGGCTGCCTAGGATTTTGTAAGTTTTCTTTGCTTACCATGAATGAAATTATTACCCTTCATTCAAAAAAAAAGATCATATCAAAGTTAAGCAGTACATTGACATATAATGTGAGTTTAGCCGTTGAAGAGGATTTAGACCAAGTCTTTCTGTCATAAGCATGCAAAACCAAAACCCACTAGGGAAGTGCAACAAACTTAATAGAATATTTGATATCTGCATGAGTTAGACAAGAGGACATTACATGAGACAAATGTTAAAGCCAGAGTAAAAGAATGGTAAGAAGTTGACACAAGTTAAAACAAGGGTAAATGAACCTAAATTACGCATAGTAATACATACTTCAAGGTAATTAATTCAAAGTTAATATGTAATGTATATTTCATCCATATTATGAATTCATAGACAAATAGTTCAATATAAGAAATAAAATGTGTAACCGTTTTGAGAAATTTAGTAATTATTTTAAATAAGTTCGAATGTAAAAAGTAGTGGTCAAAGCGAGATTAAATGCAATCTACTCATTAAGTTTACAACGGTTAAATTCGGGTCTGCAACTATCTCATCGTCTATGGAAGTAAGGTTTATCTTAAAACTTATATGGGTATATTGTTGTTGGTTTCATCGTAACAAACATCAATACTTGAATCCATATATTCAACCTTTTTCTTATAGCATTGTACAATTTCTTTGTCAAATGCACGAATTGAATCAATTGTACAATATGAAAACGTTACATGTAGCATGCAACATTGTTTAAATAAACATAACATATTTTGAATAAAGAGTACATATATTCAACAAAATATAACTTATGAACTTACATATTTGTGTAGTATTAGGTGTTTATTTAAATGTTGTTGTTTTATTTGTTATATGGCTTCATGTGTACTTCTATACATTGGTTAATATGATTAACGTGTTCTTATGTTTAAACAAATTTCAAACAATACAATAAAATATATAGAGTTGATTGTTTTATAGTCAAACGAGAATGAGTAGTTTGCATGTAGATTTGTATTAGATAATTGTGTTTTGTCTTCTAGTAGCTCTTAGAAACCTCACGTGAATGAAAATGCATCTGAGCATGCATGCAACGTATGGAAATGATATGTGATTGATAAGTCAAAAGTTTTATAATTTTGATTATATTATGAGATATAGGTTGCATGTGTAGTTTGTACTATTGGTTGCATGTGATTATTTGTTGGCTAATTTTAATTTTGTCTTCTAGCAATTCTTGCATATGAGCATGCATTGAGGCAAGTTTCTTGGTGTGGTGGATCCGTGAATTTTAAGTGTTGTCTTGTTTGTATGGCTTGTTTTATACATGGTATATGCCTATATATAGAGTACATGAGTATTTTTGTTTGTCATCGTTTCCTTTTTCATTCAAGGTAGTCATAGAAAATACAAGTGCTACGATATCTCAAAGTAAGTCAAGTCTTATATTTGTTCGAGGGTTTGATTTATGTTGAGTTTTTGTTAATCTTTGTCTGTTTTCTTTCCTACGTGCTAATTATGCATTTTATATTGTTAGTTTTTCGAAGGTTGTTACATTTTAGCCATGGCAAGACAATTCCCTATGGGTGATCATGTTGAAGTCCTCGGATCAGAGGAAGGATTGGTTGGCTTATATTATTATGCTTTCATAACTGAAGTGTCACCGCTAGTTGGTTTTTACTGTATAGCGTATGATACATTGGCTCGCGATGATCTCCTTGGACCTCTGCAGGAAATTGTGTCAGCGGGATTGCTTCGGCCTATTCCTCCTTTTCGATCACGAGTTGTGTATGATATAGGAGAGCATGTAGATGTTTGGGCGAGAGATGGGTGGTGGTATGGTATTGTAGTAACGAATCATGTTGATGATAGGTACAAAGTTAATTTTTCATGTTTCAATTATGACAATGTGACTGTTGGTACACAAGAGTTGAGACACCATGGGCATTGGAATGGGAGCAGATGGATGCGCGTTAGAGCCGATGTTATTAACATAGATTAGTTATCTAAGTTTCATGATTGTATTTTTCGTTTATGCTATGAGTTGTGCTAGTTTTTTTTGTTTGATTTTTGTTATCTTATAACTTTCAGAGTAGTGAATTTGTATCATTTGGTGTATAAGGGATTAATTATTTATCCATTGATTTAAGTAACAAACTTCAATATCAATTCAAGCCAAAATCAAGTCTTTTCAATCTTATTTTAAATTGAATCACATGCAATAATGACGTAGCAATATCTATTCCAACTAAATGATATGTTTTTCTGCTTTAGGGTATAAAGTATCAAACTAATCTACGTGATAAATGGACAAATACATTTTTTGGATATATTGTGGTAACAAGCAGATTCAACGTGGTATTTTTTTGTGCCACGTGGTGACATGCAAATTTAAATGTTTATAAGTGTCAAAAAAAGGTAGTACATAACTCTGATAAGTTGTTTTTTTATAATAAAAAATTGATATATTGCGCCACGTGGTAACATGTAGATTCAACGTGGTATTTTGTGTGCCACGTGGTGACATGCAAATTTAAATGCTTACAAGTGTCAAAAAAGAAAAGTAGTACATAATTCTGATAAGTTTTTTTTTAATATGTTTATTTCATATATATAGAATGAGAAGAATGTTGTCATTTTAATTTCCAACGTCAGGTATTTGTTCCAAATATGACATGAATCCTTCAAGTTTTACAAGTAAATTATGAAGGATCAGGTCATATTTAGAACGCATGTTTGAATGTTGTGTATATGCTTATGTATTAGGGTAATTGTTTTAATGTAGTTATTTTTTTCATTTAATATTTTTGTTTTGTCTTGTTGGTGTTATTACTTTCATATATAGGTTTTATAAGAAAAAAAAAGATGTATATGAGTTGTACTATATATTTTTTTTGTGGATACTTTATAATATAGTCTTTTATTTTTTATACTATGTTTTTTTGAAGTACTTATTTGTGATTTTATACATCTATCTTGATCCATCCAACATGTTTTTTTGAAGATCTTATTTTTTGCAGTTATTATAAATGGGAAAATGATATGGTCTTTTTATTATTAGCTTGTTCTAACACGAAATACAACATGAAAATTTAAAAATTTAATCCGAAAAATGATAAACATGATAGGGAGTTTGCTGATTAGCTGAAATTTTAAAATGCAATATGAAAAATGACACACATGAGAGGGAGTTTGCTCATTAGCTGAATGAGCAATACGAAAGACTATTTTTCTAAGAACAGGCAACGTTTGCACTTCTTTGAAAAGCGTCTCAACCCCATTTCGTGTGTGCTTACATTCCAAATATGACATGAATCCTTCGCCGTGCACTAGCACTTTCTAATATTTGCCTGCAATTCGGAAAATGGTATGAGATAATGTTGATGTCTATTTGGTTGGCTAAGATTCTAGATATATTTTGGTTATGCTTTGACTGTAAGAAAAAAAATAGAATAAGAGAGGGTGGAATGGATGATATTCACGGACTAACCTTTTTATCTATTATTACGATGAGAAATGTAGATGTTGGACAATTCATTTTTGCGAGCTTCAGTCGGCGTGGATCTTCGAAATATCTTATGTCATGAGAGGATGTGCTCATAGTTACTATAGATGATTTCTTTTCTTCTCCTTGTTGAAGTGAATGATGGATATGTGTGGGAGGCTTCGGTGTTTGTTTTTGAAGTGGTTTTGCTACGTGTGATAGCCCGGTGTTTGTATAGTGGATGAATGAGTATATGTGTAGGTGTTGGTATTGCATGTGAAGGCCACATGTTTGCATGCATGAAATTTTACATGTTGGTTTGTGCGTATTACACGTGGTTTCATTTGATGATGTGTAATTCCATTATTTAAGGGGCTCAAAGTTAAATGTGGTCCAATGTTTGGTAGGCTTGTTGAAATGATACTTCATGGATGTGTAAGTTGGCTGGTGCAAAATGGGCCGATAAATCCAGGGCTTTGCTATATGAAACCTAACGTTTTGATTGACAGAACAAAGTTTCTTACAAGTAGAATATTGGCCCAAGTAATATAGGCATTGCTCAAGGATATAATACATATGATAGATATGCATTTTATGATATATAAAACGCTACAAAACTTGCTATACGATAGATATGCCTTTCATAATCGAGGACATGCCTGCAATGCATAGGTCGTCGATCTACTGTCTTCCATAATTAGATTTATGAGATGATACCGAAGACCAAAATGATATTACTGTCTACCATATTCAGTGGAAAATGAGTAAGTATGATAGTGTGATTTCAACGTGGCTAGATAAGATGAGGGCACATATTCTTGACGTCCGTTATGATTGTTTTGTCCGTATATGGAAAGAAAATGCGATTCTTGATGGGGTTGATCCATTGTTTGATCACGATGCCCTGCCACCAGTCGTGCTTCATCCAGACATCCAAAACCAGGCCGAAGAAGTATTGAGGCTCTGATACGGGAGGTGGAGGAAAATGAAGCCTATGAGATTGGACGTCTTTCTTTGTGTGCGTTCTCTTGTCGTCTTCAAGGAGTGTAAAGTATTCAACAACGTAGTAGTCATGGAACGGCACATCCACGATTTTTCCCTCGTAGTAGGACCCAAGAAGATCTTTGTGGATGCCGATGACTTTGACAATGTCACCTATACGGAACCTCGACCTTTCCTACCTGTTCAGCCGCAAACATATCGAAATTGATAAGAGTTTTTTATTGTGTAGGAGATTTAAAATGTAGCCATAAGGAGAAGTACGAGCTTACTTGATGTTAGCATCGGGTGAACTTTGCATGATAATTGTTCCTAGGTGAAGATGCGTCATTCTGAAGAATGTAAACCTGGATGTAAGAAGGGATGCTACGGAGGAGATCTGGATGAAAGACCTACATTTTTTTTTGAAAGGTAGAGCCTCTATTTGGAGAGAACATTGAAAAAGTATGTATATATATATATAAGAGGCCTTGTGCTTTTGTGCATTTGTGAGTTTAATGAGAATCTGGATTAGATTGATTATAGAATACTTTTTAAACATGGCATTTATAAGTGACGTGCATATACAAGTCATTGAAATATGGAGTTTTCAATTATGTTGTTTCTATTTTTTTTATATAGAGCTTTATATATGTACAAATGGTATCAATCCAATGTATATTGCATGCGTAATTTTTTCCTTATAATTTATACTCTTTTAAATAAAGACTGTACATCTTGTTTTTGTAATGTCTTAATATGTAAATTAAGGTTCTACTTTTTACTTGTCATGCCAACATTTTCAAATCGATATGATTTTCTCCTTCCAGAAAATCTTTCTTTTAGTATAATTTTGTCGTGATGTATTTTTAAAAAATTAGGAAACTATATTATTTTAAAAAAAAATACAAAACTGCACACAAAAAAATTAATTAGAATTGTTTATTTATTTATTCAAGCGTTATAATCATGTGTATAGATAAAATTGTATGGAAGGAAATATAGTTGAATTGCATGTGCATGTTTCTCTACAGCCAAATATTAACCGAATCTACTCCCTCTCTCACATCAACATGTAAAATTATGGCTGCATGTGCATGTGCATGTTGATGAAAGAAGATGTTATTTCATTATTTCCTCAACTTGTGTCTGCCGCCGATTTTCTCCTCATCATTCACAATTGCTACAAAGAAGTCCACATCTCAATTATGGTTGCATGTGCATGCTGGTGAAAGAGGAAGATGATGTTGATGGGCTATTTGCAATTAAGAAAGCTACAAAGAAGTCCACTTGTCAGTAAGAAGGTTAAATAGAAAGATCTCGTACGGAAATGCAAAAGATCTTATACACTCTTTCATATTGTAATGATGTCAGTTTTGACATGTTGTTGCATGCAAAACTAAGGTTATATTTCCATTCAGTTTAATGAATACATACAATGAAGTTCCATTTCACGTACTTACTATAATGGAGACAACTAGGCTTACTTTTTCTAACAATCTTAATACATGTCAAATTATCTGTTAATTTTGGCATGATATCTTTTTTATCCTTTTAATGAAACTTTGATCTGGACGGCTGGTTTCTCAAATTCGGACGGTCATAAATCATTCTTAGTTCTCGACTAACCAATAGTTATCATATGTTCCATTATATGTGATTCTTAACAAATATACTTCATAATAAAAGTACATGAACAAATTTAACAAATATACTTCATAATAAAACCACATGTATAGCTAAAATAATACAAAAGAGAATATAAATAAGTTGCATGTGCATGTTTTCTCTACCGTCGAATATTAATCACATCTACCTACATTCGATATATGGAGATACAAAGTTTGACATTGATGGATATTTACCGCCAATTCTCTAGTGCCCTTGAAAAGTGAAAGAATATACTACACTTGATTCGCTGAGCTAAAAATGGGAGTAGTCAACCACATATAAGATTGTGCATGTTGGTAACATCTTCATGTTTGCACAAGTACAAAATAGGAATGTTAATGAAGAAATGGAGGTAGAAGTAATGATGACATTCATAACACTTTAACATAAAATATGAATTTTCATGTCTACATATACATCACTCCATGTCTACATATACATTACTCCATGGTTTAAGTTTTATGATTTTATGTATTTAACAGCTTTAACAGTAGAACATATCAAACTTTCAGCAACATGCACATGCAACCGTAATTTTGCATGTTTTCAATTAAGAAATCTACAAAGAAGTACCCTTGTCAATAAGAAAGTCAAGTAGAAAGATATCGTACAAAAATGTGAATGATCTTGTACACTATTTCATATAGTAATGATGTCGACTTTGACATATTGTTGCATGCAAAACAAAGGTTATCCTTTTAATGAAATTACATGTATGGCTAAATTAATATATAAGAAAATATAAATTAGTTGCATGAACATGTCGAAGAAGATGTAGTGGCTCTTAAAGGGTTCAAATCATACATGGACAAAGTGGAAATGGCAAGAATGAAATGATGGCAAAAGTAATGATGTTTATATATTGATTCAAGTACCATAACCACATGTATGACTAAAATAATACAGAAGAGAATATAAATAAGTTGCATGTGCATGTTCTCTCTGTCGTCGAATATCAATCAAATCTACCTACATTCGATATATGGAGATACAAAGTTTGACATTGATGGATATTTGCTGTCGATTCTCTATTGCACTTGGAAAGTGTAAGAATATACTACACTTGATTCCCTGAGCTAAAAATGGGAGTAGTCAACCACATATAAGATTGTGCATGTTGGTAACATCTTCATGTATTGCACGTGTACAAAATAGGAATGTTAAGGATGAAATGGCGACAGAAGTAATGATGTAATTCGTAACACTTTAACATATAATATGAATTTGCATGTCTACTGATCAGCTCTACTTTGTAGTGCTTATCTAGGAGTTGTTATCGGTATTTAGGGTGCCATTTGTATGGATTTAGAGCACAACTGTAGAGTATGGAGTTGGAGAGAAGAAGTGTGGTTTTGGTGGTTTGGAGAAGCGTAAATGAAGATATCCAGAACACGAGGAGTCGACCACTTGAAGAGACCAAGAAAGACGAAGAAGAATCCACACGAAGGAGAAAAGAAGGTGAATCGCGAGCTTCCGCGACCAAGGGAGAAGAAGGAAAGAGGCCGCGGCGAAGGCGAGACGTGGAGCCAGAGAAATGCCATTTCCGCGACTGCGGATTACCTGCCGCGACCGCGGAAAATTCCAGTGCTGAACAAGTCGAGAGTAGAAGTCAATTTTCCGCGACCGCGGATTACCTGCCGCGAGCGCGGAAAATTCCATCATCGAGCAGGTCGAGAGCTTCGATTTAATTTCCACGACCACGGATTTCTGATCCGCGACCGCGGAATAGCACGGCGGCGACCCAGCGAAGATTTTCCGAATTTCTCTATTTTATTTTAGTTTCTATTTTTCTTTTCTTTTCTTATTTTGTTTACTTTATATTATTTCCTTTTAGGATTAGTTTTGTTATCTTTTCACTTTAGTTTTAGGGTTAGGTTATTTAACCTAATTTCCCTAGCAACTATTTCATAATTCAGATTTCGTTTTCACTCTACATTGTATTGTTGTTTTTCGCACCTTTTTCTCACGCAGACAATTGAAGCCTTTGGTTGATTTGATTGTGAGGTTATTCCTTTACTCTTTCTATGATTGTTTTAATTCTCTCTCGTGCTTAATCTCATTGATCGTATATCGATTCCCCTTGATTTGTTGATTAGGATATCAAATAGCTTGTTAATAGTAGTTCCCTCTAGCTTGACAACCTAGAGAAGATTAGTATTATGCTATTGGTTCCCCTTGTCTATACAACCTGTTGAGATTGTTATTGATCATACTACTAAGGATTGGAGGAGACTGGTTGAGAATCTTGATCCCTTAGTTTGTGTAGAGAATTGATTGTATGTTAAATGTTGACGGGTTGTTGAGTATTGCATGCACCTATCTATTCCTGAATTCATTGCTGCTGTTAGATTCAATCTAGAAGGTCTTCTAGGTTATTTGATAGTTAGGGTTATCAGGACTGGTTGGACTGATAACTATATCAGAACAGGGATTAGGACATTCATGAGTATTGAGGACTAGGAATAATCAATGATCGATCTATCAATCTGAAGTGTGGATATTTGTTTGGCTGAGCTATTTTCCTGATTTGATTTCAAGTCTTTGCTTTTATTTATTTTGTTTGTTTTTAAACCAAAACCCCCCTTGGTTACTTATAGGTATACAATTGCATCGTTGGAATAGTATTTGATTCTCTGTGGGATTCGACCCTTACTTGCCTATTCTACTAGTTTAGGTTTGTTTAGGATTATTTTGTTTAGGCGCCTCGACAACGCCTATCATCTACACATATATTACTCCATGTCTACATATACATTACTCCATGGTTTAAGTTTTATGGTTTTATGTATTTGACCGCTTTAACAGTAGAACATATCAAACTTTCAGCAACATGCACATGCGGCCGTAATTTTGCATGTTTTCAATTAAGAAATCCACAAAGAAATACACTTGTCAATAAGAAAGTCAAATAGAAAGATATCGTACGGAAATGCGAAAGATCTTGTACACTATTTCATATAGTAATGATGTCGACTTTGACATATTGTTGCATGCAAAACTAAGGTTATATTTTCATTCAGTTTAATAAATACGTACAATGAAGTGCAAATTCATGTACTTACTATAATAGCAACAACAAGGCTTATTTTTTCTAACAATCTTAATACATGTCAAATTATTTGTTAATTTTGTTGTGGTGTTTTTTTATTCTTTTTAATGAAATTACATGTATAGCTAAAATAATATATAAGGGAATATAAATTAGTTGCATGTACATGTCGAAGAAGATGTAGTGGATTTTAAAGGGTTCAAATCACACATGGACAAAGTGGAAATGGCAAGAATGAAATGACGGCAAGAGTAATGATGTACCATGTCACATGGCTACTATAATAGTAATTGTATTATTTTATTTTTCTTTGTCCGTTCAAGTTACATATAACTATGTTCCATTATATGTAATTCTTAACAGATATATTTCCTAATAAAAGTACATGAACAATTTAGAAAAATTAGAGGTGTTTATATATTGATTCAAGTACCATAATCACATGTATGGCTAAAATAATACAAAAGAGAATATAAATAAGTTGCATGTGCATGTTCTCTCTACCGTCGAATATCAATCAAATCTACCTACATTAGATATGTGGATATACAAAGTTTGACATTGATGGATATTTGTTGTCCATTCTCAAGTGCCCTTGGAAAGTGAAAGAATATACTATACTTGATTTGCTGAGCTAAAAATGGGAGTAGTCAACCACATATAAGATTGTGCATGTTGGTAACATCTTCATGTATTACACGTGTACAAAATAGGAATGTTAAGGACGAAATGGCGGCAGAAGTAATAATGTCATGCATAACACTTTAACATATAATATGAATTTGCATGTCTACATATACATTACTCCATGTCTACATATACATTACTCCATGGTTTAAGTTTTATGGTTTTATGTATTTGATCGCTTTAACAGTAGAACATATCAAACTTTCAGCAACATGCACATGCAGCCGTAATTTTGCATGTTTTCAATTAAGAAATCTACAAAGAAGTACACTTGTCAATAAGAAAGTCAAATAGAAAGATATCGTACGGAAATGCGAAAGATCTAGTACACTATTTCATATAGTAATGATGTCGACTTTGACATATTGTAGCATGCAAAACTAAGGTTATATTTCCATTCGGTTTAATAAATACATACAATGAAGTGTGATTTCACGTACTTACTATAATAGCAACAACGAGGCTTATTTTTTCTCACAATCTTAATACATGTCAAATTATTTGTTAATTTTGTCGTGGTGTTTTTTTATTCTTTTTAATGAAATTACATGTATAGCTAAAATAATATACAAGGGAACATAAATTAGTTACATGTGCATGTCGAAGAAGATGTAGTGGCTCTTAAAGGGTTCAAATCACACATGGACAAAGTGGAAATGGCAAGAATGAAATGATGGCAAAAATAATGATGTACCACGTCACATGGCTACTATAATAGTAATTGTATTTTTTTTATTTTTCTTTGTCCGTTCAAGTTACATATAACTATGTTTCATTATATATAATTCTTAATAGATATATTTCCTAATAAAAGTACATGAACAATTTAGAAAAATTAGAGTTTTTTATATATTGATTCAAGTACCATAACCACATGTATGGCTATAATAATACAAAAGAGAATATAAATAAGTTGCATGTGCATGTTTTCTCTATCGTCGAATATCAATCAAATCTACCTACATTAGATATATGGAGATACAAAGTTTGACATTGATGGATATTTGTTGTCGATTCTCTAGTGCCCTTGGAAAGTGAAAGAATATAATACACTTGATTTGCTGAGCTAAAAATGGGAGTAGTCAACCACATATAAGATTGTTCATGTTGGTAACATCTTCATGTATTAAATGTGTACAAAATAGGAATGTTAAGGATGAAATGGAGGCAGAAGTAATGATGTCAATCGTAACACTTTAACATATAATATGAATTTGCATGTCTACATATACATTACTCCATGTCTACATATACATTACTCCATGGTTTAAGTTTTATGGTTTTATGTATTTGACCGCTTTAACAGTAGAACATATCAAACTTTCAGCAACATGCACATGCAACCGTAATTTTGCATGTTTTCAATTAAGAAATCTACAAAGAAGTACACTTGTCAATAAGAAAGTCAAATAGAAAGATATCGTACGAAAATGCGAAAGATCTTGTACACTATTTCATATAGTAATGATGTCGACTTTGACATATTGTTGCATGCAAAACTAATGTTATATTTCCATTCAGTTTAATAAATACATACAATGAAGTGTGATTTCACGTACTTACTATAATAGCAACAACGAGGCTTATTTTTTCTAACAATCGTAATACATGTCAAATCATTTGTTAATTTTGTCGTGGTGTTTTTTTATTCTATTTAATGAAATTACATGTATAGCTAAAATAATATATAAGGGAATATATATTAATTGCATGTGCATGTCGAAGAAGATGTAGTAGCCATTAAAGGGTTCAAATCACACATGGACAAAGTGGAAATGGCAAGAATGAAATGACGGCAAAAGTAATGATGTACTATGTCACATGGCTACTATAATAGTAATTGTATTATTTAATTTTTCTTTGTCCGTTCAAGTTACATATAACTATGTTTTATTATATGTAATTCTTAACAAATATATTTCCTAATAAAAGTACATGAACAATTTAGAAAAATTAGAGGTGTTTATATATTGATTCAAGTACCATAACCACATGTATGGCTATAATAATACAAAATAGAATATAAATAAGTTGCATGTGCATGTTCTCTCTACCGTCGAATATCAATCAAATCTACCTACATTAGATATATGGAGATACAATGTTTGACATTGATGGATATTTGTTGTCGATTCTCTAGTGCCCTTGGAAAGGGAAAGAATATAATACACTTGATTAGCTGAGCTAAAAATGGGAGTAGTCAACCACATATAAGATTGTTCATGTTGGTAACATCTTCATGTATTAAACGTGTACAAAATAGGAATGTTAAGGATGAAATGGCGGCAAAAGTAATGATGTCAATCATAACACTTTAACATATAATATGAATTTGCATGTCTACATATACATTACTCCATGTCTACATATACATTACTCCATGGTTTAAGTTTTATGGTTTTATGTATTTGACCGCTTTAACAGTAGAACATATCAAACTTTCAGCAACATGCACATGCAACCGTAATTTTGCATGTTTTCAATTAAGAAATCTACAAAGAAGTACACTTGTCAATAAGAAAGTTAAATAGAAAGATATTGTACGGAAATGCGAAAGATCTTGTACACTATTTCATATAGTAATGATGTCGACTTTGACATATTGTTGCATGCAAAACTAAGGTTATATTTTCATTCAGTTTAATAAATACATACAATGAAGTGCGATTTCACGTACTTACTATAATAGCAACAACGAGGCTTATTTTTTCTAACAATCGTAATACATGTCAAATTATTTGTTAATTTTGTCGTGGTGTTTTTTTATTCTATTTAATGAAATTACATGTATAGCTAAAATAATATATATAAGGGAATATATATTAATTGCATGTGCATGTCGAAGAAGATGTAGTGGCTCTTAAAGGGTTCAAATCACACATGGACAAAGTGGAAATGGCAAGAATGAAATGACGGCAAAAGTAATGATGTACCATGTCACATGGCTACTATAATAGTAATTGTATTATTTTATTTTTCTTTGTCCGTTCAAGTTACATATAACTATGTTTTATTATATGTAATTCTTAACAAATATATTTCCTAATAAAAGTACATGAACAATTTAGAAAAATTAGAGGTGTTTATATATTGATTCAAGTACCATAACCACATGTATGGCTAAAATAATACAAAAGAGAATATAAATAAGTTGCATGTGCATGTTCTCTCTACCGTCTAATATCAATCAAATCTACCTACATTAGATATATAGAGATACAATGTTTGACATTGTTGGATATTTGCTGCCGATTCTCTAGTGCCCTTGGAAAAGGGAAAGAATATACTACATTTGATTTGCTGAGCTAAAAATGGAAGTAGTCAACCACATATAAGATTGTGCATATTAATAACATCTTCATGTATTGCACGTGTACAAAATAAGAATGCTAAGGAAGAAATGGCGGCAGAAGTAATGATATCGTTTGTATCACTTTAACATATAATACGAATTTGCATGTCTACATATGCATTATTCCATGATTTTATGTTTTAGTAAAAAATGCAAAACATTTTATTTGTTATATTTCCATTTAGTTAAATAAAGATGTACAATCTCTTAGGTGTCAACTTGAATGAATATAATTCTTAATATACAAAAGTGCATAAACCATTTTTAAAAATTAGATTTGTTTACGTCTTTATTGAAATACCCTCACTACATGTATAGCTAAAATAATACAGAAGGGAATATTATAAATTAGTTGCATGTGCATGTTGAAGAAGATATGGTTGTTCTTAAAGGGTGAAAATCACACATAGACAAAGTAAAAATGGCAAGAATGACATGATGGCAGAATTAATGATGTACATGTCACATGAATACTATAATAGCAATTGTATTATTCTATTTCCTTATTTGTCCGTTCAAATTACATGCAAAAGTAGATGAACAATTATTACATTATGACTACACTATGCATCTAAATGTTTACGTATACATTACTCCATAGTTTCATGTTTTAGCTAATATTGGAAAACATTTTAAACACTTTTGTTAAAATAACGTGTCATTAGAGGAATAAAATTTATGCCACTTGTAAACTAACCTCGACACTTTTTCTAAACCATACAACATCATATGTATCATTTACACTTGCACAACCCCTATATATACCTTAATTTTTCAAAGTATTGACTTGTGTCAACAAATTTGCTCTCCTTGGTCAAGACTTACATACAGGCAAGTAATTCTTAAGTATGTTGAATATTTGTACTTCATTTTGTTATGATGTGCTTTTATACTTCATTTACATATTTTCATTTCATTTCATTATGATATACGTTTCTTTCATATATTTCTACCTCATTTCAATATGATCTACGTCAGATTGGAATGGCATACACCTATATGTTAGGCGATCCCGTCGAAATCGTCGGTTCAAACAAGAACCTTTATGGATCCTCATACGAGGCGACAATTGTAGGTTATGGATATGCATTCCATTACAAAGTGGAGTATATCAACCTTGTCGACCTGGATACCGGACTAAGGCTCCACGAAAAATTGCCAGTTTGCAAAATAAAACAACCACCGACTGTTTTGTTCCAGGAGTCGTACGCTATCGGCAAGTCGGTCGATATATGGGACCACGGTGGATGGTGGTTAGGCTACGTCACTACGGTTCACAATGCTCCAACCAAATATGAAGTATTCCTACCTTTCTGCAAGACTGTGGTTGCGGTGAGAAGATAAAAAATGAGACCACGAGGAATATAGACAGCGTACTTGTCACATGCCTACTTTTCCAAGACGACAGTTGTGCTAAATCATCAAGTTTTTTTGGATATATCGACACAAGTATGTGATAGACTTTCGACCAAGCTTTATACCTTATCTTTTATGTTTTGAAAAGTATATTTGTGCATGTAGGCCATGTGATACTTAAAGTATGCATATGTATTTTGCTTTTTCTTTTGCTTTATGGGCAAGGGAAAATAGATCTTTGTAGTATAATATACTTACAAAATCCGAGGGGAAACACCTACTAAAATATATCTCCTCTTTTGTTATGTAGTATGGCATGTTTTGTATATATATATATTTCCAACTTTTCAATCTTTGTGCAAAATCTCTAGCACAAATGTACATTATGCATTTGCATGTCTACATATACACTTTAAAAATACCATGTTGCATACTTATTATACATGTAATAATCTCAAGGATGTATGAATGAAATCGAAACGACATGGCCTACAAGCACAAACGGTTGGACCACGAGCAAAGTCATTTAGCCAACCTGAACTTCTCTCGACGCTTACTAAGCCATTAGTCCCTCCATGAGTCTAGATTGGATTCTACTTGATCGGGCTCTGGTGATCACGCTGGGGTGGGTCATGGCCTCAATTTGATATAGGAACCCTAGCAGAGTCGGGGAGTTGATAATGGGTGAGGCGTCGACCAGGCAAACAAGATCTTTCATCGGCGCTCCCACCTTGAGGGGTTGGAATAGGACCATGGAGGTCCAAAGTCGCCGGGATGCCCGATGGAAAGTGGCTTAGGTGGTCCATGGGCTTAGCTGGATTTGGGCGTCATAGAGGGCCTGCGACGAGCGACGTCGGGGTTGGCAGGAGCGTCAGTGAGGACATTGGCATAATTTTCCTATCTTATTGCATTTTTGGCACGTGATATAAAATATCATAATAAAGTCCTCATAAAAATATCACGCAAAAGGCACGAGCCAATTGGAAGATAGCCTTCATTCTTCAAACGGTTGGACCACGAGCAAAGTCACCGAGCCAACATGAACTTCTCTCGGTGCTTCTTGAGCCATTAGTCCCTCCATGAGTCTAGATTGGAGTCTACATGATCGGGCTTGGATGATCATGTCGGGGTGTGGGTCATCGCCTCCACTTGATGTAGGAACCCTAGCAGAGTCGGGTGTTGATAACGGGTGAGGTGTCGACCAGGCAAACGAGATCTTTCCTCAGTGCTCCCAGCTTGTGGGGTTGGCATAGGACCATGGAGGTCCATATTCA
Organism: Rheum nobile; assembly: GCA_027886185.1. Lineage (NCBI taxonomy): Eukaryota > Viridiplantae > Streptophyta > Magnoliopsida > Caryophyllales > Polygonaceae > Rheum > Rheum nobile. Next base: position 1,608,653 of record WOAB01000701.1, read on the forward strand.
CCGGGATGGCCGGTGGAAACTGTCTCAGGTGGTTTATGGTCTTAACTGGACTTGGGCGTCACGGAGGGCCTACAGCGAGCGACGTCGGGGTTGACAGGAGTGTCGGTGAGGGCATTGGCATAATTTGTCTATCTTATTGAATTTATGACACGTGATAGATAACATCATAATAAAGTCCTCATAAAAATATCACGCAAAAGGCATGAGCCTATTGGAAGATAGCCTTCATTCTTCAAACGGTTAGACCACGAGCAAAGTCACCGAGCCAATTTGAACTTCTCTCGGTGCTTCTTGAGCCATTAGTCCTTCCATGAGTCTAGATTGGAGTCTACATGGTCGGGCTCGGGTGATCACGTCGGGGGGTGGGTCATGGACTCCACTTGGTGTAGGAACCCCAGTAGAGTCGGGGAGTTGATAATGAGTGAGGCATCGACTAGGCAAGCAGGCTATTTCCTCGGCGATCCCAACTTGAGGGGTTTGCATATGACAATGGAGGTCCATAATCGTCGGGGTGCCCGGTGGAAAGTGGCGCAAGTGGTACATGGCCTTAGGTGGACTTGGGCGTTATAGAGGGCATGCGGTGAGCGATGCCTGGGTTGGCAGAAGCGTCAGTGATAAGTTTTATTTAAGCAAAAATACCTTGCACATGACTTTTTTACGTACATGTACCAAGGAAGTGACACGCCACATCAAACCATTAACTCTTATATTGAAACAACATACATATGCATCACCAAGGAACTACCATGTCATATGGCTATTAAAATAGCAGTTGTTTTTTTTCGTTGTCCATTCAAACAACATATAAAAGTGGAGGAACAATTATTACAATACGACTACATTATGCATATGCATATGCATGTCTACATATACACTTAAAAATTAAAGTTAAAGTTGTTTATATATTTATTGAAGTTCTATAATCACGTGTATAGTCAAAATAATATAAAAGGGAATGCTTTTTAAAAATATTGTGTCATTAAAGAAGTAATATTGTTGCCACTTGTAAAGTAAACTCACCATTTGTTCTAAATCATACAACATTATATGCATTATTTTACATTTTAAGAACCCTTATATATAGTAGAAAATATAGTTGAATAGCATGTCTCTCTACCATCAAATATTAACCAACTCTACCATCTCTCTCATATCAGCATGCAAAACGGCGGCTACATGTGCATGTTGGTGAAAGAGGGAGATGATGTTGATGGTTTATCTTCAATTATGATATTATAGAATATAATTCGACTTATTTGTTATATTTCCATTCAGTTGAATAAGTATGTAAAATCTCTTTGGTTGTGCATGATTGAATATAATTCTTAATATACAAAAGTATATGGACGATTTCTTTAAAATCAGAGTTGTTTATATCTTTATTCAAGTACTTTAACTACATGTATAACTAAAATAATATATAAGTGAATATAGTTTAGTTGCATGAGCATGTCGAAGAAGATGTAGTGGCTAATAAAGGGTGTGAATCACTCATGGACAAAGTGGAAATGGCAAGAATGAAATGACGGCAAAAGTAATGATGTACAATGTCACATGACTACTATAATAGCAACTGTATTATTTTATTTTTCTTTGTCCATTCAAGTTACATATAAAAGTGGAGAAACAATTACTACATTATGCATTTGCATGTCTACATACACATTTAACAAAATACACGAACACTTCTTAAAAACCAAAGTTGTTTATATATTTATTGAAGTGCTATAATCACATGTATAGCCAAAATAAAATAGAAGGGAATGCTTTTTGAGTTGCATGTGCATGCTTCACTTCAATCGAATATCAACCAAATCTACTATCTCCCTCATATCAACATGCAAAATTGCGGCTGCACTTACATGTTGATGAAAGAGGGAGATGGTGTTGATGGACTATCTTCAATTAAGCTAGCCATAAGGAAGTCCACCTGTCACATGTTGAGGGGGATGATGTTGGTAACACTTTCATATATAGCACGTGGACAAAATGAGAATGGAAGGAAGAAATGACGGCAGAAGTATCCATCAACCAATTCTGCATGAAAAATACATGAGGTGTTGCATTGTAAAGATGCCAACAAAGTCCTTCCTCATAGGTGTTATTCATTTATAGGCTTAAATGTTTTCCTATTTTTATATTTTCTTCCTTCTTAGCATAATTCAAGTTATCCTCTTCGTAAATACACCCAAAGTTTTGTAGCATTTACAATATTGCCATCAAAAGGGGTCTACGTGTTAGTATGTAGTTAAGCCACATGCTTGTATGTGAATTAGGTGTCACCTTATAATTGCATTATGTGTGTGCTAGGTGTCAACTTATAGATGTAGTGTGTGATGTCAATTGCATCACTTTAACATACAACACACATTTGCATGCAAAAGGGTGACTGCATGTGTATGTCGATGAAAGAAGGAGATGATGTTGATGGACTATCTTCAATTATGATACCATGGAATATAATTCGTCTTCATGTGTATATTGTTTATGCCATTGATTCTCTTCTCATCATTCATATGAGAGTAAGAAATTAGTTGTAGGTGCATGTTGAAGAAGATATGATGTCATAACATTTCATATAGTAATGATGTCGGCTTTGACATATTGTTGCATGCAAAACTAAAATTATATTTTCATTCGGATTAATAAATACGTACAATCTCTTTGGTTGTGCTTGAATGAATATAATTTTTAATATACAAAGTACATGAACAATTTTTAAAAATTAGAGTTGTTTATATCTTTATTCAAGTACCCTAACCACATGTATAGCTAAAATAATATAGAAGGGAATATAAATTAGTTGTATGTGTATATTGAAGAAGATATGGTGGCTCTTAAATGGTAGAAATGACACATGAACAAAATAGAAAAGGCAAGAATGAAATGACGGCATAAGTGATGATGTACCATGTCATATGGCTACTATAATAGCACTATAACAACAAATTGTGTTATATTAATTATTTATACCTTCAAATTACATATAGATGTGGATGAACAATTATTACATTACGACTACATGTCATTGGGGGATTAATATTTTTGCCACATGTAAACTAAACTCGCCACTTGTTCTAAATCATACAACACCATGCTTTATTTACATTTACACAACCCCTATATATACCTCAACCATTCAAGCTATTGACTTGTATAAACAAATTTGCTCTCCTTGGTCAAGACTTATAGGTAGGCAAGTAATTCCTCAAGTACGTTGAAGATTTGTACTTCATTTCATTATGATGTGCCTCTATACTTCATTTACTTGTTTCTACTTCATTGTCTTTGCATGATATACTTCATTCTGTTGCTTTGTGATAATGTATTTGCATGATATACGTTTCCTTACATATTTCTCCTTCTTTGCCTCTATGTAATATGTTGTATGATGTGCAAAACATTATGATGTATAAATTTCTAAAATGTACAATGTCCTATTGTACCTTGATACCCGATGGCAAGTGGTAGCAGTGACGAGTACAAACCCAAAACTCCAGTGTACCAGGAACTGTGGGAGATGCTCGAAAGTGCAAGGAGGGTTGACCATCTGAACGGTAGTAATGAATATATTTTGTTTCAATTTTAAATAATAGTAGATTTCATATTAAGTATTATAGTGCGTTGACAAAAATGAATTTGGATTTAGGGCAAGGAATTGGCACCGAGATTTGCATGTCTTATATGTGATTTATAATAGAGGGTGATTGTAGGATGAGCAAGCGTTTGGAAGAACTCGAGAATCTGATGAAAAGGTTAGTTGAGTCGAGTAAGTGGATTCCTCATACTCTTGATGAGGTTCGGGCCAAGCGGTTGAATCTCCACCAGGTAACTTTTAGCTTTTCATTGCGTTATGTCTATATCATCACATTGTACATCACCGTGTGTTATATGATTTCCAGATCGAAAGGGAGTCCATAACGAATGAGTCCCTCACGGTGGGTGAAGTTGATTTTACAATGCTCGTGAGGTCTGCGATTAGGATGACGACTCTCCCTTGATGTATATGGCTTGATAATCTATACCCTATGTTCTAGTGTTTTAGTTTATGGTTGTCGTATGTAAGGATAATTACTCTATTTTGGTTTTACTGGTAGTTATGTAAGGATTGTTATGTTATGGACATCTTTTAGGAGGGCGACCCTCCCTTGATGTTTATGACTTGATATCTCTGTTTTCTGTTCTAGTGTTTTAGTTTGTATTTATCGTAGGTATGGATAATTACTGTATTTTGGTTTTACGGGTGGCTATGTAAGGATTGTTATGCTATGGATAACCCTCGACCCTTTCATTTTGCAGTCGAAGATAAAACCGAGTTCTTCTCTATTTTTGGTTTTACGAATCTCCTTTGATGTTTATGGCTTGATAATCTCTACTTTGTATTCTATTTTGATTTTACGGCGTCGTGCTTCGCACAAGTAAAATGCAATCCCAAGCTAGACCTTCTACATGCCTCGGGTCTTTGAAGAGTCATACATATTAAACCAAGCAATTAAACTCGTAATGACTTGAATTTTTGACACGTGATAAACAATACAATAGTAAAGTCTTTGTAAAAATATCAGGCAAAAGGCACGAGCCAATTGGAAGATAGCCTTCATTCTTCAAATGGTTGGACCACGAGCAAAGTTACCGAGCCAACTTGAACTTCTCTTGGCGCTTCTTGAGCCATTAGTCCCTCCATGAGTCTAGATTGGAGTCTACATGATCGGGCTCGGGTGATCACGCCGTGGGGTGGGTCATGGCCTCCGTTTGATGTAGGAACCCTAGTAGAGTCGGGTAGTTGAGAACGAGTGAAACGCCGAGAACAAATCAAGGTTATTATTGTATATAGTATATATAAATTAAATGTACAATTAATTACATATATTTTATTTTCACATTCGTAATAAGGTAAATTTGCATGCATGTATTACTTTATGTACATATAATGTCATCTTTGAACATGCAAGATGTGTACTTTTTTCAACAATTTTGTTGGATCTTGCATGTATTCGAGTATGATCGAGGATTCAACAACCACAGTCTAACATATGCATTATTTTATGTGGCGAGCTAAAATGAACATGTTAAGAGGTAATCATTAGAATAACCAAAGGAATAAAATGGCAAAATATACTAAACATCATTGATTCTCAGAAATTGTATTCACTGTGCTACAAAATATGCGCTCGGAGTAAGACATCAAGCGATACAACATTTAATACATTATGTGACCCGTCCACGGCCATTGAAGAAGGTGATATGAATAGATTAAGGTTATGTCTTCTCATGGCACGCGAAAAAACAACATATATATAGCTGACCATGGGAGAAGCACGACTCTCTAAGATAGACACATACGTGTTTCAGCGTTTGGCCATGTGCTTTATTAATGGTCATGGCAAAGCATAACTTAATTGGAAATTGTTTATGTTGGAATTCAAAAGGACATTTAGCACTTGAGGCTCGGCTTTTATTTCGCATGGCACGCGAAAAAACAACATATATATAGCTGACCATGGGAGAAGCACGACTCTCTAAGATAGACACATAGTAATGAAAAAATCTCGTTTGCCAAAGCATTGTACAAGTGACATTGCATTCATATGTCTTTGTTTCACATCCCTTGGACCTCCTATAAAATGAAGCCGGCAAAATTATTCGCCGGCCAATGGATGCAGCAGATCTTACACCATCATTTACATTGTCAACAATACCCTGGTAAAGTTCACTTCTAAGGCGGACTTGGTTGAGACGTATATAATCAAGGCATGTGTTCTCGATTTTGACATACATATCAACAATGTACTGCAAAAAAATCCGACCAGCATTTACAATAGAGTGTGGTAAACGTACCTGAAAACGAAATGCATAATATTCTCTGCAAGATACCTCATTCCCATCCTTTTGTAGTCTCATTTGCGTCGCTACAGATATACACATATAGAAAAAATTACATCACGTACGCTATGTATAGAAAAAAGATCCTTTGGTGAACACGTTATTCTAGCCAAAATATGAAATACAAAATATAAGATAATATGCTATAAAAAAGAATATATTTTACTTGAAGTTTCGGCGGTAATCAAATCAGAAGCATCTTTGCACCGAACACTCTGAAATAGGAAAAGGCACCTCATCTGAAAAACGTGAACCACCAAGTTGTACACGTCGCAAGCCTTTATGCCATCCTGACTCACCATGACAGAATAAAAGTGGGTATTGCAGTGGATCATAACAACCGAAAAAATGCATCACGCGATAGGGACGATTTACATGAGCAATGAACAACTATACCACGGTTGTGTATAATATCATTGGACGAGCCTTCAACCAAAATAGCGGCAACCTGGTTAGAAGTTGGGGCATTCAATATCCTCTGATCAAGAACTGGATTGTTTGATATTTGAATTTTAAAGTGCTTGCTCACACCAAGATCCTTAAGTGATCGGAAGAAACGAGCATACGGATTAACTTTGGTCACTTCCATTAATGCATGTATTACCTCAGGTAGTAAATCTGTGAAAGTTGCGAACATGTTCATGCGAGCATCTATTTCCAAGGCTCCATCATAAAAATACATCTATAAAAAATTCGGAGTAATATCACCAGGGAAAATATTAGGTAGAAAATGATATAATTGGCCTTGTAACTGAAGAGTATGCGCGCCAGATTTTGTGTAAGAGTGCATATTGCCACCAAGGGAGCTGAAGGCAAAGATATTTTTGTATAGATGCGGGTATTGACGAAAGTGTATACCATACTTGTCGGGCCTAATACAAATATCGTTAATAATATCATAATTCCAGATTGGAGCTAACATTACCTGACCCTTCTGACAGCATAGAGAAGGGCATTCAAACCCAAACTTAACTGCACAGCAGAACTCACAAACGGTTGAGGGAGGCAACGGAATTGTACTATTGCCCACATGCGTTAATCCCAAAGCCTTTTGGATAATTTCTTCTGAATCGACATTTTTTGGTCATTTCCGCTTGGAAGAACCGGCCTTTTTAGCGTTTGTACGCATAATAGTAATTAGGTATTCAAAGACAAAGCAAACCTTAAATGGAAAAGCAAGAATATATTAATACAAATGAACATTTTAAAGTCGTTGCATGAGAGAAAGTTTTATGGAAGTCAACAACATATAGACAAGTTTCAGATCATTTGACGTCAAATTCATAATCAAAGGAAGTAAGAACACCGTAACGAATCATTGAAGAAACAAATGCGCACCCAAAAGAGCATGAAAGACGATACAAAATATGTCATGTCTTTAGACATCACCAGAAACAGTAACACGGAAACATAGATACACAGAAGCACATAAACACAAAAAAACTTTATTTATGCATAGGCAGTGACTCATGGCCTCTCTTCTTGAACATCACATAGATGATACAAAATTGAACACCCAAAAGAGGAAACATAGTAGCACGTGTTCTTTTTTTACTATTTGAAGTGGGGTAGTACACTAAAACATAGTTGTCACTGTCTACTCTGCATCAACATACTTTAGCAACCACTAGATAACATCATGATCACGTAATATACCCGGAAGTGGAGTGACTACAAACGGGAACTGTTTTCCAATTATTGATTCTCATAGGAGTATGTGATGCTAGTAAAAAAATCCAAACAAGTGAAATAGTAGTACGAATACTTCATCAGTTTTGGTGAGAAATGTATCAGCCTTGATCTGGAGAATAGACTCAGTTGAACGGGTATGCGCAGATAAAACCATCGAACCAGTTTGATCAGAAGCGGTGATTAAAACAAATAGCATAACATAGATTACTTTGCAGCGCAAGTGAAGTGTTTGTTGCAAGAGCCACAGAGGAATTTATCACCATATTTAGCGTTGCAACCTTTACCACATCGGGCACAACCCAAAGCGGTCCTTATGTCACATTCCATTACATCAGCAACTGAAGCATAAATCTTAACAAGACCGCCAACTTGTATCTCATCAGCCTGAAAATTTACAATTACAATATCACAAAGCAAAAGAGAAGCGCAAAACGTTTACAATTACAATACTATAATAGCACAGATTTTACAGAGACATGAAAAATGAACAAATGAAATCTAACACAACCAAAGTCCATATAATAGTGAAACCTTCATTTCAAGTGCCTCAGACATGGTCTTAATGTAGAGAGGAGTGGGATTGCTCTGCGAGGTGAGAAGCGCATCTTTCCGTGATACCAAAATGTTAGGCTCATTTTGCAACCTACAAAAAGCGCTCTAAAATCTAAAACTCTAAAAAAAACATGACAAGGAAACCATAGCAGATAACTATAAAGTACACATGCCAAACAACAACAATACCATTTCTTGAGTGCGTCGAAAAGAAGACGTTTTGGCTCAAAGCAAACATGGCAATCATACATTCCCTTGAAGGAGCATTCTCTTGTTAAAAAGTGATGCAAAAGAAAAAATATAAAAATACACATAAAAACTTAGAGCCAATTTATAATAAAATAAATATTCATAACAATACCTCAATAAACGTTCTTACACACCCCCTCGAAGCCAACAATACATTTCTCATCACCTTGCTAGCCAAAATGTTCTATAGCATGGGTCACCTCGCCCCAAAGAACTAATGTTATTACATCACAACAACTGCAAAATGCCCAAGAGGGAAAAAACACAAGGAGTAATGCCACAGCCGATGTTTAAGGACGAAAACATACAATGCAGACGTACCTATCATCAGTAATATAAAACTTTTCCATTTTTACAGTACGACCCTCCCAATTCTGCTTCTCCTCGACTGGGCTAGTATCGACAACAACGACAACCAGATCTACGACAAAGACTATGAACATCAATCAAATCTATCACAATGAAATAGGAGGCAAAGTTACTCAAACGTGAAACGTACCAAAAATTTCTTCAAGCGACTCGATATCGAGAACAGTAGCAATTGAAATATAATCTGGCGTGAATACACATGGAATGCCCTCTGCGACACGGATTACGGAAGATGAGGCGGTTATGTATATTAGTTTTCCTTGTGGATATGGACCGTTATTATCGTCTTTGATCGTAACATTTGTGAAATCATAGAATGCTTCCTCTTCTAAAATCCTTCTGTAGATATCAACATAATCACCAAAAAGTGTAAGGCGAACCTTATCACCCTAAAGGGAAAATACATACAAGTAAAAGGAAAAAAACAAATTTAGTAAGACAGAGTAGTAAGGGCCCGTTTGGTATTGATATCAAGATATCAGGTATGGGTATGGGTATGAGATATCAGTCATACCCATATCTATGTTTGGTATATCCTGATATCGCTATCAAACTGATATCTATTTTTTGGTATAGGTAGATATCGATATCAGTGATATCAAAAGTGATATCAGAGTGGTATTGGAGTGTTATTTTGATATCTTCCAAAAAGTTGGTATATCAAACATATCACTCATATCCATACCCATATCTGATACATTGATATCATTCATACCCATATCTTGATATCTATACCGATATCCAATATCTCATATCTTTGATATCGATACCAAACGAGCCCTAAAGAGCATTTGATCTGTAGCATAATATCACAATGAAAAAGAACATGCCAACATACTTGTTCATCATGAAGAATAACACGTCGAAACCTCATCTTTCCAACGTTTTTAATAGATTCAAATTTTTTTATAACTTCTAACCGAACGTAACAAGTCCTCGAATTCGATGGCAAATCTGAGAGAAATACCTTTTTGGGAGTCATTACAACTATTCACCAACACAAAAATCTCTTCAATATATTGTGAGGAACAAAATCAAGGATTAACCCTTATGTTGCATAAAATGATATGTTGGACATCGTTGAATACATATTCGGAACATTTATCACATGCAATCACAATTAAGACACACTAAAATAATCTAAAACATGCAATTACACAACACAAGCATCGAATACACAAGCATGAAATACACAACCAACACATATTGCCAAACACAAACACTAAGACAACAACATCATGCACAAACTTTAGTACAGCCACGAGACAAAGCCCACCTTAATCGTTCTGTTACTTCTCTAATGTAACAATAACAACATATAACCAAACGTACTAATCATAATCATAGATCATAAACAAACAAACGTAAAATTATAAACACAAACCTTCTTTCAAATTTGAAGCCATGAGCAAGAGAGATGAGAAGAAGTGATGCATTTGGCCCCTTAAATAGCCATGACCTTTGTACGGACCAAACACCAAATTAGCCACACAAAATCTAACAATTTAAACACTACATCTATAAGTTGACACCTAATACCCACTACATTTATAAGTTGACACCTAGCACACAAAAATCTAATAATTTAACAATTATTATAAACACTATATCGATAAGTTGACACCTAACACCCACTACATTTATAAGTTGACACCTAGCACATAAAAATCTAACAATTGTAAACACTATACTAAATTAGCCACACAAAATGTAACAATTATAAACACTACATATATAAGTTGACACCTAACACCCACTACATTTATAAGTTGACACCTAGCACACAAAAATATAACAATTGTAAATACTACATCTATAGTAGACATCCAACACACACTACATCAATAAGTTGACACCTAGCACACACCTAATGCAATTATAACGTGACACCTAATTCACTTACAAGCATGTGGCTTAACTACATACTAACACGTAGACCCATTTTGATGGCAATCTTTTAAATGCTACAAAACTTCGGTTGTACTTACAAAGAGGAAAACTTGAATTATGCTAAGAAGGAAGAAAAGATAAAATACAAAAACACTTAAGCCTATAAATGAATGACACCTATGAGGAAAGACCTTGTTGGCATCTTTACAATGCAACACCTCATGAATTTTTCATGCAGAATTGGTTGATGGACATTCATGATTTAGGTGGTAAGGTGATATATATATACCCCTAAACTTGTTCTAGCTAGTACATTTTTCTTCTTCTTGTTCCCTTGGAAAATGCAATACTGAATCAATCCTTCGTTGGTCCGTCTTTTGCGCAGTCAAGGTACTTGAGTGTATCCCGGGATAACTGCAAACGGTTCTTATTAGAGTTTCAAGAATTTCAGGCAAGTTTCTTCGACTTGCTCGGTTGCTAGATTAGTTTGGTGCCTCGCTATGTGTTCTTTTGTGTTGGTAGGTGAAGCGTTGATGCATGTTGTGATGCCTTGCTTACCCTTAGTTATTAATTAAGTGTGATATAAGGTTGTATATTTTCTAAGTATGCTAAGTTACGAAAGCTATACATTAAGTATGCATATATTATATGATTGGGGGAACATTATGTATGTGTGTTCCCATTATAAGCTAAAGTCATGGTTGGGGGAACATTATGTTGTTCGTTCCCATTATGTGCTAAGTAGGGGCAATTATGTTGCGCGCCCCAAGGGGGAACATTATGTTGAGCGTTCCCAAACGGTAAATTCCAACGAGTGGGATATCCCTCTTAGGTTGCGACTTAAGGGAAAGAAATTGTATCATCTTCTTATTACTATTAGTATTATATTAGCTTATGCACTTAGTAGTACTTTGGGCTATATCGAGTGGTTCTTTGATAACGAGTTTAATAATGTTGTTATACTTGTAAGTTGCCTTGCTTTTGTGTCTATTCCTTACATACTTTCACTTGAGAATGCCTAGTTGGGTGACTTACTAGTTTAGTGATTGACCCGTTGTGGCTGGCTCTAATTGACATCCAGGTATTAGCGTTGCACAGACACAGGAACGACATGATGGGATTGGTGACCACCAATGTTGATTAGATAGCTCTCTAGGTCTTGTTCTTTTCATGTCAAGTAGACCTTGTCGTTTTTCGCGTTGGTTGTAAACTTTGTTATGCATATTATATATCAGCGACTTGTCCTTTTCATCAATAGGCATATGTGGTTAATTATCTATATTGGCGTTTTGTCGACATAGTACTTATTTACGTACTCTAGCCGTGTGGATTCCGGGTGGGATTCACGGTGATATGACACCCTGGCTTGGGGTGTTACAAATATGAGATGTCATCAAGACTGAAACAGAAAACTCTTGTTTTATACTCTGATTTCTACTAGAATTCACTCGAAATTGTTCCCATTTGTTTTGAATTCGATATTCGCATCTGTATTTGTAACATATAAACTTCAAAATAGTTATTTCTCAATTTGAGATAAATACCTAGATCGAATTTTCTTTTTGTTGACAGTTGTAGACGAATGTCGTTTTGATTTCAATCGATTGTGTTGTTAGAACTTCTACGTGTTGTACATTCGTCTTCGTTTGTTCAAACGCTGTCATGGGAGAAGCTTGTCTTGCGAAGTAAGAAAGACAACACGCGCGGCACGCGTAGGAGGTCGTTAGGGTTAGGGGGTCACGCAGCCAAATTTGGCTAATTTGGGTGCGTCTAATTTGGGTGCGTTAGTTTAATTTCAACCTTCGTAGAGGGTCATTTAGCCGTTTCATCCTAAAAAGAAATTGAAGAAATGAGAATTAATTATTATATTTTATTTTAATATAAGCATGTGTACAAGACATGTGTCCATCTATACACGTGTCTTTTTATAAGAAAATATAGGCATGCGTAGAAGACGGGCACCCGTCATGTACGTCTGTCTAACCGAATATTTTTCCAGGTATTCTAATGGCACGCGTTTGGCTTGGCTTAGACACGTGGATACTATGCATGCCCCTTGTTACGCATACGCGTGTCCGTATTAAGAACCGCCCTATAGATATGGAGGGTGGGATCCATCAAATGCTCGCCAAGCAGGTTGCTCGTGTGCAACATGAAAAAAGAAAGGAAAAGCTGTGACATTAAGATATCACAGTGACACCCTCACAAATCTTGCATTTGTTTACAGTTAGTTATACCTTATAACCAGAAGACAAGATCATAAAGATATCACAGTGACAAGAGCGATACTATCATACTACATATTACTAGTTTATATGGTCCATGTCCACAGAACCAAAGCTAAACTCGGTAAGATGTCAATGTGATATATTTTAGTGACCTGTCATACATACTGAAACTCGGACTCATCGATAGCGAGATTCCTCTTGCTCTGTGATGGTTTTCCGAGACACCGTGTCTCTTTACTGTTGGGCCATTTCCATAGCTTCCTCTCACCATTCCTCCATAATCTAGTAGCCACCAACTTCACCCCGCTTCTCAAGTAAGTTACCATCACCATAGCAAGCTCCCTGCAAAAATCCAAGTGTAAGAGTAACTAAACATCGCAAGATAGACTCATTGCCAATGTATCACATCTGCATTGTAGCCACAAATGATAGCAAAGGCATGATATAGATAGCATCAGTACAATCCCCTGCAATTTGTATTACATGATTACTTCATTCACTTGCACCTCCATCATATACCATTATATGCATTTAACATTCTTCGTCAGTCATTACAAGAAACTACTCTTACAAATGTGGAAGAGTTGGACATTTTGGGTTTCTCAAAAATTTAGATGTTATGTTGATAGCCTTCACTTTCCTCTTAAATCTTTCCCGCAAACGACTTGACTAGTTCACAAATAGCATGCATAAATATTCATTTTCTGACAATTGAGCTTTACTAAGTTCTGGAAAACAGGAAAGAAGAGCTGAAAGAGTTGACTTCTAGTCCAACATTGAAATTAGTATAAGACACAACAGAAAGTTCGTGATACTTACAGTGGTGAGCAAGGGGATCGGCCACCATTTACGTAGTAGACAAACAAATATGCGTCATAATATTGACCATTGATGAGATAAAAACCATATAGCCTTCTCAAGCACTTGAATGACATTTTCTGGTACAAATGGATGGCAGGAGTATTGTACGAAATGACATGCAAGTAGACAGCTCGGCACGTTGCAATTTTAGAAGCATATTTTATCACCTCTCTGATAAGTGACGAAGCTGAAAAGGGAATATCGTATGGAAACCACTGGTTACTAATTCGGCAATGGCAGTCAGGAAGAAGATCGACAGGATGTCCTAAGGGAAACAGCCCATACCTATGCCAAGATTCCTATGTGAATCAACTACTCCCAGGGTAAGGATATACAGCAGAGTTTGATCTGACATTGAGGAATCACATCTGAGTAAATCGCTTAGCTGCAGAACAATGTCAAGATTAAAACTAATTAAAAGTCCAAAGTAGGCTGGCATCTTATGGTAACGAACTCTTTACAGCCACATCTGAGAAAATTTGGACTCGTGATAACTGATAAACTTAATAATAAAAAAAAAAACAAGAAACATATGAAATTCAGCAGAGCAACCCATGTTCACTTCATCAAACATTCAATAGAGAGCTAGAAAGGAGTTCTATTGATAGATGTAGAATAATGTATATCATTACAGCATAGGAAGCCCAATTAATAGTAGATAACAAAGTGAATTTGTGTCCATACTATCCAACGAAAGCTATGCTAGAGGAATAACCTACCCTGCTGCAACCTACAAGAACTGTACTTCTCAGTGTGAATCTAAACAGAAATCATCAGTTAAACATGTAAGAGACCTACCTCACTCTCTTTGGCCAAAACTATCTTCATAGTAACAAAACCAACAAGCTCATCACTTTGAGAATCAGGCCTGCTGCGGTCAACAGCTCCCCAGGACACTATATCACGGCTACTCACAACGTTCTGGAAGAACTCAGACTCGTACCTGGAAACATTAAGATATAAAATATGCCACTTTGGACAACAAGGCAAAGTCCAATTCAATAACACATATTTCAATGAATGGCAAAACTATATTATAAACGTTGCTGAATACTAGAGAAGTAGGAGCTAAATGTAGACCAGATTATCTACCTGATAGGGAAGAGATCACTGTGAATCTTTTCAAGAGCTTCAAGGTCAGAGGGAAGAATTCGTCTATATGATATGATGGGACCGTGTGAAGACTTAAGGTCTACCATTGAATGGTGGGGCATTAATCTCCTGTAATGATTTGATGCTTTGTATCCTTCAAGAAGTGTTCTTCCATCCATGTACGCAACATCAGCCAGCCATTTAGCAGTTGTTAGAACCTAGAAGATAACAAGTATGAATCTAATTCTTAATTCTGGATTATTCATGACCCCACTATGATTTGATTAAAAAATATTAACAGACACAAGCAACAAGAATAAGCACAATTCCATAAAGGGGATCTTTCTCCACCATATTAATAAGCAAGTTTCACTCTTGAATGATTCTCTTTCACTTCAAACATTGTGCTGTAGTGATAAGACAAATCAACATCAAGCTCAGAGCCACTCATTGAGGTCTAAGATGTGAATATGACAATATGTATCCTGGTTCAGCCTGAATGAAGAAATTCACGGGTATCCTAGTTACAACCCTCAAACACCAATGCCAATAAACATATGCCCCTTCAACATTAAAAATTATATGGGGGGATGTAGATTAAAAACATAAAAAAAAAACTTCACGTTCATATATTACAACTGTGCAATTCTGGGAGTGACATAATTCAGTCAGGGAATTATGTAGCATTTCCCATTCCCATTTTGCACCCAAAGTGCATCTTCCCAGCTTGTGTTTGCACAAGTTCATATCACAATTGCTATATAATATTTTGAGCCAATGTCTAATTTAGATCGGTGTCATCCAGTCCATATGAAGAATTAGATGAATTTGACCAAAAGAACAAGAACATTCCACAACAGAATCCAATTCTAAATTGAACAAAAGGAATCACAAGAGAAACTACTTCCCGCTTCAGATTCAGCACGAAAGGAAAGGGGTAGCAATAGATCCGAAGAATGAAACAAACAGATCAGCTAGCGCGATTATACGGATTGACACAAAATCAGCAAGATTGGAATAAAGATACAAATTGCTCATAGCAACACTAGATCGTATAGAAACATGGAGATGTCAAGATCAACGAAATCAAATAAACTGATTTGACAACAATGAACATTAAAAACTGAATTGTGTCACTTACCTTTCAATTCCGGTATCGAGAGGTCAAAGAGAAATACGAACATGTAGAAAGGGAAAGAGACAACAAAACTGGAGATCAGAGAGAAGGGCTTGCAATTGTCTGCTTCTTTGCACAGATTACAGCCAAAATACGAAGGCTTGAGACAGAAATTATGTATTTTCTAAATCGAAAGATGTTTGTGGGATGTTTCGGTTTGGTGTAATTGTTTGCTGGGTTTCGTTCTTTTCTCCCCCTCTGCGTCTCCTTGGCATCGTTGACCCTTTGTCGATCCTGCACTCATGATCTTGCCACGTCATCCCCATATAAATCTTCGAAAAGGCTAAATACATGCGTTTTTTTTATCTAAATGGACGCGAGCGCGTAGCTTAGCAGCATGATTTGATGTGCATAAGCTACGTGCACAGGGGTATAATGGGCATTTTCGAAAAGTGAGGGTAAAAGCTTGTGCGCATAGCTTACGCGCACGGCTAAACCGATTCGAACCTGCACGTCGCCGGAAAAAAGGGGAGATTTGGGGCGTCTCCGGTGGTTGCACGACGGCGACTCCTTCTGAGTTTTTGAAGAGGACTCGAGTGCGCTTCTAGTGGTGCCGGAATCGTCTCCAACGGAACTCTAACTCTCCCTAATTTCTCACAAGAACAGACCGGTAATGTTTTTTGTGGTTCGAAACTTCAACTCTGAAATTGGATGAGATGGAAGTGAGGTCGGGGTCCTATTTATAGGGGTTTTTGAAGGTGTGAACGCCACCAACAAGATCCCTAGGATACCTCCTCCCAATTGAATGTAATTCAATCCAATTTTGAATGCAAAAGATTTTGCCCTAAATGCCCATTCGGATGAAGATGGATAAATTAGAGAATATTCGGGGGCTTTTAATCCGAAAAAACCACCCCATTAGATGCGGGATTATCTACTCTTAAATGCCCATGACTTGGACGAATTTTTAGAGCTCAGATTGTACCCGAAATCTGCCATGGAAGGCTCGAAAATGGAGCTTCAGGGTTGCTGGACGGAGGTTGAAGATGGCCATTTTCGGGTAATTACACCCGCGGCCCCGACTTTCCAATTTGTGGCAATTATGCCCTCCGCCAAAATTAATAAATTACAATTTCAGCCCAAATTAATTTATAAAAGTTATAATATTTATTTTAACCCCAAAGTTAAATTATAGCAATTTTAACTTAGGCTAAAATAATTTTATGTAATTTTCCTTATCGCTTCAACCATATTTAAATCCTTAACAATATTTGTTAAATTTATTTAAATATTCTAGGTTATATTTTCATAAGCTTCATTTAAATTAGACTTAACATAATGTTTAGAATAATTTAATTATTTACTATAGTATTTCATTAAATCTAGTTTACTTAGATTAATATACTATAGTATATAAGTCTAAGTATACTATATTTAATGAAATACTATAGTACATAAGTGTAACTATATGAAATATAATGAAATACTATAGTATATATAAGTGTAACTATATGAAATATAATAAAATACTATAGTATATAAGTCTAAGTATACTAGATTTAATGAAATATTATAGTACATAAGTGTAACTATATGAAATTTAATAAAATACTATAGTATATTGATAGCATGCATTTAGGCTAGTTTAGATCATGTTTATTTCTCCTAAATAGGTTTGTTTTGCTTCTTTTTATTTTAGTTTTATTTGGTTTTCATAGAATTTGTAGTGTTCGGAATCTACTCTTGTGTTTTTCTGATTTCAGGATCGTTTGGAGGCGGTTTTGAAGATTACAAGCTATAATGTGAAGATGCTCGAAGGGATGGTGCCAAGGTCGAAATACAAGTGACAAGGAGAAGGTCGAGCTATGAAGATCAAGGAAAACAGATGACAACTCGGTCCACAACTCGGCCGAGTTATGGACCGAGTCAGCAAACTCGGTCGAGCCACTGAAGGGGAGAAAACAGACGACAACTCGGCCCACAACTCGGCCGAGTTGTGGACCGAGTCAACTACCTCGGTTGAGCCACTGAAGGGGAGAAAACAGACGACAACTCGGCCCACAACTCGACCGAGTTGTGGACCGAGTCAGCTACCTCGGTCGAGCCACTGAAGGGGAGAAAACAGATGACAACTCGGCCCACAACTCGGCCGAGTTGTGGACCGAGTCAGCTACCTCGGTCGAGCCACTGAAGGGGAAGGGAACCAGATCACAACTCGGCCCACAACTCGGCCGAGTTGTGGACCGAGTCAGGATCCGTAACGGCTTTTGTCTGAAAGCTGAAACGTCTTGCTCCTTTTATCTACCTGATTTGGGGAAGAGGCGAACGATTCTATGCTATTTTCTCTCTTACCTTTTGACAGCCACGAACCCTAGTTGTGCTTTGGGGAATTTCCATTGAAGATTTGTTGAAGATTGGAGTTTGTTTCTTGGATTGAACAAGTATTTCTCTTTTTCTATCTATTAGAATGGTTTCTTTTGTTCATATAATACTTTTGATTGATTCTCCAAACATGCTAGGCTAAACCCCTTTTATCTAGGGTTGGGGTGATCCCAATAATGAATTGGTAGACTTGTAAATTGTGTTTGTCTGAATTGGTAGCATGAGTTCTTGTTTGATTCAATTCTAGGGTTCATATTGCTATTGGTAATTTATCAATTAGAATTCTATTAGGTTGAGTCTGAAAGGAGAAACCTAATGAATGAATTAGACAATGTATGAGTCTGAAAGGAGATTACTATTGTTGGAATTACTAAGAATTGAACCTGAATAAACTTGTTTGTTCTTGCGGAGTTCTAAGTTATCATAGAAACCTTAGGTTAGTCTGGAATTAGCGGAGCACGAAAGTGAATGTTAACCCAGTTTTATCCTAGATTCTAAGTGCTCAAGGGGTCTAGATTTGATTAGCTTTGCGCGATAGCGACTGTTAGTTGGAGTTTAGATACATCTACTATTGTCTGAAAGGAATTAGTAGAGATATTTGATAACTTACCGTCAAACGAGTTCATGCTATTCTAAGATAAACACACATAAGTTTACCAAGACATTGTTGTGGGGATCCTTAATCCTAGATAATTTCCATCCTTTGAATTTACTTATATTTTCAATACTCATTTCTTAGTGTAATCAAACAAATCTTTCTTACGGTTTAGCTTACCAGTTTAGTTACAAAAGGTACTACATTGTCCTCGTGGGAACGACACTTGAACAACTACAATTGACCTCATACACTTGTGGGTAGGTTTTCGCCACATCAAGTTTTTGGCGCCGTTGCCGGGGACTATTACTAGTATCGGTTGTATTCCCTATAACTGGTTCGACTAAGTCTTTTGTGTGTTTTGATCCTTTTCCTTTTGACTTTGGTTTCAGGTTTGTTTTCTTCTGATGCGGAGAGTCCTGAGCGCTAATAATCTCAACGACTTCGATCCCGAATCTGAGCGTACTTTTCGTGCTAGAAGAAGATTACTACTCGAAGCCAGAGAACAAGCAATGGGAGACAACAACGGTCTAGTTAACCAAAGAGTCATGACGCTAGGTGATTATGTGATGCCAAATCACCTTGGTCTTATTTCTGGTGTGGTCCGACCTCCGGTGGCAGCCCGTAACTTCGAGCTGAAACCTGACCTAATCAACATGGTTCAGCAGAATCAATTTGGAGGTCTTCCTTCTGAAAACCCACACCAGCACTTGGCTACTTTTATTGAGCTGATGGATACAGTGAAGATTCATGATGTTTCTCAAGATGCACTTTTCCTGCGAGCCTTCTCATTCTCTCTACGAGATAGGGCCAAGGCGTGGTTCAAGGCCTTACCTCAAGGCTCTATTACCACTTGGGATGAGTTAGCCAAGGCATTTCTCAACAAGTACTTCCCACCTAAGAAGACAACTGAGATGAGAAATCAAATTCTTGCTTTCAAGATGAACGATGACGAGTCTCTTTATGAAGGTTGGGAGAGATTTAAAGAGTTATTGATGTTGTGCCCTCATCACGGGCAAGAGAAATGGACCTTGTTACATGTCTTCTACAACGCTGTTGATAGTTCAACTCGGCTAATTATTGATGCTTCAGCTGGTGGTAGAATTATGGCAATGGAGGTTGATGGAGCTTGGGATTTGATTGAGAACACTGCTCAACACTCTCATTATTACAGTGATGCTCGCTCAACTTCAAAGAAACCAGCAGTTCATTCTGAAATGCATCGACAAGCTCAAATGGATGCTTTGTCACAAGAGGCTGAATTTGTTGGTTCAGAAGACTCAAGGGCAGGGTACAGGGTTATCCATTCAGGTTGCATCTGGTGTAGCTTGTCAGTTTTGTGGAGAGGGTGACCATACTATTTCTTCATGTCAACTTTTTACTGCTCAAGGTGACACCCAAGGAGAGGCAAACTACATGAACAACTTCAATCGGGGTCCTAGGAATGATCCATATTCCAACACTTACAACCCCGGTTGGAGGAATCATCCCAATTTCTCATACGGGAACAACCAAGCTGCTCAAAGACAACCTCCTGGGTTCCAACAAAGAGCTCCTCCACCTCAAAATCAAGAACGTGCCCAACCGTCCGAGGATTCCAAGCTTGATATGATAATGAAAGAGCTTCAGATCATGAACAAGATATTGAAGAATCATGATAGCTTGCATGCTCAATATGCTTTGAATGCTCCTAGACCCCAAGGTCAGCTTTCAGGTCAAACTGAGGCAAATCTAAAAGGGCAAATCAATGTTGTGTCCCTGAGGAGTGGGAGACAACTTGAAGATCCTAAGGTTGTGGATCTTAAGCAAAAGGGCAAGGCTATTGAAGAGCCCGAAGAAGTAGTGATCCAAGAGAAGGAGCAAGAGGAAGTGCCCAAATATGTGCCACCACCGCCTTTCAAGCCTCCTCTTCCTTTCCCACAAAGGAGGGCTCAAGCTCAGTAGGATCAACAATTTGGTAGATTTGTGGTGTTGAAAAAGCTCTACATCAACATTCCCTTCACCGATGCTCTAAAGCAAATGCCAACATATGTGAAGTTCTTGAAGGAGATCCTCTCCAACAAGAGGAAGCTGGATGAGTACCAATCCGTTTCTTTGAGCCAAGAGTGCAACGCTCTCATTCAAAATAAATTGTCTCCTAAGCTTGAAGATCCGGGTAGTTTCAGTGTTCCTATGGTGATTGGGAAGTGCACCTACCACGCCTTGTGTGATTTAGGGGCTAGTGTGAGTATTATTCCGCTCTCTATATGCAAGAAGCTTGACTTGGGAGAGCCAAGTCCGATAAAGATGACTCTCTTCATGGCTGATAGATCCACAACGCGTCCGGTAGGTATTTTGGAGGACATTCCCATCCAAATTGGTAAGTTCTACATTCCTGTTGATTTCATTGTCCTAGATATTGAGGCTGATTTTCCTGTTCCAATTATATTGGGAAGACCCTTTCTAGCTACTACAGGTACTCTTATTGATGTAAAGTAGGGTGTTCTTTCCTTTACTATTGGGGAAGAGAAAATTTAATTTAATTTTTCTAAAGCTATCAAACAGCCTGCTTTTGAGGATGATGTGTCCAGGTTAGATGTAGTTGATAATGCAACTCAGGAATCCTTGATGGCTGTTATTACTAAGGATCCTTTGGAGTTTTTCTTGACGGAAAGTGTGACTCAAGCTGAAAATCTAGAGCTACTTGCTGGTGTGCTCTTTGATTTGGAGTCCACTAAAGAGTTGCCTGAGGCCATGGTTGAGGCCCTTACAAGAGAAGACCTTATTCCTAAGGAGGAGACTAAAGAAGCACCAAAGGTGGAGTTGAAACCACTTCCACCTACTTTGAGGTATGAGTTCCTTAGACCTAATTCAACATATCCGGTGATTGTCAATGCTAGTTTAAGTGATTGTGAAATTGAGAAACTGTTGCATGAACTTAGATTGCATAGAAAAGCCATTGGATATTCTATTGATGATTTAAAAGGAATTAGTCCCTCAATGTGCATGCATAGGATTTTAATGAAAGATGATCATAAACCTTCCATCGAGCATCAAAGAAGACTTAATCCTATCATGAAAGAAGTAGTGAAAAAAGAAGTGTTGAAATTGTTAGATGCAAGCATTATTTATCCTATTTCTGATAGTGCATGGGTTAGTCATGTTCATGTTGTGCCTAAGAAAGGAGGAATGACTGTGGTGAGGAATGAAAAGAATGAATTGATTCCTACTAGGACAGTCACAGGTTTGAGGATGTGCATTGACTATAGGAAATTGAACAAAGCCACTAGAAAAGATCATTTTCCACTTCCCTTCATTGATCAAATGCTAGAAAGGTTAGCCAAGCATTCATACTTTTGTTATTTGGATGGTTATAGTGGATTCTTTCAAATCCCTATTCATCCTGATGACCAGGAGAAGACCACTTTCACATGCCCCTATGGCACATTTGCATATAGGAGAATGTCATTTGGTTTATGTAATGCACCGGGTACCTTTCAAAGATGCATGATGGCTATATTTTCTGACTTGATCGAGGATATCATGGAGGTTTTCATGGATGATTTCTCTGTGTATGGTACTTCTTTTGATGCTTGCTTGTCTAACTTGTCTCGAGTTTTGCAATGGTGTGAGGAAGTAAACCTTGTATTGAATTGGGAAAAATGTCATTTCATGGTAAGTGAAGGAATTGTGTTAGGACACTTGGTTTCTAATCGTGGAATTGAGGTTGACAAGGCCAAGATTGAGATTATAGAGAAGATGCCACCTCTAACTTCGGTTAAGGGCATAAGAAGCTTTCTTGGACATGCTGGGTTCTATAGAAGGTTCATCAAGGATTTTTCTAAAATTGCCAAGCCTCTTACTAATTTGCTCTTGAAGGATGTTTCCTTTGATTTTTTGGAGGAGTGTCTTGTCTCTTTTTGCAGGTTGAAGGAGGCACTGATTTCAGCTCCAATTATGCAGCCCCCTGATTGGGATCTCCCCTTTGAGATCATGTGTGATACTAGTGACTATGCTGTTGGAGCTGTTTTGGGGCAGAGGAAGGATAAGAAGCTTCATGCCATCTACTATGCTAGCAGGACTCTTGATGGAGCTCAAATGAATTATGCTACTACTGAGAAAGAGCTGCTTGCTATAGTATTTGCTTTTGAGAAGTTCAGGTCCTATTTGGTGGGTGCCAAAGTTATTGTCTATACTGATCATGCTACTATCAGGTATCTCTTGAGTAAGAAAGAGGCCAAGCCTAGACTGATTCGTTGGATTCTTCTTCTTCAAGAGTTTGACTTAGAGATTAGAGACAAAAAGGGCACAGAGAATTTGGTTGCTGATCACCTTTCTAGGTTGACTCAAGAGCAGTTGGAGTGCACTAAAGATGAACCCCCCATTGATGATTCATTTCCTGACGACCATCTTTTCAGGGTCGCTAATGAAGTCTTGACTCTTGCAAATTCGAGGATGCCATGGTTTGCTGATTTTGTCAACTACTTGGTTTGCAATGAGTTACCTCCTAAGCTATCATTCCAACAGAAGAAGAAATTCATGTCAGATGTTCGACACTATTTTTGGGATGAGCCATTGCTTTTCAAGAGGTGTGTTGATGAAGTTATTAGAAGATGTATCCCTGAGGAAGAGGTAGAGTGTTATCTCTCATTGTCATTCTCTACCATGTGGAGGTCATGCTAGTTCCTCAAAGACAACCACCAAGATCTTGAATTACTTATGTTTGTTTGGGAACATTATATTTCACACAAAGTTTGAAAACCGACCTTGATTATTTGGGTCCACGACCAACCTCAACACACAATGTGAATCCAGATTAGAAAGAGGATTTACATTAATACAAGAGTCCGAGTGGGTTCCACGTTGTATTTCTCGCCCGAGGGTATATCAATTATGTGCAACAAGGCACTTGTCTTATTTAATTTCAAAACGTGCATTAACGTTGAACCTTTTAATTTCCACAACAAATGTCGCAATGAGATATAGAATGGGAATAAATCTCAAAGATTGACACTAGCTAAGTGCACCACCACCTATATTCGGATAGGGGTAGGTCATGACCAAAAGTGCTAGGGCATTTATCCTCCTAACACACAGTTATAAAGAAATGACTAAGCCTCGCAAGGAAATAGCGTTCTTACGAATACTCGTGCTAAACTAGCATTTATATATCCACACAAATGCACAACAAATCAACACCAAGTATATCTAGCACCCTATAATAATAATATATATATACAGGTCGTAGCTAGCATATTATACAACCTAATAATAATGTTCAATTAATCACACCATTTATTCACACAAGTTCCCAAACAAGAAAATAATTATTTATCTCAACTTAATAGCACAATCGATTCATTGTCAATTAAGATAAAAATGGAATAAATATGCAAGAGCGAACCGCCACTTGCCTTGAATCACGAAAAGTTTGAACGGCGTACGGAGATGGTTGTTTTCGAAAAACAAATTGGCTCCCTGCTTGATTTTCGTTCCAAATGCGATTCCGATATGTACCCAAGTCACAAAACATAAATAAATTATGATTAGATAATTTATTCAATAACAACAATTGAAGGGTACAAGTCTTGATTTTTAATTGGATTACTTAACTCTAAGTAAATCAATTTCAAGGTCTTTTGATAAAACGATTATTTATACGATACTAAGATCCATTAGTTGTATATTCTAAATAATCATAGCATAAATAAATACACTACTCAATTTATTTATCATCTCAAATAGCCCAACACATTACCCAATTATAGTGTTATTTCTTAATAACTTACAATTTGAGATAATCACATAAGATATAATTAATTTAATTTTAATACTTCTAAAATTAAATTAATCCAGTATGTACCTAGTTAACCCCAATTAGCATGCTTAATCGTGATTAATTGGAGCAAAAACCGAATAGGGGTACGAAATAGCCATTACCGAATTCGTTTGGTTCGTTCTTGTTGACACTCTCTCGTTGTTTGCTTCATATCTCCCTCGTCCGAGCTCCAAATAATGCGTGGTTTGTGGCTCTGGAAACTAGACTTCAAGACGAAGATTTTGATACCTAACGCGTAACTAGAGTGCAGAGTTGAGAGAGATAACGCTACTGCAAGTGCACAAACGTTTTGGGGACGGTTGGAAACTTAGAGCTTGAAATTGGGTAAATTCCTCCAATGGGTGAGGGGGTATTTATAGCGTTTTTGAAGTCCTTAAAGATAGCTTTCCAACCCCACCGATTTTGTCCAAGTCCGATGTTGGACAAAAATTGTTAAAAGAAAACAACAATGTACAAACACATCTTATTTAGTTTTTAAGCTCGACCCTTATCTGTATATCCTTACAATTCTAATAATATAGATACGTTGTAGATTTTTAGGTTTGTTTTATAATTTGGGCTACACCTGAATTATGGCGGGTTGCCTACATACCTTCTTAAGAAGGATCAAGCCTTATGTAGTTCAGAGTCTTAAACTTGGATTTAGTTTTGAGATTTTGGGATTTGATTTACATGCATCAGAGGTGAAGTCTAAACCCACCTTCTAGGAAGGGTTGCCCAAACTTCGAACTAATTATCATGTGCATCTGTTTTAGTTATTTTCATGCATCACCAAAATAACTTAAACCCACCTTCCACGAAGGGTTGCTCAAATCACTTCGACTATCATTTGCATGTAAGATATTTTTATCTTGATTTTGTTTCGTTTTGAGATTGCTATTGAACTCGATGAGCGTTTGCTTTGTATCGAGTTTCCTATGTGCCCTTTGAAAGGGATCAAATCACGCATAGTTCTAGAAAAGAACCGTTTTTAGTTTAACTTGATTTTCATTTGAGATGTGTGACTGTACTCGATGTATATCATATTTTGATATCGAGTTCCTACGTAGCTCTTAAAGGCGTCAAGTCTTCACGTAGTTCTAACAAACATTTATTTCAGACTTTGGTTGAAATTTTAGTTGTGATTGAATCCGATATATATTTGAATTTGATATCGAATTTCCTACGTATCCGCTTAGTACGGAATCAAGTCGTACGTAGTTCTAGATAAAACATTTAGTTTATGTTTTTGACTTTATCTTTTATTTGAAAGTCAATTTTAGTTTTGAGATTGAACTCGATAATATTTGTATCAAGTTTCCTACGTACCCTTTTAAAGGGATCAAATGATACGTAGTTCTAAGAAAGAACCATTTTAATTTGGTTTGATTTAGTTTGAGATTTGCGACTAAAATATAAATATTTTATATGACTATATTACCTAGAGTATTTTTTACCTTTTTTAATTGAATGAATTATATAAAAATTCTAATTTACATTCTTTTTCTTGATATAAATTCACATTTTTACCTTCAATTCTTGTCATACAATACACCTTAACAATATTTTTAGTCAAGAATTCAAAAATCTATCCATGTATATATATTTACTAAAGCCCTTCTTCTCTAGCCTACGTGTCGACCTGTGGACTATGCGACGTAGGCGAATCTAAGTGTCGATTTACTCCTTTGTCATTGTTTCCATGATTTACAATACTTCTACAGTTCTAATATATCAATTTCTTTAATTTACAAATATAGCTTACCATATATGATAAAAAATATATTTAATGGGATATGATAAATAAAATAGTTTAATAATTTTCTTTCTTGATATGCTAAATTAAATAGTGTAAGATTATCACTTTTCCAAATTAATGCTTCACTAAGATTAATTATGTAATCAAACTTGTGGAAGGCACGGTCACATATGCTAATTGAAGAAGTAAAACAAAAAGAGCCGAGATCATGTGCATATATGTATGTCATCACATCTACGGTTAAAGAAAAAGGAAAGAATGATAACTTCCCTTTTCTGCAGTTGAATTGGTTGTTGAATTGGTAACTAAACACTAAGTGCCTTCATTAGTTCTGCGATAAAAGAAGGAAGGAAGTACAAATATTTTTTCTGGGTACGAACAAAACTAAAAAACAAGACAAGTCAAGAAATACAATCTATGAACGTTTAGACCGAGTACTTATTCAGCCTATTTTCACAATTACTTTCTCATCTATTATCATTCAACATGATTCATTTACTACTTCTGATCATTGTCTTATCACACTCTTTTTGGGTCACTCTCAACCTTTTAGGAAATACTCATGGACCTAATTAAAAGAGGTAAAAAATACAAAACCCAATTAATACCGTCTCCCGATGGAGTCGATAATTCATTCAATTAAAAAGGGTAAAAAATACTCTAGGTAATATAATCATATAAAATATTTATATTTTATATTTTTTTATTTACTATACACACATCATTACCTAATTAATATAATTCATAGAATTAGCACCCTAGTATTTTTGTAATACAAAACTCAATCCGATTTTTTTTTAATACTAACTAAGGGTATTGCAAACATACTACCATATATCATCGAGATAATTAAGGGTCTTGAAAACATACTACCATATATCACCGATATAATGTGACAATATTAGTATGTCAATTAGTATTTTTCCTAATATCCAGTAAGGTCTTGCAAATTGTCCAGCTTTATTAATGGACTACAAATATAGTATATAGATGAAAGATTTTCAAACTTTATTTAACTTTGATAATATGAGTATATAAATTAGTATTTTTTTTCAAATATTAATTAAGGTCTTGCAAATTGTCCAATTTTATTAAATGGACTATGGATATAGTATATAGAGGAAAGATTATCCAACTTTATTTAATTTTGGTAAGTAATATTATGGCTTCTTTACTGTGTAATATATATAGTCAAATATTATATTATATGGATGATATCTTTTTTGATAATAAAGGAAATTTGTGTAGATAAATATAATGTAATTGGTAAAAAAAATAGAAGGACGAAGAGGTAAATGGATAATAAAATTTGGTGATATGTCATAGCTAGAAGGGTGACACATAGGAGAGATAAGAAGGGTTTTAATATTAGTATATTTATGATTATCTTGCTTGAAAGAATAATTAATTATTTTAAAGCTCTTATTTTATAAAAAGTAAATTTTTGAAATTTATCGTCCAAAAGAGATAAAGTTGTAAAAATAATTCTAAGTATTTATGAAAAATTGGACAGAATAGTATATTTTACAAATTCTTTTTAAATTTAAGTTAGGTTGGAATTAGATTCCTGATATGGTTATGGACTCATTGTGGAGCTAAAGAATGAAAAGAGTTGTTTTTTTATTTTTTATTAATGGGTATCTTGTCTCATGCTTCTTTAATGATGAATGTTAAAGAATGGATAATAAAAAATAAAAAACAACTCTTTTCATTCTTTACCTTCACAATTTCCCCTCGGGTCCATTAAGCTAGTTAGAGGTTAACGGATCCGAACGTTGCCTCATCAAGAGTCTCATCTACAAGCCGATGCGATGGTTAACAAAAATTGACTTCAAATAGGCCCATAACCGTGCCAAACAAAAAGGCATGTCCAACATGTGCGCCTCAATACACGGTTGCGGTCACCCTCGTGCATATGTGTATGCACGGAGTGCATCTCTTTATAGAGAGCTCCACACGGACAGTGCGCCTCAACTCACGGTCGTACTTCCGTCCGTGCAAGATGGTGGTTTTCCAAAAAAAAAAAGCTATAGTGGCCAACGCACGATTCGTGCAATTCGCCTCCTTTGTGCATATGTGTGTGTACAAAGTAAGTCTCTTTACAGACAGCTCTGCACGGACTATGCGCCTCAACGCACAGTCGTGCCCCCGTTTGTGTGCTCCTTCTTTCTGAAAGGAAATTGCTACAATAAGTCCCTCACGGCTCGTGCGTCCATCCGCATAGCCCGTGCCTCCATCTGCATGGTCCGTGCTCATACTGTTTCGCTATTTTTATGTTCTAAACATTGCACAATTACGCTTCTAGCCTCAATTGGCCAACCTTTGTCCTTAATTGGGAACTTTTGGCCTTAATTAGCGAGCTTTGAATAGGTGCAAGGGGTGTGCCCTTGGAATTGGATAGGTGCAAGGGTTATGATCTTGGCCTTGAATAGGTTCAACGGGTGCAAGGCATATGCCCTTGGCTTTGTTGTGAAAGAGTATGCTATAAGAATAATGATTGCACGAATAATAACTTGTTCATTGTATGTAGTGTCTCAACAAAAGTGAAAAAGGACCGTTGAAAATGGGAACCACATGGGTACTCATTAAAATCTCTTCACATGCAAACATTGCGGGAAAAACCATACAGAGAGGAAAAGGCGTAACATCATGCTAAGTTAATGTCTAAATGTAGTATTTTCTTGAGATTGGTAGCGTTCCAAGTGCATGAAACTAGCCGTCCTCCCATATCCTCTAGTTTGTAGGGGTCGTTCCATGCTTCAACCGTGACCAAATAAGTACCCTCCCAATTAGGATACAATTTTCCATCAGCTGGATCCTTGGTGTTAGTGAGTATTTTCCTGAGTGCATAATCGCCTACACCAAAGTTGCAAGGGAGAACATGATTTCCATAAGCTTTCATCATCTCTTTCTGGTAGATTGCCAGACAGACTGCTGACGTTTCCCTTCATTCCTAGAGCAAATCCAGGCTAGTCTATAGGGCATTGTCATTCCCTCTCTGCTCGAACGTTGTGGTTCTGATGGGGAGTCCTACCTCTAGTAGAATCACGACCTCTGACCCACAAGTGATGGCGAAAGGAGACTCACTGGTGGACCTTCCAGGAGTAGTCATGTATGCCCACAACACCATTGGCAGTTCTTTTACCCATGCACATTCGCTTTGTCCAGCCTCTTCTTGATCCCATCAAGAATTGCCTTGTTAGTTGCCTCAGCTTGTCCATTTGTCAGTGGATAAGCTACATACGAGTAGACGTTTTTGATGCCATAACCTGCGTAGAAAGACTTAAACATATCACGGTTAAACGGGGTTTCGTTATCATAAACCAAAGCACAAGGAATGCTAAATCGAGTTATAATAGACTCCTAGATAAACTTTTTGATGTCAGCATCTCAGATTCCTGAGAGTGGTTTTGCCTTCACCCATTTGGTGAAGTAATCTATGGCAGTAACTAAATACCGCTTGTTTCCCGGAGCCCTTGGGAATGGTCCAACCTGGTCAGCCCCCCATTGAGCAAAGGGCCAAGGGCTAGTCAGAGGGTGTAAGTCGCTCGCATGTTGATGGGCTAAGTTGGAGAATTTCTAGCACTTCTCACACTTTCGAACGTAACACTCCGCATCTTTTTTTGCATGAAAGGCCACCAATATCCATGTGTGATATCTCTGAAAGACAAAATCCTCCCCATGGCGTGCACGATGCACACTCCGTCATGAATTTCGACTAGGAAGTCATCCACCCTGGATGGTGGAACGCAACGCAAGTAAGGTCCCGAAAAGGATTTTCGTTACAAGATTCATTCTAGATATATCCAAAACCTCGACGCCTTAAGCTTGAGCTATCTTGCTTCTTTTTTTGTCTGCTAGAACTTTTCCCTTACTCAAGAATTTAAACATAGGGTCCATCCAACTAGGTGACTCATCAAGCCAAGCCACCACATTCCGCTCGATATTGGGTGTCTCCAATACATCAATGTGGACAACTCGGCTCCCCTCTTGGGAAACCAAGGAACCCAAAGTAGCCAAGGTGTCGGATACGATGTTCTGCTTGCGTGGGATCTGGTATATCCTAAACTCCCTGAAATTAGCTAGTAGACTCCTAGCCTTTTCCAAGTAAGCTAACATCTTGCTAGACTTTGCCTTGTAATCTCATGTTACCTGGTTAACAATCAGTTGTGAATCTGAATAGATCACCAACTCTGTTGCGCCCCGATCTGAGCTTCCATAAGACCCAAGATGAGGGCCTCGTACTCTGCCTCATTGTTAGTTGCAGCGAAACCCAACCTGATGATTGTCTTGATGACCTCTCCCGTGGGGGAGACAAGCACCAACCCACTTGGCCACTATTCCCGAAAGTTCAAAAGTAGACAGTAAAGCCTTGAGTGGAAAAGTAGTCACAATAACTATTGCATGGGCCTGAAAGTAATGGTTCAATTTCCTGGCAGCGGTAACCAGAGCCAAAAGCAGTTTCTCGAGGGGAGTGTAGCATGTCTCACAGTCCAGCATAGTCTTACTTATATAATATATCGGTCTCTACACCTTGTCGAATTCACGGATCAATACGGCACTTACTGTGTGAGTGGATACTGACTTATACAAACTCAGCTCATCCCCAATCTCAGGGACGATGAGGATCAATGGATCTTGTAGTACTTCTTCAAATCTGAGAGGGAACGCTCACAACCCTTGTCCCACTGAAAGATATGGTCTCCGCACAACAATTTAAAGAAAGCGCTACACTTGTCTGAGGAATGACTAATGAAAATGTTAAGTGTCGTTGTCATACATGTCAATATCTGCACTTCTTTCACATTGTCGGGGTTTTGAATCTGCTGAATCGCCCTAATTTGATCAGGTGTTGCCTCAATCTTGTGCCTAGTAACCAAGTGCCCAAGAAATATACCAGAGTTAACCCCAAAAGCGCACTTAGATGCATTCAAGCGTAAGTTTACTCTTTTAATTATATCAAATACCATTTGTAAGTCTTCGAAGTGTGAGCTCTCTTCTTTGCTTTTCACAACCATGTCATCAATGTAAACCTCTACCTTTTCTCCAATGTCTAAAAACAAAGTGACCACCATCCTCTAAAATGTTTCCCCAACATTCTTCAATCCAAAAGACATCACTTTATAACAATAAATATCATTGGGAATCGTGAATGTAGTCTTTTTCGGACCTTCCTCTAACAAAAGGATTTCATGGACCCCTTGTAAGCATCCAGAAAATAAATTCGGGAATGACCTGTTGTGCCATCCACTAGTTGATCGATTTTGGGGAGCGAGTAGAGATCCGTGGAGCACGCCTTGCTCAGATCAGTGAAATCAATACATACTCCCCACTCTGGCCTCATTTATCTTCTTTACCACCGTATTTTCCATCCATGTCGGATATTGCACCTCGCGCACAGCCCATGTGTCCAATAGCTTACTAAGATCGGGTAATACGGCCTTAGTATGATGCATTAAGGATCACCTGGCCTTCTGGATCATTGGACGTTCTCCTGGGAGCACACTCAAGCGATGACAAGCTATTTTCGGCTTCAAATCCACCATCTCATAAGTGGTCCAAGCAAATACATCCATGTTTCTTCTTAACAGTCCACTCATGGAATCTAATTCATCTCTCATAATGCTAGTACCAACTAAAAAATATTTATTTGGTTCAGAGTTACCTAAAATGGTTTTTCTACAGGGCTTCAATTCACTTCTTTACATGTGGGAGGCCCACCTCATCTATCACTTGGGGGAGGACTGGACCATGTGTACTCCCCCTTTGATCCCCTCTACTCCCAAGCAGTGTCTAGCCTCCCGCTGGTCTTCTTGGATATGCACTATGATTCCATAATGCGAGAAAAGAATAAGTTGATGCACGGTAGAATGCACCAACCCCATAGAATGCAGCCACGGCCTTCCCATAATTGCGTTATACTATGATGGAACGTTGACAACAATGACCTCGGTCATATCATACTTTCCTCCAAAACACACCTCTTCTCTCAGCATTCCCAACGGCCTAACAGGGAAAGATCCAAGTCCTAACATTTGAGTAAAAACAGGGATTAGATCTTCTTGCGCCTTTCCTAGCTTCTTAAACATCTTCTAGAACATAATATCTATTGATCTTCCTAAATTAATTAAAACTCTACGTACCTCATAGACAAGAGGATCGTTGTTGTTTGGGAATTGCAAACCTTTGAAGTCTGCCTCCATGAAGGTCAAATCAACATACCCCTGCAACCTATGTATTTTAGATTAAACCTCTTCAGCTTGAGGACCTCCAAAGCATGACAGTGTTGCCTATATTCGTGCCTGACACTTTTCTACTGCTTTCCTACGGATTCAATCACATGGATTACGTGCTTCTGCACGTCTATTGGCTTGCTTGTCACGCCCTGCTCCATCAGGCCCAGGGGTGGACGTGCACCCGGACTCTACGGTTCCCCCATCAACTCTTTCAAGCACAATTTCTCCACCAAGTACTCCAAATACTTCTTCAAGGCCTTCCAATTATTAGTCATATGCCATTTTTGCGATGGAAGGAGAAAAACTTCAATTGATCCCTAGGGATGGGATCCTCTCTCATAGGTGCATGCCTCTGGAAAAATGGTTTATCCCTTATCTGAGTCAAGATTCGATAGATGGGGACCTTGAAGACTATGTGCACGGCCTACCAAGCGAAAGACGCATCAACCCCTGCTCGTATTGCCATTCGGACTTTGCCTTCTATTGTCGCGGAAAGAACATCCTCCTTTCTTTCAGCGTAGGGGAGAGGGGGTCTTCCTATCCCTAGGAGCCTTCACATCCCCTTCCAACTTGGTATGCTGCCTCAAACTCTCGTGCAGCTCCGACATACTAGACAGAATCGTCAAAGTCAAGCTTTCCATCAACTTACAATCCCGAGGGAGGGTCAATCTGAATGCAGCAATAGTGACTTTCTCATCACAATCATCCATATCAAAATAGTTTTCCATGAATTTAGAGGAAAATTGTCTCAAATTTTTAGCCATGTGCATCTTAAAAGCAAACAACATGTCCATGGTAGTTGGTTCACTACTATTTACAATGAAGTGTAAAACAAACAACTTTGCTAATTAACTCTAAGAGTATATAGAATTTGTCTCTAATGCATGAAACCACCTAGCAGCCATCTTTCCTAAGCTAGTAGGGAACATCTTACACATCAAAGCATCACTAGAAATCCACAAAACCATCTTATCGGGGTACAATGAGATGTGTTTAACTCAATCTATTTTCCCATCATATAATTTGAAATAAGGAGTATGGAACTTAGCTAGCAGATTTTGGTCTCTGATGACCCTAGAAAAGGGTATGAAGGTCATCTTAACAAGTTTCTGCTTTGCCTGCTCCTGAACCGAAATTAAATATTCTCCCTGATTGTTCAACAACCTTCGAAGCTTCTACTCGGCATCACTAAGTTTTTCAGAGCAATGACCCTCGGTCCGTTCGCTCTCCCTTGACATGTCCCATGATCGTTCCCGACATTCGCGATGCCCCCTCTCATGGCCATGGTGGTGCGCTCTTGACGGTGTGACGACTGGCTGCGTTGACATTCGGACGACAGTGTCGACAACCTACGTCCTTCCCATTACCGATCAAAATGCACCTTGCACATCCTCCCATGTGATTTGTACCTATCCGATTTCAAATCCTATTCACAGAGTCACCTTGCACGTTGTCATCCTACTCAACGATGGGTGGTGGCTCCACGTTGTCGGTGAGGAGGTGCCCATTGCCGTCTTAGGTGTTGGCAGGTGGTGCTTGCTACCAATCAAAATGCACCTTGTGATCATCTTTCAAAAATCTCATACTTAGCATCATAGTATTATCCTTGTCCTTGCAAGAACCATTCAAAGTTCGTTCAAGGCCCCTCTCAATGATATTCCAGATTTGACATTGGAAGGGAAGTGATTGAGATGATATTCACGAAGCACAGTGAGGAAGAGTTGTCGTACGACGCGTTTGGAAAAGATCATGTTTCCATAAATAAACTCATCCCACCCGTGAAAATATATGGGATCCGCCAAGCTCTTGCTTAAGGAAGTATTCCACATTAAGAATAATAAGATCTTATATCTTATATAAGGAAATATTGTTAACTTATCTACATTATCTTACTTATGGTCCAAGTAGATAAAATATCTTGTATGTATGTTAATTCTATCTTTACTAGGATTATCTCGATATCCCTATAAGGAGGGTATCCAACTCTTGTAAGACAACACACATTTAACTAACGATCAATACAATACAATATAATTCTTCCAAAAAACTTACTTTGTCCCCAATTGTGTAATCCTTGGCCCTATACTCCACAATCAAAGTGAATCACATCCTGATAAGAAATATGCCCAAAACAATTGACGCCCACTATAGGGCTAGTAGTCAAAACGACTATACATTTTTTTCGACCACAAACACTACAATTCTTACACCATGTCCAAAGATGGATCTACCAATGACGTTACCAGAGCCGATGATGTCGTCATCATGAAACCATCCCAAAACTTGCTCGATTAAGCATGTCACAGCGGTCAGGGGGACCAACATGCCACCGACATGGTGGAACTCCGTGAAAAGATGAGGCTTTATAGGAATCGCTCGTTGTTCAAATATCCTAATTTGAAGCTCAATTACAAGAGGTGCAGAAGGAGAATGAATTGTTGCGTTCCTAGAGTGTGTCCATGTCGCCACCAGTACCTCGTTCCTGACTTCAATATGTTCGCAGAGATAACACTGTCACGCATCTCGATCTCGAGTCTTCTTCTACCAATCATCCTTTTCAACTTCACTCTCAATCTCGAGACTTCAATATGTTCGCGAGATAACACCGTGGATGTAGGAGGATTTCGCCATCTGCCGATGGCGACGACCGGTCAATTCGTCCACAAACCAGAAATAGCCAATCCGATGGGGACGCCGTCTATGGAGTCGTTCAACGACGTCATTGAGAGAAAGTGGCGCGAAAAGCTTAAAACTTTGGATGAATGGTTTGCTCAAATACCAGGGGTAAGACCTATCGAGGAAGAAGGCGATAATTGCTACGCCGACTCACTTTTCACCGACACTACTGCTCACATTACAATCCCTAAGAAGTATATGGTCCTTGTAATGCCGTCGTACGATGGGAAAACCAATCCCGATGAACATGTCTCACTGTACAAACATAAGATAATGATGATCGCGGTGCCCAAACACCGAAAAGAGGTCATGATGTGCAAGTGGTTCGGGCATACACTAAAAGGCTTCGCCTTGACCGGGTTCATACACCAACCCAAGGGAAGCATATCTTCTTTTGTTTGGTTGATCAACCTGTTCAAAACTCGATTCGCAAGCAGCCGACAGCTTCGGAAGAAGCCTATCGATCTCTATCGCGTCACCCAACGTCCATGGGAAATGCGGAAGAAATTCCTCAACATGTTCAACGCCGAGAAAGCGTCTATACCTTGTTGCGATGCCTCCACCGCCATAGAGGCATTTTGAAGGGGATTATATGATAAATCAGAGCTCTACCTTGATTTGACCAAGTACCCTTGTCAAACCTTTGAAGACGTTCAAGCCAAGATCATGACTTACATTCACCTAGAAGACGACGACCTCATACAAAGAGTGCCACAGGAGCAAACACGAATCAACAAACATGTCAACAAAGGCAAAATGCGCTACAAGCCCTACCCTCGGCAAAATCCAGGAAATTGCATTGTTAACAGCGTCCGCAACAATAGCTACAATTGGAAGCATGAATGGGAGACCTATCCGCCCCTGCACCAACACTCATTCACCATCGGTGCGACCGATGTGGTGAGAGCCATGTCCAACTAGGCAACGCCGTCAGATGCCCCGAAAGCCAGGTAATCCCGTGAAGAATAAGTTTACCGACAATTGGTGCAACTTAAATCAAGACGGTAGACATAACACCAAAGATTGTGTCGCCCTGGGGAAGGAAGTGGCATAATTGTTCCATAAAGGATACCTTAGAGATTTGAGCAAATCTAGATCAAGAACAAGCAACAAGAGGCGCCACCACCTCACGTCAAGATTGTGAACAACATCTCAGGAGGCTCCGAGATATGTGGAACATCCGTCTCCGCCACCAAACGACACTTTAGAGAATCTGACTTCGATAAGCCGCCAGCTGTCCCCAACAAGGAGTCCGACAACGCGCCGATCATGTTCGACGAACCTGACGACACCATAGTCAAGCATCATGATAGTCACTTCATATCTCTCACTATCGGCAATTGCTTGGTGAGGCGCGTCCAAGTAGACAACGGCAAATCAGCGAACCTGATGATAATAGAAGCCTTATATAGCCTCGGTCTGAGTCGAGAGGATATTATCAAGAATTCATTTCCCTTGGCGGGATTCAGTGGCGAGGTGAGCAACTCGTTGGAGGAGATCATGCTGACCAGCTACGCGAGCGGAGTGAACCGCCAAGTTAAGTTTCTGATCATGGATTGCCTGTCACCATTCAATGTCATATTAGGCCACCCTTGGATACATGGCATGAAGGCAGTCATGTCCACATACCATCAGACCGTCAAATTCCCAACCAAGTGGGGGTATAAGAAATCAAAGGTGACTAGAGATTGGTGGAGGTGTGTGAAGTAACTAGACCCCCCTAAACTCAATGAGGTGATATTAGATCCAAACAAACCCAACCACGTTGTGAAGTAACTAGTCGACTTCTTGTCGTCCTACTCTGAGTTCTTCGCATGGATACACGAGGACATGACCGGCATCAGTCCAAACGTGATCGTGCACAAACTCAACGTAGATCCACAACACCCATCAATCAAGCAGAAGCAAAGAAAGTTTGCACCAGAGAGGAACAAGATGATAGACGAGGATGTACGAGCCTTGTTGGAGACCAAAAAAAATCAAGGAAGCGCGGCACCCTGACTGGTTAGCCAACATGGTGGTAGTAAAAAAGAAAAACAGAAAGTGGAGAGTCTGTATCGACTTCACCGGCCTCAACAAGGTGCGCCCTAAAGACATTTTCCCACTGCCTCACATCGACGCCATGATCGACGCCACCGTCGATCATGAGATGCTTACCTACATGGATGCCTTTAGCGGATATCACCAAATCCATATGAGCCTAGAAGATCAAGCGAAGACCGCCTTCATCATCAATCAATGAGTCTACTGCTACAAGGTAATGTTGTTCGGTCTCAAGAACGTTGGAGCCACATATCAGTAATTAGTGAACAAGATGTTCTAGAACCATATCGGCGAAACAATGGAGGTTTATATCAATGACATGCTGGTCAAATCAAAGAATATGGTTGCATCGAACACCTAAGAACAACATTCAAAATCTTTGAAAAATCCGACATGAAGTTGAACCCTACCAAGTGCTCTTTCATAGTCTCACCGGCAAATTCTTAGGCTGCAAGGTAACACAACGGGGATCGAATCCAGCCCTGACAAGATCAAGGCTATCCTCAACTTGCAGTCTCCCTTATGTGTTCAAGACGTCCAGAAGTTGACAGGCAGAGTTACAGCGTTCATATCAAAGGCGTAGGATAGAAATCGATTGTTCTATGACATCCTAAAGCAGAGCAAGTCATTCGAGTGGAAAAGCGAGCACAAAGAGGTGTTTCAACAATTAAAAAGGTACTTATTATGCCCACTCTTATCTCAAAATCCAAAGATGGTAAAGTCCCATACGAATACCTAGCAGTTACGGAGGCGGCGGTCAGTGTTGTCTTGGTAAGAGAGGAAGATGGAGAGCAACTGCTCGTCTACTATGCAAGCAAGACACTTCCAGACGTGGAGACAAGATACTCACCAATGGAGAAGTTGAATATGTCCATCATCACGGCATCCATCAAGCTACGACCATACTTCGAGGCCCACACCATCAAAGTAAGGACAAACTATCCCCTCAAGAACGTGATAAGCAAGCCAGAACCATCCGGGAGAATGACGAATTGGGAAGTCCACCTGAGTGGCTACGACATACAGTATGAGACATGTGCATCACTCAAGTCACGGTCTTTGGCTGATTTTATGGCCGATTTTAGCCCAACATACAAAGAACGGGCTGTCGAGGAACTACTACAAATTAACGATCCCGTCATCTCGAAGTGGACGCTATACACTAATGGTGCTTCTAATAAAAATGGAGTAGGACTAGGAGTTGTCTTGTCATCGCCACAGGGGGACAGAATAGCCCAAGTCGTGCGATGTGAATTCAAAGCACAAACAATGAGGCAGAATTGAAGCACTCATAACAGGGATCACGATTGCCAAGGAGACATGTGTGGGAAACCTGGAAGTGATTTGCGATTCCATGTTGATTGTAAACCAAATCAACTAGTCGTACACGGCTAGAGATTCAAAGATAAGATCCTACTTAGAAGTCATCCATGACATATGTAAGGCTCGAGGCCTTAGAAGTGCTAGCCCATGCCAACCTGGGGACTTCACAGGAGGTCACCCATCCTAGTACTACTCCCAACCTAGCACGCTTAACTTCATAGTTTTTTGTCCTCACTTGAACCATGAAAAGGAAGAGCTCTTATTGACATGAGTAGCACTCTAATCCTTATAAAGGATTACAAATCTGAGGTGTTACAATCACCCCCACTTAAACCCTTGACGATCTCGTCAAGGCCCAAAGACCACCCTATGGGTTGAGCGAACGTCCACCGGACCAAGCCCACTCGTAACCCAGAGTCGGCTCTGATATCATCTGTAAGGCCCGAGGGCTTAGAAGTGCTAGCCCATGCCAACATGGGGACTTCCCAGGAGGTCACCCATCTTAGTACTACTTCCAACCTAGCACGCTTAACTTCATAGTTCTTTGTCCTCACTTGAACCATGAAAAGGAAGAGCTCTTGTTGACATGAGTAGCACTTTAATCCTTATAAAGGATTACAAATCCGGGGTGTTACAACATCATTAAAAACTTTGACACTTTCAGCATCAAGCAAGTCCCAAAGACACCAATGCAGAAGCCGACACATTAGCTAACATCGGCTTAGTCATCGATCCTAGAGAATATCAAAAGATCCCCTTCTCGCGCGTGAAGATTCCCTCCATCAACAAATTGGCCAACATGTCACTTCATATGCAGGTCAGTTACTCTAAGGAATTCACATCCTGGGTTACACACTTACACCACTTTATAATTGGCTCAAGCATTGCGAGTTGCCCCCAACAAGAATGAGGCACGGCGATTTCGCGCCGAGGTGTCGTCTTTCACTCATAAGGATGACATGCTACTCAAGTGGTCAGCTTCGGACTATTACATAAGCTGTCTCCGTGAAGACGAAGTAGAAAATGCATCACAGGAACTCCACGATGGAGAATGTGGCAATCATTCCGGAACAGGAACCTGGCGTTACACGATCACACAACATGGTACTACTGGCCTACTATAAAGAGAGACGCTATTGACTACGCAAGAAAGTGTGACTCTTGTAAGAGACACGTCCTAGTGCCTCACCAACCATCTAAAGCTTTACACCCCATCTTGTCCCCATAGCCTTTCATGAAGTGGGCGATTGATATTGTCGAAAAGCTACCAGTCGCCTCCGGGCAGCGCGTCTTCATGCTTGCTATGACGGACTATTTCTCTAAGTGGATCAAAGCAGAGGCGTTCAAGGAAATCAAAGACACACATGTGATCTCCCTCATCAGAAGGAATATCTTATGCAGATTCGACATCCTCTACACCATCGTTTGCGACTACGGATCACAATTCATCAGCAATCGGATGTACGAGTGTTGTCAAGAGTTAGGCATCAAGTTAGTCACGTCGACACCTCGATATCCTCAATCTAACGTTCAAGCAGAATCCAACAACAAAGTCGTCATCATTAACCTATTGAAAAAGCTCAAGAAAGCAAAGGGCTTATGGGCAGACGAGTTGCCATCCATCTTATGGTCAGATCGCACAACTCTCAAGACCGCGACAGGTAAAACAACTTTCTCCCTAGTTTTTGGCAGTGAAGCGGTCTTGCCTGTCGAAGTTCAAATCGCTACAGCTCGCTATTGCCCCATCACCGAGAAAAGAAACACGTCACTCAAGACGTTCATGTTGGATACTATCGACGAGCTACGTGACGATGCCGCCACCCGGATGGTGACGTACCAACAAGGGGTCGCCATAAGCTACAACAACAATGTGAGGATAAGAGCGTTCCATGTCGGTGACTGGGTTCTACGAAAGGTGTTTCAAAACACAAGAGAAAAGAATGTTGGAAAGCTTGGACCAACGTAGGAAGGCCCTTATCAAATCACCAAGGTAGTCGGTCAAGGAGCCTACGAACTCGCCACACCAGACGGTGAGCCCGTCATCCGAATATGTAACGCGACACACCTTAAGAAATACTATTTCTAATCTAGTTTTCATTCATGCATGTCACTACTCTATGGGGTTCATATGTACAACGTTGAGCACGTTCATGTTTGAAATTCTTTTTACTTGGTGTATGAGTTTCATATGTAATATGCACATGTTCATATATTACTTCTCTAAGTTTTATAAACTAGAGGTGCATATTTTTGTGTTGATGTTCATATATTGTCATCTAATGTTCATATATAATAACGTCAAGATTCATAAAACTAGAGGTTCATATGTTGTGTTAATGTTCATATATGATAAAGACAAGGTTCATATTAAGAATGTTTTAAACCCAATACATAATTATTTTTAGGCGGAAAATAGGAAATTTAATGTTTGTGTTGATTATTATGGACGAAAAATTCAAAATATGTGCTCAAAACAATAATTATTGGATAAATGAAAATATAGGATCAAAACTATAATTATTGAAAAATATGGGATTGAAATTATAATTACAGGAAAAAAATGAGGTCAAAATTTGAAAATTTCAAAATCTTTGGGCAAAAAATGTAATTACTTTGGATAATATTTTAAAATATATGAAAATAAAAATTATAATTATTAAGTGATTTAGGAGTAGAATTTGTGTACAGGAGAGATAAGAGGGAAGAAATAGAAAGATATGAAAATTTATGTTAGATACTAGATTATGGAGTAGAATTTCTGTACAGGAGAGATAAGAGGGAAGAAATAGAAAGATATGAAAATTTATGTTAGATACTAGATTATGATGATCTAATGGCTCACAATGCTTCTCAAATTGCACGTGGACTCCATCGTTGCACACTTCACATCTAGGCTTGTTGTTAGTCCACGTAGTGAAGTTGTTTATCTTAATAACTTTCCACAAGACATGGTAGACCTTGCGGTGACTGATATGATATAAAATATGCAGATTTCCTTTCAAAAAAAGTTCCATATCGTAAATCTTTAATGCATAGAGGACTCATTCGCCTGATAATGATTTGCAATCAATCATTCGAGTTGAACAACTTATTAGTAGCAAATGCATCAACCAGCAGCACAAGAGGCCTCCCTCTCTTCTATACAAAACAACAAGTTCAGTATAACAAAAAGAAAAATGAAACAGCATATATAGCAGAGGTATCCAGAGCAAAAAAGAAACTACGACTAACCCCTCTAATAGCACACTACCACATTGGTATCGAGATCCTCCACATTTCATTTTTGATTCCTTGAAAGCAGGGTGTTGGTGCACTACTGTACAAGTATCCGCTGTCTATTTGTCTGCTGCGTCAATTTATTTGCCTGGCTCCCTTTCTGGAAATTCCCGCGCCCCTGACGCTGATCTCTCCTTATCTCCAAACGGGAATGCAAGCGACAGAGAAAGAGCAGCACTGCTTTCATCTTCTTTCCTCCTCCCTACATTTTGGGAATTAGGTTGATTTCTATGATCATCGACTAACCCTAAAAAGAAGCCAGATTTTGTCCTATTTTCAACCCCTAAAGCAAGTTCCAAGTTTGGGAAACCATCAGTTAAGCGATCATCATTACCATATGATGCTGAAGCCACCCTTGAAGAAGAAGAACACGAATCATCCTTTGACTTCATGCGTGCACTAGGATGTAAATCAACAGGAAAGAAGAATCTTCCGGTTTCAGTTGAAGCGGAATATGCAGGCATTTCCTTACCTGATACTACTTTATTTCTCTTTTCTAAGGCTGTGCTAGAACTGTGGACGTCATGTGTAAGACTAGTATCAGGACCACAAAACAGGATGCTACTCCCAACTCTTTCCTTCACACTTTCTTCATCTCCACCATCAAAAGCGACATTGATGTCGTTTAGTGGCCTGTCTTGACCTGCTGTAGTAGGAGACTCGAAGCTACCTGTGTAAGCCTCTTCAGGATGTTTCCTCTGAAGCAACTGCTGCTGATTAATCACATCTCCAACCAAGGAATTTCTCCCTCCTAAGTCAATCTGTTTCACAACTACCTCCTGCTTCAGTTCAGTCTCCAGAATGACCTTCACCCTGTAGTTTTCTTTCTCCTTGCACTGCATTTCTTGCCTTGAGTCATCTTCGGGTTTAACTTGACTTTGGTCATTCACAGAGTCCACAGGCGTGTCTTCTTTCTTCAGACTGCCCTCAAGTTTCATTTGACACCCTTCATCCTGCACATTTTCATTGATTTTCACCTCAGGCCTTTCATCCTTCACTTCGGCCACTGTTTTGCTTTCACTATAACCAACAGAAGTTGCTTCTTGTGCAGGACTCCGATCAACAGACACCATCTCAACTTTAACAGAAGAATCACCACCTACATTAAACGAACTCGATGTTCGGCATTCAGGATCCTTTACAGAGTCTGGATCATCATATTCTACCTGCTGAAAAGTTATAACAGAAATCAAAAACAGCAGTCACAATTTTTAATTCACAGAAGTGATATATCCACCCAGGGATGACATAAGTTATCAACAGCAAGATAACAACCCTCACCCTCTTCCTTTAGAAAGACAATTATCCTATTGAGAATCAGCTTTCTTGGGTGAGAGATGAGAAGTGTGGATCACAACCAACAGTTTTGATAAAAAATCTCTTTCATCTCTAATTTCCGATCTTTTTCCCTCCTCCCATCACGTAATAATAGATTGTTTACTGAATGTTTATTAATTTAACATCTCATCTATCGCCAAATATGCACTTCTAATTGGATATTCCACACAACCATTCTAGAGTGCAGTTACTCCGAGAAGTGCAGAAATGACAAACGCAAGAGAGTTCCCCCTCCGGTGGAAACAGCAAATTCAATTCTAG
This sequence comes from Rheum nobile, assembly GCA_027886185.1. NCBI lineage: Eukaryota > Viridiplantae > Streptophyta > Magnoliopsida > Caryophyllales > Polygonaceae > Rheum > Rheum nobile. Next base: position 1,652,272 of record WOAB01000701.1, read on the forward strand.
TTTTCATTAATTATATCAGCTAAATGAGATTAGTTCTGAGGGAAATGTGGCGGAAATTCTCTTCACTAGGATACTCAAACCAATGGAAATGGATGCAAACAGAAGTAATACATCAATCCTTGATCTAAATTGCAGCAGAAATGCACAAGTGAAATGTGCAAGTGCTGATTATGATAAATTGCATAAAAAGGGTTGCTCAATTTATTCAAATCTATTATCTGCACAGAAAACACCACAGGTTCCAGCTAAAACCACGATATGCAGTGCAGAATCATCGAACTAATGTCACTTTAACCATCCTAATTGCGGAAGCTGTTGCAGTACATATTGTATGCAGAATGAAGAGAAGAAGCATACAAGGGTTTAGAGATACAAATAGTTTACAGGTGATTTAGACACAATTCAAGTTCATTAAAGTCAAATTCAATATTTAACTGTTCTAATATATTTGGCATACACATAAAGCAACTACATAAGGTGCAAGTGGATGGTACAGATTATCAACATATCTTTCTTTATGTTACCATATGAATCATTATGCTCTACTTCAACTTCATTAGTATAATCTTCATCTCAATTCATTTAGACTTACATGGCCAATTTCAAAACTATATTTCAGTTTTACCCAGACTTCTATAATGCTGACTTTTATTTATTGTGCTCCTATGTAACAGATAATTTAACATTTCAGAAGTTTAGTCATATGAAGTGCCTTCAATCTTAAGCTGGATAAAAGAATTGTAAAGTGTACTATGAAATCATATTTTACCCCATTAAACCACAATATCAACTCCAAAACTACCACCAATCAAAAGCCAACAATGATACCTTTTGTCCTTGACAAGAAAAAATAAGAATCCAATTTTTCAAGTTAAAAAGAGATGCTGGTCAAAGAGCATGTAAGGATTACCACAAGAGTACTTTTGTATCTTGCTCCACAGCTTGCCTTTGGATGATAGCATGTAGAATCGCTCTCATTCCTACTTTCTTGATGCCCAACCTTTTTCATTACATAAGAGTTTGATTTATGCAGAGAACGTTCACCCAAGCAACGGTCTCCATTTGAAAATCTAGAAGACTCTTTCGCTAATACGACCCCCGAGTCAAAAGCATTGTGATCCCTAACATCTTGTTCACTCTTAGTTGTAGATGTTTTCTTCCTTACATACCCATCTAAAGATGGCTTCTCCGGGAGTGACATGGATGTAACAGCCTTGCATGTGTTCATGCTAGAAAGATCAAGCTTCTCCACATAACCTGATTTGTTATCCAAGCAATTCTCTTTCCTACCTCGGAATACACCCCAGATAAAAAACAGCATATTCCAACCTGTGACATTATTAAGATATGAGTCTGCGTACTTAAGACAATGAGCATCATTCTCTATAGATGACCAGAACTCCGTCCGGTGTACTGTTTACAATATGGTTTGGCATAATTCAAGTGACATATGAAAAGAATTTGCATATACATAAAAATGTTGAGGATGGAAACTAATTGTGTATCAAGAATCAGCACATTTACTTAAGACTACTTCAACCCAACGTTATCATTCATGCAAGAAATTATCAACATAATTGTCATAGTACACAACTGTCTTATATGTTCTATAGCTCAAACAAACTAGGCCGTATCATTAGGAGACATATTTTATAACTTCCCATCACAGATTAAGCAAAGGAAGACCGGACAAGATATTATGTAATGAAATTTGTGTAGCCTTTAGAAGGCATCTTGTGCACTTGCATTAAAGTCTGCTTGTAGATCTTTTTTCCTGTACAGGATAAATTTTTAAGCAATTACATGTAACTATGTAAGTATGGATAAACAAGATTCAAGAATAAGCCAGATCAGTTTTAAGTAACAATGCATCCCTGGGCATATACTAGAGCAAGAGAGCCAGTTAAAGCATTTGGCCTCAGCCTCTCAGGCTTCAGGTGGAAATATTTTTTGCTTTGTTGGATGGTTCATATATACATAAGTAGAACAAAATAATTTTTCTTAAACAAAATCTAGAGTAAGAACTCTGATGAATATCATAAACCCATCAACTAAAGCATTTATAGCATCGGATGTATCTAATAATCATGATCAAATTTTATATTGCCAATCAAGAAATACATTATAATGGCTATTTTCCTTCCGAAATCCTAGGTTTCACTTTATTTCATGTCCACCAGCTTATTGTCAAGTCACCATCTTCTAACATTTTGGAATTCCTGAACGTGGCTCAAATTCCTATTGGCACTACATTATTGGAGAAGACCCTATTATTTGGTTGTGTAAAGTACGATGTATTTGATTGGTTCTCTCCAAAAAAAAGGGGAAAAAAGAGGAAATTTTCCTATGATCAGCTTAATTAATGTAAGAAATGATAATTTTCAAGGCATGTATGAGGTTAAAAATAAGGAATGTTCATGGCTTTTCCACTGGACGTCGTCACCATATCAGGAAAAAATTTAAGAAAGCCTTACATAACAAACTTCCTGATAGCAAACTCAAGAAATTTGATATAGAACCATGTTAGCAAATAGGGACAGTCCAGTGCTAGAAAATCACATGATAAAAGAGTAATAAGGCGCACAGCTTACATGGCAATAACATGAAATTACTAAAACTTACGCTGGGATCGCTTCGTGAGTTGTTTTGATGGAAATATGAGGAGATCAATGCCATCAATATTTCCTTTAAGAGCCAAGTCTTCCTTCATCAACTTCTCTAACAAATTCTTGTAACTTCGCTCATAACTATGTCAAAAATGACGGAAAAACTATATAAGCTAACATTCCCCAAAATTAGACTCTTCTTACTACATAACGTAAATAAGGAGTACATTAAATATGCACCTCTCAACATCTTTGGCGAAGAAGTAGACAGCAATACTGTCCTCTTCTGCACCACCATCTTGAAACTGGACTGGCCACGTGCATGAACGAGGTACTTCACTCAAAGGAACTTTCTGTGGAAATTTCTTTACCATCTCAAGGACTTTGTACGATGCATGAGTTGACAAATGTGCTTGAATTCCAAAAATTTGCTCTGAAGTACTTCCACCTCTGTACACCTCAAAACTACCACTGCAAAAAGGGCAAAGCTTATACAGTTAAATTCATAGCAGAATCCCCAAGCAGTATATACAAAACAAAAATATTGATGTGCAAGAAAGAAAGAAAGAAAGAAAGAGATCATACATCCAGGCAAACTCATGCTCAGGGATAGCAGACCTCTTCCATATCTGCTCAACATCAGAAGGAACCGAATCCATGTTTCTTGCCTGGAAGGAATCTAAAGAATCATCTAGGAGTACTTTCGACTGGTTTACATTATTAACTGATGTTTCCTTGACAGAATTAAGTGAAGAGCACGGGGAAGCAGCTTCTGCTTCATGCATCCCTTCTGCAGATACAGAATTCCTTGAACTATTAGACCTGTCTAAAGTAGCTTTTTCACCTACTGAGTCCACATATGAAATTGAGACCACACTAGACTTGTCAGGGCCCTTGCTCCTTTTGCACATATCAAGCCTTTTCTGCATAGCAGCTTGAATAGCAGCTTTTAACTTATTTTCTTCATTTAACCCATCTTTCAAACTTCTCACCGAAGAAGTGTCCAATGCAGAACTCTGCAAGGTTCCATCTCCAACACATTGCCTGGAGTGGTTTGAAGATCTATCTAGGTTTTTCTCACTGTTAAAACCATCTAGTCGAGATAGGCTCGATGTGCACCCTTCCTTAAGAGATAGACTTGATTTCGCATCAGAAGAACCACTTGCAGCATTGGTGGATGAGGATCCTCCACTACTGGGATAAGAGGAGTGTTGCCTCCTAACTTCAGCTGGTCAAAAGATACAAAAGAAAACAAGTCAAATGAAAATCATAAATATGACCAATTTCATTAACTAGAGCAATACTATCTGACAATTGTGTTGATAAATGAAGAAAGCAGCTCTCACCTCTAAGTTGATTCTTGCAAACATTCGCAGCTAGCTGACTAGCCGAGGATTGATCCAGCTTGATTGTGTTCTTCCTTTCAAACAAGTTGCGATCTTTAGCTTGTTTCAGTCCTCTCGATTCAAGTATATGAGAATCTTTGGGCGACAGCATCTTAACTTTAGATTCAATGGTATTTGAACGGCTCAAACTTCCTTTCAAAGGCATTGACTTGCTTAGGATTTTGCTAGAAGCATCCTTAACATCAACGCCTTGTTTATGCTTTTGAGGAATTTCGATTACCATTTTAACTTTTGGTACGGAACTAGAAGCGCCAAAGGAGTTTGACTTCAAATATGAACCTGCAAAGCAGAAAATGCCTCATTGGTTGAGAAATTTCCATATCCAAGTCATCCACACATTAAGGATCTCAAGTAAATAGTAGGCCAAACTTTTAACAAAGGGCAGAAAAAAAGAGCACAGTTATAATAAAAATACCCTTAGCAGCATTATACAAGTTTGCATTTGGCGACCGTGATTTCTCCAGATTATCTCTTCCACTGATAGATGTTTGGTGGGTTAGCTTTGCGTTCATCTTATCTATGTTCTTGAATGAATTATCGCCATCTCTTGCAGGGCTAGATGTATTTCGTGATTGTACCGTTGATTCAAGAACCTGCTTTTTTACTACAGGATCTACCTCTATGTCACTTCCACGTCTCTTATTTGTTAAACGCTTAGTTAAACTACCATTATCTGCTCTATTCCCAGCTAAAGAGGGATCCTTCATCTCCAGTAAGGAATCCAAATTTCTTTTACTTCTTTCTTTAACACCCAAAATTTCAGAATTTTCCTGTCTTTGCCTTTCCATTTCTTCACAGGACTTGCATTCTTCACAAAGCCAATGACCTTCAGGGACTTCATCAAGCATCTCACGCATGCAGTAGCTGATGAAACAGAAACAGAAACCAACCTATCACTCAAAAACCTCCAAATGTATAACTAAATTGAAGGGAATCCTAACTAGCATCCATATCTATACACACAGAAACTTACGTGTGTTCTGCACCATCACTGCATTTACTACATATGGCAAGCAAATCCTCTCGACCAGCATCACCACAAATGTCACAAACTTTCACCTGTGTAAAGAGAGTACAAGAGTTTCAGCACAAAACTCAATCGTTTTTCGAAGGAAATCAATTGATTTAACTTTTTTACAACAGTAGCAATGCATTCATAAAACTGAAAGTATTTCTGATTAAGTAACGACAAAGCACGCAATTAAAAAGAAAAAAAATAACAATCTACCCCTTCGAAAATAGAGCATGGAGAAATCTAGTTGAGCACTATCAAGAATATTAAATATTTTCCAAATGTACATCTATGAGGATAAAAATTGTCCATGTCTTCTGAAAAAACAAAAATTTTAGTTTAACCATTTAATTCCGATCAGTTAGTATATGGATTGTCACTTCATGTTACTAAGCAATACCAACCAAACTGTTCTATATCTCTTTATGACTTTATCTCATTTAAACATGAAAGGATGACTCGTCTTGGCACATACTCAACCTCACAGACCCAATCTCAATCCCTTCATATAATCAATCTAGGATACACCTACATCCTCAAAACTCAAGTCTTACAATCTCACCCGTTGAAAGCAAATACATTATAGTCATGCCCCAAAAGCACCTCCCAAACCCATCACAGTATCATAACTTCAATACAAAAACCTCACTATCATTCCATGTACAACGCATACGGCAGTGAGTTGCCCGCACCAATCTAGCCCTTCTATACAAAACATAAAATAAAGAGCTCTCAACACTCCTAAACCTAAGAAATCCATTTCAGTCCACTGATACAACCGATGTGAAAATAACACTACTTCCTCCACACCTATGATTAACTACAAAAATCTAGTATATCCTTCACTCAAATACACTAAAGACACTTACAAATTCAATGATTCACAATTCAATAAGGATAACAGAATTACGTTTGGTGGACTATTTACGAATCACCAACACTTTAGACAAAATCTAGCAGCAAAACAAGAGGATAAAATATTCAAAATCAACCTACTTCAGTTGCAACAATATTTCAGTGTCTACCCTCTTTTTTTTAACAACAATCCTTCTCAACATTGTATCACAAGATCCATGTTTACAAGATGACCAAATCCCTCTACAGATTAATATTTTTTACAGGACAACTGAAAACTACAAGTCCTTCTGTTCAAAACATCAAATTATTTATAGTATTTTGCCTTATATATACCCACCCTTCTACAGATAATAGCCAACAGCTAAAAAAATGTTTTGTTAGCATCCATGCATAACTTTATTCCCTTCCATTATGTCCATTTTCTAGATATTTATTTATTTATTGTTACCTGTAGTACAGCTTTTGTCCATGTCAGTCTTTTTTTTCAAACACACATATAGCTTCATAAATAACTCATAACAAAAGCCACCTGTCTGGAAAATAAAATAAGACAAAAGCATCTATTTAGTTTCAACTTTCATGATCCTGCCAACAATAAGCACATATGGACCATCTGAGAGCATTCATGTCGTACTCTAGCTACTAAGGTGTTTCAAAGCCTAACTGTCTGTTATAAATCATTGATATTTATCCTTCTCTAGATATACAAGTTTTTCAAAGCATAAATTAACTGGGAGACCTGCTTGCACTAATCAATAAAAAATGAAATCAAGAACTACATATAAAACTCCATAGACCGGAAAATAAGGTCGTCCTAAGCAGCTATATGTGGCAGAGCATCTAGAATCCATGTAAATTAGTCATCCACTGCATATCCATATCAATTGCTTCTATAATATTCTTGCAGTTGTTCTGACAGAAAAGATTGCACCTGTACACTTTTCAGCATATGGTATCTACTAATAAGATCATTATTATCATCCAAAACATATTCATGACAGAAATTTCTATCAAAACAGATAATAAGTTTCAGGAATGAAGGCGTGAGGAAAAAAGGAAAGAACAGCCGTACAGAAGAAAGTAGGTATATACCAAAACATAAGAGAAAAAAGATATCCATATACTAATTCCCTGTGAATCATGAATGAGAAGCAATATTTACTTACATCTTGTTCCTCGAGATCTGCATCATCCCCCTCAGACTCCAGCGAAGAAATGAGAGGATGTTTTTTACCTTCAACAAATTGGTCAGGCGCGTCATATTGAAGTGCTTTCTCATCTGAATCACGAGAAATCAAGCAGTCAATCGACTCTTCCCCTTCCACATCATTTTCACCTGTCTGACCTTTTGCTGAAGCTCGAGTGTTTGACCCCACAAGGACAACTTCTGTATCCAGTAAGGGATCTGCAGCATCCAGAGCTGCATCAACCTGTAAGTCCAGAGAGCGTGAGGGAGTCTGAGCTATAGCTCCTTCAACCTTTTCTTGATCATTACAATTGACTGCAGCTGAACTGTACGGTTTCTTTTTCTCCAACTCTGTACAAGAGGGAAGACAGTCCATCTCTCCACTCTTAGTTTCTCTAGCACTGACTTCTTCATTATTGTTAGGTCTAACATCTGAATGATTGTTATAGGCCATATTTTCATTAGTTGAATGTTCTAATTTAGGCCAAAGCTGATCTTCAATCACCGTTTCCCTAGCATTGGATTCTAAGAGCATCTCAACGTCTTTAGATGCACTATTTGAAGATCCATAACGCATATTATATTCGAAACTTCTAGAGGAATTCACAACAACGTCATTCATACAGGCCGAGTTGTCAGATTGGCTGGCGGAAAGATGTGATTTGTCACAAACTACATTCTTGGCTTGCAATGAGCCACAATCCGCATCATCAGCACGATATACTTCAGAACAAGATTTATCCTTTTTCATACCCATGTTGAAATGCATGTGAGATGATTTTACAATTAGCAAATTTTTGAAGAAGACACCTTAAGCTCAGTTTGTTGCCTCAAAGATGGAATAATGTCTCCCCTTTCAGCTTGCAATGTTCCCTGAAGGAGTAAAAAGCATAAATCAGCTATACACCATGTAACTCATAACTACTTCAGACGTTAATCACAGGAAAGGATGTCCCTTCCAATTAAATCACATCCTCTTCAAGGAAATATTGAAGCAATAAGTAAAGAGCAGGATCCAGCAGATTGACAAGAGACAAGATCTGGCATATCAATGAGCAACAAGCCTCTCTAATTACATTATTCAGTTGAGAATTATCAGGTAAAGAGAGAACTATTTCACCGTACATTACAACACAAACAAAGGACTAACCATTACAAATTCACAAAGCAGAGCACAAAGAAATAGAGTACAAAATGTCATATTATACGAACACATTATTGGTGAGAATACTATTTTCAATCTCATCAACTAGGACCGCATCTGAAAGCTTAATCTTGGTAGAAACTAGAAAGGGCAAAATAGCAAGATGTCAGTAACAATCTCATTGAGAACAAATACGAATCAAATCCAAATGCGAAACACAGAATGGAAGCCATGAAGCGCATCACTACCAGATATGGTGAGCGTCACTAACAGAAGCACAGTGCACAACATGGAAGCCAGGCAAAATTACACTTATTTGGTGGAAAATTGAGCACATAAGTGATCCATAAAAACATGGACGAAAACTCGGAACCCCGTCGAATCAAGACCCTACATTAGTAAATAAAATAATGTGAGTTTGCAAAAGAGTCGGCAGATTATTATCTGTATTGATAGTAAACCTCAAGAGGAGGAAGACTCAAAAACTTCATCTTCTTTCCCAAAACACTCCAGCCAATAGATATTGAGATGGAACAACGCAGAATCGATCAGAATATTGAGGAGAAATCAAAACCCTAAGAAGTGAAAGGGAGAAGAAAAGAGTAGAGACGGGGATTAGGGGTTGTAGGATGTAAGGAATGTACATGCCTGAGGCATCAAATTCAGGAGTTGATCCAGTCTCGTCATTACCTGCCCGTTTTCTCCAAATCAATCGATCCAAATTCAGAACCAATTCACGAACTCGACCAACGCACCCAAAAAACAAACACCGCTAACAGTTTCCCTCCGCCTCTCTCCTGTCCCTCTCACCTCACAATTTCCTTCTCTCAACCAAGTTAAAATATAAAATTAGGATATGTTTGGATTATCTTAGATTAAATTATTTTAAATTATTAATTTAATACAAAATAATATATTTTAATACATCCGAATTCCAAACGAATATTTAACACCGATTTGCATATATATCCTAAATGGGTTTTGCATTTGCAAAAATAAATGGGTTTTGCATTTGCAAAAATACATGATTGACTTTTTTTTTACATATATACACCATTTGGTGTATTTTTATAAAATATTAAATTATTTTTTTTAATTCAAAAAGTAAATTAAATCCATAAAATTAGAGAAAAGAAAAGAAAAATGAAAAGCAAAAAAATACACAAATATCATTGATTATTATTTTCTTTTCCAATTTTTTCTCTCAAAATTCCCTCCCAAATTTTCTTCTCAAATACATAACTTTTTCCTCCTAAATTTTCCTCCTAAATACAACTCAATTAATTTCATCAATTTTCACTCTTTTTTTTTCTAAATTTAGTATACTGAATTATTAATTTTGAACCCAAACCCAAATTAACTCAAATTCATTTCCTTGTCTAAATTTTTCAGATTCACAATCTGCAAATTAACTCAAATTCATGTAACTAAAACAAATTAACTCAAATTAACTCAATTTCCCAGATTCATAATCTGCAAATTAACTCAAATTCATGTCTAAATTTCCCAGATTCACAGTCGTCACTCCTGTTCGATTTCCTCTCCGAGCTCTAGTCGGTTTATGGATTTGCTTCGGTCGCCATTTGTCAGCTCCAGATCCTGCTCCGGTCGCCACCGTCTAGACCGGCTGCTTGGAGTCTCTGTTTTGGGCGTATTTTGCATGCTGGGAAGAAGATGGTAGCGGCGTCTTTTAATTCTTCACGAACCTTCACCGCAATTACTAATCTGGTTTCCTCCGTCAAGGCTGGGTTGCAGAGATCCAAGATCCGGTTTCGTGCAACTTTTGTTGTCTGGGAGGAAGATGATTTCGACGCCTCCTTTGTAACACCCCCAAAACTTAACCCTTTTGGAAAGGTATTACCGCCAGTGACCCCAGTGTTCCTTACCGAGATCACCCAAGGCTTTACCATTTAAACACAATTTATAAAATACAAATGATACATAATGATCAAAGCATTCAATTCCAAAACATAACATTGTCAAGGAAACAAGAGTTACGGGATTACAACCCAATCTTGAATAGGCTAACACAGAGTTTAAACCAAAAATAGCGGAAGTCTTAGAAAGTACATTACAACCAAAGTCATTGACCAAAAGATCTCAACCTAATTAAAGAAATAATTAAAACATTTAAAAACCATCGTCGACTCCATAGTCCTTCTATTCTTCTGAGCTACTTTCGATCTGATGTGCCGAATCGAACGGATGACACCAGCCCACATGCAGAGAACAAAGTTCGTGGGTTAGTCTACTTGAATAGACTAGCAAGGGTACAAAGCAGAATGATTCGAAGCAGTCATATTAGGTTAGACTCATCGCTTCTCGAATAATAATCGATGACGATAGTCAACCATCATACTCCTACTGGAAAAGACAAGAGGTATGCACAAGAGAAGATTCTGGAAGACTAAACCTTCACAGAAATCGACTCGAAAAGAAGACTCCAACGGAAATGAGTCTTTAAGGAAGTATGACAAATCTGGAATGTTTACAGCATCAAACAACAATGATTTAAAAGTTTACTGAGATGCTTCGGTTCACGACCAACCTCATCGCATACAGCGAATTCAGATTGGAAAGAGAACGTACTATGATCAAAGTCGAGACGAGTTTTTCCTAGCTGCACTATAACTTAGCTGCACTACTCGCCGAAGGTTTATTAATTATGTGCGTCAGAATAGCATTTATCTTATTTATATTACAAACCACACATCACGTTATTAGACTTTTACATGTGTACCCCACCAATGGGACGACACATCTTAGTATATGTTTCGTCGAGAGTGACGTACACCGGAAGGTTTGTGACACCAGCTAAGTGTCATGTCTCTACACACTTGTGAAAGAGACCGATCATGATCTTAGAATAGTACCAGATGGAGACGAGCCACCCCGATACCAGATTATAAAGAAACGACTGGACAGAGTCCGAGTAACGTTCTTATCTAACAGTGCTAACTAAACAGTTACAGCACAATAACAGTTACAGGATAAATCCACATAAAGGCCCGAAAGGCGATCACAGATAATAGCGTTGTTCTAACAGATATACAACCTATTATATGATTTTCAAAACAGTTTATCAAAACCGTTTCCAGACAAACAGAGTATTCATTCCAAATTAATTACTCAGATAAACTACTGATAATTAATGTAAATATGGAACGAATGAGTAAGAGCGAACCGCCACTTGCCTTAATCCGCAGAATAGAAACAAGCCTTATGACAACGACGGGATTCCGGGCTCGACACGGGTATAGCTCCGCTAGCACAAACACCTTCGAGTCGACCCATAAAAGGAACCCTAAGTTAGATCCGACATAACCACAGTACGAATCTAAAAACGACGAAAGAGAACAAAAGGAAAGACGCCACGACCACAACCAACCAAGCCAAAGCCACGAAGGCATTCTGGGCACTGACGGCGGTCGCTATTCTTGGCGGCGGTCGCCGTTCTTGGCGGCGGTCGCCGCAGTTCATCACGACGGTCGCCGTGAAGAATGCGGCGGTCGCCGTGAAGAACTCAGACGACAGAAGCGGCGAGAAAACTCACCCAAATGATGCGCGTTTCGACCCCTTTATGCCTTGCCTGGGTTATGACCTCCAAAGGCAACCAAAAGGCTTCTAAAGGGCTTCTGGAAACACCACCAAACGACACCGATGAGAGCTTCTGAACTCCGGCGAAACACAACTCCGACGACACAAAAATTTGGCAGAGGTTCGGTGTTTGGGATGGCTCAAATCCCTTCCCCAACACCTCCTTTTATAGCCAAAGCATCTGGAGCACGAAGATGGGTCTACGAACTAGCTCGGCGCTTGCCAGAATCATGCCGGCGACCATCGGTTAAAGACCTCTGGGTAATCACGGCGGGCGCCATGACTTTGAATACGGCGGGCGCCGTAATTACGGCAGTCGCCGTAATTACGGCAGTCGCCGTTCCTAGCTCTGGCGAGCCTAGCGTAGGAGACGATGGCCTGACACATCGGGCCCAGCGACGGCGGGCGCCGTGACTGTACGGCGGTCGTCGTTTCGCCTTTTCCCGCCCATTCAGCTTTTGGATGAGCAAGACATTAACCCGGGATAAAAATTATCGTACGCGAACGCGTGTAAACATTCGAAGCACGTTGTCTGTATTTTATTTCACTGAGAAAAATATTACAGATACAGAGCACATTACAGAATGTCTCAAGCTACCTGAATTAAATCCGACGTACTAAACGGGTACTCGGGAAAAATCCAAAATTCCCAAAATAACCTTACAAAAATACGGGGTATCACATCTCCTCCCCCTTAAAAGAAGTTTCGATCCCGAAACTTAAGTCGAAAATAACTTGGGAAAACGCATGAGCATATCTGACTCGGTTTCCCACGTCTTCCAAGTAACTTCTTCGGTCCCTGACTTGGACCACAGCACTCGTACCAACGGCACGATCTTGTTGCGCAAATGCTTCTCCCGACGCTCCAAAATGCGCACGGACAACTCTTCATAAGTACCATTAGCTTGAATCTCGATGTCCTCATAACTAAGCACATGAGACTCATCTGGCACATACTTTCTGAGCAAAGATATGTGGAACACGTTATGCACCGGGTGAGCCGATGGCGGCAACGCCAAGCGGTACGCTAGAGATCCTACTCTATCCATAATCTCGAATGCTCCCACGTAGCGAGGGTTAAGCTTCCCACGCTTACCAAATCTGAAAACTCCTTTGGATGGCGATACCTTGACAAAAACCTTGTCACCGACCTCGAACTCGACAGTCCTGCGCTTCCGATCTGTGTAGGACTTCTGTCGACTCTGAGCGGTCAACATCATTAGTCTGATCAAAGCAATGTCTGAGGCCGTCCTTTCGACCAATTTGGTCCAAGCAGAATTTTGTCGGCATTATCATCCCAACAAATCGGAGATCTGCATCTGCGACCATACAAAGCTTCAAACGGAGCCATCTTGATTGTAGCATGCCAGCTATTGTTGTACGTGAACTCAATCAGACTCAAGTTGTCCTCCCAGCTAGTCGGACGATCGAGTACACAAGCTCTAAGCATATCCTCCAGGGTCTGGATGGTCCTTTCAGACTAGCCATCTGTCTGAGGATGAAACGCGGTGCTGAACCTCAACTCGGTTCCCATAGCCTTATGAAGTTCCTGCCAGAACCTTGACATGAAACGGCCATCTCGATCCGATACAATGGTCTTAGGAATGCCATGTAAGCGGACAATCTCCTTCTGGTAGACTTCTGCTAACTTCTGGGTTTCCCATGTGGTCTTGATGGCTATGAAATGAGCACTCTTCGTAAGTCTATCCACAATTACCCAGATAGCATCCCTCTGACTTCGAGTCTTTGGTAGCCCAGTGACGAAGTCCATGGCGATGTCCTTCCATTTCCATTCTGGTACTGGGAGAGGTAGCAACTCACCACCTGGCATGCGGTGTTCGATCTTGACCTTCTGGCAAGTTAAGCACTTTGCCACAAAGTCTGCTACGTCCCACTTCATGTTTGGCCACCAAAACTTCTTCCTGAGGTCCTTGTACATCTTGCTGGAGCCAGGATGCACAAAATAAGCGGATGAATGAGCTTCTCTCATCACCAACTGACGAAGACCTTCTGTGTCAGGCACACAGATCCGATCCTGAAACCAAAGTGATCCATCATCCTGAACCACAAAACTGGGAGTTTTCCCATCCATCACTTCACTGCTTAACTTCACCAAGATGATGTCATCGACTTGCTTTTCTTTGATCTGATCCATCAGTGTAGCCTGAATTTCCATCATACTCAGGTACCCTCTATGCTGGTCATACAAGACTTCAATGTCGCATGACTCTTGGTTTAGCTTGGTCTGAGCAGTAAGTAGAGCAACTACAGTCTCGTCCGTTGTCTTCCGGCTTAGTATATCAACTACTACATTAGCCTTGCCCGGATGATACAGCAACTCCATGTCGTAGTCTTTGAGCAACTCTAGCCAGCGGCGTTGTCTCATATTTAACTCCTTTTGAGTAAATATATACTTGAGACTTTTGTGGTCAGTGAAGACTTGGCATCTTATACCGTAGAGGTAATGCCTCCAAATCTTTAGCGCAAAGACAACCGCTGCTAACTCAAGATCATGGGTCGGATAGTTTTCTTCGTACGTCTTGAGTTGCCTGGATGCATAAGCAATGACTTTGCCCCTCTGCATCAAAAAACAACCAAGACCACACTTTGAAGCATCACTATAGACCACATAATCGTCATTCCCCTCTGGGAGTGCTAACACGGGTGCCGAGGTCAGCCGTCGCTTCAACTCCTGGAAACTGGCCTTGCACTTGTCATTCTAGACAAACTTCTTGTGAACCTTGCGGAGTAGATTGGTCATAGGTAGAGCGATCTTTGAAAATCCTTCTACGAACCTTCTGTAATACCCGGCGAGTCTAAGAAAACTGCGCACCTCCTTCACGTTCTAGGGCTGTGTCCAATTAGCCACCGCTTCAATCTTTTGGGGATCAACCATAACCCCATTTTTATTGATTACGTGGCCTAAGAAAGCCACTTCCTCCATCCAGAATTCACATTTAGACAATTTAGCAAAAAGCTGATGTTGTCTAAGGATTGACAAGGCAATCCGCAGATGTTCCTCGTGGACTTCTTCATTCGGAGAATAGATCAGAATGTCGTCGATGAAGACCACCACGAACTTATCCAAGTACTGGTGAAAACATCGGTTCATCAAATCCATAAAGACAGTTGGAGCATTTGTAAGCCCAAAAGGCATCACTACGAACTCGTAATGACCATATCTGGTCCTGAACGCAGTTCTAGGAATGTCCTGCTCACGAATTCTGAGCTGGTGATATCCAGATCTCAAGTCGATCTTAGAGAAAACCTTTTCTCCCTGCAACTGGTCCAACAAGTCATCAATCATTGGCAAAGGATACTTGTTCTTGATCGTCACCTTGTTCAACTCTCGATAGTCGATACAAAGTCGGAACGATCCGTCCTTCTTTTTGACGAACAATACCGGAGCACCCCACGGCGATGCACTCGGCCTGACATAACCTTTGTCAAGAAGATCTTCAAGTTGATTCTTCAATTCTTGCATCTCAGCTGGAGCCATCCGATACGGTGATTTGGAAATCGGCACCGTACTAGGCTCAAGATCAATTGAAAACTCTACGTCACGGTTCGGGGGTAATCCAAGAATTTCTTCCGGAAAGACATCCGAAAACTCCCTAACTACAGGAATATCAAGAACCTCAGGTCCATCCTTCGCATGCGAATCCAAGTAGCAAAGGTACCCGACACATCCTTGTCATAGTAGCTTAAACGCAGCCATCGCATTGATCAGCTTGCCGTTATCAGCATCATTTCGACCTTTGAACTTGCACACGAACTGGCCCCCAGATGACACTGTCACCGTTCTTGAACTTAAGTCGATCACCGCCTTGTGACGCGTCAGCCAATCCATATCGAGGATAATGTCGTATGGAGCCATGGCTATGCATATTAAATCTGCCTCGAATTCCTTACCCTGAATGGTAATCGGAAAGTCGGACAGATGCTTGGTTCCCACCAAACGTTCTCCATTAGGAAGATTAACGACGAAAGGGTCGCACGAATCGTTGCACACTAAATCTAACTTGCTAACACAACTATCCAAAATAAAGGAATGCGTAGCACCAGAATCAAACAGAATGCACACTGAAGTAGAGTGAAGGTATAGAGTACCTTGAGCAATTGGAGCATTGGGTCCATCTGCTTCACGCATCTCGTACAAGCGTTGGCCCTGACTTCCAGAAACAGCTGGGGTTTTTCCCCTGTTCTGCGCAGTCGTCTGCACTGACGGGCTAGGAGTCTCGGCAGGCTTAAACCTAGGTCGGTTGCTCTGATGAACTGACCCTTGCTGCGAATCTACTCCCTTCTGCTTCCCCTGCTTGCAGAACTTTTGCAGATGACCATCACGTCCACACCCAAAGCACGACCTCTTCTCCTTCTGACACTCATTGCTCTTGTGCCCAGCCGTACCACAGTTATAACACTGAACTGAACTCCTGGTCTGCCCTGACTGCTGAGTCGATCCTCCTTGCGTCATCTCCGTCTTAGCTCGACCGGACTTGGCAAAGTTAGACGGTGGCGCAGGGCGCTTAAAACCACCTCCCTGGTTCTGGTTCTGCATCGACTTCTGTCGGTTGCGCCTTTTGGTCGACTCCTCTAGAGTTATCTCCAGCTTATAGGCACAATCCACATACTGCTCCAAGGTAGAGCATGTGTGGTGCACCATTAACGGCTTGATATCCGGGCTCATCCACTCGTGGAAGTACCAGATCTTTTGGGCCTCGCTGGTGATCTCGGCAGGGGCGTACTATAAAAGATGATTGAACTTAGACGCCAACTCGGTCACTTTCAGACCATCCGTCTTTGGGTACAAGAACTCTTTATGCTTCTCCTCTCTCATAGCACGAGAGAAAAAGCGATCAACCATCTTGGTCTTGAACATCGACCAAGTCAACACTGGGCTCTCAGCCAAACCTGTGTTCTCCCACCACTCGCTAGCCTCCTCCTTCAGCTGAAGAGAAGCGATATGGACCTTTTCGGCCTCAGTACACTCCACGTTCCGAAACAGCCTCTCCATATGGGAGAACCAATGAGTCACTGCTACTGGCTCCCCTTTCCCGTTATAGCAATCGGGCTTCATGGAAGTGATGGTCTTAAGAGCGCGACCATAGTTGTCTCTAGCCCTGACGGCATTCTCCTGAACCACAGGGTTTATGGGCTCCACAACATCAGGAACCGCTGGGTGAGTAGGCACTTCTTGCGCTTGAGGCACACTGGGTCTCAATACGTCTGCAATTGCCTGCATCACAATCCTGCGAATCGCCTCAACAGTTGCGGCATCAAACAGTGCCGGTGCTTGGGTCTGATCTTGACCTTCACGCCTATGCTGGACGCGAGACTCTGACTCGTGCTCATCCTGAACACCTCTCCCTGCTGGCCTGGGATATTGGCTAGTCCCAGCACCGGCTCGAATCGAGTTCCTCGTGCTTCTTGGGTTCACCATCTGTTTACCGATCCAATTCCAATCATTCAATACATTAATATTATGCAATATACCAACGTAAAGAAATTACTCAAAATATATCAACTTGGCATTTTGTAGATGAACCTTCGAACTGTTACACAAGCTACACATAAGTCTATCATCCGAGCGCTAGGACAACATTGCTCAAAGATAAAAGTGTTTCCCAGAGTACTTGCCGTAATACTGAAATATTACACATAGTACAAACTTGGAATACTAAGAAATGAAACTACTGTGATAGGCAACGCCAATTCTCATCAAGGCGTTCCAAAATGTCTCCCATAAGACTGGCTACTCGTGCAAGGTCTCTTCGGACTAGGCTCACCATCGAGCTCTGGCGATGGGTTTCGCACCCGGCTTGACCTTGAAGCACATGGTCCTATCTCAGTCATGGTAAGATATGGGTCGTCCATGACTGGTCCTTCTATCCCAGCCCTCCTCTGAGTACTGGCGATCAGCTCATCCCTCCGACGCTGCTGTTCTGCAGAGATTACCTCGCTCTGGCGGAGGATCTCCTGCAGCTCGGATTCTGACCTCCTTCTTCTTGGAGTAGGGATAGGTTGAGATTCCCTGTCACTTCTCCTAATACCGTACTCGGTATACAGTGCCTCCCAATCAGCTTCTGACATGGGTGCGTACTCTGACACTGGTAGCAACTCTTGCATAGGTGGTAACTCTGTACTGGGGTGAATAAATTGCATCCTTGTTTCCTGACTATCCACCAGCAAGTGCCTCAAGTCATCGGACTCTTGGTTTTGTCCGCTGAGGTCCATCTCGGTATCCTCCTCGGGATCATCCTCGATGGGGTCCTCTTCCTCTTCGGGGTCATCCTCTATGGGGTCCCCTTCTTCATCTTCCTCCTCGCTCCCTTCAATAATCACATCCATCAGGTAATCGTCATTGTAGTACCCTCTCGCGTACCTAGACGATTCATCATCTTGCATTGCTTCCTCCCTTGGTGGCTTCACTGGCGCTGTCACAGGAACTACAACATTCCTTGACACCAGAACTACCGACTCAGGAAGAACATGCTTGATTTCCTCAGATGGGTTGTTCGGGCCTCCAACCTCGAAGCACCTCTGGGGTATAGGGAAGTCTAGCCTCTCTGTAGACGGTGAATCCATCTCGGCATCTTCCGACCCCTTCCTCTGAGAGAGACATACACCCATCTCCTATAGGATAACGATGAAGGAATTAGTCTTTCTAGACATAGAAGCAAGCTTACTATATCAGACTATCCAGAAGATATGACTATGAACAGTGTTTTTAAATTCTTTTTACTTTGAAAACCCAGAGCCCTTTTTAAAGCATTTTCGAAAACGGATAAATGGTTTATAAAAATCCCAAACCCGATTTAAAACCTTTGGCTCTGATACCACAACTGTAATACCCTCAAAACTTAACCCTTTTGGAAATGTATTACCGCCAGTGACCCTAGTGTTCCTTACCGAGATCACCCAAGGCTTTACCATTTAAACACAATTTATGAAATACAAATGATACATAATGATCAAAGCATTCAATTCCAAAACATAACATTGTCAAGGAAACAAGAGTTACGGGATTACAACCCAATCTTGAATAGGCTAACACAGAGTTTAAACCAAAAACAGCGGAAGTCTTAGAAAGTACATTACAACCAAAGTCATTGACCAAAAGATCTCAACCTGATTAAAGAAATAGTTAAAACGTTTAAAAACCATCGTCGACTCCATAGTCCTTCTATTCTTCTGAGCTACTTTCGATCTGATGTGCCGAATCGAACGGATGACACCAGCCCACATGCAGAGAACAAAGTTCGTGGGTTAGTCTACTTGAATAGACTAGCAAGGATACAAAGCAGAATGGTTCGAAGCAGTCATATTAGGTTAGACTCATCGCTTCTCGAATAATAATCGATGACGATAGTCAACCATCATACTCCTACTGGAAAAGACAAGAGGTATGCACAAGAGAAGATTCTGGAAGACTGAACCTTCACAGAAATCGACTCGAAAAGAAGACTCCAACGGAAATGAGTCTTTAAGGAAGTATGACAAATCTGGAATGTTTACAGCATCAAACAACAATGATTTAAAAGTTTACTGAGATGCTTCGGTTCACGACCAACCTCATCGCATACAGCGAATTCAGATTGGAAAGAGAACGTACTATGATCAAAGTCGAGACGAGTTTTTCCTAGCTGCACTATAACTTAGCTGCACTACTCGCCGAAGGTTTATTAATTATGTGCGTCAGATTAGCACTTATCTGATTTATATTACAAACCACACATCACGTTATTAGACTTTTACATGTGTACCCCACCAATGGGACGACACATCTTAGTATACGTTTCGTCGAGAGTGACGTACACCGGAAGGTTTGTGACACCAGCTAAGTGTCATGTCTCTACACACTTGTGAAAGAGACCGATCATGATCTTAGAATAGTACCAGATGGAGACGAGCCACCCCGATACCAGATTATAAAGAAACGACTGGAAAGAGTCCGAGTAACGTTCCTATCTAACAGTGCTAACTAAACAGTTACAGGATAAATCCACATAAAGGCCCAAAAGGCGATCACAGATAATAACGCTGTTCTAACAGATATACAACCTATTATATGATTTTCAAAACAGTTTATCAAAACCATTTCCAGACAAACAGAGTATTCATTCCAAATTAATTACTGAGATAAACTACCGATAATTAATGTAAATATGGAACGAATGAGCAAGAGCGAACCGCCACTTGCCTTAATCCGCAGAATAGAAACAAGCCTTACGACAATGACGGGATTCCGGGCTCGACACGGGTATAGCTCCGCTAGCACAAACACCTTCGAGTCGACCCATAAAAGGAACCCTAAGTTAGATTCGACATAACCACAGTACGAATCTAAAAACGACGAAAGAGAACAAAAGGAAAGACGCCACGACCACAACCAACCAAGCCAAAGCCACGAAGGCATTCTGGGCACTGGCGACGGTCGCTGTTCTTGGCGGCGGTCGCCGTGAAGAACGCGGCGGTCGCCGTGAAGAACACGGCGGTCGCCGTGAAGAACTCAGGCGACAGAAGCGGCGAGAAAACTCACCCAAATGATGCGCGTTTCGACCCCTTTATGCCTTGCCTGGGTTTTGACCTCCAAAGGCAACCAAAAGGCTTCTAAAGGGCTTCTGGAAACACCACCAAATGACACCGACGAGAGCTTCCGAACTCCGGCGAAACACAACTCCGACGACACGAAAATTTGGCAGAGGTTCGGTGTTTGGGATGGATCAAATCTATTCCCCAACACCTCCTTTTATAGCCAAAGCATCTGGAGCACGAAGATGGGCCTACGAACTAGCTCGGCGCTTGCCAGAATCACGCCGGCGACCATCGGTTAAAGACCTCTGGGTAATCACGGCGGGCGCCGTGACTTTGTCTACGGCGGGCATACGGCGGGCGCCGTAATTACGGCGGTCGCCGTTCCTAGCTCTGGCGAGCCCAGCATAGAAGATGACGGCCTAACACATCGGGCCCAGCGACGGCGGGCGCCGTGACTGTACGGCGGTCGCCGTTTCGCCTTTTCCCGCCCATTCAGCTTTTGGATGAGCAAGACATTAAGCCGGGATAAAAATTATCGTACCCGAACGCGTATAAACATTCGAAGCACATTGTCTGTATTTTATTTCACTGAGAAAAATATTACAGATACAGAGCACATTACAGAATGTCTCAAGCTACCTGAATTAAATCCGACGTACTAAACGGGTACTCGGGAAAATTCCAAAATTCTCAAAATAACCTTACAAAAATATGGGGTATCACATCCTTAATCTTCATGCTCCCTCGCCGCGCGCGCTTCCAGTGGAGGTCGATTCGAAGGCTCGCCGGTGCTCTTGCTCATAATTGCGTTGTCCTCTCAACTGCTCATCGGCTTCAGATCTGGCCTTCCATTTTGCTATTCGCGCCGCCGACTGAAGTTGCCGGTTATTTCCCTGGTTCGACCGTCGGTGTCGATTATGGTGACCTCAATTTTGGGGTTCTGTTGGTATGGCCGGTTGTGGCAACTGTTCTTCTTCTTCCACGTTCTTTGGTCTTAGGCAAATGTTTTTTTGTTGTTTTTCTGGTTTTGTTTGTTTTGCCCGGTTAATATCCCTTGTTTTAGTTTATTTTGTATTTCTTGTTCTTGTGTTTCTGTTTCGTTTAGTATCTTGCCTTGTCCTGTGTTTCAGCTTGAGGGAAATTCAAGTTTTAATCCTTATAAAGTAGAAATTCAAGTGTTTAATATATACAATTTATTTTAGATTTACATACAAGATATACTTATCTTGTCACAGTTCTTTATATATCCTCCACTCCACTGATAGTAAAGGGCAAAAATCAACACTTAACTTTAGTATGTAATGTGACAGATTCAATATGGTTTGATATAATCCTACCAACCTACATGATTTGTGTGGTTGGAATTGGTTGTATTGATATTTAGTCGAAAGTAGTTAATGTAATTTTCTTCGTTAATGATATTTCGCATATTGGTCTTCGCATATTCATAGAATTTAACACAATCATGTCAAGATTCCATATATATATATATATATATATATATATATCCTGATGGATTCAATGTGGACTAGTTTGGGTTAAATTGATATGACACAATCCTGTCATGATTCCATATATATCATGATAGGTTCAATATGGTTTGATATATATCATGAGTGGCGGTCCGTATCACATAGGAAGAAGAAGAAAATGATTAAAATAGGAAGAAAATGCATAATCATTCCCGTCATACTCATTGACCTGTCCTGTCGTCTTTAATATGGTTTGAAATTATGCGACATTATCTTAAAGTACTACATTACATAACACGAAAATAAATAACATGCTTCACAAAGTACTAGATATTACACATATTATCATAAAATACTAAATATTACATGACATAAGATAGTCACTACACTAAAATGCATTCCAAAATACTTCATAACGTACTAATACATGATATTAGATAGTCATTATACTAAAGTACTAAATAAATACTAAATATTAGATAAACACTTCTCATGCATAAGAATATGTATCAAGTTGTTGGATAATTAATTTGCTTAATATTTCATGTTTAGATTTGAGTCTTTTGACATATGTTGTTAGAATGAATTTCAATTGTGACATTTATTTTGTTAAAATCGATAATAAAATATCTCATGGATGACAGGAATTTAAGGTTGATAGTATGAAAAATACAAACTTCTCTCTGTTCATTTCGACAATACAAATATACAATGTGACAAAAGTATAAAGACCAATGCCATGAAATATTCAAAAAAAGATAATTCGTGCAATTGTATCATGTGACAAAAAATCAATATAGCTTGAACATTGTTCAATTCAATTGTACCATATGCAGCCAGTATACCCTGTCGTTTGCTTACCCATGCCAATCATCGTCCTCAAACTAATTTCCTGGAGAACACACAACTTGGCAGTTAAAAGAACGAGAAGATTTAGTTCACGAGACAACTGAGCAAAAGATAACAAATGACAAGATAAATTTGGCACAAATAAGACATGATGCAACCAGCAATCTCCATTGTACATCTAGTCGAAACACATGTGACAAAAAATCACATACAAACTTCTCTCTGTTCAATTCGTGCAATTATTCCTCCAAATCAGTGTAGCTTGAACATTGTACATCTAGTTTATACATGGTATGAGAGTTGATACAAAGAGCAGCTCCAATACAAAAGCGTGAGATTGAAAACATTACCCAATAGCCATGAAATCCTTTTGACAGCAAATGGACGGTGTTATAAAAGACCGGGTATTCAAACAATGAAAACAACATTAAAATGGATGTTTAGCCGATCTGGCAAAGACAAATATAAAATTCTCTGACATTGTAATTGTTCATTCCAACAATATAAATATACCATGTGACAAAAATATGAACACCATTGACATGCAATATTCGTCCAATGATAATTCGTGCAATTATACCACGTGACAAGGTAAGAAATAATGACATAGTATAATTATATAACTATCTACATATAATAGAAACACAATGGTAAAGGATGATATTTGGTAGAGTTGAAATAAGTTGTACTTTTTGTTTACGTTATGTATATATCATTCTAGTCACTTAGTGAGTATTTTTCCGTCATAAAAGAAATGCCATTAACGCTATTTTTTATACTTTGAAATTTTGGTATTACATTTGAAAATTATTTTAAATAAAATAGAAAGTAGGAAATTTGTTAACGAAAAGTCGTAAACGCTATAACTAGAACTTTCAACCTTAAAGCCCTTGTCATAAACTAAAAATTATCCTGTCAACCAGGGTAATATTATTTAAAACCTTACATCTCTTGTCACCAAGTGATAACTTTTCTAACGACATAAGTAAAACAAGTTGTTGTTACTGATTTTTTTCAATTCAATGAAATTTTATGTTTCAAGTTTGTAACTATTTTAGCGGATGAGTATTTATGACATGATATATTTTAATATATGACAGGATAATTCTAACATTTAATTACTTCATTAATGAGTGATTACAACATTGAAGCAAAACAAATAATTCTCTTTGCAACTAAAGTGCATATACAACATTAAATACACTAAAGTACTATAGAAATAAGACAACATTTTCTTCGTTAATGATTTTGCATATACTTCATTAATGAGTGATTACAACATAGGAAGAAAATACATAAGGAATCCTGTCATACTCACTGACATGTCCTGTCTTCTTTAATATGGTTTGAAATTTACGCGATATTATCATAAAGTACTATATTACATAAAACAAAAATAAATAACATGCTTCATAAAGTACTAGATATTAAATATATTATCATAAAATTTAATGTAATTTGCTTATGACTTTTTCTTGTGAACTTTCTTTTTTTCTAAGACATAAGCAAGTCATGGTCGATATGGTTTCAAATTAGTTGATGCATCTTGTGTGGTTGGAAATGGTTGAATTGATATTTAGTTGAAAGTAGTTAATGTAATTTTCTTCGTTAAATATATTTCGCATATTCGTTTTCGCACATTCATAGAATTTAACACAATCCTGTCATGATTCCATATATATCCTGACGGGTTCAATATGGTTTGAGATAATCCTACCGACCAATATGAGTGGCGGGTCCATATCACATAGGAAGAAGACGCGAATGATTAAAATAGGAAGAAAATACATAATCATTCCCGTCATACTCACTGACCTATCGTTTCATATTGAATATGTTTGAAATTGCGCGACATTATCATAAAGTACTATATTACATAAAACAAAAGCAAATAATATGTTTCATAAAGTAATGGATATTACACATATTATCATAAAGTTTAATGTAATTTGCTTATGACTTTTTGCTGTGAACTTTCTTTTCTTCGAAGATAGAAGCAAGTCATGTTCGATATGGTTTCAAAGTAGTTAATGTAATTTGTGTGGTTCAAATTGGTTGAATTGGTATTTAGTCGAAAGTAGTTGATGTAATTTTCTTCGTTAATGATTTCGCATATTCATAGGATTTAACATTACCCTGTCATAATTTAATATATATATATCCTAACGGGTTCAATATGGACTAGTTTGGGTTAAATTGATATGACACAATCCTGTCATGATTCCATATATATCTTGACAGGTTCAATATGGTTTGAGATAATCCTTTCGACCAATATGAGTGGCGGTCTATATCACATAGGAAGAAGAAGAAGAAGAGAATGATTAAACTAGGAAGAAAATGCATAACCATTCCCGTCATACTCACTGACTTGTCGTCTTTAATATCATGACAAGAATTTAAGGTTGATAGTATGAAAATATAAACTTCTCTGACATTGTAATTGTGTATTCCCACAATACAAATATGCAATGTGACAAAAATATAAAGACCAGTGACATGCATTATTCGTCCAAAGATAATTCGTGCAATTGTACCATGTGACAAAAAAATAGTGTAGCTTGAACATTGTGACATTTTTATTTGGTATACAAAAAATTAGTGTAGCTTGAACATTGTGACATTCTTATTCCTCTAACGCTCTCTTCACATTGTCTGCTCCAACTTGCATTTTGAGTTTCCATTAGACACCGACACCCACTATTTCAACACTTAAGTGAACTCATAACACAAATCAATACACTTCACAACTGCCATTGCAAAATACTAATAAAAAGATCATATGACATATACACTTGTATCTGACAAAAGTATCTGAAAAGCTATTTTGAAGTTAAATGCAAGGTTCCTGAATGGTGACAGGATAGTTCTCATTATATGACAGGATAGTTCTATATGCTTAATTACTTCATTAATCATATAGAACCGTGCGAGGTTCTTGAAGTTAAATGCAAGCTATTTTGAAGTTAAATGCAAGGTTCCTGAAGTTAAATGCAAGCTGTTTTAAAGTTAAATGCAAGGTTCCCGAGAGCACTGAATTTGACTCCATCACCGCCAAATTGAGACCTGGCCCCACCGCCACCGCTACCACCGCTCCAGCCGAAAGCAGCCCCACCGCCACCGCTAACACCTGAGAGGTTATAGAAAGGCACTCCGCCGCCGCCGCCCTCGCTCCCTGTCACCCCGACGACGTCGCAGCCTGAGCAAGAGGTATTGCACTTCAGCCATGGCATGCAATGCAAGGGTGGTCTTTCCACTACTTTCTGGTCCATATATCTGTTTCCTAAATTTCCCTCTCAAATTTCCCTCCCAAATAACTTTTCCCTCCTAAATTTCCCTCCCAAACCCAAATTGACTCAAATTCATTTACTTTTTTAGATTTCCCAAGATTCAACCTTAAAGCCCCTGTCATAAACTAAAAATTATTCTGTCAACCTGGGTAATATTATTTAAAACCTTACATCTCTTGTCACCAAGTGATAATTTGTCTATCGACATAAGTAAAACAAGTTATTGTCACTGATTTTTTTTTAATTCAATGAAATATTATGTTTCAAGTTTGTAATTATTTTAGCGGTAATTATTTTAACGGATGAGTATTGCTAACAAGATAGTTTTTAATATATGACAGGATAATTCTATACGTTTAATTACTTCATTAATGAGTGATTACAACATTGAAGCAAAACAAAATAATTCTCTTCGCAACTAAAATGCCTATACAACATTGAAGACCCTAGAGTACTAGAGAAATAAGGCAGTATTATACTCTGCATAGTATCTTGTCACCTATACAACATTAAAAAATAGACAGTTAGCCAGTAGCCAAAAGAACTAGCCTCTGTGTCAGCAGAAAAACCAAGGTCTTATGTGCCTCTACCCCCTCCCCCCCACCCCCCCACCCCCCCACCCCCCCACCCCCCCACCCCCCCACCCCCCCAAAGCCCAACCAGTAGCACCCTTCCTCCCGACAACCATGTTGCTCCCTTGCAAATCTTCATACATATGCACACAATTGGGTGGGAAAGCTGTTCTCTGCCTCTTCATCATCACCTACAGAACCAAATCACTCTTTAGCATCTCAGAGAACCATAATAATAAGGAACTCAAAGAAGAATCATTCATTTCCCAAAACAGACGGGCAATACAGCCTAATAAAAAGGCTTTTACACATACACGCAGTAGTCAGTATTGCAACTGACAAGGGCCTTGCGGTGCAGGATCAACATAATTAAGTGTAGCATCAACAAATTCAATCATGATTTTCAAGATAACCTGGCAATAAATTTGTTAAGCAATTACCTTCTCTGTTTCCCTCTGTAATGTTAACACTTGAAGGGATGTTTTTACCTGTATCAGATCAATTTAACAAGCCAAACTTTGTAACAAAGGTAGAAAAGATAAATAATGATGAAGGGATGCACTCTAAAGTGGAACGATGAGCACTCACAAGATGCCTGCCTATCTTGCGGTAGGGCTGAACAGCAGGAAGACCAAGAGGAGTCATCCAACGCACAGGTTGATTTTCAGATGCAATGATCTGAATCCAAACCTGAAAACCAACAGCTCAAGCCAGGCCGGTTTTGTTCCCTCGCCTTCTTCTTTCTTCCAGCTTTAAATTCACAAACAAGGACTTGGCAAACCTGGGGTGAGCTTGGATTCGTTGTTGTTTGTTGGGAAAGATTTGAGTTGGAAACCAACTCTTCGTCGTCATCGTGTCGGCCGTCGTCGACATCGTCCTCAACGTCGTCAATCCCGCCACTACGAGCTCCCAAATGGCGTCGTCCCGCTCCCATTCCCAACCCTAGCCTCCATCTCTCTCTCCTCCGCTGCGTGGGAGGAAGAATCGAAACCCCCCCCTCCAATGAAAGAAATCTGATTTCAAAAAATTATCTGGAATTAGGGTTCTAATAATTCGTTGCGTGGGAGGTGAGCAATTCAGGGAAAAGAAGGAGGATGAAGTGGAGGTGAATGACCAAATTTAGGGTTCTAATAATCTAGAATTAGATATTTAAAAAAATTATTTTTTGAATTAAAATATGATTTAAAAAATTTTGAAATTTTTTAGTATTTTCAAATTTTAACTTTTTCTTTTAATATTTTATTATTATGTTATATTTTATTTTTCAAAAGAAAAAGAAAATTCAAATTTCAATTTACTTTTTTATTTGTGGGGTATTTTTGCAAAAGACAAGGAAAAAAAAGTCAATAGGTTATATTTGCAAAAAACAAAAGTACTAGGGTAGAATTGCAAAACCATATATGATTTGGGGTATTGATTGCTATTTCTCAATATTTAATCTATAAATGAGAAATCATTTTATTTCATGGGAAATTCATGTTTGTGAGTACGAATTGGTGTTGCATTATTAATTAGTTTTTTGTTGGTGTTTTTAAGGTTTTGTATTTATTTGTTTTATAATCAAATTTTTTCATATTCGTACTCTTTCGGTTCGAATTAATCAAATCAAAGTCCACTATTGTGTTCTCAACCCTCAAATTAGTAGGATTTGACTTCTAAAACACACAAATTCATATCTAAACCATCTCGATTTAAATTTCGAGTCGAATCCTAATAATATAAGGACAAAAAATACAATGGGTGGGCTTGAATTTAATCATTTCGAATTGAAAGAGTACGAATATGAAGAAACTCTATTACAAAACAAACAAACACAAAACCTTAGGGACAACAATTGGAAAAAAAATCATAGGACAAGGACACCAATAATAATCTTAAACTCGTGAACATCAACAGGAATTTCCCTAATTTCATTTATTTTCATATAACATACATACGTAATCGAATATTGACCAAAACCTATAGTGCACTACTAATAATATTTTTATTTTTATTCTTGATACAAATTTGAGGTTTCAGGAAAAACCAAACCTAGATTCTCGAGAGACCGAAAAATCGACAATCGAAACAACCGACAAGAGGAAACAAAAAACAACAAAAGGAACAAAAAACAACAAAAATCCAAAAGAAACAAACAAAACCCAAAGGAGTAAGACGAATAAGCTTAATCGATGAGAAGGCTCAAACATGGATTGGAAGACACCAACGTAACGTTGACGCAACCAGAAAGTATATGCAAGATACAATCTGGAGGCACTTCGTCTGTAGAAGCCACCAGAGATCACATGATCACTATCTCGATCTCAAAACTTGAACAACAATCCTAAACCAAACCTAAAATCAGCTCCACATCAAAATTGAGTGTATCTCAAAATGACACAAGTTTCAGTCAAAAGATTAGTGTTTCTATTCTTAGATTTCAAGGTTCATTGAATTTTGTGCAAGATCAAAGCCGCATAAGGGGTTCAAAAAATATATATATTTTTTTGTTTGTTTTTCTTTTCGAAAAAGTTTTATCTTTTCATTTCTCGACTTAGTCTTCTAATCAATGCTCGTGGGATAGAAATTTTAGAACAAATTCATTAGAAGATGAAAGAATCTGGAATTCGTTTTGGATCTGGTAGTCCAAACGTAGCAAAATGTTCTTCAAAATCTCAACAACTTTTGATGGAGGTGGAGATGGTTGTCATTCAAGTTGTAAGAGTTGAGGCCTTAGATGCGTCATCCCATGTTAATTCGGGGACTTTTTAGGAGGTCATTCATCTTAATACTACTTCCACCCTAACACACTTAATTTTAGAGTTCTTTATCTTCACTTAAACCCTAAAAAAAAAAAACTCTTGTTGACATGGTTAATCCTCTGATCCGGGGTGTTACACAAGTCAAATAATATATCATGTCCATATCAAAAAATAAATAAAGGAAAAGATTTCTCAAACCCCTAAAAAGGGAACGAGAACCACAAAATGAGAAATGCACAAAAATGAAGAGAAGACAAGAAACAAAATAAAAAGGGAAATAAGGGCACGCAATTCAGGGTCAGATGTAGGGTTCATACTAGGAGTTCAAGAAGCAAAGTTCAAACAGTAAGTTTCAACATAAGATATCCTCGTTCAATGGATTCAATTTAGATAATTTTTCTTTTTTGCTTGAAGAACATCAAGCAGGGTTCAACAAATTTAAAGCAAAAACAAGTCAGATAAGAAGTTTGTGAAGTGAAGAAATGGTGCAAAGGCATCAAAGACTGGTTTACCGCCACCACTCTCATCTTCGCCCCACCCCCGGACGGCCAAATCTACCACCCTTCACAAATAGTTATAGATGCGTCTTTGTTGAGCTTCATGATTCTCGATTGCGCTCGGTCGTAAACTCTGGAGAATCGATAATCGTCCTCCTGCTTGGATCCATGAACATACTTCAAGGAAAAATCTCAAACTTCCTATTGTTTAAATAGTTTGTTTTGCAGAGGTTACAACCCCTTTTTTCAATATGAAAAATCAATGATTTTTGATAGCCAAGAACAAAGGGAAAAGAGGGGAGATGAGATCTGGTGGAAGGATAGATTGAAAAGAAGGAGTACAAGATTTGGTTGTAAATAGAGATTAAAAAATATTTTAGATCTAGGGTTTCAAAGATACAAGAGTCGGCGGCGGGAGCTTGTGAGCGTTTTCGTCTAGTCAGAAGTGAAGAGGTGTTTTTTCATTCTACTTCTTCTTTTTCTTGTTTCTTCCTTAACTGATAATAATATTTTGAGAAATACCAAAACCCATGAAGTAAAATAAAAGTATTTCTTACCTATTCGGTTCAAATCTTTTAAATAAAAATACAAAACGTCAATTTTCAAAAATTTCAGTTCTTTTCAAATGGGTTGAAGAGGCTAAATATACTTCCAACCCTTTCTTTATATAAAATCTTAAACTCTTTATTTGAATTTCAAATCAAGAAAACCCATGGAAATCGAGGAAATTAATTCTCGAAAAGTAGTAATTTAAAAGTTGCACTTCCTATGTTCAATCAAGCAAACCCATGGAAATCGAGAAATAGGAAGGTAAGGGAAAGAAAGAAAAAGGGTAAAGGAAAATTTGTTATTCTCTTATATGCCATTCAATGTAAAGATCGTTGGCCATTTAAGGTTGGGTTGTTACAATATACAAGCTGCACCCACATTTCCACTAATTGAAATATATGACAATACATCCCTCCTTAAAACCTTGTCCTCAAGGTTCTCGTGAAAAAGTAAGAAATTGATGCAATAAATGGGCTGCTTGCTCCTAAGTTGCTTTCTCGATGGGTAAATTATGCCACTAAATGAGCCATTTTGTGACTGAGTCGCCACTAGGTAGGTAGTGTACGCATGTGTCTAGGATATCTTCAGGAGTAACTTCAATCTCACAAGTGGTCGTTGTAGTGGGAGGCACAGAGGACACAACAACATGGGGTCCAACTTTCTTCTTCACTTGAGAAACATGGAAAACAGGATGTATCTTGGCATGGATGGGAAGTGCTAACATATAAGTCGACATTGATCCTTTCTTGCTCAAGACTTGCAATACACCATGAATTCAACTCTCATTTCAAATTTCGTCTAAGGGCCACAAAAGACTATCAGTAAGGTTTTAACTTCAAATGCACAATCGCTTAACTCAAAAGATTTATCGGTTTTGTGTTGATCCGCAAATTGTTTCATTTGAGCTTGAGCCTAGTGGAGGTTCACCTTGCACTGTTGATTGATGTACTCACGTCCATTTAACCACTCTTATATAGAGGCAGTGCTCACCACAGAAGAATTCACTCCCAGTTGAGAAGGAATGTAACCATATACATCATTTGGATAATTGTTGTTGTACTACCACCCAGCTAATGGCAACCACTTGACCCAGTGAGTAGGTTTGGAAGATGATAGGGTTCTCCTAGGACCTTGTAACACTAGTGCCTTGAGGGAAGAGTCAAACTTGGGGAGAGACGAAACAAACTTGCTTGGCGGTGACTCCTTGAAGGAGACGATGGAGATTTGCGTGGGAATTTGGTGGAGATTTTCACCAGAATGATTGGTAGAAAGGATAAGCGATCAACACTCCAAGTGAATCCACACAAGGAGCTTGAAGGACTCTTCAAAGGCCTAGATAAATCCACCAAGTCTTAAGGAGGTTTGAACACGAGTCGTCGAAGGATATGACCACCGTCGACACTTGAGTTCCATTTTTTATTACGAACTTTGGATAGGTCCACCAAAGGTTGAAATCAAATATCTTTGATATGGCCACAAATATGAGTTTAACAAAGGAGAAGATGAGCTTGAAAGAACTCAAATTAACAAAAACAACGAAAACAACAACTTAAGAGTTTTTCTCAATTTGGCCAACCTAGAACAAGTATTTTGACTTGGCTTTTATAGAAGCTAAAATTATTAAATGGGCCTTCCAAAATGGGTCTAAACACATGCCCAAACCCAAGAACTAGCTCCTTGATATCACTCCTCATGGTCAGCCTCATAGCCCTCGGCCTCGATGTGCGCTGCATAAGAACTCTCCATGAGCCATCTCCCAATCCGTTTGTGGATTTAGAGCCAAACCTTACAAGCATTCTCCCTGAGCCCATATGACTCCAATGGACCCCCATGTGTGCGGGAAATTCGGCCTCGAGCCATGTGATGGTTGGTGGCTCCCTTCGCACGCGTGCATCGCCTTGGCCTTCCACGCACTTGTTCGGGCACTTGTGTTCCAAATAGACCCAAATTTTGTGAGCCACTTCCTTGAAGGATATGATGACCCTTAGTGTGCTCAAAGTCAAGTTTCTCCATGGTTTCTTTGGGGACTTCTTGATACCCTAATTTGTGGCTCGGCGTCGGTGCGGCAACAAAGGCGCCTCTGTTGTTTCCTTCGAGCATTTCTCCTCAAATTGGCCTGAAATTTAGCATAGGCTGTACATTTGGCTTATCTTGAGGTTTGACACCATCGTGGCTCAGTTCCAAAGTGTTTGGTGTGGGGGTTATGGAAAAAACCCTAGCTTGAGCGGCGCCGGGCGAGGCGTCTTGGCCTTGGTTGTGGCTTTGACATTGGCACAAATCTTGATGTGGTCCAGAATCACATCATCCTCTCCCCCTTGAAGAGTATTTGACCTCGAATCCGGTCTACCTACAAGTAGGAAACACAAAACAATAGGCAAGCCAAAAAGACTAACATATTCATGAAACTTATGACACATGGATTTGGCCCATTCGACTTGCATGAACAAACATAAATTTTAGGGGACTCCCCTCCTTAAGACAAACCATATCTCCTTTATCGAAACTAGGAAATATAGCATGTGAAAAGTTAGACAATATCCTTAGGAGGATTGCAACATAAACACGAAATTCATGAAAATGCACTCTAAGACTTAGCTTCATGATAAGGGGAGAAGGGAAGAGTACTCCCCTAATTTTTTAGGCCAGTGTGAAGAACTCATGGGACAGATTCATACGTCCTTCACTTCTAGTTGTGTGCCTAGATTGGATGAAGAATTCACGGGGCATACGAATGTACCTTGGTTGACCCACAACAATGGTAGTAGATGAGCTAGCATTGCGATTCTTCCTAACTTGGTAAAGTGCACCTAGCTTCATGGACTCTAGAGAATACCATTCAACATTGCTTCCTTATTGGACACTCCTTTTCCATGTGCCCACGCCCAATTCATTTGTAGCACTTAATGTCCCTCGTGCGGGCATTAGGGTCATTGTAAACCATAATAGGCACTTCTTTCTTAGGGATGGGCTTAACTTTAAGTCCCTTGGCTAGCTCTCTTTCCTTTGATGATGTAGAGTCCCACCTCTTGTATCCACTTCCAACTTCTCCTTGTCTCCTATGAGGCGAGTCATACACTTGTGTAGCATAATGCAAGGCGTCATGGACGTGCTCAAACCTCTGCAAGTCTACCTACACGCTGAGTTTATGATTCAGTCCAGATGTAAACTTTGAAAATAAATACTTGTCGGGGAGCTTCAGTCCCGATCGCACGAAAACAACAACTTAAGAGTTTTTTTCTCTCAAATATAGCCAACTAATAACAAGTATTTTGACTTGGCTTTCATAGAAGCTAAAACACTTAAATACGCCTTCCGAAAATGGGCCAAAACCTAGGCCCAAACTCAATAACTAACTCCTTAATCTCACTCCTCGCGGTCGGCCTAATAGCCCCCGGCCTCGGTGTGCGCGGCGTAAGAACTCTTCATGAGCCATCTCTCATTCCGCTCGTGCCTTTCAAGCCAAACTTGACAAGCATGCTCCATGATCCCATATAAGTCCAATGGACCCCCGTGTGTGTGGGAAATTCGGTCTCGAGCCATGTGATGGCCAGTGGCTCCCTTTGCACGTGTGCGTCGCATTGGCCCTCCACGCATTTGTCCGAGCATTTGTGCTCCAAATGGCCCCAAATTTTGTGAGCCACTTCCTTGAAGGATATGATGACCCTTGGTGTGCTCAAATTCAGGTTTCTCCATGGTTTGTTCGGGGACTTCTTGATGCCCTAATTCATGGCTCGGCAGCGACGTGATAACAAAGGCGCTCTCTTGTTTCCTCCGAGCACTTCTACTCCAATTGGCCTGAAATTTGGCAAAGGCTGTAAATTTGGCTTATCTTGAGGTTTGGCACCATTGTGGATCAGTTCCAAAGTGGTTGGTGTGAGGGTAATGAAAAACCCTAGCTTGAGCAGTGTCGAGCGAGGCATCTTGGCCTTGGTTGTTGCTTTGGCACTAGCACGAGTCTTGATATAGTCCAGAATCACATTAGCGGAGGTCATACATCTTATATAACTCTCTAGGCACTGGTTGACCCTCTCAGTTTGTCCATCTAATTAATGATGATAGGCAAAAGTAAAGAGCAAGGATGTACCAAGAGATTTGAATAATTCTTGGCAAAAATGTTAGAACTAGAGACTTAGTTTCTTCTTTCAAACCACAACATAGCTAGAAAAAAGAGGTTTCAAATAAGGAAGGATTGAAGGATAACATGTAAGATTTTAACTCTTCAAAGGTTCATGTGTACTCCTCAATGTCCCCCAATTGAATCAACTTATTGTACTTATCTACCATCTATGATCCTTTCTTCTCTCCAAATTGGATACAAATCACCTAAAAAAACTCTCTCCAATTCACACCGAGATTCTACATTACAAAACCCTAAGTCCACACATTGGCTTTTTCATTCATATACATCAAGGATTTTTCTGCTCTTCATCAACCACAAAGATGCTAAAATACTTGTCTCACTTCCATACCCAGCTCCGCGCTGGGGTTTGGTACCATCAAGCACTGAGAATTCAAGCATACGGAAAAAACAATTACCTCTCGATAAGTCTGTTCCTGAGAAATAACTTTGATCCATGGCTTCACGGTAAATTCCCCCTAGTAGATTTCCAAGAGAACCTTGTTCCAGTGCATGGCCTTGAGGAACAAAATTATCTCTCAAATTGGCTGTTCATGGTCGATCGGATTTCCCCCGTTGCCTGCGTTTCTGCCATTATTGGCTGATTTTGTAGCTCGATCTCTTGAAATATTTCGCACCATGTCACCTAAGTTCTCAAATCTTTACCCTGTGATCTTCTGGAAATTCTCCACTCGTTGATCCACTCCATCTATGCGAGCATGAAGACCTTACACTTGGATTCTCTAACCTTCAATTTGCCTACTGACTTCAGCCAAACTTCCATGCATGGAACTCATCCACTATTTCATCATTGTCATGTGTGGTTGAGTGATGGATTCCAAATTCTTGAGGTTTTTATCTAGCGTCTTCATGCACATTCATCCCGCCATTGTTGGGGAAAGCGAGCTCTAGTACCAGTATGTGAGGAACTTGGAATATGATGATCTCATGTTTCCATAGAAATTGAGAAATAGGAGAGTAAGAAAGATAAGGTAAGGGAAAAAGAGAGGAAGGGTATCTACATTTCATGCTATTGCAAAATATAACAAAGAAACGTGTCAAGCTAAGTAAGTTTATTGATTATTGAATTTTTTATAAGATATATTGGATTTTGAACTCTGTCTCGAATAGTTATTTAAGTTTCTTTTGAACATAAGAGAAAAACTTGTTCCGTATAAGGTAAAGTTTTTATGGCATATTAAATATTGATATTATTATTGTAATATGTTTCTTATCATTAAAAAATAAAATTTATAAAGATATTATACATAAGATATATATAATTTGGATGAATAATGTGAATTTTTTTTCAAGTGATAAACAATAAAAGTGAATGGTGAAAATCTAATTCGTCAAAAAATATTGCCTATGTGATACAGCTAAATGGACGACAC
This sequence comes from Rheum nobile, assembly GCA_027886185.1. Classification (NCBI taxonomy): domain Eukaryota; kingdom Viridiplantae; phylum Streptophyta; class Magnoliopsida; order Caryophyllales; family Polygonaceae; genus Rheum; species Rheum nobile. The sequence goes on from WOAB01000701.1 coordinate 1,688,097, forward strand.
ATGAAAAGTTATTCAACTTTAGTATTGTATATTGTTGAATCTAGTGTGTTAGTCAGTGAATGGTAAGATTGTTCCCTGAGCAGCGGAATAATACTCCCTCCAGTCAAGTTTAATTGACGTTTTAGAAATTTTTACACAAATTGAGAAGAAATTAATTACCGCCTAAAACTCATCCATTAACCCATAAATTAGGACGAAGTTAGTTTTGCGTTAAATTGACTTTGGAAGAAATCATCATGCATGCTTGTATGTTGTTATCTCATTGGAAGAAATAGGAAACATGAGAGAGAAACACCATTTAATTTGTAAGTTTAAGAGGCTAATAATTAATGAAAAGGATTTGGTAAAAGAGAGTCATAGTTGTGAGAGGATAAAATGTCAAATATTTTAGATCAAAAGAGCGAGAGGCTAAAACGTCAATTATACCTGATCGGAGGAAGTAATAAACAGACAAGTAACAATGACACATTTCCTTGTAGATGAAACTCAATCAACCAACTAGTTGATCAAGAAAAACCTCTACCTGTAGGTGATTAACCTAGTAAAGTTTCAACATATACTTTTGTTATTAATGAATTACAAACATTCAAGCAAGTTCGATATAAGATATAATCACAAAAAGTTCCTAGATCACCTAATTTCTAAGCAAGTGAAAGTAATCCTAATAACCAAAGTAAAGACTCAACCCTTGACAATGTACTCACACAAAGCTCGTACATTGTCTTCTCCACTCTCTGTATATTGTCGTTGTATGCTCAAAATTTTGCAACCATTGCTAGGCTACATCTCATGTATATATTGTAATACCCCTTAATTTTAGTAAGGGTATTTGAGTAATTTTCCCATCTTTCGTTCTATAAGTTTTTTTCGCTTTCAGTGGAGTTGGATTTTCTGTAATATCCATGATCTCTGTAATAATTCCTTGAGTGGTATAAAGTACATTCGATGTATTTTCGGGACTTAGAATATTTGTTTGGATACAAATATATAATTTCCGGGGTTTAAAACCCATACCAAACTTTCCCTGTACAACTTTGCACAAGATATTTGTACAAGATATTTGTGTAAGATATTTGTACAAGATATTTGTACGAGATATTTATACAAGATATTTGTACAAATATCTCCAAAATATCTACAAATATCTTGGCTATAAAAGGGAGCCTCTCTCTCTCTCTCTCTCTCTCTCTCTCTCTCTCTCTCTCTCTCTCTCTCTCTCTCTCTCTCTCTCTCTCTCTCTCTCTCTCTCTCTCTCTCGGTTGTCCTTCCCGCCGGCGACCCGATCCGGAGCCGCTGTTCGTGAGCTGCGTGAGCCGAGCCAACTGTGCTGCTCCGCCGCTCCTACTCTCTCGGCGTCGTCTCCTTCCTTCCCGGCGAAGACGGAGTTGAGCCGCTACCGCGCCACTGTTGCTCGCCGGATCTGCCGTCACCGCTGCTGTTCGTTGTTGCTGCTGTGGGCGTGACCTGCTGGCTGCTGCTGGTGGCTGCACTCCCGGTGACGTGAACCGGCCCGGCGGCGAGGAGCCCCTTCCCGGCGTGTTGAAGGCGTAGCCGAGCTGCTGTGCTTGTTGTGTTGTTTTTGTGCTATTGTTGTTGTTGTTATTCGGGGAAGAAGAAGCAAGGTGGGGCCCTCCCCTTAATTAATTCTTGTTGGGCCGAGAAGCCCATTTAGTCTTTAGTCCAGATTTAACCCGAAATCGATCGAGCGAGCTATCTGAAGCACAGGTCATATCCTCGAAAAGGATATCATCAGTTGTCGTCTCGTCTAGATTCATCGCTGAATCTACTTCAGGCAAGTGGCGGTTCGCTCTTGCTCATCATTCCATATTTCAATTAATTATCAATTGTTTAGTTGTTAATTAATTTGGGATGATTTACTGTTTGCGTTGGGAACAATTTTGTTGAATGATATGATTAAAAGGTGATATTATACTAGGTTGTATATCTGCTAGAACAACGCTAGTACAGATATATGTTTTTGATGTTGGCCATGATGGCTTTGATGTGGATTATTACTGTGTTAAACTGTTTAGTTAGCACTAGTAGTTAGGAACGTTGGACTCGTTGAGGTCCAGTCGTTTCTTGATAATTATTGGTTGAGAGGGCATCGGAGACCCTGACACCAACTAGCGGATCATGATCGTCCTCTATCCGAGTATAGAGGTGGTGCACTTAGCTAGTGTCATAAACCTTGGGAAGGATTCCCTTCGATATATGTCCCTCATGACGAAACATATATCTAAAAGCTTATAACGTGATGTGTGTTTTGGAATTAAATAAGATAAGTGCCGTTGTCGCACATAATTAATATACCCTTGGGCGAGTAGTGCAGCTAGGCTATAGTGCAGCTAGGAAATCTCGTCTTGACTTTGATCAGAGTAACGTTCTCTTTCCAATCTGGATTCGCCGTGAGCGGTGAGGTTGGTCGTGAACCGAAATATCAAGTCATTTTTGAACGCTTGTATGATTATTTATGTTCCCCAACATTTGTCATATTTCCGATAAGGCTCTTTTCGTTGGAGTCTTCTTTTGGGATTGATTGCTGTGAGACTCGGTCTCCAGAATCTTCTCTTGATCATGTTTTTTTATGTATTCTAGTAGAAGTATGGTGGTTGACTATCGTTATCGGTTTTGATTCGAGAAACGATGAGTCTAACCTAATACGACTACTTCGAACCACTTTGCTTTGTACCCTTGCATAGTCTTTCATTAGACTAACCAACCGTAATTGTTCTCTGCATGGTTGGCTGGTGTCATCCGTTCGATTCGGCACATCAGATAAGTTGTCGTCCTATGAAGGCTAGAACGACTATGAAGGCAAACGGTGTTTTTGATAAGTTTATTAAGGTTGAGATCATTGGCGGGTGATCATTGCGATCAAGACCCTTTTGTTGGTTATTTAAAGTCTTCCGTTGTGTTAAATATGTTTTGTGTAAAGACTTCCGCTGTAATGAACCTGATTTTGTATTTTGGTTGCATTTCGGATTATGGATGTAATGCCGAAATAATGATTTTAATCGAAGGTTATGATACTTTGTATCATAATTGTTGTTTGATGATTTATATCAACTGGTAAAGCCTTGAGTGACATCGGACAGAACGTCTGAGGTCACTAGCGGTAATGCCTTCAAGGTTATATATTTGGGGGTGTTACAGATTTGGTATCAGAGCCGAAATTTTTTTAACGGGTTGGGATTTTATAAATCATTTACTCGTTTTAAATTGAGAAAAGTTTTCGAGGGCTCTGAGTTTTCAAAAATGAAAAGAATTTGAAATGACATCGTTCATAGTCGTGCCTTCTTCTTTAGTCTGATATGGGAAGCGAACTTCCATATTTAGAAAGACTAACTCTCTTCTCGTCACCCGAAGGATATGGGTGCATTCCTTTTTCTTCAGAGGGACTCGGAAGAAGCCGAGATGGCTCTGCCATCTCTAGATAGGCTTGAGTTCCCGGTTCCCTCGTTGTGTTTTGAGGTCGGTGAACCTAGTAGTCCACCCGAGGAGGTGAAGACCGTACTCCCTGAGTCGGTAATGTAACGTTCGAATGATAAAGAAATGTTTCCTTGCGTTGGAAAATTTCTGAAATCGTTGCTGTTGCAAATTAATCGTTCATACGAAACCCCGTGAGTGACGAAAATAGTATATATCATGTGTGGATAAAGGTTGTCGGACTCATAGGGGAGGAGTATCGTTTGTAGCATAGATGTTCGTTCCCTACATGGTTAACCCCAGGGTCGACTCTATTGCTTAAATTCTAAATCCATCCCTAATATCTTTCTCCATTTCAGGAGTAACGTCACAGTGGTGACATTAATTGTTGCGAGAGCGTTGTCTCGTAAGCTGAGTACTGTTGGGATTTCTTAAGGTGTAGGAATAAATATGTGGAGTTAATGTTCTAAGAGATTAAGAGTTATATCTCACTTGTGTACTTGGAATTTTTATTCCATTAGAAATATATAGAGGTGGACTAGTGCAAAGTCCGGAATGCCTAGTGGTTGAATCATGCTGTAGGCATTAATGTGGATAAAGTGTTGTGAAGGAATAAATTGATTAAGGGAATAGTTCAATAAGAACTCGTTTTCCCTATTGCGATCTTGAGTAAGACTGTGAAATCCGGAGTTATGATGGTCGGGTTCATAAGTAAGTATGACCCATGTAGGACCAATGGTTAAAGCTTTTGGAAAAGCCAAGTGTACGAAATCATAGATGTCCTTTGGGGAGATCTATTTGAGATTCGTTTGAGGTAATATAAGGAAATGATGCAATTAAGTCCTGGATGGATAGTAGATTGTGTGTGTGAATATAAGGATTTTAAGTTAGAAATAAGTCATTTAAGACAGTACGAGTCGTTGGACTCGATAAGTGGAATTTTCAGAGGATGAAGAGTTAGGACTCTTGGGAATTGTCAAGGATTGACATCTTGTGAGTATGTCATCTATAAGGCTTATGGTACAACTATCTTTAAGGAAATAGGAGTAGTATCGTATGTGAATTCGTGTTATAAGTATTAATGTGGATGAATCATTTTCAGAATGATGTCTTAAGGAATTAAGAGTAATATCTCATGTGATCCGTTTCGAGGAATACAAAGTGTGGTGATTATGTTGGAGAAAATTAAGGAATCTTGAAGGTTTAAGTTATAAAGTGATTAAAGGAATAAGTTAAGTCATTACCGAAAGGATCCCAAGTTAGAATATGGCATAAGGGCCAAATTCGATGAAGATAAATGATGGGATTGTGTAAAGTACCATTAAGGGAATTAAGAAAGTTAAGATTCGAGGTTATTAAGGTTTAATGTTTGGTTATAAGAAGTTAATGTGTGAGCTCAGGATTGCTCATATAAGGAAATGGAAATGTGTGTTCTCCTATTTAAAGGTACATTAATGTCGTTATGATGATTTTGGGAGACCATTATGCTAAGGTAGACCTGATAGGTGTCATTTCATGCACCTTAGCTAGTGATTATTGACACAATTTAGATGAAGTTTTGGTGTAGAATTAGGCTAAGTTTGTAGTCCAGGGGAAGAGTTGAAGCAGTACATATATGAAGGTTTTACAACTTAGTGAAGAGGATAGAAGATGAAGTATGAAGAAGCTGGCCAATACCGCCCCGCGCCAGAAGTCACCGCGGCCCGGCGGTGATCCTCAGAGAAGCGCCCCGCGCCAGATGCCACCGCCTCGCGGTGATCCATACCGCCTCGCGGTGGAAGAGAAGATTGTGCGGCCAGCGTGTCATTTGTTTCTATTTTAGTATATGTGGATTTTATGTCTTATTATATTTTATTTTCCTTATTTTGTTTGCTAGGTTAATTTTCTAAGAACCTATATAAGATCTCTTTTGTTAATTTAGAAAAGAGTTCGGTCCTCTCTCTTTTGTCTATTCAACTTCTAGGTTTTTGAACAATGGATAGCTAAACACTTTTGTTTCGCTAGACAATTGAAGCACGACAATGAATTGGTTGTGAGATTTCGATTCCGTGTTCTATATCTTATTAAGTTGGATTGATTCTCTTGGTTAAATTGTCTATTGATTTATGTTGATTCTTCTAGCGTAGCTAACTAGGTTTTTCGACATCTATCATATTGCTAGGATTGCATATAGGGGTTCCGAGTGCATATCTAGTGGTAAACACAATTGTGCGTATAGGGGTTCCGAGCGTACAATTGTGAGTGAGAATCAGTTGCGTGTGAGTAGGGGAGTGAGTACTTGTACGTCTTTCTACTTGCATGTATCCTATATCCTTGTTTGCATTGCTATTGCTGTGTTAGTGGTAAAGTACACCGACAACTGTGAGAATCGGAGGTATTTTATCAGTGGCATAGTAATAAGTCTATCGACAACTGTGAGAATCGATAGTATTCATGATCAGGATGGGAACAATTATAAGATAGTAAAAGAACTTGGAAAGATAGTTTTCAGTGATCAACCTATTGCATTTGTGGTATGGATATTTGTCTGGTGGAATACTTTCCCTCATTATATTTCTTCTTCTGTTATTACTTGCATCTTTGGTCATCCTGTGATTATTCCAAAACCCCTCCTGTTATTTGTTAGTCACACGTTATTGCATACAAATAACCGACTCCCTGTGGGATCGACCCTGACTTACTTGCTATACTCTTTAGTAGGTGAATTAGGATTACTTTGACAGGAAAACGACACCGGTTTCCGGCCTTGTCAAATTTGGCGCCGTTGCCGGGGAGTCAAATACTCTGTTTGTGATTATTTGTGATTGACTGCGGTGTGGATCTATCTTATGATCCACACCTTTGCTACTGATTCGCTACTTGTTGAAGTTCATACAGAGACAGGTACGAATGGCTCAGACACTCCGACAATTGACTGCACCAGATCTGATACAGCAGCCTTTGGCTGTAATCATTCTGCCCCTTGCTGATGGTGTAACATTTGAGCTCAGAACATGAGTGATACGATTACTCCCGAGATATTATGGACGAAGTGGAGAGGACCCCATTCTTCATTTGAATAAATTCCACAACGTCATTATGAGCATCAAACCAGCCAACGTTACTGAGGATCAGATTAAAATGAGAGCCTTCGGGTTCACTCTTAAAGACGACGCTGAAGACTGGTATTATCATCTGCCTGGCGGGAGCATAGATTCATGGGCTAAGCTGCATAAGGGTTTCCTCGCACGCTATTTTCCAACCAAGATGGCAAACGCCTTGAAAAGGGAAATCACCAGCATTGAACAAGGTGAGGAGGAAACCCTCTATGACTATTGCGAACGGTTCGAGCGACTCTGCGCTAGTTGCCCGTTCCATGGTTTTGAGAAGAAATCTCTGGTGATCTATGTTTACAACGGGCTGATGGATGATGAAAGAAGAATTATTGATGCTACATATGGTGGTAGTATCCTGAATATGACCCCCGACGTAGTCATGACCAAACTTCGTGATATGGCTGAGGGTACAAGGGATTTTGACGAACCCCCAAGGACCAGATTAGTTGACGCTGTCTTCTCCAACGATTCACATGTATCACAAGAAATTGCCTCTTTGAAGAAGGCCATTGTGGGGATGGGCAAGCAAGAAGAGCCTCAACAGCACGCCGGCTGTGGAGTTTGCGCCGGTCCATTTCACAACACCAACGCCTGCCCCCAACTACAAGATACCACTATTGCCGAAGTGTACGCTGCTGAAGGTTACGGGCCTGTTAAACCTCAATATGATCAACAGCCGCCGCAACAACCTCGCTTTTATGATCCACCAACTACTAGCTGCCCCTCCTCAACCGAAGAAATGCTCAAGGCCCTAACAATGCACTTTACAACGCATGTGCAAACTACTGAGGCCAACATTAAGAGCATAAAGGAGGCCGTGTTCCAATTATCCGATGAAGTTGCTGGGTGGAGAAAAAAGGGCATAAAAGAGGCTTCAAACGCAGTAACCCTACGAAGTGGCAGGGAATTACAAGTCGCCCCTACGGCTGAAAAGGACGATAATGCTGAAATCGAAATTGACAATGAGCCAACGTCACCGCCCCGCGGTGATTCCCACCGCGCCCCGGCGGTAGCCCCCAGTAATCCTACGCCATTGCCACCGCCCTGCGGTGATCCACACCGCCCCACGGTGAGTCCACCGCCTCGCGGTGAAAGCCCAGAGCTCGTAGATTTACCTGAGGAAGAAGAGGATCCCTATACACGTCCCAACTTCCCTCCCCTTGGATCTGAGAAGCCACCTGCCCCCTTTCCGGAGGCACTAAAGGAAAGGAGAGTCATTGATGACAAGGATCTCTTTGACACTTTCAGTAAGTGTGAGGTGAACATCCCACTCCTCAAGCTCGTCAAGAGTGTACCGAGGTACGCCAAGTTTCTAAAGGAGCTGTGCACTATAAAAAGAAACCAGAAGCTGAAGGGCAAGGAAAAAGTCAAGGTTAACGAACGCGTATCTGCTGTATTCCAGAGGCGTATGCCAAAGAAATGCGAAGACCCAGGTATGTGGAGCATTCCTTGTATTATTGGAGACACTAAGTTTGAAAAAGCTATGCTTGATCTTGGTGCCTCCATTAATGTGTTACCCTATTCTCTCTATGAATCTCTTGGACTTGGACCTCTACAGGAAACAGGAATTGTAATTTAATTGGCTGATAGGTCTAGTGTCTACCCTAGGGGAGTAATAGAGGATGTCCTTGTTATGGTTGATAAATTGATATTCCCTGTAGATTTTTATGTCTTAGATATGGAAACAGATACGAAGGCAACTCCTATACTGTTAGGTAGGCCATTTTTAAAAACTGCTAAGACTAAACTTGATTTGCAAAGTGGGACACTTTCGATGGAATTTGACGGGGAGAAGGTGGAATATAACATTTATGAAGCCATGAAACACCCCGCTGAAGACCATTCTCTATGCTCCATTGATGTGATCGATTCTATTGCACATGATGTCTTTGATATTTCTGGTCCTGATGAGTTGATGACCATCGTTGAAAATAATTTGGACTTGTCCTATGAGGAATACTCTTTACCCTCTAACATGCAGGAAGTCATCGCTCAACTGGATGCCCATGGTAAGTACTCTGCAGATCCTTTGGGCGTTGGCCCCATTTTACTAAGCCCGAGCGAAAGGCTCGTTCCTTCTGTTGAACAGGCTCCCGAGATCGAATTGAAGCCGCTGCCAGACCATCTCAAGTACGCTTTTCTTGGAGCCAACGACACCCTGCCGGTCATTGTGTCTAGCAAGCTATCTGCGGACCAGGAATTGAAGCTATTAGGCGTGCTCAGGGAGCATAAAACCGCGATTGGATGGACCATTGCAGACATAAAAGGGATAAGTCCCTCGACTTGTATGCATCGGATTCTACTTGAAGACGGAGCTAGACCATCCAGGCAGCCACAGAGAAGGCTCAATCCTCCGATGATGGAAGTGGTGAAGAAAGAAGTGCTAAAACTCCTCAAGGCTGATATGATCTTCCCTATTTCGGATAGCCAATGGGTAAGTCCAACCCAGGTGGTCCCTAAGAAATGAGGTATTACTATAGTGGAGAATCAACAAGGAGAGTTAGTTCCCACCAGGACCACCATAGGATGGAGAGTGTGCATCGATTACCGTAAGCTAAATGCGGTAACTCGGAAAGATTATTTCCCCCTGCCCTTTATTGATCAAATGCTAGAACGCCTTGCTGGGCGCCCCTACTACTGTTTTCTTGACGGATACTCAGGATACTTCCAAGTGGCCATTGTGCCAGAAGACCAAGAGAAAACCACTTTTACATGTCCCTTCGGCACCTTTGCATACCGCAGAATGCCATTCGGATTGTGTAACGCACCCGGTACATTTCAATGATGTATGGTTAGTATCTTCTCCGAATATGTTGAGAAATTCATTGAGGTATTTATGGATGACTTTACAGTGCATGGGACTAGCTTTGATTCATGTTTAACCCATTTGGCCCTCGTACTCAAACGATGTGTTGATACCAATTTGGTTTTAAATTATGAAAAGTGTCATTTTATGGTAGAACAGGGGATAGTACTGGGTCATATTGTCTCTGCTAGGGGTATTGAGGTCGATAAGGCGAAGAATGATGTAATTCAGTCTTTGCCTTATCCTACTAATGTGCGTGAAGTGCGGTCTTTTTTAGGTCATGCAGGTTTCTACCGAAGATTTATCAAGGACTTCTCAAAAACCTCTTCACCCCTATGCGAACTACTGAAGAAGGAAGTGACCTACGCATTCACTGATGAGTACAAGAAAGCGTTTGATTGCCTGAGAGAACGTCTGACAAGTGCACCTATCATTCATGCACCTGACTGGTCTCGCCCATTTGAGATCATGTGTGACGCCAGCGATTATGCAGTTGGAGCAGTTCTAGGACAGAAAGTGGGACGGGCATCCCATGTGATTCATTATGCCTCCATGACTCTGAATGGAGCCCAGAGGAACTACTCCACCACTGAGAAGGAAATGCTGGCGGTTGTCTTTGCCTTGGAAAAGTTTAGGCAATATCTTTTGGGAGTCAAGGTGATTATCTACACAGATCATGCTGCTCTTCGTTACCTGATGACGAAGAAAGAAGCAAAGCCGAGACTAATCCGATGGGTTCTCCTTCTCACTGAATTTGATGTAGAGATCCGTGATAAGAAGGGAGCAGAGAACCTAGTAGCAGATCACCTGAGTAGGCTCGTCCATGAGGAAGATAAGCCCAGAGAATAGAACCCCATTCATGGCACCTTCCCAGATGACACACTTTTTATAATCGAAGGAAGTTCAGAAAACAAACACCGCCCCGCGGTCCCCACCACCGCTACCCGGCGAGTCGTAGCCAGTATGAAGTTGGAGATGTCACCGCCCCGCGGTGGTGACCACCGCGACCCGGTGGTAGATTTACGTGAGAACCAGGAAGGCCCACCGCGACCCGCAGCGATAGCACCGCCCCGCGGTCACATCTCTGGAGTCACACTTTGCTCTGGAGACACCTCTGACCCTCCCTCTCACATAGCCATGGACGTCTTCGGAATCCGTTCTTTCAGACCTTGGTACGCAGATATCGTCAACTATCTGGTTCGGGAGGAAATACCCCCAGATTACACCAGATCTCAAAAGGCGAAGATACGGAGAGAAGCTCACCACTATGTGTGGGATGATCCTTACCTGTGGAAGTATTGTGTCGATCAGGTAGTGCGCCGATGCCTCCCAAACAATGAGATATAATCTGCCCTCAACTTTTGTCACTCTGAAGCATGTGGGGGTCATTTTGGAGCAAATAGGACTGCTAGGAAAGTATTGGAGGCAGGATTTTTTTGGCCACACATCTTTAGGGATGCTTACGCCTTCTGCAAATCATGCGATCGATGCCAACGGGTTGGAAACATCACCAGAAGGAATGAAATGCCGCAATCATCGTTAATCTTCTGTGAGGTCTTTGATGTTTGGGGAATGGATTTTATGGGACCCTTTCCTAGCTCTCATGGGAATCTATATATATTGCTTGCGGTGGACTACGTTTCCAAGTGGGTGGAAGCGAAGGCCACCAGGACTGATGGTTCTAAAGTTGTGGCAGGTTTTCTCAAGGAAAATATTTTCTCAAGATTTGGAATACCCAAAGCTTTAATTAGTGACAGAGGAACCCATTTCTGCAACAAGACAATGACTGCCCTACTGAAGAAGTATCACGTTACCCAGAGAATCTCTACGGCCTACCATCCTCAAACTAATGGGCAGGCCGAGAACTCCAACAGAGTGATTAAATCTATACTGGAGAAGACAGTAGCAGCTAATCGGAGGGATTAGAGCACCAAGCTCAATGATGCGCTATGGGCATACCGTACATCTTTCAAGACTCCGATAGGAATGTCCCCTTTCCGGCTGGTATTTGGAAAAGCTTGCCACCTCCTCGTAGAGCTTGAGCATAAAGCGTGGTGGGCAATAAAGAAATGCAACATGCAACTGGATGAAGTGGGGGATTTCCGTAAACTGCAGCTGTAAGAACTGGAGGAATTACTCCTTGAAGCCTATGAGAACTCTGTTAACTACAAGGAGAAGACCAAGCAGTGGCATGACAAGCATATTCTGCGAAAGGATTTTAAGCCAGGAGATAAGGTCCTCCTATTTCAATCCCGACTCAAGCTCTTTGCTGGGAAACTGAGGTCCAAATGGACGGGTCCTTATGAAGTTGCTGAAGTTCACCCCCATGGTGCCATCGGACTGACAAACCCCAAGACAGGCAACATCTTCAAAGTGAATGGCCACCGGCTGAAACCCTATTACGAAGGCTTCGATCCAACCCATGTTGATGCAATAAGTTTCGAAAGCCCTGAAGCTGAAACAGGGTGAGCCACAGCCTACGTCGAGCCAACGACGTTAACCAAGGTGCTGTCCGGGAGGCAACCCGGGTTAGTTATTTGATATTTCCTTTTCATTAGATTATTTTCGTAGTTTATTTTTGCTTTGTTTCGTCCACCTGTTACTCACATTTCAGGTACGAAAGTAAATCCGAGAAGAAACGTAGTACCCAACTCATTCCACCGCCCCGCGGTGGATCTCACCACCCCGCGGTGGAAGTCTGGTATGATTTCTAAAAAAAGAAAGAAATAAAGGGCCCCGAAAAAACCTTAAACGGGTGAGTAATATTTTTTATTTCTTGAGTTGGATACGAAGGATTTGACGGTGTCAGTTGGATCGCCCCGCGGTCCGGTACCTACTTCATACTTTTACACTTATCACTCCATAAACTCTCCCGCCAAACCCTAATCCCTTTTTTTTCGTTCCCTCCCCCGTCTATCTCTCTGCCGCACCCCCCATTCCAAGATCTCCATACCTTAACCCAAAGCTTTACCCGCCCCAATCTCCCTTGTTCCTAGCCTTGGTAGTGGTAACCTTTAACCCATCTTTGATCTCCTCTACCCAAACCTCCCTTTGTAACGATTTCCGAACTTCCCCGTGGTGGTTAGTAGTTGGGGGGGGGGGTGACATTTTGATCTGGTGGAGTGATCTGTGCAATCTGGGTATTCTTCCGGTTGTTCGGTGGTGATAGAGGAGGAATCGAATAGTCTCGCCGCCTCGCGTTGCAGTCTCGCCGCCTCGCGCAGATCGGATTTTGAATTTGGAGAAGAAGGTGAACAGTCGCCGCCCCGTGTCCACTCCGCCGCGGCCCGGCCACTACGCTCAGTAATCATCACCGTCCCGCGGTGGCACTCATATTCTTTCTTCAGCGGGTTGTAAGTCTTCCTTGCCTAGTTCTTTTGATTCGAGAGCCTATTTCCTTATACAATGTCGAGAGCTAGGAAGGTTGGGATGACCGAGGAGGAGTGTAAGGTGTACGATGTGGTATCAGCGAGACACGTCCAACCGACTCGTTTCTTTGATAGGGGAACGCTTGCTGAATTGGGTTTGTTAGAAATGACTCAACAATGTCTGGACAGGATGGGATTGGGGGGCTTCCTGGACAAATGCGCCTCCGCGTTCCCTGAACTCTGCTACCAGTTTATATCCACTTTGTCTCGAAACCACACGCGACGAATCATTAATGGTAGGGAGCAGAAACTCCTAGCGGGAATCACCTTCAAATATGAGGGTCGGAATTATGGTATTCCTATAGAGAAAATTCGGGAGCTGCTGGGTGTGTCGAAACCAGCTACTGAGAAGTGGAGGCAGGGTCCCGACAAGGCGGACATTAAGGAATTCTGGACCACCGCAACGGGAATGGCTGAATATCAAAAGAGGAAGGAGATTTGTAACAAGATTGTCCACCCCTGTTTCCGCTTGGTCTACACTGTATTACTTCGGACTTTTTGTGGGTGTATGGAGGAGAGAAAGGTTTCTCTAAAGCGCCTTGGTCTTTTCTCCCCAATGATTGATCATTTGGATGAGGTGACCCCTGGATGGGTGGTCATATGGCTGCATGAGCTGAAGCAGATTCGTGAGGGCGCCGCGCAAGACATTGTTCAGGGTGGACTGCTCACCTTGGTTGCTGCGGCCAGGATTTCGATGGACACCATTCCTCAGCCGCTCATGCCTATTCGCTACGACATTCCATATCTGCGACAGTGTGGTATGCTGACCATATCTCAGGGGCTGTATCTGTGGTGCTCCTACGGAGGTCACCTGTTGCGCCTCCCTCGTCCTTTGGCCTACCCGCGAGATTTCACAGGCTGGTACATCCCATCTGATGCTGAAATTATTCCCTCCGACGATGAGGCTGATCCGCCGGCTGCTATTCCCATGTTTATGGATGTCGATCCCCCTGCTTCTAACGTTGCCTCCACATCTGCATCACCTTCTGAGTTTTCTTGGGACGAGATGTTCATCCGTTTTGATGCCTTCACGCTGCATCAGGAGGCTGCGAACGAGGCGACGATGGCTCGGCTGCGGACTTTACAGGCTGACATTTCACGCGACATCATGGACCAGCTGAGTGCAGCTGAGGCCTTCATGCAGGAGCAATACTTTAGGCGGCATCCACCTCCACCGAGCTTTCCACCGTATCCACATTTCCAGTGAGTCTTTGTTCTTTTCTCCCTATTTTGTTTTGTTTTCGTCTTTACATTGAGGACAATGTGTGTTTCAAGTGTGGGGAGAAATTTTGACTCACTGTTTATCATAGCTAGTGTACATATTTTATTCTTGCATTTCGTATTTCTTAGCCAAAAAAAAAGTCAAACATATTTGAAAAGGCAATCAAAATCCTGGGATGAGCCGAAAACACGCAAGGGCGGCTCAGGTAAAAAGCAGGTAGTCCGACTGGTATAGACCAGGGCAAAAGTGGACTGGAGTGATGTGAGCACATGTGAGACGTCTAGTAAAATGAAATGAGTGGCTTGGTGAAAACCCGAAAGGGCACCTCGGCAAGATGAGCGAAAAAGAAGAAGAGTGATTCTAGGATTTCTCTCTACCTATTGGCGAGGCGTCATAAGAAGAGGCGGTATAAGGAGTTCGGGTAGGTCACTTTGGAGCAATAAGAAGCTAGACAGGAGTTAGGAATAGATTCATCTCGCATCATGTGTTTTGGTTGTCTGAGGCTGATTGCTGTGCTGTTGTAGTCATTGGTATCATCTGTTGTCACACTTCCTGAGGCCTTGATATTTGATGAGTAGAGTATGATTGATTTGATTTACTCGGGACGAGTAAAGGTCTGAGTGTGGGGATATTTGATAGGTGTCATTTTATGCACCTTAGCTAGTGATTATTGACACAATTTAGATGAAGTTTTGGTGTAGAATTAGGCTAAGTCTGTAGTCCAGGGGAAGAGTTGAAGCAGTACATATATGAAGGTTTTACAGCTTAGTGAAGAGGATAGAAGATGAAGTATGAAGAAGCTGGCCAATACCGCCCCATGCCAGAAGTCACCACGGCCCGACGGTGATCCTCAGAGAAGCGCCCCGCGCCAGATGCCACCGCCTCGCGGTGATCCATACCGCCTCGCGGTGGAAGAGAAGATTGTGCGGCCAGCGTGTCATTTGTTTCTATTTTAGTATATGTGGATTTTATGTCTTATTATATTTTATTTTCCTTATTTTGTTTGCTAGGTTAATTTTCTAAGAACCTATATAAGATCTCTTTTGTTAATTTAGAAAAGAGTTCGGTCCTCTCTCTTTTGTCTATTCAACTTCTAGGTTTTTGAACAATGGATAGCTAAACACTTTTGTTTCGCTAGACAATTGAAGCACGACAATGAATTGGTTGTGAGATTTCTATTCCGTGTTCTATATCTTATTAAGTTGGATTGATTCTCTTGGTTAAATTGTCTATTGATTTATGTTGATTCTTCTAGCGTAGCTAACTAGGTTTTCGACATCTATCATATTGCTAGGATTGCATATAGGGGTTCCGAGTGCATATCTAGTGGTAAACACAATTGTGCGTATAGGGGTTCCGAGCGTACAATTGTGAATGAGAATCAGTTGCATGTGAGTAGGGGAGTGAGTACTTGTACGTCTTTCTACTTGCATGTATCCTATATCCTTGTTTGCATTGCTATTGTTGTGTTAGTGGTAAAGTACACCGACAACTGTGAGAATCAGAGGTATTTTATCAGTGGCATAGTAATAAGTCTATCGACAACTGTGAGAATCGATAGTATTCATGATCAGGATGGGAACAATTATAAGATAGTAAAAGAACTTGGAAAGATAGTTTTCAGTGATCAACCTATTGCATTTGTGGTGTGGATATTTGTCTGGTGGAATACTTTCCCTCATTATATTTCTTCTTCTGTTATTACTTGCATCTTTGGTCATCCTGTGATTATTCCAAAACCCCTCCTGTTATTTGTTAGTCACACGTTATTGCATACAGATAACCGACTCCCTGTGGGATCGACCCTGACTTGCTTGCTATACTCTTTAGTAGGTGAATTAGGATTACTTTGACAGGAAAACGACACCGGTTTCCGGCCTTGTCAAGACCTGATCATATGGAGTTAATCAGAATTATTACATGGTATGTAGTATGGAGATAAGGTTGTGAGGTGATGTCATGATTAAGGATATTAAGTTCAGGAAATAAGGTTGGTAGAGAAACCATTTTCTCGTTAGTAAATGCAAGTTTCGGGGTCAAAACTTTTCTTAAGGGGGTGGTAATGTAATACCCCTTAATTTTAGTAAGGGTATTTGGGTAACTTTCCCATCCTTCCTTCTATAAGTTTTTTTCGCTTTTAGTGGAGTTGGATTTTCTGTAATATCCATGATCTCCGTAATAATTCCTTGAGTGGTATAAAGTACATTCGATGTATTTTCGGGACTTAGAATATTTGTTTGGATACAAATATATAATTTCTGGGGTTTAAAACCCATACCAAACTTTCCCTGTACAACTTTGCACAAGATATTTGTGCAAGATATTTGTACGAGATATTTATACAAGATATTTGTACAAATATCTACAAAATATCTACAAATATCTTGGCTATAAAAGGGAGCCTCTCTCTCCTCTCTCGTTTCTCTCTCTCTCTCTCTCTCTCTCTCTCTCTCTCTCTCTCTCTCTCTCTCTCTCTCTCTCACTCTCTCCCGATCTCTCTCTCTCTCTCGGTTGTCCTTCCCGCCGGCGACCCAATCCAGAGCCGCTGTTCGTGAGCTGCGTGAGCCGAGCCAGCTGTGCTGCTCCGCCGCTCCTACTCTCCCGGCGTTGTCTCCTTCCTTCCCGACGAAGACGGAGTCGAGCCGCTGCCGTGCCACTGTTGCTCACCGGATCTGCCGTCACCGCTGCTGTTCGTTGTTACTGCTGTGGGCGTGACCTGCTGGCTGCTGCTGGTGGCTGCACTCCCGGCGACGCGAACCGGCCCGACGGCGAGGAGCCCCTTCCCGGCGTGTTGAAGGCGTAGCCGAGCTGCTGTGCTTGTTGTGTTGTTGTTGTGCTGTTGCTGTTGTTGTTATTCGGGGAAGAAGAAGCAAGGTGGGGCCCTCCCCTTAATTAATTCTTGTTGGGCCGAGAAGCCCATTTAGTCTTCAGTCCAGATTTAACCCGAAATCGATCGAGCGAGCTATCTGAAGCATAGGTCATATCCTCGGAAAGGATATCATCAGTTGTCGTCTCGTCTAGATTCATCGCCGAATCTACTCCAGGCAAGTGGCGGTTCGCTCTTGCTCATCATTCCATATTTCAATTAATTATCAATTGTTTAGTTGTTAATTAATTTGGGATGATTTACTGTTTGCGTTGGGAACAGTTTTGTTAAATGATATGATTAAAAGGTGATATTATACTAGGTTGAATATCTGCTAGAACAACGCTAATATAGATATATGTTTTTGATGTTGGCCATGATGGCTTTGATGTGGATTATTACTGTGTTGAACTGTTTAGTTAGCACTAGTAGTTAGGAACGTTGGACTCGTTGAGGTCCAGTCGTTTCTTGATAATTATTGGTTGAGAGGGCATCGGAGACCCTGACACCAACTGGCGGATCATGATCGTCCTCTATCCAAGTATAGAGGTGGTGCACTTAGCTAGTGTCACAAACCTTGGGAAGGATTCCCTTCGATATATGTCCCTCATGACGAAACATATATCTAAAAGCTTATAACGTGATGTGTGTTTTGGAATTAAATAAGATAAGTGCCGTTGTCGCACATAATTAATATACCCTTGGGCGAGTAGTGCAGCTAGGCTATAGTGCAGCTAGGAAATCTCGTCTTGACTTTGATCAGAGTAACGTTATCTTTCCAATCTGGATTCGCCGTGAGCGGTGAGGTTGGTCGTGAACCGAAACATCAAGTCGTTTTTGAACGCTTGTATGATTATTTATGTTCCCCAACATTTGTTATTATTCCGATAAGGCTCATTTCGTTGGAGTCTTCTTTTGGGATTGATTGCTGTGAGACTCGGTCTCCAGAATCTTCTCTTGATCATGTCTTTTTATGTATTCTAGTAGAAGTATGGTGGTTGACTATCGTTATCGGTTTTGATTCGAGAAACGATGAGTCTAACCTAATACGACTACTTCGAACCACTCTGCTTTGTACCCTTGCATAGTCTTTGATAAGCACTACTTTGTAGGGCTTAACTAAGAGTTATTATAGGTTTTATTGGTGCCATTCGAGTAGATTTAGACACATTATTGTGTATGGCGTTTGGAGGCGAAGTTGGTGTTTTTGGAGGTGTTTGAGCTACTTTGGATATCATGAAGACACTGAGGAAGGAAGCCATCAAGAGAAGACGCCAAGGAGTGAAGAGGAGACAGGTTGGTGCAAGGCAAAGGACAAGAATGTCGAGCATTAACCGCGATCGCGGGCATGGGTGCCGCCGCGATCGCGGGCCTCGGAGCATGTCGAGAGTTTTCTGCGGGCGCGGAGAGATTGAAGGGCGCGGAGCCTCATGGGCCGCGATCAAGGTCCACCACCCGCGATCGCGGGTCTAGCACGGCAGAGGCTCGGACTTATTCCGAATTATCTTTTTAGTTTTCTTTTTCCTTTTTCTTATTTCTATTTCAGTTATTTTTCCTAATGGGCTAGGTCATTTGTTAGGGCCCTATAAATACTCTCCTTATGCATTAGGGTTAGCGTTCCACACTTTAGTTGCAATTTTCATTCATCGTTGTTTTCTTTTCCTTTGAAGTTTCTACCATGACTATGAGGAGCTAAGCCTCTTTGGCTTAGTCCGGTAATGGAAGCATGAGTTCGTTCATCTGGTTGTGAGGTTTTGTTCCTATCTATCTATCCTATTGAGTTATATCTTTTCTCTGAGCAAATTCATATTTGAATGTTTGTTGGTTTATCTAGACTGATCACCTAGGTTTATTGCTTTCATTCATATTGCTAATATTAGGGAACTGTTGGGCTAACGCTCTGGTATAAGTAGCAAGCATTGATTGTTATCTGCATCTGTGGATTATATCTATGTGGGAATTGATTACATGGTAAATACATCTGAGCGAGCGTTTTGTGTATCCTGGTTAATTCTTATATGCATTGCTGCCTTTGGGTTGAATCTTTAGTGGTACTAGGGTTATTCATTGGTAAGGGTTCTTTGTGGAAGGTTTCCCTCTGAATTTACATAAGATTGGGACAAGAATAACCGAATAGGAAGATAGGACTTAATCTATGAACAACCTTTGAATGACTTATGTGGACATTACTTGGCTAAGTGTTTTTTCTCTCTTGATATTTCATCCATTCTACTTTGTTTTGTTTGTTTTGTTTTCAACCAACCAACCATAAAACCCCCCTTTGTGACATTGCATGCTACCACCATTGGTTCCTTCCTTCTCTGTGGGATCGACCCTGACTTACTTACTATACTTTGTTTAGTGAGGATTTTAGGATTTACTTTTGATTGGGGATACGACGACTACCCTCCGTCAAATTTTGGCGCCGTTGCCGGGGAAGGCAATTGCAAATTTTTGGTGTTTTGCATGCTTTGTGTGTTTTCGAATTTTTCTGTGTGATTTTCGTGTGTTTTCTTGTTTGTGTGGACCTATCTTATGGTCCACACCCGTACTGCTGACTCTCCACCTTTAGATCCTGATCCAGAGATTGAGAGAACTTTCTCCCAAGGACACAGAGTGAATCGAGCTTTGGTCTTTGAGAATCCCACTTTTGAGATGGCGGACGAGGTACCACCACCTACGTTGAGGCAGCTGACTGCGCCTAACTTGACGCAGTAGCCACTGGCCGTACAATTCCCTGAGCTAGGCACGGGAGTGAACTTTGAGCTCAAGTCTGGTCTTATCCATCTTTTGCCTCAGTTCCATGGGCTAGCTGGAGAGGACCCAAATAAGCACCTCTCGGAGTTCCACGCCGTGTGCAGTTCCATGAAGCCACTGAATGCCACTGAGGATCAAATCACATTGAGGGCTTTTCCTTTTTCACTTAAGGATTCAGCCAACGACTGGTTTTACTACCTCACCCCAGGAAGCATCAAACACCTGGGAGAAAATGAAGAAGGCATTTCTGGAAAAGTACTTTCCAACAACGAAGCTGAACAGTCTCAAGCGCAACCTGAGCAACATTGAGCAGCATGGGACAGAGACGCTCTACGAGTACTATGAGCGTTTCAAGAGGTTGTGCTCTAGCTGTCCCTATCACGGGTATTCAGACCAGGATTTGGTCTTATATCTGTACGGGGGATTGCTGGATGAAGATCGACGAATGGTGAACGCGGCGTGTGGGGGAAACATACTGAACAAAACCCCTATCGCTGCATTTGAGATATTCAGCGAGTTGTCGGAAGGCTCAAGGCAATTCAGCAAGAGGGCGAGCGCCCAGGCTGTGAAAGCCACTTCAAGTGAGAATATTCCCCCATCTATGGCGAGGGAAGTGAGCGAAATGAAGGAGATGATCAAGGTTTTGATGAGGAAGGAAGGACCCCAGAGGGTCAAGGAGTGCGAATTTTGCTATGCCACCACGCATGCAACTGACGCATGCCCTACACTCCATGAGGAGCCCACTGAGCAAGTCAACGCTGTTGGGGTGTACCAACAAAGACAACGGTACGACCCCTACTCCAGTACCTACAATCCGGGGTGGAGAGACCATCATAACTTGAGGTACGGGAACACGCACAATGTGGAGAACCCCCCTGAGTTCCGACCAAGACCCCCTCAGCAATACCAGCAGTAGCAGCAGTACCCCCAGCGACCATTCCAAGGAGGCCAACAGTTCAGAGGCCCAATAGAGCAGAGACCGCAAGGACAAGGAGCCCCCCGCGCTATGAATCTAGAGGACCAGGTCAATACACTAGCGCAACACATGACCACGCTGACGCATACAGTAGGAACCATGCAGCAAAACATGGTTCAGTTCCAACATGAGACCAAGTCCAGTATCCAGAACCTGGAGAAGCAGGTAGGGCAGATCTCCCAGGCGGTCAGCAAGCTCGAAGCTAGAGAGTCACGAGCACTCCCATCTCAAACCGAGATTAATCCAAGGCAAAATGTCAACTGTATGACGTCAAGGCCAAGATGGGAGCAGGAAGAAGAGAAGCTGGAATTAAAAGAGAAGTACGAGGCAAAACCGCGATCGCGGGGCGACAGCCGCGATCGCGGGTTTACGGAGCCAAAAGCCGAGAAAAACTTGAGCATAAATTCGAGCATTGACCGCGACCGTGGGCATGACAGCCGCGATCGCGGGGAACCAGTGCGAGAACGGCGATCGCGGGTTGACACCCGCGATCAACTCTCGGAAAGCGCTCCGCCTCGCAAGACATTTATGAACAAGTATGACTATCCGGAGGGATATTTCGACATCCCGGTGCCATTCCCTGCAGCATTAGAAGATGAAGGGAATACGAGAATATATTGCGAGATATATACCAGGGCTACCCGGAGAGCCCCTTCTTGAGAGAGCTACGCAAGACCATAGCGGAGCAAAATGAGCGATCTAAGAAGAAGCCAAAGGTCAAGAAGGATGTCTCGGTTGTGGTGCAGAAGAGGATTCCCAAGAAGTGTGAGGATCCCAGAATGTTCAGCGTGCCCTGCAAGATTGGGGAGACTGAATTCAGCGAGACATTGCTGGATTTGGGAGCTTCAATCAATGTCCTGCCACTGTTCGTCTACAACAACCTCGACGTCGGGCCATTAGAGAGCACGGAAATCGCCATCCAACTGGCTGACAACTCCGTCATCACTCCTGAGGGCGTTGTGAAGGACGTACTGGTAAGCGTCGATACCCTTGTTTTTCCTGCAGACTTCTTTGTCATGAATACAGGGGAACGAGGAGGACGAGTAATGCTAGGGAGGCATTTCATGAAGACCTCCAACACAAAGATCGACGTGGGCAGAGGCACAATCAGCATGGAGTTCGACAAGAGGAAGACAGAGTATAGGCTGGAGAACATTCCGGAGCATCCTCCAGATACAAGAGCAAGGAGTACGGTTGCAGGAGGCAACCCCGGATGAGAAGTACAGCAGGACATCGTGCCGCGACGATAACTATGGCGCTGCTCGGGAGGCAACCCGAGGTATGAGTCGTTGAACTCATTTATGTTTTTACCTTTCTTAGGACTTAGATTTTATTTTTCTTTCTTCTTCTTTGCACTTGTTTTTCTTTTTCTGTGGGCACTAGAACTAACTATGCAGCGGAGGCCAGAATCCAACACCCGCGATCGCGGCGTCACACCCGCGATCGCGGTTTCCCCTCGGCGATCCATGGCGAGTTCTAGCAAAAAAAAATAAAATAAATCAGATTCAAAAAAAATTAAAAAAAATCGCCCACGGTTTAATAAAACCGGCGCATTTTTCGAGGCAATCAGCGCCTCGTAACTCACGCCGACTGTTACGGATGCAAGGGCATTAACCCCGCGATCGCGGGCCCTCAGCCCCGCGATCGCGGCAATTATAAAAGGCGAGAGGCGGTGGAGGCATTTTACAACACCTCCACCACCACCTCTCACTCTCACCAGATCGGATCTCCGACCCCGACCACCGCGACACCCCCCTACAGCCCCGCGACTATCGTTCCGATGCCGCGACGTCGTTTGGGTGAGATATCCATTTTCCAACTCTTGGATTTCTCATAGCCTCACGAGCCGCGATCGCCGGACCCACGCCAAACCCCGCGACCACCGCAGCGCCACCGCAAAGCACCGGAACCATTTTTTCTCAAAGTTTGCTGCAAACCCAGAAACCGCGATCGCGGGCATCAACCCCGCGATCGTGGCCCATCTTCTCCAGCGAGCTTCGAGTCGAGCATAAACCGCGACCGCGCCCCACACCCCGCGATCGTGGGTCCCTCCGGTACTCTTTCTATTGTGCTTTCTCGCTTTTTTTTTTCCACCATGGCAGCCTTCGTAGGCAACATGCGGAGCCAGAGGCACATGCGCTACTACGAGTCGTTCAGCGCACGGAAGTTCGTCTAGACGAAGTTCTTCGATCGGCCAACGCTGCAACGACTCGGTCTAGAGGACTGCACACAACAGTTGCTGAGCCACAGAGGGCTCGACAACTTCATTGACCTTGCCGCCCCATCCTCGCACGAGCTGACCCTGGAGTTTCTGGCCACGCTGGAGCGCCACGACGATGGGATCACGTTCAACCTACTGGGGCGGCAGAGGATGATGTCCTACCAAGGTCTACGGGACCTGTTTGGCGTTACTGAGGCTCCCGCCGAGGATTGGGAGGCCGCAAGCACCTTGCCAGAGCTCTTCTGGCAGGATGCGACCCGGGAGGTACTCAACCCCAGCGCCGGCGAGTATAACTACAAGCTGATGCACCCCTGTCTGAGGCTGGCGCACAAGGTGCTCGCCATGTCCTTCCTGGGACAGGGGGAGGTGAACAAGGTTCCGACGCTGGACCTTACAGTGCTCTAGTGTTTGACACCGGAGAGCCATAACACCCCCGACTGGGTCGATTTGTTCTTCTCTAGTTGTCTCGGGCTGAGGGAGAAGACGGGCGACAAGATCTCCATGGGGGGCATGGTGACGCTTATCGCCCAGCAATACGAGAACATTGCGGACCATTGGGATTTCCCCGCCGACATCTACACCTACAACATCACACTGCTGCGGAGATCCCATCTGCTGGAGGTCCGTGGTAGAGAGTACACCTAGCTCTCCAAGAAGGAAAGGACCCACCAAATGAGGTTGCCTCGTCCGATGCCTTATGGGCCCCGGGCGAGGGATTTTTACCTCTATGTCGATGGAGAGCAGGGGTCGTCGTCCGAAGACGAAGGGGACGACGACAACGAGGAGGAGGAGGAGGAAGCTACTGCAGCGGTGGACATGGAGAGCGATTTGCCATCCCCGCTGCATTCCAGGGGCCCACCTGTTCACCCTGACTATACCTACCAGACATCTGGGTCTGGTAGTGGATCTGGAGGGGCGCCCTGGGACCAGCTCTTGGACAGAATGGCCAACCTGCAGCTGAGGCAGGCCGAGCATATACGAAGGAGTACCGAGTGGGAAAGCGGCGTCTCCCAGAGGCTAGAGGAGCATGAGAGGAGAAGCGTTCAGTGGGAACACCAAGTCTTCACCCGCCTGGATGAGCAGGAGCGGCGGAGCGCTGAGTGGCAGTGCAATATGGAGGTCAACCTTGCATACCACGCCAACCGCCTGGATAGTCACCTCACCATTGTTGAGGACCAGGTGGTTCAGATGTAGAGGAGAGCTGAGGCTTTCTGCAATGCTTATGGATATTGGCCTCCACCCGAGTGAGTATTTCTATTTTCCCCTTATCTTTTTCTTGTCTTCCATACATTAAAGACAATGCATGATTTAAGCATAGGGGAGTAGAGTATTCACTATCTATCTTGTACATATTTCTTTTCCAGCATTGTACTTTGATTTTTAGCATTTCGAATTTCAGCATTTCTTTTCAAAAAAAAAAAAAAAAATTTGAAAATCCTGGGACAAGCTGAAAACCTGAAAGGGCGGCTTGGGTAATAAGCAGGTGGCCCGGACCAGCGCTAGGCTGGGATAAAAAGGTGTCTGAGTGACGTGAGCATATGTGAGCACATCTATGGAAAAAAAATATGAGCGGCTAGGATGAAAACCCGAAACGGCTCCTAGGCAAAATGAGTGAAAAGAAGAGGAGTGATTTTAGGATCTCATTTTACCTGGAGGGGCGACATAAGAAGAGGAGTTGAAGAAGGATTGTCGGGTAGGTCACTCTGGGAGGCATAAGGAGTCATAGATGGAGGCTAGGATTAGAGGTCACTTTACACTATTGGATGTTCGGGTTGAGCTTGGGGGAAGTACTCTGCTTGCCCTCAAGTTTATTGAGTTGTGGATGTGTTGTAGATGAGATTGGTGCCAAGAGCTTTGGCATGGGTTAGGTAACTCTTAGTTGGAGGATATGCTTCCTGAGACCTTGGGTGCTACATTGGAGGAGTAGACTTTCTTTTAGTTTACTCGAGGACGAGCAAAGGTCTAAGCATGGGGGAGTTTGATAAGCACTACTTTGTAGGGCTTAACTAAGAGTTATTAGAGGTTTTATTGGTGCCATTTGGGTAGATTTAGACACATTCTTGTGTATGGCATTTGGAGGCGAAGTTGGTGTTTTTGGAGGTGTTTGAGCTACTTTGGATATCATGAAGACACTGAGGAAGGAAACCATCAAGAGAAGACGCCAAGGAGTGAAGAGGAGACGGGTTGGTGCAAGGCAAAGGACAAGAATGCCGAGCATTAACCGCGATCGCGGGCCTCGGAGCATGTCGAGAGTTTTCTGCGGGCGCGGAGAGATTGAAGGGCGCAGAGCCACATGGGCCGCGATCAAGGTCCACCACCCGCGATCGCGGGTCTGACACGACAGAGGCTCGGACTTATTTCGAATTATCTTTTTAGTTTTCTTTTTCCTATTTCTATTTCAGTTATTTTTCCTAATGGGCTAGGTCATTTGTTAAGGCCCTATAAATACTCTCCTTATGCATTAGGGTTAGCGTTCCACACTTTAGTTGCAATTTTCATTCATCGTTGTTTTCTTTTCATTTGAAGTTTCTACCATGACTATGAGGAGCTAAGCCTCTTTGGCTTAGTCCGGTAATGGAACCATGAGTTCGTTCATCTGGTTGTGAGGTTTTGTTCCTATCTATCTATCCTATTGAGTTATATCTTTTCTCTGAGCAAATTCATATTTGAATGTTTGTTGGTTTATCTAGACTGATCACCTAGGTTTATTACTTTCATTCATATTGCTAATACTAGGAAACTGTTGGGCTAACGCTCTGGTATAAGTAGCAAGCATTGATTGTTATCTGCATCTGTGGATTATATCTATGTGGGAATTGATTACATGGTAAATGCATCTGAGCGAGCGTTCTGTGTATCCTGGTTAATTCTTATATGCATTGCTACCTTTGGGTTGAATCTTTAGTGGTACTAGGGTTATTCATTGGTAAGGGTTCTTTGTGGAAGGTTTCCCTCTGAATTTACATAAGATCGGGACAAGAATAACCGAATAGGAAGATAGGACTTAATCTATGAACAACCTTTGAATGACTTATGTGGACATTACTTGGCTAAGTGTTTTTTCTCTCTTGATATTTCATCCATTCTACTTTGTTTTGTTTGTTTTGTTTTCAACCAACCAACCATAAAACCCCCCTTTGTGACATTGCATGCTACCACCATTGGTTCCTTCCTTCTCTGTGGGATTGACCCTGACTTACTTACTATACTTTATTTAGTGAGGATTTTAGGATTTACTTTTGATTGGGGATACGACGACTACCCTCCGTCAGTCTTTCATTAGACTAACCAACCGTAATTGTTCTCTGCATGGTTGGCTGGTGTCATCTGTTCGATTCGGCACATCAGATAAGTTGTCGTCCTATGAAGGCTAGAACGACTATGAAGGCAAACAGTGTTTTTGATAAGTTTATTAAGGTTGAGATCGTTGGCGGGTGATCATTGCGATCAAGACCCTTTTGTTGGTTATTTAAAGTCTTCCGCTGTGTTAAATATGTTTTGTGTAAAGACTTCCGCTGTAATGAACCTGATTTTGTATTTTGGTTGCATTTCGGATTATGGATGTAATGCCGAAATAATGATTTTAATCGAAGGTTATGATACTTTGTATCATAATTGTTGTTTGATGATTTATATCAACTGGTAAAGCCTTGAGTGACATCGGACAGAACGTCTGAGGTCACTGGCGGTAATGCCTTCAAGGTTATATATTTGGGGGTGTTACAGATTTGGTATCAGAGCCGAATTTTTTTTAACGGGTTGAGATTTTATAAATCATTTACTCGTTTTAAATTGAGAAATGTTTTCAAGGGCTCTGAGTTTTCAAAAATGAAAAGAATTTGAAATGACATCGTTCATAGTCGTGCCTTCTTCTTTAGTCTGATATGGGAAGCGAACTTCCATATTTAGAAAGACTAAATCTCTTCTCGTCACCCGAAGGATATGGGTGCATTCCTTTTTCTTCAGAGGGACTCGGAAGAAGCCGAGATGGCTCCGCCATCTCTAGATAGGCTTGAGTTCCCGGTTCCCTCGTTGTGTTTTGAGGTCGGTGAAACTAGTAGTCCACCCGAGGAGGTGAAGACCGTACTCCATGAGTCGGTAATGTAACGTTTGAATGATAAAGAAATGTTTCCTTGTGTTGTAAAATTTCTGAAA
Source organism: Rheum nobile (assembly GCA_027886185.1). NCBI lineage: Eukaryota > Viridiplantae > Streptophyta > Magnoliopsida > Caryophyllales > Polygonaceae > Rheum > Rheum nobile. Next base: position 1,715,052 of record WOAB01000701.1, read on the forward strand.
TCATTGTTGTTGCAAATTAATCGTTCATACGAAACCCCGTGAGTGACGGAAACAGTATATATCATGTGTGGATAAAGGTTATCGGACTCATAGGGGAGGAGTATCGTTTGTAGCATAGATGTTCGTTCCCTATATGGTTAACCCCAGGGTCGACTCTATTGCTTAAATTCTAAATCCATCCCTAAGATCTTTCTCCATTTCAGGAGTAACGTCACAGTGGTGACATTAATTGTTGCAAGAGCGTTGTCTCGTAAGCTGAGTACTGCTGGGATTTCTTAATGTGTAGGAATAAATATATGGAGTTAATGTTCTAAGAGATTAAGAGTTATATCTCACTTGTGTACTTGGAATTTTTATTCCATTAGAAATATATAGAGGTGGACTAGTGCAAAGTCCAGAATGCCTAGTGGTGGAATCATGTTGTAGGCATTAATGTGGATAAAGTGTTGTGAATGAATAAATTGATTAAGGGAATAGTTCAATAAGAACTCGTTTTCCCTATTGCGATCTTGAGTAAGACTGTGAAATCCGGAGTTATGATGGTCGGGTTCATAAGTAAGTATGACCCATGTAGGACCAATGGTTAAAGCTTTTGGAAAAGCCAAGTGTACGAAATCATAGATGTCCTTTGGGGAGATCTATTTGAGATTCGTTTGAGGTAATATAAGGAAATGATGCAATTAAGTCCTGGATGGATAGTAGATTGTGTGTGAATATAAGGATTTTAAGTTAGAAATAAGTCATTTAAGACAGTACGAGTCGTTGGACTCGATAAGTGGAATTTCCAGAGGATGAAGAGTTAGGACTCTTGGGAATTGTCAAGGATTGACATCTTGTGAGTATGTCATCTATAAGGCTTATGGTACAACTATCTTTAAGGAAATAAGAGTAGTATCGTATGTGAATTCGTGTTATAAGGATTAATGTGGATGAATCATTTTCAGAATGATATCTTAAGGAATTAAGAGTAATATCTCATGTGATCCGTTTTGAGAAATATAAAGTGTGGTGATTATTGGAGAAAATTAAGGAATCTTGAAGGTTTAAGTTATAAAGTGATTAAAGGAATAAGTTAAGTCATTACCGAAAGGATCCCAAGTTAGAATATGGCATAAGGGCCAAATTCGATGAAGATAAATGATGGGATTGTGTAAAGTACCATTAAGGGAATTAAGAAAGTTAATAATTGTTGTTTGATGATTTATATCAACTGGTAAAGCCTTGGGTGACATCGGACAGAACGTCTGAGGTCACTGGCGGTAATGCCTTCAAGGTTATATATTTGGGGGTGTTACATATATAGACATAGATAAACCAATTAATCAAACCTAGGTTGGTCCATCACGTGCCAACTAAGATAATTAACCTAACATTATCTATTTCCATAAATACAAACTCCTATTATCCTATTCCAAAGATATAACCTCTAAGATCCTAAGACTTGTCTAAATCTTATATCTTCTCCTTGCCTTACGGCCCAAAAAGTCTTGAAAAATTCTTTCCATATTTAGTCAATCTCATTTCCAAGTTCCAATCGTCTCGTCACTTTATAAACACATTATTTCCTTGACGTTGTTCCCTTGTTTCCTTTCACTGACAGTGCATGCGCGACTTTTCTTCATTTCATCCAGCGCCACTGTTCCTTTGTTGACTCTTTGTTCCTTTACTTCTCTGTTTTGCTTCTCTCTGTGTTTCCATTGTTCCCTACTTCATTCAATAAACTTGAAACTCATAGAAACAAGTAAACCATAAAACCTAATGGTGTTTATCATCATCAAAACCATATGGAATATCATCGTTCCAGTAATTTTAACTTTTTAGTGATGACAAACCCATTCAAAGTTATTCAAAAAAAAGAAGTAGAGTCAATCAACATCAGTCAATATGCAAATTAAGTTCAAAAACTTTAGCAAAGTCCCCCCTTAGATAAGTATCACAAGACTTACCTTTCAAGTCGCATCAAGTTCCCCCTTAGCACTAGCATTGTTCAAGAATAAGAAGGTTAGGAACAATGAAAAACTGTTACCTCTTCGCATTGAGTTCATCACACAATTTTTCACACTTCCCCCTAGCCCTTTTAATCAAGGAACAATCACACTAAGTCACCAGTAATCATCAAAATAGAAATTTATTAATTTCAGGGAATTGGTTACATAATGTAGGAATAGTTCAAGAAAACATCAAAAAGACTTAGAAATATAGAAGCAAACATAAAAAAAACATGCAAAAAGATCACAAAAGGCGACGAAAGATAGGGCTAGGGAATAAAAGGGGATCCATTCAGGCTTCGGGGTCGGGTTTGTCATTGTTCATAAGGAACTCAAAGAAAACATCACCTTTGACATTTAGCTCTTTCATTTGCCTAGTGAGTTTTTTTAACTCACTTAAAATTTGCTGATTCAAAGTTCCTCATTTGGAAGTTCCTTCCCCGAGTTCCTTCTTCTCTTGCAAAGAGGGAGGCAACATTCCCTTGTCCTTTCCATGTCGTTCCCTTGGTACTTTATCTTTTGGATGTTTACGATCTCAAGCTCAGTTCCTAGAAGTACCTCATGCTTTGCTTTGTAGAGTTGTTCCCTTTTCTAGAATCAACCTCACTAACCCCGGGTAGGGTAGCGAGTGGGTCTTTCCCTTGCACGTTGCCATATGTTGCATAATGACCCTTGGAAGATCAATCTTTTTCTTGTTGAACAACCAATCAAGCAATAACAAGTCAGTAACAGTGACTTGGTTTCTCTTCTCTTGGCGAGGCACAACAACCTTCATGATTACTTGATTAGCAATCCTCTAGATCAACGTCAATCTGGATGTATTGTTCCTAACATTCACAAAACCCAATATCCTTTTAGCACTCACAGCTTAAAGTGCCTTGTGCTCATCAGATAGTTTGTTGAGAGGAATATTACAAAAGCCACCAAATAAAGATTAAGCAGTTGGGATATATTCTTACTTGTGAAATAGGTCTCCTAAGAACCTATCATGGTTGTTCCCACAAGGGTAGACGTCTTGCTAAGCTCGAAGTTATGGTAGAACTCCCTGACCAGTTCAGGGTTCGCCATCGCCTTGTAGGAGCAGAGCTGTTCCCAACCTTAAAACACCAAAGTATCCCAGACTTCTCCAAAACCTTCCTTTGAGATGAAGCTGCCAAGGATGTAACTTGTTAGTAGATACCTCACTTACCTTTTCCTTCTTCTTCTTTGGTTTGATGGTGGAGCGAAGTTGTCCCTTTATCGGAGCAGGGGTGGACTCGCCAACGCCAGGCTTGGTAGGCTTTGAGAACTCTTTTGACATCCTTGTTTCCATAATCAACTCAAAGTATCCACTTTCTTCTTCTACCTCGTCGTTGTTGCCAGAAAGAACAGGAGCTTTCCTCTTCTTTTTAGGGGTAGGAACAACCTCCAGTGGACGCATGCCCAATTCCTGCTCCAACTCCTCCATAGATAGTTCCTCAGTCCTTTGCTTGAGAGGAGAGGAAACTTCTTCTTCATTCATGTTTTTCTCTGGTGTGGCGACCTCGGTTTATGTCTTTGCCACCACTATCTCCATATCTTTCATCTGAGACTTTTTTGTCTTAAGGAAGTGTTCCTTTTCCAAGTTCTTGGCCACATATTGGACCGCTTCTTTGGCTATGGAAAGGACATCTGGTGTGGAGGAAACTTGAGAGGGTTTGGAGTAAGGGGTAAGTTAGGCTTTTCTTTTCGGAGCTTGAGGAATAAGCTCATTGAGTTGCTCCTCAAACAAGTGGTCAACACTAGTGGTTGGATGTGCACAATGTAGTCAACATTGGTGCACATCCAATTTTGGTGCACATTTTTGTGTAACTCAGTGCACATTTTGTTGTAATATGGTTCACATCCATCTTAGTGTACAATTTGTTATAACATGGTGCACATCCATCTTAGTGCACATTTATTTATAACATGGTGCACAATTATCTCTATGCACATTTATTTGTAACATTATGCACATTCTTACATCAGTGCACACTTATTTATAACTTTATGCACATGTATTTGTAAAATAGTGCACATTCAAAAAGCGGTGCACAAATATATGTAACTCTAGTGTACTAACCGGTGAACGCCAGAAACCGGTGGGTAATTGTGCCCCAATATAGTGGTGCATATATGTGCATCACATTACTCATAGAATGTGTCGGTCGAGTGTTTGCTGGACAAGAGCTAGCAATTCATCGGGATTTGGGCCTAGTGAAGCGATCGTCGTTTTGCTAATCCATTTTCGACTAACGATATCGCTTTTTCCACACCGATCGGGTCGGCAGGGGCCCGAATCGACGAACCGCAGGTTACCAATCCGCCAAACATCCTAGCTCTTGTCCAGCAGACACTCGACCGATACATGAAGACGATCGACGATCGCTTCACTAGGCCCAAAGGTTACCAATCCACTAAACATCCTAGCTCTTGTGCATCACATTACATGAAGATGATCGATTTCCAGCAGACACTCGTCTCGCGCACGGATCTAGATCGAGCAATTCACCGGGATCGCCAATGGGTTGTGTTTGGGATAGATTTGGGACAAGTAACAAGGGTGACGTTGAAGGCTTAAGGGAGAAGATAATCTCAACTGAGGCTTAAGCTTTAATTTCAACGTATCTAGAAATGAAGTACAAGGTGGCTACTTATAGCCAAAGAGCTCAACCAAAACCCTAATGTGCTTGGGCCTTATTCTAACTAATGGGCCGGCCCTCTTAAGCATAAGAGGAGCGCACACCCGAAATAGAAAATGCTTAAAAAGGAAACATACTAAAACGAGAAATAACTAATAATAAGGAAATATATAATAAACTATGGTAAGTCCTACTCCAGGGAGGACTCTAGGGAGGACGCCATGGTCTCGGTCGTCCCTGGCTCTTAGTGGACCCTCTGATGGCGGGACAAGACCGCATCAGTTCTTCATATTGAACCTATCAAGGACCTTATCTATATAAGTTCATTGACTCGGTCCAATTAGTCTCTTAGATCTATCTCTATGGATCTTTATACCTAATGTGAACTCTGGCTTTCCTAAGTCTTTCATGGAAAAACATTTCTTGAGCCAGTCCTTAACGAGCTCTAGCATAGAAATGTCATTTCCGATTAGTAGTATGTCATCCACATACAAGACTAGGAAGACCACTTTTGATGCGGTCCTGTCCTGCCATCAGATGGTCCACTAAGAGCCGGGGATGACCTAGACCATGGCGTCCTCCCTGGAGTAGGACTTACCATAGTTTATTATATATTTCCTTATTATTAGCGATTGCTTGTTTTAGTATGTTTTCCCTTTTATGCATTTTCTATTTCGGGTGTGCGCTCCTCTTATGCTTAAGAGGGTCGGCCCATTAGTTAGAATAAGGCCCAAGCCCATTAGGGTTTTGGATGAGCTCTTTGGCTATAAGTAGCCACCTTAAGCCTTCAACGTCACCCTTGTTACTTGTCCCAAATCTATCCCAAACACAACCCATTGGCTATCCCGGTGAATTGCTCGATCTAGATCCGTGCGCGAGACGAGTCGACTCCTTCGATTTGTATCAACTAGTATCAGAGCGCCTGTCGATCGAGCCACCCAAGTCGCCATCTCCGCCACACCAAACCAGTTCGTCCTCTACACCTTCATTTGCGACACCTCAGGAGAATTGCCATAACCTTCTGCTCACTCTGGTCCGAAAGTTTAAGGAGGCAAACTAGACTTGTAGATCTAACTCCTCGAGTTGAAATCATCGCATTTGGGTTCCTGAGCAGGGAGAACGAATTTTTATAAGACGGACCAATCAGTTGTCTCATTGGCTACGCCCTTGATTGGTGGTTTCGTGTGGAGGATTATCGCCGGACCCGTGGTTGGCAACCCGTCATCACTTGGGAGCAAATTGTTTATGTTATGACCCGACACTTTGCTCCGAGTGTTGATCCAGTAGCCTACGCCGCTCGTTCAAAGCAACGGACCGGACTGTACCTTGAGCGCGTCTCTGCGCGTACCCCAGTGCGCTCTTCTGAGGGATTCCCTGAACGCACCCCAGCGCGCGTCACAGTGCTCCTTCCCCCAGCTCCGGTATCCCTTGTTGCGCTCGTCCCTGCTATGACGCCAACTGCACCAACCGCTTCCGCACCAGCACCTGATCCTGAGATCACTCCAACTCCAACCGTCGTGCCTCCGGAGCCAGCATCCACCAGACCACCCCCTCTGGTCATCTTGGCACCCACTTCGATGGTCCCCATGGTGTTGGATGTGCCTCCCCTCGTTCTCGTGCCCACGACTTGTGAGTCTTTCATTTTGGCTCCTTCAATGGACATTACGCATCACCAATTCCGATGTATATGGTCCTTTACATGTGTTGATCGACTGTTCACCCTTGCGCCTACATGTTCGAAGCGATGATGCTTCGATTCTAAGGGAGGGAGAGTGATGCGGTCATGTCCCGCCATCAGATGGTCCACTAAGAGCCGGGGACGACCTAGACCATGGCGTCCTCCCTGGAGTAGGACTTACCATAGTTTATTATATATTTCCTTATTATTAGCGATTGCTTGTTTTAGTATGTTTTCCCTTTTATGCATTTTCTATTTTGAGTATGCGCTCCTCTTATGCTTAAGAGGGCCGGCCTATTAGTTAGAATCAGGCCCAAGCCCATTAGGGTTTCGGCTGAGCTCTTTGGCTATAAGTAGCCACCTTGTACTTCATTTCTAATCATGTTGAATTTAAAGCTTAAGCCTCAGTTGAGATTATCTCCTTCCTTAAGCCTTCAACGTCACCCTTGTTATTTGTCCCAAATCTATCCCAAACACAACCCATTGGCGATCCCGGTGAATTGCTCGATCTAGATTCGTGCGCGAGGCGAGTCGACTCCTTCGATTCGTATCAACTTTGCTCCCACTAAACTTCCTGTAAACACATGCTTCTTCTTCACATCTGATGAAATCAAATTGTTTTTGAAAGAACCTAATTTATGCATATTCTAGGAGTCTAGTTGTAAGGACTTAGATGCTTTTAGCAAAATTTCATAAAACACTTTTCTAACATCAAACTTAGGATCTCATGCATAAAACAATAGGAACCATGTAAGAAAGAAGTAACACACCTTTTTGATGCAAATCTTTGTGTTAAGATCAATTTGGAGTTGAGAGTCTCAAGTGTGACTCCTCTACTTGATTCACACGAGCACGGTACTAGATCGCCTTGCTTACGTTTGCTATTGCGGGACGAATGCTCCAAGCTTCTCCTTTACAAGTGCACACCCGACCCTAGGGCTCTCTTGGGTGTAGGTGTGTAGATTCTCAACACATGAGATAATAGATTTATTCCCCTGTATCTTGAAAGGGATATACATAACAATTATATTATCTTATCTTTCATAAAGATAACTTTCCTTTTATCATCAAGTAAATAAATAACATTTTATGATTACTTGATGACCAATCCACATGCCCCTAATGGCTCCATATGGTCGGCCCCCTTAGTCCCACTAATGAGCCTCAATTTACGTTATTCTAGCTCAATTATTCTATTATGTGTGACCTTATGCGGCTGGGTTATAATTAGCAATGAGCCCAATCTTATTTTGTCCATAAATTATTGTTGGCTTCTAGCAAAACACTATGACTACATAAAATATCTGGATTATAAAACTCCATTATTAATGCAATTCTATTATTAGTAATTGACATCTTGATCGAATGACATATTCCTTCAATCTTCCACTTGTCCTTGAACAAGTGTGCATTGTTAAATTCATTTGTCACTTAGTGTCCAATTTGATGATATGATGACATCTTATGTAATCCATATCAATATTCAAATTGTTTCTTCAACTCCAAGCTCGAACTATCAAAACAAATGATTAACTTTTAATCCATTTGAGCACAACCATGTAATTTCAATTCTTACTCTTCAAGTGGCCTAGACACCATTTCTATTTACATAGGAGGACTTCTCCAATCTTGTATGGCTATAGCTCCCACTCTATTTTCAGCAATCCTGATCAATTCCTTTATAACCGCCTTTTATGAAACAACGTTTGATAATGTCAAAGACATACCATTCACTAACTAAGAGAAATATCATACTCATGTATGAGGAATCTACTAATCATGATTCAACTTAAAATTCAAAAACTCACTTGAAGAAACTTAAGGTAGGTATGCCCAATATGTATCCTCTATACATATCCATGTAATTGATTAGGCATCCTTATGTCCCTATTGCGCATGAAACTCGGCGCTATCAATCAACATGACAAATTGCCTTTATTGAGTCATTTATGTCCAACTTAATGACTTAGGTTACGTACAACTCATAATTCATAATTTATGTTCACTTAATAGAGTTTCATTCATCAAAACACTTATGGTGATCCTATTTGAAATTTATAAACTACTTGTACATTTATTTAATTCTAAACCACAATTAAATAATAATGAAACTCTATTTCAAAGCATAACTGAAATTTTAACATTCATGAAAACAATCTCTCCAATGTGCTTGATTCCTTTAGCCCTAGTGTAACTATCATGTTTGGGCCTAGGTAATGGTTTAGTCAACAGATCTGTAATGTTGTCATCCTTATGAACATTGCACAACTTCACATCTCCCCTATCGACGTAATCATGAATGATATGGAACTTCTTGAGCACGTGTATGGACTTGAAGTTTGAACTTGGTTCCTTAGATTGGGCAGTGGCACCATTTTTTCGCAATAGCTCTCAATTGCCTTAGAACAACTAGGAGCAACACCAAGTTTAGCAATGAACTTCCTAATCCAGATAGATTCCTTTGTTGCTTCAGCCGCATCAATGTACTCAGCTTCTGTTGTAGAATCAGTCACCGTGCTTTTCTTTGAACTCTTCCAGCTCACTGCTCCTCCATTTAGAATGAAGACTTATCCCGATTGAGATCGAAAGTAGTCTTTATCCATCTGGAAGCTTGCATCAGAATTTCCTTCAAGGATCAACTCATCATCGCCTCCATACACCAAGAAATTATCCTTAATCCTTCTCAAGTACTTTAGGATGTTCTTAGCCGCATTCCGCTGTGCTTCTCTTGGATTCGATTGCTATCTGCTGCACATGCTCAAAACATATGCAACATCTGGGCGAGCATAGATCATGACATACATGATGGATCTTATTGTTGATGCATAAGGAATCCTACTCACCTTCTCTAGCTCAATAGGTGCAACTGGACACTATGTCTTGCTAAGTTATAAGTCATCCTGCATAGGTAAGAATCCTCTCTTAGAGTTCTTCATATTGAACCTATCAAGGACCTTATCTATATAAGTTCCTTGACTCGGTCCAATTAGTCTCTTATATCTATCTCTATGGATCTTTATACCTAATGTGAACTCTGTCTTTCCTAAGTCTTTCATGGCAAAACATTTCTTGAGCCAGTCCTTAACGGGCTCTAGCATAGGAATGTCATTTCCGATTAGTAGTATGTCATCCACATACAAAACTAGGAAGACCACTTTGCTCCCACTAAACTTCCTGTAAACACATGCTTCTTCTTCACATCTGATGAAATCAAATTGTTTTTGAAAGAACCTAATTTATGCATATTCTAGGAGTCTAACTATAAGGATTTAGATGCTTTTAGCAAAATTTCATAAAACACTTTTCTAACATCAAACTTAGGATCTCATGCATAAAACAATAGGAACCATGTAAAAAAAGAGTTACATACCTTTTTTATGCAAATCTTCGTGTTAAGATCAATTTGGAGATGAGAGTCTCAAGTATGACTCATCTACTTGATCCACACGATCACGGTACTAGATCGCCTTGCTTACGTTTGCTATTGCAGGACGAAAGCTCCAAGCTTCTCCTTTACAAGTGCACAACCGACCCTAGGGTTCTCCTGGGTGTAGGTGTGTATATTCTCAACACATGAGATAATAGATTTATTCCCATGTATCTTGAAAGGGATATACATAACAATTATATTATCTTATCTTTCATAAAGATAACTTTCCTTTTATCATCAAGTAAATAAATAACATTTTATGATTACTTGATGAACAATTCACATGCCCCTAATGGATCCATATTGCCGGCCCCCTTAGTCCCACTAATGGGCCTCAATTTACTTTGATCTAGCTCAATTATTCTATTATGTGTGACCTTATGCGACTGGGTTATAATTAGCAATGAGCACAATCTTGTTTTGCCCATAAATTATTGTTGGCTTCTAACAAAACACTATGATTACATAAAATATCTGGATTATAAAACTCCATTATTAATGCAATTCTATTATTAGTAATTGACATCTTGATCGAATGACATATTTCTTCAATCTCCCACTTGTCCTTGAACAAGTGTGCATTGTTAAATTCATTTGTCACTTAGTGTCCAATTTGATGATATGATGACATCTTATGTAATCCATATCAATTTTCAAATTGTTTCTTCAACTCCAAGCTCGAACTATCAAAACAAATGATTAACTTTTATTCCATTTGAGCACAACCATGTAATTTCAGTTCTTACTCTTCAATTGGCCTAGACACCATTTCTATTTACATAAGAGGACTTCTCCAATCTTGTATGGCTATAGCTCCCACTATATTTTCAGCAATCCTGATCAATTCCTTTATAACCGCCTTTTATGAAAAAACGTTTGATAATGTCAAAGACATACCATTCACTAACTAAGAGAAATATCATACTCATGTATGAAGAATCTACTAATGATGATTCAAGTTAAAATTCCAAAACTCACTTGAAGAATCTTAAGGTAGGTATGCCCAATTTGTATCCTCTATACATATCCATGTAATTGATTAGGCATCCTTATGTCCCTATTGCGCATGAAACTCGGCGCTATCAATCAACTTGACAAATTGCCTTTATTGAGTCATTTATGTCCAACTTAATGACTTAGGTTATGTACAACTCATAATTCATAATTTATGTTCACTTAATAGGGTTTTATTCATCAGAACACTTATGGTGATCCTATTTGACATTTATAAATTACTTGTACATTTATTTAATTCTAAACCACAATTAAATAATAATGAAACTATATTTCAAAGCATAACTGAAATTTTAACATTCATGAAAACAATCTCTCCAATGTGCTTGATTCCTTTAGCCCTAGTGTAACTGTCATGCTTGGGCTTAGGTAATGGTTTAGTCAATAGATCTGTAATGTTGTCATCCTTATGAACTTTGCACAGCTTCACATCTCCCCTATCGACGTAATCATGAATGATATGGAACTTCTTGAGCACGTGTATGGACTTGAAGTTTGAACTTGGTTCCTTAGATTGGGCAGTGGCACCATTTTTGTCGCAATAGCTTTCAATTGCCTTAGAACAACTTGGAACAACGCCAGATAGATTCCTTTGTTGCTTCAGCCGCATCAATGTACTCAATTTCTGTTGTAGAATCAGTCACCGTGCTTTTCTTTGAACTCTTCCAGCTCACTGCTCCTCAACTTAGAATGAAGACGTATCCCGATTGAGATCAAAAATAGTATTTATCCATCCGGAAGCTTGCATCAGTATTTCCTTCAACGATCAACTCATCATCGCCTCCATACACAAGGAAATTATCCTTAATCCTTCTCAAGTACTTTAGGATGTTCTTAGCAGCATTCCGTTGTTCTTCTCTTGGATTCGATTGCTATATGCTGCACATGCTTAAAACATATGCAACATCTGGGCGAGCATAGATCATGACATGCATGATGGATCTTATTGTTGATGCATAAGGAATCCTACTCACCTTCTCTAGCTCAATAGGTGCAACTTGACACTATGTCTTGCTAAGTTATAAGTCATGCTGCATAGGTAAGAATCATCTCTTAGAGTTCTTCATATTGAACCTATCAAGGACCTTATCTATATAAGTTCCTTGACGCAGTCCAATTAGTCTCTTAGATCTATCTCTATGGATCTTTATACCTAATTTGAACTCTGCCTTTCCTAAGTCTTTCATGGAAAAACATTTCTTGAGCCAGTCTTTAACGGGCTCTAGCATAGGAATGTCATTTCCGATTAGTAGTATGCCATCCACATACAAGACTAGGAAGACCACTTTGCTCCCAATAAACTTCCTGTAAACACATGCTTCTTCTTCACATCTGATGAAATCAAATTGTTTTTGAAAGAACCTAATTTATACATATTCTAAGAGTCTAGTTGTAAGGATTTAGATGCTTTTAGCAAAATTTCATAAAACACTTTTCTAACATCAAACTTAGGATCTCATGCATAAAACAATAGGAACCATGTAAGAAAAGAGTAACATACCTTTTTGATGCAAATCTTCGTGTTAAGATCAATTTGGAGATGAGAGCCTCAAGTGTGACTCCTCTACTTGATCCACACGAGCACGGTACTAGATCGCCTTGCTTACGTTTGCTATTGCGGGACGAAATCTCCAAGCTTCTCCTTTACAAGTGCACAACCGACCCTAGTGTTCTCCTGGGTGTAGGTGTGTATATTCTCAACACATGAGATAATAGATTTATTCCCTTGTATCTTGGAAGGGATATACATAACAATTATATTGTCTTATCTTTCATAAAGATAACTTTCCTTTTATCATCAAGTAAATAAATAACATTTTATGATTACTTGATGAGCAATCTACATGCCCCTAATGGCTCCATATGGCCGGCCCCCTTTGTCCCACTAATGGGCCTCAATTTACTTTGATCTAGCTCAACATTTCTATTATGTGTGACCTTATGCGACTGGGTTATAATTAGCAATGAGCCCAATCTTGTTTTGCCCATAAATTATTGTTGAATTCTAGCAAAACACTATGACTACATAAAATATATGGATTATAAAACTCAATTATTAATGCAATTCTATTATTAGTAATTGACATCTTGATCGAATGACATATTCCTTCAATCTCCCACTTGTCCTTGAACAAGTGTGCATTGTTAAATTCATTTGTCACTTAGTGTCCAATTTGATGATATGATGACATCTTATGTAATCCATATCAATATTCAAATTTTTTCTTCAACTCCGAGCTCGAACTATCAAAACAAATGATTAACTTTTAATCCATTTGAGCACAACCATGTAATTTCAGTTTTTACTCTTCAAGTGGCCTAGACACCATTTCTATTTACATAGGAGGACTTCTCCAATCTTATATGGCTATAGCTCCCACTATATTTTCAGCAATCCTGATCAATTCCATTATAATCGATTTTTTATGAAACAACGTTTGATAATGTCAAAGACATATCATTCACTAACTAAGAGAAATATCATACTCATGTATGAGGAATCTACTAATCATGATTCAACTTAAAATTCAAAAACTCACTTGAAGAATCTTAAGGTAGGTATGTCCAATATGTATCCTCTATACATATCCATGTAATTGATTAGGCATCCTTATGTCCCTATTGCGCATGAAACTCGGCGCTATCAATCAACTTGACAAATTGCATTTATTGAGTCATTTATGTCCAACTTAATGACTTAGGTTACGTACAACTCATAATTCATAATTTATGTTCACTTAATAGGGTTTCATTCATCAGAACACTTATGGTGATCATATTTGACATTTATAAATTACTTGTACATTTATTTAATTCTAAACCATAATTAAATAATAATGAAACTCTATTTCAAAGCATAACTGAAATTTTAACATTCATGAAAACAATCTCTCCAATGTGCTTGATTCCTTTAGCCCTAGTGTAACTGTCATGCTTGGGCTTAGGTAATGGTTTAGTCAATAGATCTGTAATGTTGTCATCCTTATGAACTTTGCACAACTTCACATCTCTACTATCGATGTAATCACGAATGATATGGAACTTCTTGAGCACGTGTATGGACTTGAAGTTTGAACTTGGTTCCTTAGATTGGGCAGTGGCACCATTTTTGTCACAATAGCTTTCAATTGCCTTAGAACAACTAGGAATAACACCAAGATTAGCAATGAACTTCCTAATCCAGATAGATTCCTTTGTTGCTTCAGCCGCATCAATGTACTCAGCTTCTGTTGTAGAATCAGTCACCGTGCTTTTCGTTGAACTCTTCCAGCTCACCGCTCCTCCATTTAGAATGAAGACGTATCCCGATTGAGATCGAAAGTAGTCTTTATCCATCTGGAAGCTTGCATAAGTATTTCCTTCAACGATCAACTCATCATCGCCTCCATACACCAAGAAATTATCCTTAATCCTTCTCAAGTACTTTAGGATGTTCTTAGCTGCATTCCGCTGTGCTTCTCTTGGATTCAATTGCTATCTGCTGCACATGCTCAAAACATATGCAACATCTGGGCGAGCATAGATCATGACATACATGATGGATCTTATTGTTGATGCATAAGGAATCCTACTCACCTTCTCTAGCTCAATAGGTGCAACTGGACACAATGTCTTGCTAAGTTATAAGTCATGCTGCATAGGTAAGAATCCTCTCTTAGAGTTCTTCATATTGAACCTATCAAGGACCTTATCTATATAAGTTCCTTGACTCAGTCCAATTAGTCTCTTAGATCTATCTCTATGGATCTTTATACCTAATGTGAACTCTGCCTTTCCTAAGTCTTTCATGGAAAAAAATTTCTTGAGCCAATCCTTAACGGGCTCTAGCATAGGAATGTCATTTCCGATTAGTAGTATGTCATCCAGATACAAGACTAGGAAGACCACTTTGCTCCCACTAAACTTCCTGTAAACACATGCTTCTTCTTCACATCTGATGAAATCAAACTGTTTTTGAAAGAACCTAATTTATGCATATTCTAGGAGTCGAGTTGTAAGGGTTTAGATTCTTTTAGCCAAATTTCATAAAACACTTTTCTAACATCAAACTTAGGATCTCATGCAATAGGAACCATGTAAGAAAAGAGTAACATACCTTTTTGATGCAAATCTTTGTGTTAAGATCAATTTGGAGATGAGAGCCTCAAGTGTGACTCATCTACTTGATCCACACGAGCACGATACTAGATTGCCTTGCTTACGTTTGCTATTGCGGGACGAAAGCTCCAATCTTCTCCTTTACAAGTGCACAACCGACCCTAGGGTTCTCCTGGGTGTAGGTGTGTATATTCTCAACACATGAGATAATAGATTTATTCCCCTGTATCTTGAAAGGGATATACATTACAATTATATTATCTTATCTTTCATAAAGATAACTTTCCTTTTATCATCAAGTAAATAAATAACATTTTATGATTACTTGATGAGCAATCCACATGCCCCTAATGGCTCCTTATGGTCGACCCCTTAGTCCCACTAATGGGCCTCAATTTACATTGATCTAGCTCAATTATTCTATTATGTGTGACCTTATGCGACTGGGTTATAATGAGCAATGAGCCCAATCTTATTCTGCCCATAAATTATTATTGGCTTCTAGCAAAACACTATGACTACCCAAAATATCTGGATTATAAAACTTCATTATTAATGCAATTCTATTATTAGTAATTGGCATCTTGATCGAATGACATATTCCTTCAATCTCCCACTTGTCCGTGAACAAGTGTGCATTGTTAAATTCATTTGTCACTTAGTGTCCAATTTGATGATATGATAACATCTTATGTAATCCATATCAATATTCAAATTGTTTCTTCAACTCCGAGCTCGTACTATCAAAACAAATGATTAACTTTTAATCCATTTGAGCACAACCATGTAATTTCATTTCTTACTCTTCAAGTGGCCTAGACACCATTTCTATTTACATAGGAGGACTTCTCAGATCTTGTATGGCTATAGCTCCCACTCTATTTTCAGCAATCCTGATCAAGTCCTTTATAACCGCCTTTTATGAAACAACGTTTGATAATGTCAAAGACATACAATCACTAACTAAGAGAAATATCTTACTCATGTATGAGGAATCTACTAATCATGATTCAACTTAAAATTCAAAAACTCACTTGAAGAATCTTAAGTTAGGTATGCCCAATATGTATCCTCTATACATATCCATGTAATTGATTAGGCATCCTTATGTCCCTATTGCGCATGAAACTCGGCGCTATCAATCAACTTGACAATATGCCTTTATTGAGTCATTTATGTCCAACTTAATGACTTAGGTTACGTACAACTCATAATTCATAATTTTTGTTCACTTAATAGGGTTTCATTCATCAGAACACTTATGGTGATCCTATTTGACATTTATAAATTACTTGTACATTTATTTAATTCTAAACCACAATTAAATAATAATGAAACTCTATTTCAAAGCATAACTGGAAATTTAACATTCATGAAAACAATCTCTCCAATGTGCTTGATTCCTTTAGCCCTAGTGTAACTGTCATGCTTGGGCTTAGGTAATGGTTTAGTCAACAGATCTGTAATGTTGTCATCCTTATGAACTTTGCACAACTTCATATCTCCCATATCGACGTAATCACGAATGATATGGAACTTCTTGAGCACGTGTATGGACTTGAAGTTTGAACTTGGTTCCTTAGATTGGGCACTGGCACCATTTTTGTCGCAATAGCTCTCAATTGCCTTAGAGCAACTAGGAACAACACCCAGTTTAGCAATGAACTTCCTAATCCAGATAGATTCCCTTATTGCTTCAGCCGCATCAATGTACTCAGCTTCTGTTGTAGAATCAGTCACCGTGCTTTTCGTTGAACTCTTCCAGCTCACTGCTCCTCCATTTAGAATGAAGACGTATCCCGATTGAGATCGAAAGTTGTCTTTATCCATCTGGAAGCTTGCATCAGTATTTCCTTCAACGATCAACTCATCATCGCCTCCATACACCAAGAAATTATCCTTAATCCTTCTCAAGTACTTTAGGATGTTCTTAGCTGCATTCCGCTGTGCTTCTCTTGGATTCGATTTCTATCTGCTGCACATGCTCAAAACATATGCAACATCTAGGCGAGCATAGATCATGACATACATGATGGATCTTATTGTTGATGCATAAGGAATCCTACTCACCTTCTCTAGCTCAATAGGTGCAACTGGACACAATGTCTTGCTAAGTTATAAGTCATGCTGCATAGGTAAGAATCCTCTCTTAGAGTTCTTCTTATTGAACCTATCAAGGACCTTATCTATATAAGTTCCTTGACTCAGTCCAATTAGTCTCTTAGATCTATCTCTATGGATCTTTATACCTAATGTGAACTCTGCCTTTCCTAAGTCTTTCATGGAAAAACATTTCCTAAACCAGTCCTTAACGGGCTCTAGCATAGGAATGTCATTTCTGATTAGTAATATGTCATCCACATACAAGACTAGGAAGACCACCATTTCTATTTACATAGGAGGACTTATCCAATCTTGTATGGCTATAGCTCCCACTCTATTTTCAGCAATCCTGATCAATTCCTTTATAACCGCCTTTTATGAAACAACGTTTGATAATGTCAAAGACATACCATTCACTAACTAAGAGAAATATCATACTCATGTATGAGGAATCTACTAATCATGATTCAACTTAAAATTCAAAAACTCACTTAAAGAATCTTAAGGTAGGTATGCCCAATATGTATCCTCTATACATATCCATGTAATTGATTAGGCATCCTTATGTCCCTATTGCGCATGAAACTCGGCGCTATCAATCAACTTGACAAATTGCTTTTATTGAGTCATTTATGTCCAACTTAATGACCTAGGTTACGTACAACTCATAATTCATAATTTATGTTCACTTAATAAGGTTTTATTCATCAGAACACTTATGGTGATCCTATTTGACAATTATAAATTACTTGGACATTTAGTTAATTCTAAACCACAATTAAATAATGATGAAACTATATTTCAAAGCATAACTGAACGTTTAACATTCATGAAAACAATCTCTCCAATGTGCTTGATTCCTTTAGCCCTAGTGTAACTGTCATGCCTGGGCTTAGGTAATGGTTTAGTCAATAGATCTGTAATGTTGTCATCCTTATGAACTTTGCACAACTTCACATCTCCCCTATCCACGTAATCACGAATGATATAGAACTTCTTGAGCACGTGTATGGACTTGAAGTTTGAACTTGGTTCCTTACATTGGGCAGTGGCACCATTTTTGTCGCAATAGCTTTCAATTGCCTTAGAACAACTAGGAACAACACCAAGTTTAGCAATGAACTTCCTAATCCAGATAGATTCCTTTGTTGCTTTAGCCGCATCAATGTACTCAGCTTCTGTTGTAGAATCAGTCACCGTGCTTTTCTTTGAACTCTTCCAGCTCATTGCTCCTCCATTTAGAATGAAGACGTATCACGATTGAGATCGAAAGTAGTCGTTATCCATCTGGAAGCTTGCATCAGTATTTCCTTCAACGATCAACTCATCATCGCCTCCATACACCAAGAAATTATCCTTAATCCTTCTCAAGTACTTTAGGATGTTCTTAGCTGCATTCCGCTGTGCTTCTCTTGGATTCGATTGCTATCTGCTGCACATGCTCAAAACATATGCAACATCTAGGCGAGCATAGATCATGACATACATGATGGATCTTATTGTTGATGCATAAGGAATCCTACTCACCTTCTCTAGCTCAATAGGTGCAACTGGACACAATGTCTTGCTAAGTTATAAGTCATGCTGCATAGGTAAGAATCCTCTCTTTGAGTTCTTCTTATTGAACCTATCAAGGACCTTATCTATATAAGTTCCTTGACTCAGTCCAATTAGTCTCTTAGATCTATCTCTATGGATCTTTATACCTAATGTGAACTCTGCCTTTCCTAAGTCTTTCATGGAAAAACATTTCCTGAACCAGTTCTTAACGGGCTCTAGCATAGGAATGTCATTTCTGATTAGTAATATGTCATCCACATACAAGACTAGGAAGACCACCATTTCTATTTACATAGGAGGACTTATCCAATCTTGTATGGCTATAGCTCCCACTCTATTTTCAGCAATCCTGATCAATTCCTTTATAACCGCCTTTTATGAAACAACGTTTGATAATATGTCAAAGACATACCATTCACTAACTAAGAGAAATATCATACTCATGTATGAGGAATCTACTAATCATGATTCAACTTAAAATTCAAAAACTCACTTAAAGAATCTTAAGGTAGGTATGCCCAATATGTATCCTCTATACATATCCATGTAATTGATTAGGCATCCTTATGTCCCTATTGCGCATGAAACTCGGCGCTATCAATCAACTTGACAAATTGCTTTTATTGAGTCATTTATGTCCAACTTAATGACCTAGGTTACGTACAACTCATAATTCATAATTTATGTTCACTTAATAGGGTTTTATTCATCCGAACACTTATGGTGATCCTATTTGACAATTATAAATTACTTGAACATTTATTTAATTCTAACCCACAATTAAATAATGATGAAACTATATTTCAAAGCATAACTGAACGTTTAACATTCATGAAAACAATCTCTCCAATGTGCTTGATTCCTTTAGCCCTAGTGTAACTGTCATGCCTGGGCTTAGGTAATGGTTTAGTCAATAGATCTGTAATGTTGTCATCCTTATGAACTTTGCACAACTTCACATCTCCCCTATCCACGTAATCACGAATGATATAGAACTTCTTGAGCACGTGTATGGACTTGAAGTTTGAACTTGGTTCCTTAGATTGGGCAGTGGCACCATTTTTGTCGCAATAGCTTTCAATTGCCTTAGAATAACTAGGAACAACACCAAGTTTAGCAATGAACTTCCTAATCCAGATAGATTCCTTTGTTGCTTCATCCGCATCAATGTACTCAGCTTCTGTTGTAGAATCAGTCACCGTGCTTTTCTTTGAACTCTTCCAGCTCATTGCTCCTCCATTTAGAATGAAGACGTATCACGATTGAGATCAAAAGTAGTCGTTATCCATCTGGAAGCTTGCATCATTATTTCCTTCAACGATCAACTCATCATCGCCTCCATACACCAAGAAATTATCCTTAATCCTTCTCAAGTACTTTAGGATGTTCTTAGCTGCATTCCGCTGTGCTTCTCTTGGATTCGATTGCTATCTGCTGCACATGCTCAAAACATATGCAACATCTAGGCGAGCATAGATCATGACATACATGATGGATCTTATTGTTGATGCATAAGGAATCCTACTCACCTTCTCTAGCTCAATAGGTGCAACTCGACATAATGTCTTGCTAAGTTATAAGTCATGCTACATAGGTAAGAATCCTCTCTTAGAGTTCTTCATATTGAACCTATCAAGGACCTTATCTATATAAGTTCCTTGACTCGGTCCAATTAGTCTCTTAGATCTATCTCTATGGATCTTTATACCTAATGTGAACTCTGCCTTTCCTAAGTCTTTCATGGAATTGCATAGGAATATCATTTCCGATTAGTAGAATGTCATCCAAATACAAGACTGGAAAGACCACTTTGCTTCCACTAAACTTCCTATAAACACATGCTTCTTCTTCACATCTGATGAAATCAAACTATTTTTGAAAGAACCTAATTTATGCATATTCTAGGAGTCTAGTTGTAAGGATTTAGATGTTTTTAGCAAAATTTCGTAAAACACTTTTCTAACATCAAACTTACGATCTCATGCATAAATCAATAAGAACCAAGTAAGAAAAGAGTAACATACCTTTTTGATGCAAATCTTCGTGTTAAGATCAATTTGGAGAGGAGAGCCTCAAGTGTGACTCCTCTACTTGATCCACACGAGCACGGTACTAGATCGCCTTGCTTACGTTTTCTATTGCGGGAAGAAAGCTCCAAGCTTCTCCTTTACAAGTGCACAACCGACCCTAGGGTTCTCCTGGGTATAGGTGTGTATATTCTCAACATCTGAGATAATAGATTTATTCCCCTGTATCTTGAAAGGGATATACATGACAATTATATTATCTTATCTTTCATAAAGATAACTTTCATTTTATCATCAAGTAAATAAATAACATTTTATTATTACTTGATGAGCAATCCAAATGCCCCTAATGGCAACATATGGCCGGCCCCTTAAGTCCCACTAATGGGCCTCAATTTACATTGATCTAGCCCAATTATTCTATTATGTGTGACCTTATGCGACTGGGTTATAATTAGCAGTGAGCCCAATCTTGTTTTGCCCATAAATTATTGTTGGCTTCTAGCAAAACACTATGACTCCAAAAAATATTTGGATTATAAAACTCCATTATTAATGTAATTATATTTTTAGTAATTGACATCTTGATCGAATGACATATTCCTTCAATCTCCCACTTGTCCTTGAACAAGTGTGCATTGTTAAATTCATTTGTCACTTAGTGTCCAATTTCATGATATGATGACATCTTATGTAATCCATATCAATATTCAAATTGTTTCTTCAACTCTGAGCTCGATCTATCAAAACAAATGATTTACTTTTAATCCATTTGAGCACAACCATGTGATTTCAGTTCTTACTCTTCAAGTGGCCTAGACACCATTTGTATTTGCATAGGAGGACTTCTCCAATCTTGTATGGCTATAGCTCTCACTCAATTTTCAGCAATCCTGATCAATTCCTTTATAACCGCCTTTTACGAAACAATGTTTGATAATGTCAAAGACATACCATTCACTAACTAAGAGAAATATCATACTCATGTATGAGGAATCTACTAATCATGATTCAACTTAAAATTCAAAAACTCACTTGAAGAATCTTAAGGTAGGTATGCCCATTATGTATCCTCTATACATATCCTTGTAATTTATTAGGCATCCTTATGTCCCTATAGCGCATGAAACTCGGCGCTATCAATCAACTTGACAAATTGCCTTTATTAAGTCTTTTATGTCCAGCTTAATCACTTAGGTTATGTACAACTCATAATTCATAATTTATGTTCACTTAATAGGGTTTCATTCATCAGAACACTTATGGTGATCCGATTTGACAATTATAAATTACTTGGACATTTATTTAATTCTAAACCACAATTAAATAATAATGAAACTCTATTTCAAAGCATAATTGAACGTTTAACATTCATGAAAACAATCTCTCCAATGTGCTTAATTCCTTTAGCCCTAGTGTAACTGTCATGCTTGGGCTTAGGTAATGGTTTAGTCAACAGATCTGCAATGTTGTCATCGTTTTGAACTTTGCACAGCTTCACATCTCCCCTATCGACGTAATCACGAATGATATGGAATATCTTGAGCACGTGTATAGACTTTAAGTTTGAACTTGGTTCCTTAGATTGGGCAGTGGCACCATTTTTGTCGCAATAGCTTTCAATTGCCTTAGAACAACTAGGAACAACACCAAGTTTAGCAATGAACTTCCTAATCCAGATAGATTCTTTTGTTGCTTCAGCCGCATCAATGTACTCAGCTTCTGTTGTAGAATCAGTCACCGTGCTTTTCTTTGAACTCTTCCAGCTCACTGCTCCTCCATTTAGAATGAAGAAGTATCCCGATTGAGCTCGAAAGTAGTCTTTATCCATCTGGAAGCTCGCATCAGTATTTCCTTCAACGATCAACTCATCATCTCCTCCATACACCAAGAAATTATCCTTAATCCTTCTCAAGTACTGTAGGATGTTCTTAGCTGCATTCCGCAGTGCTTATCTTGGATTCGATTGGTATATGCTGCACATGCTCAAAACATATGCAACGTTTGGGCAAGCATAGATCGTGACATACATGATGGATCTTACTGTTGATGCATAAGGAATCCTACTCACCTTCTCTAGCTCAATAGGTGCAACTGGACACTATTTATTGCTAAGTTATAAGTCATGCTGCAAGTAAGAATCCTCTCTTAGAGTTCTTCATATTGAACCTATCAAGGACCTTATCTGTATAAGTTTCTTGACTCAGTCCAATTAGTCTCTTAGATCTATCTCTATGGATCTTTATACCTAATGTGAGATCTGCCTTTCCTAAGTCTTTCATGGAAATGCATTTCTTGAGGCAGTCCTTAACGGGCTCTAGCATAGGAATGTCATTTCTAATTAGTAGTATGTCATCCACAGACAAAACTAGGAAGACCACCCTGCTCCCACTAAACTTCCTGTAAACACATGCTTCTTCTTCACATCTGATGAAATCAAACTGTTTTTGAAAGAACCTAATTTATGCATAATCTATGAGTCTAGTTGTAAGGATTTAGATGCTTTTAGCAAAATATCATAAAACACTTTTCTAACATCAAACTTAGGATCTCAAGCATAAATCAATAGGAACCATGTAAGAAAAGAGTAACATACCTATTTGATGCACATCTTTGTGTTAAGATCAATTTGAAGAGGAGAGCCTCAAGTGTGACTCCTTTACTTGATCCACACGAGCACGGTACTAGATCGCCTTGCTTACGTTTGCTATTGCGGGAAGAAAGCTCCAAGCTTCTCCTTTACAAGTGCACAGCCGACCCTAGGGTTCTCCTAGGTGTGGGTGTGTATATTCTGAACACATGAGATAATAGATTTATTCCATTGTATCTTGAAAGGGATATACATAACATTTATATTATCTTATCTTTCATAAAGATAACTTTCCTTTTATCATAAAGTAAATAAATAACATTTTATTATTACTTGATGAGCAATCCACATGCCCCTAATGGCAACATATGGCCGGCCCCCTAAGTCCCACTAATGGGCCTCAAATTACTTTGATCTAGCCCAATTATTCTATTATGTGTGACCTTATGCGACTGAGTTATAATTAGCAATGAGCCCAATCTTATTTTGCCCATAAACTATTGTTGGCTTCTAGCAAAACACTATGACTACATAAATTATCTGGATTATAAAACTCCATTATTAATGTAATTCTATTATTAGTAATAGACATCTTGATTGAATGACATATTCCTTCAATCTCCCACTTGTCCTTGAACAAGTGTGCATTGTTAAATTCATTTGTCACTTAGTTTCCAATTTGATGATATGATGTAATCTTATGTAATCCATATCAATATTCAAATTGTTTCTTCAACTCCGAGCACGATCTATCAAAACAAATGATTTACTTTTAATCCATTTGAGCACAACCATGTAATTTCAGTTCTTACTCTTCAAGTGGCCTAGACACCATTTCTATTTACATAGGAGGAATTCTCCAATCTTGTATGGCTATAGCTCCCACTCAATTTTCAGCAATCCTGATCAATTCCTTTATAATCGCCTTTTACGAAACAATGTTTGATAATGTAAAGACATACCATTCACTAACTAAGAGAAATATCATACTCATGTATGAGGAATCTACTAATCATGAACATAAAATTCAAAAACTCACTTGAAGAATGTTAAGGTAGGTATGCCCAATATGTATCCTCTATACATATCCATGTAATTGATTAGGCATCCTTATGTCCCTATTGCGCATGAAACTCGGCGCTATCAATCAACATGACAAATTGCCTTTATTGAGTCATTTATGTCCAACTTAATGACTTAGGTTACGTACAACTCATAATTCATAATTTATGTTCACTTAATAGGGTTTCATTCATCAGAACACTTATGGTGATCCTATTTGACAATTAAAAATTAACTAGACATTTATTTAATACTAAACCACAATTAAATAATAATGAAACTATATTTCAAAGCATAACTGGAAGTTTAACATTCATTAAAACAATCTCTCCAATGTGCTTGATTCCTTTAGCCCTAGTGTAACTGTCATGCTTGGGCTTAGGTAATGGTTTAGTCAACAGATCTGCAATGTTGTCATCGTTTTGAACTTTGCACAACTTCACATCTCCCCTATCGACGTAATCACGAATGATATGGAATATCTTGAGCACGTGTATAGACTTTAAGTTTGAACTTGGTTCCTTAGATTGGGCAGTGGCACCATTTTTGTCGCAATAGCTTTCAATTGCCTTAGAACAACTAGGAACAACACCAAGTTTAGCAATGAACTTCCTAATCCAGATAGATTCTTTTGTTGCTTCAGCCGCATCAATGTACTCAGCTTCTGTTGTAGAATCAGTCACCGTGCTTTTCTTTGAACTCTTCCAGCTCACTGCTCCTCCATTTAGAATGAAGAAGTATCCCGATTGAGCTCGAAAGTAGTCTTTATCCATCTGGAAGCTCGCATCAGTATTTCCTTCAACGATCAACTCATCATCTCCTCCATACACCAAGAAATTATCCTTAATCCTTCTCAAGTACTGTAGGATGTTCTTAGCTGCATTCCGCAGTGCTTATCTTGGATTCGATTGGTATATGCTGCACATGCTCAAAACATATGCAACGTTTGGGCAAGCATAGATCGTGACATACATGATGGATCTTACTGTTGATGCATAAGGAATCCTACTCACCTTCTCTAGCTCAATAGGTGCAACTGGACACTATGTATTGCTAAGTTATAAGTCATGCTGCAGGTAAGAATCCTCTCTTAGAGTTCTTCATATTGAACCTATCAAGGACCTTATCTGTATAAGTTCCTTGACTCAGTCCAATTAGTCTCTTAGATCTATCTCTATGAATCTTTATACCTAATGTGAGATCTGCCTTTCCTAAGTCTTTCATGGAAATGCATTTCTTGAGGCAGTCCTTAACGGGCTCTAGCATAGGAATGTCATTTCTAATTAGTAGTATGTCATCCACATACAAAACTAGGAAGACCACCCTGCTCCCACTAAACTTCCTGTAAACACATGCTTCTTCTTCACATCTGATGAAATCAAACTGTTTTTGAAAGAACCTAATTTATGCATAATCTATGAGTCTAGTTGTAAGGATTTAGATGCTTTTAGCAAAATATCATAAAACACTTTTCTAACATCAAACTTAGGATCTCAAGCATAAATCAATAGGAACCATGTAAGAAAAGAGTAACATACCTATTTGATGCACATCTTTGTGTTAAGATCAATTTGAAGAGGAGAGCCTCAAGTGTGACTCCTTTACTTGATCCACACGAGCACTGTACTAGATCGCCTTGCTTACGTTTGCTATTGCGGGAAGAAAGCTCCAAGCTTCTCCTTTACAAGTGCACAGCTGACCCTAGGGTTCTCCTGGGTGTGGGTGTGTATATTCTGAACACATGAGATAATAGATTTATTCCATTGTATCTTGAAAGGGATATACATAACATTTATATTATCTTATCTTTCATAAAGATAACTTTCCTTTTATCATAAAGTAAATAAATAACATTTTATTATTACTTGATGAGCAATCCACATGCCCCTAATGGCAACATATGGCCGCCCCCCTAAGTCCCACTAATGGGCCTCAAATTACTTTGATCTAGCCCAATTATTCTATTATGTGTGACCTTATGCGACTGGGTTATAATTAGCAATGAGCCCAATCTTATTTTGCCCATAAACTATTGTTGGCTTCTAGCAAAACACTATGACTACATAAATTATCTGGATTATAAAACTCCATTATTAATGTAATTCTATTATTAGTAATAGACATCTTGATTGAATGACATATTCCTTCAATCTCCCACTTGTCCTTGAACAAATGTGCATTGTTAAATTCATTTGTCACTTAGTTTCCAATTTGATGATATGATGTAATCTTATGTAATCCATATCAATATTCAAATTGTTTCTTCAACTCCGAGCACGATCTATCAAAACAAATGATTTACTTTTAATCCATTTGAGCACAACCATGTAATTTCAGTTCTTACTCTTCAAGTGGCCTAGACACCATTTCTATTTACATAGGAGGAATTCTCCAATCTTGTATGGCTATAGCTCCCACTCAATTTTCAGCAATCCTGATCAATTCTTTTATAATCGCCTTTTACGAAACAATGTTTGATAATGTAAAGACATACCATTCACTAACTAAGAGAAATATCATACTCATGTATGAGGAATCTACTAATCATGAACATAAAATTCAAAAACTCACTTGAAGAATGTTAAGGTAGGTATGCCCAATATGTATCCTCTATACATATCCATGTAATTGATTAGGCATCCTTATGTCCCTATTGCGCATGAAACTCGGCGCTATCAATCAACATGACAAATTGCCTTTATTGAGTCATTTATGTCCAACTTAATGACTTAGGTTACGTACGACTCATAATTCATAATTTATGTTCACTTAATAGGGTTTCATTCATCAGAACACTTATGGTGATCCTATTTGATAATTAAAAATTAACTAGACATTTATTTAATACTAAACCACAATTAAATAATAATGAAACTATATTTCAAAGCATAACTGGAAGTTTAACATTCATTAAAACAATCTCTCCAATGTGCTTGATTCCTTTAGCCCTAGTGTAACTGTCATGCTTGGGCTTAGGTAATGGTTTAGTCAACAGATCTGTAATGTTGTCATCCTTATGAATTTTGCACAGCTTCACATCTCCCATATCGACGTAATCACGAATGATATGGAACTTCTGGAGCACGTGTATGGACTTGAAGTTTGAACTTGGTTCCTTAGATTGGGCAGTGGCACCGTGCTTTTCTTTGAACTCTTCCAGCTCACTGCTCCTCCATTTAGAATGAAGACGTATCTTGATTGAGATCGAAAGTAGTCTTTATCCATCTGGAAGCTTGCATCAGTATTTCCTTCAACGTTCAACTCATCATCGCCTCCATACACCAAGAAGTTATCCTTAATCCTTTTCAAGTACTTTAGGATGTTCTTAGCTGCATTCCGTTGTGCTTCTCTTGGATTCTATTGGTATCTGTTGCACATGCTCAAAACATATGCAACATATGGGCGAGCATAGATCATGACATACATGATGGATCTTATTGTTGATGCATAAGGAATCCTACTCACCTTCTCTAGCTCAATAGGTGCAACTGGACACTATGTCTTGCTAAGTTATAAGTCATGCTGCATAGGTAAGAATCCTCTCTTAGAGTTCTTCATATTGAACCTATCAAGGACCTTATCTATATAAGTTCCTTGACTCAGTCCAATTAGTCTCTTAGATCTATCTCTATGGATCTTTATACCTAATGTGAACTCTGCCTTTCCTAAGTCTTTCATGGAAAAACATTTCTTGAGCCAGTCCTTAACGGGCTCTAGCATAGGAATGTCATTTCCGATTAGTAGTATGTCATCCACATACAAGACTAGGAAGACCACTTTTCTCCCACTAAACTTCTTGTAAACACATGCTTCTTTTTCACATTTGATCAAATCAAACTGTTTGATTGCCTCATCAAATCGAAGATTCCAACTCCTTGATGTTTGCTTACGTCCATAAATAGACTTTTTAATCTTCCATACTTTTCTAGGATTTTTTGGATCCTCAAAACCCTCAGGTTGTGTCATGTACACATCCTCTTTCAAAAACGCATTTAAGAAGGCGGTTTTGACATCCATCTGCCAAATCTCATAATCGTAATGGGTTGTAATTGCTAAGATTATCCGAATGGATCTAAGCATAACAACTTGTGAAAATGTTTCATCATAGTCAATACCATGAATCTATTGAAATTCTTGTGCACTTGCTTTGAAAACGGATACGTTTCTTGTCTGTTTTGAGTTTGAAAACCCATTTGCATCCTATGGGTGTTACCCCATCTGGCAAATCAATCAAGTCCCATACTTGATTTCCAGACATGAAATCCATTTCAAACTTCATGGATATGCACCATTTTCGGAGTTTGGACTCGTCACAACTTGCTTATAAGTAGTAGGCTCCTCGCATTCTAAAAGCAAGATGTCATAGCTCGCAGTCAATATGAAATCAACATATTTCTTTGGTTGCGTTCTGGGCCTATCAACTCTGTGTATGGGCTGAACAACAGTAGGATCTTCCACAACAATTTTTGGATTCCCATTAGAATAAGATTCTGGAGGGACAATAGGATTGAGGTCTTGAGACTCCACTACTTTCGGCATATGGGTGGCCTCCCCTTGTGGGAATGCATCACCAAATATTGTTTCTTCTAGAATGGTGTAATCCATGTCATTTTGTTGCTCAGTTTGTTGCTCTTATCGAACTTCTTGGAGATTTACATTTCTCTCACTTGACCTTTTGGAAATAAAATCATTTTCCAGAAAGACAATATCCCGAGCAACAAACACTTTATGCTCACTAGGACTGTAGAAATAGTATATTTTTGTGTCTTTAGGATACCCTACAAAGAAGCACTTATTTGATTTGGGTGCATGCTTGTACGAGAGTAAACGTTTTACATAAGCTTCATATTCCCATATCTTTAGAAAAGACAAACTTGGAACCCTCCCAGTCAATAACTCATATGGTGTCTTATCTACAGCTTTGGACGATGTCATGTTTAGTGTGAACGATGTAGTTGCGAGAGCATATCCTATAATATCCCACTAAAATTAGAAGGGTAATATGGTAATTTTAATTTGATAATATAAAAGTTATGAAATATATTTTATTTCTTGTAGAGGAGTAATTTAAATTTTCATTAACTTAAGTTCAAAGGTTGGGTTATGATAATTTTTGGATACAAATTATCAAATGGGTTATAATAGTATGATGTAGAAATAAATAAATAAGTATAACAATGAATGTAGTTTTTATACTTTAAATATAATAATAAAGGTTATATGATTTATTATGTTTATCCATGAAAGGATAAAATAACAAATATCCTAAGTATATTATCCCTTTAAGTTATGAATGGTCTATATTATGATTAGGCGGAATTGCAAAAAATACCAAGTTTTCAATAGCCGTTTGCAAAAATGCCGGGTTTTTAAAAGAATTGCAAAACTACCAAAAAGGGTAGCAAAAATGCCAGATTTGTAAAATGAAAAAAGATAAATTTATATTTATGTTTATCTTTTTTTTGGGGAAAATTCTATTTTTAACAAATGCTAATTACACTTAACAATTTATTGATAACAAATTTACTCTTCTCTGAAGACAATCACAAACACCACAACCGCAAAGCCCTAGCTGGAGACCTCGCCCTTTTTTTTGGTGAAGGCATGGACGATTTGCTTGTTGCTTATATGAATTTGGACTCTGCCCCAATCTCTGCCTCCCTCGCCGTTGGCTCCAAGCTCCCCGACGCCATGGTCTCCTACCTCGACTCTGCCCCGATCTCCGCCTCCCTCGCCGTCGGAAGAGCTCACAATTGCGGAGCTCAAATGATCTCCTCTTCCATGTCTGCTCAGAGGCTTCTCCGCCCTCACCAGCTTCGAAGTGTGACTCGTTTGGTCCCCATTAGAATCAATTCCACCTTCTCGCTCTCCTCTTTTCTTCGAATTGCTCGCCAAAACAGAAAAGGTAATGCCGAAAGTGACAGAAAACTTTGAA
The DNA here is from genome assembly GCA_027886185.1 of Rheum nobile. Lineage (NCBI taxonomy): Eukaryota > Viridiplantae > Streptophyta > Magnoliopsida > Caryophyllales > Polygonaceae > Rheum > Rheum nobile. The sequence continues at coordinate 1,745,179 of WOAB01000701.1, forward strand.
GACTTGGAGCGAATTAGGTAATTTTTCGGAAATGGAGGGGATCAATTCGAAGGGGAAAAACAGAAAACTTCGGAGAGAATTAGGTAATTTTTCGAAGCTTACTCTTTTAGAATCAAAGGTAATGCCGAAAGAGGGGTCGAGGGAAGCGGAGACGGCGGACTCGACGACAGACTTGGAGCGGAAAGTGACGAATCCGATGCCGTGAGGATCAATTTGAGTGCATGAGATGGAACCGTAGATACGAAATCGCGACTTGAGGTCGAGGACGGAGCAGTCGGTGGGAAGGCCGATGACGAGGATAGCGACGGGCGGAGCAGAGGGGGCGTGGAGGTCGTCGGAGAGAGGAGGAAGAGGGGTGACGTTGTTGGAGTAATAGGCCGCCATCATGGAATGCATCTGCATCAGGTATTGTTGCATTCCTCTGAAGCCCCAATCTCTGATGCTTCCCACTCAAAAGAAAGTTCAGCCTCTGCTTCTACAATCTGATCTCAATCGTCGGGTTATACGCCAATTTTAGGGTTTGGACGGTGTGGATTGCTTCGATGCTGAGGCTCAGATCGGACGACGGGGAAGACGCGGAGGGCCAGCTGGTAGTGGTTTTGGCGGATGAGCTCGTTAAGCACCGCGAGATGAGAGAACGAGGTGTTTCTCCTACTATCTCCACCTACAATGACATTCTTAATTGCTTGTGCGAGAAAGGGAGATAAAAGGATGTTATGTCTCTTATAGAAGAGATGTTACAGAAAGGTGTATCTCCAAACAGTTTCTCCTTTAGAGTTTTGATTAAGGCTTTTTGTGGTGAAGGTGAATTCACGGTAGCACATGAGGTATTTGAAATTGCAATTGGTGTGTGTGGGCATAAGAAATTGCTTTACAGTGAGATGTTTAACAAGTTGCTTTTGGGATGGGAAATTTTGGAAGCCAAAAAGGTGTTTGAAGTTGTATTAGATAGATGTTTTGATATTGGAAGTTTTAATTACAAAGACCTAATTGATAAGCTTTGCAGAGACGAGAAGTTGGAAGATGCAAGTCATGCTCTCCAAAATCTGATAGAAAAGAGATACATTTTTTATCCTGCATCAATTATGCCTATGGTAGATGGATTACATAAATGTGGGCGGAAACATGAAGCTGATGAATTTGCAGAGAAGATGTTGGAGATGGCATCAAGAAGTGTGACTAATATTACACAGGTATTACAATTCACAACTTCTGTTTGCTTATTGCCTTATCAATTACTTATGCTATCTGGTGCTGTTAATTGAGTACAAATTAGCCAATTAGGGGTCTGTGTCACTAGAGTGCCTAGAAAAGCAATCTATTTATTCATGTAGAAATTAGGATGAGCTCCATTCGAAGATAACTGTCTATATACATAATTGATTTTTGAATGATACAGCTCCGCGGAGCCCAAATATCTTTGCGTGGTGAGAAAGGGGGTACTCGGCCTTGCTGTATGCAGCAACGTCAATGGCGTAGCAAGGTTGGTTCATCATGAAAGCCTTGCCAACAACTCGTTGACCTCTGAAAAGATGCTGCTCCAATCTATTCTGGCTTAAGGCTAAAAGAACTGTCACCAAGGTGATGAAATAAGATCAAAGAGGAGCCAATTCATTTGATATAAGATCAAAGAGGCTAAAAGAACCGTTAATGGAAAATCTCGACTCTAGCAGAAAAGGATCCATTGAAGAAGCTAATCAAACAGGTGATGAAATACATTAATTTTTTTTATAGCAGAACTCAATCTTGTTGGTGATTTGTATACATCTAGCTTGTTGATCATTCTATAGATGAAAAAAGAAACTTTATAATCAGTGTCACAAAGTTGAGTTCTCCAATGCAAAGATGAAGTATCATGGCAGGCCAACCACAATTTCAGAGTTCACAAATTATTAGGCCCACATTATAATCACTGAGCCTTGTTCGAACATATATACATCAATACAAGGAAGGCTAACTTCAATTCAAGCCACATTTATACGAACATATATACATCACCACCAGACCTTGCTCGACCCCAAGAAAAACACGTTTTGATTCATTAAATTCAAAATTTGACCATACCATCGTCTTTGCCATGCTCAAGATACTTAAACCCGCCTCTTGAATCATTTGAAATCATCTCTGAATGACATCGAATCACCTCCATATCGGCCCGCTTTGTGCATGGAAAACCTGAACTCTTAAATCATAGATCCCTCCCGCATTTATGTACTTTATCAGGCCACATTTATACGAAGTCAGGTCAATGCTCTGTTATATCACAAAATTTCAAAGGTTAGCCGATTTCAAATTTCAGAGCAATATTCACTTTATTAGGCCACATTTATACGTAGTCATGTCATTACTCTGTTATCAGGATACATTTTTCCTCACAATTTGGGGGTTTCTTCCTAACGTAGTTAGGTCAATACTCTGTACGTGCATTTACTGAGTTGGGTGCTTGGTTCATATATGTAGGCAAACGGCCAAAGAATGTCTTTAAGGATGGCACCCAAATCGCAGAGACAGCCAAAGCAAGGTGAAATGATGCTTTTGGTACATGGGTCACCTCTTGGCGTCTACAAAGAGAACAATAACATGGAATCAATAATTGGTAAGCCCGCTCTTTCACCTGATTTGGCCTAAAAAAGTCAGATTTTCATACACAACTGTAAGCAAGTTGTTGTTAGTCATCTCATTGTTTTATATGAACTTGTTGATTGTAGAATCAAAAGAAGGCTAACTTCTTCAGGAATATATCAAGTGTTCCACATATGCAGATCTAACTAGAGGAAGGCCCTCCGCTTGAGTTATCTTGTTTTCATCTTTATGTTCATAGTGTTGTGTTCCCATAGTGCAAATCCCTCGTATCTATTCTCATGCCTCTTGAATTTTTCTCACTAGACAAGACAATTAATCATATTTTCATTGTTTATAGTCTACCTTATACTTCATACAAAATGAACGAAATAATATTTTAGCTTATTTTAATCAATTAATCATATTTTAGCTTATTTTAATCAACTAATCATATTTTAGCTTATTTTAAGGTTTAATATAAGGAAATAATGTGTAATACAACACTACTGGATTAATCGATCTATGATCTCACCAAACAAAGACTATAATTAGGGTACCAATAAAACCCTTAAACAATATCAGCCTTAAAGACATATTTCTCTTATCAAAACTCGTAAATATTTTGAGTGGTTATCAATTCAACAAGTAATGACCTGACTACGTACAAATAAGGCCTGATAAAGTGAATATTGCTCTGATATTTGAAATCGGCTAACATTTGAAATTTTGTGATATAAGAGAGCATTGACCTGACTTCGTATAAATGTGACATGATAAATTACATAATGTTCTGAAATTTGAAACCAATGTTCGTTTCAAATTTAAAGTTAATATAACAGAGTAATGACCTGACAACGTACAAATGTGGCCTGATAAAGTGAATATTGCTTTGAAATTTGAATTTGGCTAACATTTGAAATTTTGTGATATAATAGAGCATTGAACTGACTTCGTATAAATATGGCTTGATATTTTGTCTTGGAAATGTGATCTGATAAAGTAAAATGTATGATTTTTTCTTCTCAATATGGAAAGCAAATACCATATTATAGTAAAGATTGTTTTTCATAGCTTTATATTTAGGGAAATGATAATGTATTTGTATTTTTAACTAGTATCTTTGCTTGATATTTTGTCTTGGAAAATTACTTAAAAGCCTATTAGCTAAAAAAAAAAGAGCAATGTGTTTGTTGTACATGATGTGGGTTCGAATCCCATATAGGTTGATCAAAATTTCTCTAAAATGAAACCTCATAACATGATGTTTGTAAAGATTATATCATCTACTATATCTTAAATAGGGTCATTTACTGATAAAGTGAATATTGCTCTGAAAATTAAACCTCTTAACATTTGAAATTTCATGTTTATAAATTTTGTGATATAACACATCATTGACCTGACTTGGTATAAATGTGGTCTGATAAAATAAATATTACTCTGACATTAAAAAACCGCCTAACATTTAGAACTTCATTTTCGTAAATTTTGTTACATAACAGAGCATTATGTACTTTATCAGGCCACATTTGTACGAAGTCATGCCACATTGATACGAAGTCCGGTCAATGCTCTGTTATATCACAAAATTTTAAATGTTAGCCGATTTCAAATTTTAGAACAATATTCACTTTATCAGACTACATTTGTACATAGTCAGGTCATTACTCTATTATATTAACTTTAAATTTGAAACACTTAAATTTGCATTTATTAGTTGTGATTTTCGTTGAATTGATAACAACTACTAATTACACTTAACAAGATAAATTCTACTTAATAAGATAAATTCTAATTACGCTCCAAAACCCTAACACACCGCCTAGTTGACGAAGTTCTACTCTGCTATTTTTCCTCCTCAGTTGAACTTTTAAGAAGAGCAGACCTTTCAGATCTGCTATTTTGCTTTGTTATATAACAAAATTTACAAAATCTGACATTTAAAACCCCCTAACATGTAAAACTTCATTTTCGTAAATTTTGTTACATAACAGAGCATTATGTACTTTATCAGACCACATTTATACGAAGTCAGACCACATTTATACGTAGTCAAGCCACATTCATATGAAGTCATGTCAATGCTCTATATCACAAAATTTCAGAGGGGAAAATAGTGTCTCGGTGATATTATCTATCGGTACATAACAGTTGAGCAGTTCTCGCCTGATTGCCTTCTTGATTGCCTAGACCTTTCTTTCGAGCATCACACTTTGGAAGTTGCAAACAGGATAGAGTCATCTATGCATGTACGAAGACAGAAAGATCACAAAAGGCACCTAAGTCACTCAAAATCTAAGAGATCTAAGTGGGACGGAAAGGTGAAAGGCCTCATTACTGACCATGATAAAGAGCAAGTCCTTGCACACCGTGCAGAAACACTTTTAATGAGTCTTAAGCTTCGGTGTCCTGGTTTACCCCAGACGGCACTCGACATGAGCAAGATTCAATACAACATGGTAAGTTGATTCATCATATTTTCATTTTTGTCTCTAAGCATAATTATGTCAGTAACATGAGAAAAAAAAAGCTACACTTTCTATTTTTGTCTTCATGGTTGAAATTGTTTCTTTTACATGATGTGGGTCAGGCTATACTTGAAAGCTACTCAAGGGTAATAGAGAGTTTGGCATACAATATCATGGCAAGAATAGACGATCTCCTGTTTGTAGACGATGCAGCCAAGCAATCAAGTTGTGTAGAATCCAAGTCTTTCTTCAGTAGGGGTGGTTTCAAGAGCTTGCCCATACAGAAACGAATGTCACTGAGCCCCTTCTCCACTCAACATTCACCATATGCATCTCCCTTTGCCACCCCAAACCTCTGCTTCTCCCTTGTTCCAAGGAGCCCAGCTGGAGCATTGTCGTCTCTGACAAAGAACAACAGAAGAAAATCCGATGACTTGAAGCTGGAGAAACCCGACCCTGTTGAGTTCGAGAGGATCTGGTCACATCCCGGTAACTTGAGTGCTGCAAAAGCTGGAGACATCCCTGAGCGAAATTGACCTGAGATGGTTATCTCTCTAACCATATATGAGGCAGAGGTGCATGCACGGCAGCAGTAGAATGCTACTCTCCCTTGTCCCACACCTCTTGCACATCCTCTTCCTCCTCTCTTCCACCGCTGATGCTTCCTTCCTCTCACCGTCGACGCTCGGCATTCCCGCGACCTTTCTCCACTTCAGAACCAGTGCGCCGTCGACCTCGTCGTTGTCGTCCTCGCATCCATGGCTGCTGCTTCCGTAGCATGACTTCGCGTCGTTCGTGGCGACTCCGCGACCTCTCCCATCAAATTGGACAGTGCGCCTTTCAGTTTCCCGCTCTCTCCATCTCCTTTTGTTGCGCATCTAACTAACACCGCCGACTTCGCAGCGAATTGGCCGACGAATCTGATCTTCCCGATAATTGGACGGTCACCGACGAGAGGTATTTATGATTGAGAGCGATGGTCAGATTGGGGGTTAAGGCTCCTGACATGGCAACCAATAAAAGAGACCAAATCTGGATGGATGGAAATGAATGTCAAAATTGTGAGATTTGGTAAACCCTAGACCAGCAAAAGAGACCAAAGAGGGAGAGGATTGTGAGATTTGGGATTAATTAGGTGAAATTATTAGAATTAAGATTTTTTTTATCTTTTCTTTTTATAAATTTTAGTTGTTTATGTGATTTTTTCATTTAAAAGAAAAGTTAAATTCAACCCTCAATAATAACAAAAATACCTAAAATTTGGTAGTTTTGCCCTTCTTTTCAAATTTTTTTTTTGCAAGTAGCTATCAGAAATTCGGTATTTTTGCCATTATGCCTTATGATTAACCTTATGTTAAATATAATTTTAATTAACTTATCAATCTTAACCTAGATTATTTGAGTTATGATTAACAAAGTGTTAATCAAGATTTCAATATGTTTAATTTTATAAAGAGATGTGACTTAAGCTTAATTTTAACCTAAATTAATTTTTCTACATCTTAATTTTGGGTTAAAATAATTAAATAAACTCAGTATATTAAAATAAATAAGTTTGGATAATTTTTAGAATTTTTGAAAAATGAAATAAGGGCATTTTCCCCATAACTTTAGAAAGTTGGGCAAAAATGTGCAATTAGACCAAAAGAGGGGGCCGACCATAATTAGATGGAAAGTGGGGGTTGTCTTCCTCTACCTTCAACCAAGGAAAACGCAGCTCAGAAGCTCCATTTCATGGAGGATTTCAACCCAATTTTTGGATCGAATCTTTCAATTAATCTTGGGTATAGAAGATTGAGATGTCAAGCATTAAACCCCTCAATTAATTTGTGTTCATATGGGCGAAATCAACGCGATTTTATCCGGGAAGCAAGAATGTCGTTTGAACCATGCGAATTGAATTCTTCAAAATTTGTCCTCATCTGATTGAATGGGAGGAGAGGTTTGCGGGATTGTGTCGAGGGCATTGAAGTCTACATTAGTTGTAGAGAGGCAACTCTCTCTTCGTGGTCAAGCTGGAGTGTAGCACAGACGTGGAGCAAGATCACTGCCAAGCTTAGCTGCCTTTCGCTATCTTCATTTTACGCGGGAATGTCTTTGGACCGGTTTTCCTTTTCCATATATTGTGAACTCGGGCTTTTTCTTTTTCTCCGGTTCACTTATAGTGGTCTAGTATAAATAAGCATTTCTTCTTTTCAGATTGTAATTGAATTCTGTATTCTCTTTTTCCTGGTTGTTCAGTGTTAATGGAGATTGGTTTTCTCTAGCGATCTATACTGGATCGTTTGTTCCTAAACCTTCGATTCTCGATCGTTCAAGCATCGAATCCTATCTCTTGTCTCTCATTCATCTGTTTCAACATGGTATCAGAGCACACGAAGCTTTGGTGAACTGTGAGTCGGAGATTTCTTCGTAGTTCTCAGATCTAGCTTTTCTGACAAATTCTCTTTAAATTGCTACAATTCCGATGGCGCTTGAATCAGCAGAGAAGGAAGGAAGGCTTGCAAACATGGTGAATCCACTAATGTTGACTAATTCTGATAATCCGGGAATGTGCTTGACAAATATGACATTTGATGGATCAAACTATCTGGCCTGGAGTCGCCAGATCGAGCGAGCACTGATAGAGAAGATGAAGATCAGCTTCATCGACGACACTGAAGTTGTTCCAAAGCGAGATTCGCAGGATTATGCCCTGTGGAGGCGAGTTGATTCAATGGTTGGATGTTGGATCACAAACTCCATGACGAAGGGGATATCAGGAAGTTTCCTCCATCCAGATTCTGCAAGAGCTCTTTGGTTGGAAATAGGAGAACACTACAAGAAAAGTAGTTCACCACTGATATATAAGGAGTGGAAAACTCCTTATGAGGTTTTATTCTCTAAAATTCCTTCATATGATGGAATGAGAGTTTTTGGTTGCCTTTGTTATGCTTTTGCAGCTCCACAGGACAGTGACAAATTACTCCCTAGAGGAAGGAAGTGTATCTTTATTGGATATCCTCCTCATCAGAAGGGATATAAGGTTTATGATCTACAAACTCACACCGCTTTTCTTAGCAAAGATGTGGTTTTTCATGAAGATATCTTTCCTTTTTGTCCTGCCACTAGAGCTTCTTCTGGACCTTCTGGTTCCAATCCGCAAGTGTCATTTGATGATGAAGTTAGTGATTGTGTGGTGATGACTGAGGTTGTGTTTCCTTTGCCTAATGCACCTTTGTCACCTTCTTCTTCCATTATTCCTCCTCCCTTGCCAGCTTCCCCTATTATTTCTACTTCATCTTCTATTGCTCACAATTTAGTACCACCACTTCGAAGGTCTGATAGGGTGAGGATACCACCCGTATGGCATCAAGATTATGAAGTCAACACAGCTCAATCTGAGTATTTTGCTTCCTTGGCAAATGTCTTAGTAGTGAAAGAGCCTCACACCTATGCTGAGGCACATGCTGATCCTAAGGAGGAAGGAGTTGGAAGCTTTGGAGGGCAATGGTACATGGAAGCTTACTACATTGTCACCAGGAAAAACAAGCCATTAAATCCAAGTGGGTTTATAAGGTCAAATTCCACTCTAATGGTGAGATTGAGAGGTATAAAGCATGCCTTGTGGTTAAAGGTTTTAGCCGGAAATTAGGGAAGGATTACAAGCACACTTTTTCTCCCGTGGCTAAGCTCCCTACTGTTCGGATGGTTGTTGCTCTTGCCACAACTCAAGATTGGGGACTCCATCAATTAGATGTAAATAACGCTTTCTTGCATGGGCATCTTGATGAGGAGATATATGCAGTTACCAGAAGGTTATGACAAAGGGGCACCTGGTCAAGTCTGTAGGCTCGAACGCAGTCTTTATGGGCTTAAGCAAGCCTCCCGGCAATGGAACCTTGAGCTTACTTCTTTCCTTGTGAATCTAGGGTATGTTCAGTCCAAATCTGATTACTCTCGTTTCATTAAATCTGAGGGTCCTTCGTTTACAGCTATTCTCGTTTATATTGATGACATTCTATTGACTGGCAACGACTCTTCTGAGGTCTGCTCTGTCAAGGCTACTCTGCATTCCCAGTTCACTATCAAGGACTTAGGTCTTGCTCGATATTTTATTGGTATGGAATTATATCGTGATTCCACAGGGATATTCCTTAGCCAACGCAAATACATCCATGACATCTTGACTGATTGCCATCTCGCATCTGCTAAACCTGCTAAGTTTCCTTTGCCCACTGGCCTGCGTCTTCGCCTTGATGAAGGTGTCCTCTTGGATGATCCAGAGAAATATCGACGCCTGGTTGGTCGTCTTTTATACCTTGCTCTTACCCGTCCTGATCTTTCTTATGTTGTCCAGCATTTAAGCCAATTTGTGTCGCAACCCCGTGTGCCGCATTGGCAAGCTGCACATCATGTCCTTCATTATCTCCTTGGGACTTCCACTCTTGGTCGGTTCTATCCCATTCAAACTTCCCTGAAAGTTGTAGGCTTTACAGATGCTGATTGGGGCTCGTGTTTGACAACTCGTCGATCCTTGTCTGGGTATTGCATCTTCCTTGGACACGCATTGGTCTCTTGGAAGACCAAGAAACAAACCACTATTTCTCGTTCCTCTGCTGAAGCGGAGTATCGGAGCATGGCTCTCACCACTGCTGAACTTATCTAGGTGCATTATTTGTTGCAGGATTTGCATATTGCCCCTGCCTTGCCTGTCACTCTTTTTTGTGATAACCGTGTGAAAACATGTTTTCGTCGTGTAAAACTGCTATGCAAAATATCCAAACAAACCTTAAACCGTAGTCCTAGGTAAGTAAAGGTCGAATCCACAGGGAGGCGAATTCTATCTAAATATGCAATTCGTATGTCAATCAAACGTAACCAAAGGGGGGTTTTGTGAGTTTTGTAAGTTCTAAACATGCAAAAGGTAAACAAGCTAAAGAGTTGTGAAATCAGTGATGGGAAAAGCACTTAGTCAAACAATATCCACTATTCGTATGACAAGTTGATCCTAGATACTCATTCAAAATCTCATGCAATGGAAATTCCAATTCCTTTTCAGATATAACTAATAGCACAACCAGATACTATTATCACTAACTAATTAAACAACCCTGAAACTATCAAGATTCAGTTTAACAACAGCCTTACGGATAGGAATATAGTTGGATACAATTCTAGCATAAAACAACCAGCTTTTATCCTAGAATGTAAATCAGTTCTCTTCTGCATAAGACTAGCACAACCAGATACTAGTACGATGCAGTTGCTACTCTGAAATAGATATGCTCAACCAGTAACAATCTAAATCTAGCAATAGATCAATAACGACAAACCCTAGTTGCATCCAAGATAGAGATTATAAATATCAATCACAAGCAATCAAGCAAGAGAATAGATAAAAACCATGCAATAGATTAAGAACGAGAGTCTCACAACTGAATCAAAATGAAAGCTTCAGCGTCTGACTAAGCCAAGGGGACTTAGTTCTTCATAACAAATACGTAGAATGAAATTAGGGTTCAGAGAGAGATTAGCTCATAGGCAAACAAGCCTTTCTCTACCCTTAAATACTAAAGGAAACAAAGTCTAAATTAACCTAAAATGAAATAATAAATCGTAATAAAATAATGCAAAATAAAGCAAATAAGGAAACGGCTCGGTGAACTTCTGAATAGCGGCGGCGGGCGCTGCAACCTCCACGGCGGGCGCCGCATTTCCACGGCGGGCGCCGTGGCCAAGTCGTAGCCATCGTTGTTGGGAGGGTTTAGGCGGCGGTCGTTATGGCTTCTGCAGCGGGCACCGTAAGGTACTTCCTCCGAAGTCTTCGTCTCTTTAGCTCCTTGGCGTCTACTTCTGGTGGCTTTCTCCTCAGTGTCTACTATGATCTCCAAAACGGCTCAAACACCTCCAAATACACCAACTTCGCCCCCAAACGCCATACACATGAATGTGTCTAAATCTACCCGAATGGCACCAATAAAACCTTTAATGACTCTTGGTTAAGCCCTACAAAGTAGTGCTTATCAAAATCCCCCATGCTTAGACCTTTGCTCATCCACGAGTAAACTAATAAAGAGCCTACTCCTCCAATGTAGCATCCAAGGTCTTAGGAAGCATATCCTCCAACTAAGAGTCACCTAACCCATGCCAAGCTCCTGGCACCACTCTCATTTACAACACATCAACAACTCAACAAGCTTAAGGGGCAAGCAGAGTACTTCCCCTAAGCTAAACCCGGACATCCAATAGCGTGAGTAACCTCTAATCCTAGCCTTCATCTATTGCTCCTTATGTCTCCCAGAGTGACCTACCCGACAATCCTTCTTTGTCTCCTCTTCTTATGACGCCTCACCAAGAATAATGAGAAATCCTAAAATCACTCTTCTTCTTTTCGCTCATTTTGCCAAGGCGCCCTTTCGGGTTTTCACCAAGCCACTCATTCTATTTTTCAATAGATGTGCTCACATAAACTCACGTCACTCTTGACCACATATTACCCCAGCCTAATGCTGGTCCAAGCCACCTTCTTATTACCTAGGCCGCCCTTTCGGGTTTTCGGCCTATCCCAGGATTTCAATTTCAGCCTTTTATCAAATTTTTGGCTCTTTTTCATTTTTTTCTTTTCCTCAACGACGTGGCAAGTATAGAACTCTCCCCCATACTTAAACATTGCATTGTCCTTAATGTAATGAAAGACAAAAAGAATAGAAGCACAGGGAAAAGCAAAAAATTAACTCACAACGTTGCCGAGCTGGCTTGGACACGGAAGGTGTCGCTGGCGGTCTTCTCAATAAACGTCCATGTCACGGGTGTCAGCATCAACGCCATAATCTTCATCTACCCTGCAACCATAGGGATCCACCGTGGGGTGTGGTGGTTATGTAGGAAAGCAGGGATGCACGGCCTTCAACTCCATCAGCTCCTACCATGCAACCATAATGAACCACTGTGGTGAATGAGTGGTCGATCAAGGGAACGGGGTTACATGACCTTCAAAAATGGGCCCGAATGTCATCGTGGTTGGGCCCTTGTGTATCTCCTCTCCAGCTGTCGACTATAGGGCCACCATCGTTGCCAAATGAATGTAGGGTGAATGTATTCCTCCGTTAGCAACATGATGCGCACCTCTCGTGGGAAATCTGGACAGCCCGGTAAAACTTTTTTTTTTAGATAAGAAAACGAACCTGAGAATGGCGGCGATCGCCGTAATTAAACGACGGTCGCCGTCATTTTCCGCAAGCAAAGTGAACGAGGGAGGTGATTACGGCGGACGCCGTAAGCTAGGCAGCGGGCGCCGTGAACTCCTTCTTCACTTTGAAATGCTTCTTGCAGGTTAGTTCGACACAGAAAGGAAAAACTAAAAGGAAAAACAAAAGAAAATGACTAAGGGAAGGAAAATAAACTACCTAACATCGGGTTGCCTCCCGATCAGCGCCTTAGTTAATGTCGTTGGCTCGACATACTACTTGAACATCCTCAATCCATATCGTCAGGCTCTTTAGGAACCTTCTTAATCCATACCTCCTTCCTGAACCAATTATGGAAAGGTTTGAACCTTAGACCATTCTTCTTCTTCTTCAGCAGCCCCTCCATCTTGACCTTCTTCTTCTTCTTCAGCGGCCCCTCCATCTTGACCTTCTTAGTCGCGTCTCCCCCATACTTAGATCGATCAGGGGGGTGTTTAACCTTAACTTCAGGGACCTGCATCACAGATGGAACGAGCTTCTCGCTCGGAGTTAGCAGTAAAGGCGATTTGCCTGGTATCTCCAGAGGAGGCTTATAGTCAGCGGCCAACTCAGTGATGACTTCCTGCGAGTTAGTAAATGAAGCAGAATCCAAGCTAGAATCAACAATGATAGATTGCTTGTCATCTAGGTGGTCCTCATCAAAAACATCTTGCACCACAGGCTCAAGTACATCAATAGCACACAAGGAATGACCATCAGAAGGAAATTTCATGGCTTCATAGATATTGTAGTTCATAGTTTGGCCATCAAATTCCATAGTCAAGGAACCAATACTCACATTGATCTTAGTGTTGGCAGTTTTTAGGAAGGGTCTCCCTAACAGAATAGGGGCTACATGCATATCATGTTCCATATTAAGCACATAGAAGTCAGCAGGAAAAGTAAGATCACCAACCCTAACCAAAACATCCTCCACTATCCCTAAAGGACGCATATTAGATCTATCAGCTAACTGAATGGCAATATTAGTGGCATGCATGGGTCCTAATCGTAAGGATTCACAAAGAGATGAAGGTAGAACATTAATGGAAGCACCCAAATCTAACATAGCTTTATTGAACTTGGTACCTCCAATAGTAATAGGGATGGTGAACATACCTAGGTTGCCACACTTCTTGGGTAAGCACTTCTGAAACACAGCAGAAACATGTTCGCTTACCTTTACCTTCTTCTTGTTGTTCCTATCCTGATTCCTCTTTGTGGTGCACATCTGCGTCAAGAACTTGGCATAACGAGGGACAAACTTGATCAAATTTAGGAGAGGGATGTTGACCTCCACGTTTCTGAACATCTCAAACATGTCCTTGTCCTGCGCAAGTGGCTTGGTACGCTTCAAAGCAGACGGAAATGGTGCAACAGGCTTCCAATCAGGAAAAATTGGAGGTTCATACTCCTTCTCAGCCTCAGGATCATCTTCGGAGGGGCGGCGGTCGCCGTAAGAAGGAAGGAGGTCGCCGTGAACATCATCAGAAAGTTCGGGATTTGGCTCACCGTCACGGCGGGCGCCGTAAGGTTCACGGCGGTCGCCGTGAATTGGGCGGCGGTCGCCGTAAGAATTGCGGCGATCGCCGTCGTTGTTCTGCTCCAGGTCCGCGTTCTCTTCTTTGTTGACCTCAGAATTATCCTCCTCGAGCCTCTTTCCACTCCTCAGCGTTACAGCACTGACATTCCTAATGTTCGGGTTCACTTCCGTTTGAGATGAAAGTTTACCAGAGACCTTTGCGTCAAGCTTGCTCACCACTTGAGAAATTTGACCAAATTGCCTTTCCAAGTTCTGAATGCTAGCTTGAGTTGTCTCTTGGAACTGCAATTGGCTCTTAGACAACTTAGCAACATTTTCATTGAGGTTTACATGGCTCTGCATCAGCATCTTCATCATGTCCTCCATAGACGACAAAGGATTCGAGCTCTGCCCTTGAGGTTGTGGCACAAATGGTTGCCTAGGCTGTTGAGGATTACCCTGTGGTTGATTTTGCTCTGGGTCTCTCCATATGAAGTTGGGATGATCCCTCCAACCAGGATTGTATGTATTAGAATAAGGGTCATGCTTGGGCCTCTGCTGATATCCTCCTACATGATTCACTTCCTCTTGTAGAGTAGGACATGAATCAGTAGGATGCAAGTCGTCATGACAGATCTCACAGGCCTTAGCCTACTGAGGCGTACCTTTCAGCTTCAAGCGCCTCACCTCCTCTCTCAGCACATCAAAATCAGCCTGATCAATCTTTGACTGAGAACTAGCAACTACCAAGCTTTGGGAACCTCTCCCACTGTACTGTCTAGAGTCATCAGCCAGAGTAGCAAATATCTCTAGAGCTTCTTCGTAAGTCCTCTTCAGAATATTCCCACCACATGAAGAATTCACCATCCGACGATCATCTTCACGGAGTCCTCCATGTAAATAGAGAAATAGATCATGTTTTTTGTAACCATGGTAGGGACAACTCTTCACCAGTTTCTTGAAGCGCTCATAATAATCATAGAGAGACTCATTAGATAGTTGCTCCACGTTGCAGAACTTCTTCTTGAGCTGATTGGACTTGATTGCCGGAAAGTATTTATCAAGAAACACCTTCTTCAAATTCACCCAAGTAGTGATGCTCCCTGGTGGTAAAGAATGATACCAGTCTTTAGCAGAATCCTTCAGAGAAAAGGAAAAGATTCTCAACCTCATCTGATCTTCAGTAATCTCAGATGGCCTCATACTGGTGCAGACCTCAAGGAACTCATCCAGGTGCTGAATAGGATCCTCAAGCGGGGTTCCACTGAATTTCGGGAGTAAATGGACTACTCCTGTCTTGAGCTCAAATTTAACCCCATCACCCAGGGCAGGGAATTGCACAACACGAGTTGGTTACTCCAAGTTAGGAGCTGTCAAAGATTCCAGAGTAACACGGGCTGCCATTGTATCAGCTTCCTGAAGTAGCAAATTCGCAGCCCTGCGAGCTTGAAGGAAAGTTCTTTCGATTTCTGGATCAAAAACTAGAGGTAGATTATTAGTAACACAGGTGTGAACCATAAGATAGGTTCACACCAAGATTAGCACACAAATCACACACACAAAATAGATTATTGCCTCCCCGGCAACGGCGCCAATTTGATAACAGGTTTTCGTCGTGTAAAACTGCTATGCAAAATATCCAAACAAACCTTAAACCGTAGTCCTAGGTAAGTAAAGGTCGAATCCACAGGGAGGCGAATTCTATCTAAATATGCAATTCGTATGTCAATCAAACGTAACCAAAGGGGGGTTTTGTGAGTTTTGTAAGTTCTAAACATGCAAAAGGTAAACAAGCTAAAGAGTTGTGAAATCAGTGATGGGAAAAGCACTTAGTCAAACAACATCCACTATTCGTATGACAAGTTGATCCTAGACACTCATTCAAAATCTCATGCAATGGAAATTCCAATTCCTTTTCAGATATAACTAATAGCACAACCAGATACTATTATCACTAACTAATTAAACAACCATGAAACTACCAAGATTCAGTTTAACAGCAGCCTTATGGATAGGAATATAGCTGGATATAATTCTAGCATAAAACAACTAGCTTTTATCCTAGAATGTAAATCAGTTCTCTTCTGCATAAGACTAGCACAACCAGATACTAGTATGATGCAGTTGCTACTCTGAAATAGATATGTTCAACCAGTAACAATCTAAATCTAGCAATAGATCAATAACGACAAACCCTAGTTGCGTCCAAGATAGAGATTATCAATATCAATCACAAGCAATCAAGCAAGAGAATAGATAAAAACCATGCAATAGATTAAGAACGAGAGTCTCACAACTGAATCAAAACGAAAGCTTCAGCGTCTGACTAAGCCAAGGGGACTTAGTTCTTCATAACAAATACGTAGAATGAATTAGGGTTCAGAGAGAGATTAGCTCATAGGAAAACACGCCTTTCTCTACCCTTAAATACTAAAGGAAACAAAGTCTGAATTAACCTAAAACAAAATAATAAATCATAATAAAATAATGCAAAATAAATCAAATAAGGAAACGGCTCGGCGGACTTCTGAACAGCGGCGGTGGGCGCTACAACCTCCATGGCGGGCGCCATAATGGCGGCGGGCGCCGCATTTCCACGGCGGGCGCCGTGCCAAGTCGTAGCCATCGTTGTTGGGAGGGTTTAGGCGGCGGTCGCCGTGGCTTCTGCGGCGGGCGCCGTAAGGTACTTCCTCCGAAGTCTTCGTCTCTTCAGCTCCTTGGCGTCTACTTCTGGTGGCTTCCTCCTCAGTGTCTACTATGATCTCCAAAACGGCTCAAACACCTCCAAATACACCAACTTCGCCCCCAAACGCCATACACATGAATGTGTCTAAATCTACCCGAATGACACCAATAAAACATCTAATGACTCTTGGTTAAGCCCTACAAAGTAGTGCTTATCACCGTGCAGCCCAACAGTTAGCAGCTAACCCCTGTTTCCATGAGCGGACGAAACACGTCGACTTGGATTGCCATTTTATTCGCGAGCGTATTCAGTCTGGTTTTCTTCAGACTGCCTATATTACTTCTAATCTTCAACTTGCTGATTTGTTCACCAAGGCCTTACCGCAGCATCAACATGATTTTTTGTCTTCCAAGCTGGGTCTTCAACTGACTCTCCATCTTGAGGGGGGTATGTAAAGAGGCAACTCTCTCTTCGTGGTCGAGCTGGAGTCTAGCACAGACGTGGAGCAAGATCACTGCCACACTTAGCTGCCTTTCGCTATCTTCATTTTACGCAGGAATGTCTTTGGACCGGTTTTCCTTTTCCATATATTGTGAACTCGGGCTTTTTCTTTTTCTCCGGTTCACTTATAGCGGTCTAGTATAAATAAGCATTTCTTATTTTCGGATTGTAACTGAATTATGTATTCTCTTTTTCTTGGTTGTTCAGTGTTAATGGAGATTGGTTTTCTCTAGCGATCTATACTGGATCGTTTGTTCCTAAACCTTCGATTCTCGATCGTTCAAGCATCGAATCCTATCTCTTGTCTCTCATTCATCTGTTTCGACATTATCCCTATAAATACCCCTTCAAATGTTCTCTCAATTCATCCAATTTCGCCTCCAAACTCAAGAACCCTAGTCGAGAAAAACGTGGATGTGCATCAAGAAATTAGCCCTCTTACTAGCTTTGCTTTTGCAATTGGTGGCATCCCTAGAAACACCAAGGAGTCCTCTAACCCCAGCCTCGGTGGTGGTCCGATGAAGGCGAATTGCTCCGATCTCCGGCAAGTGTCCACTGAGTTCGTATTGGTACGTTCGGCCGTGTACTTTTTGTGGATTTTTGGCTTTGTTTTGATTAATCTTCGCTAATTACAATAATCTAGATTATATAAAATTATGTTAGGCCAAATTAATTTTATTTGTATTAAATAAAATTAAAATAGAATATTTGGGTATTATCTTATATTATGAATGGTTAAATTATAACTCTTCACCTAGATAATGTTTTGAGTTAGAAATTATTAAGGTTATAAATAAATTATTGGATCAATTTATTTCTGATATGATTATTTAGAATATGCGACTAATTGATTTTAGTATCGTATAAATAATCGTTTTGTTGTTAAGCCTTGAAAATTGATTTATATAGAGTTAAATAAATTCAACTAGAAACCGAGACATTGTATCCTTCAAATTTCGATATTGAATAAATTATCTAATTATAATTTATTTATTGTGTATGATTTGGGTACGTCTCGGAATTGCTTTGGGAACGGAATTAAAGCAGGAAGTCATTTTGCTACTCGGAAACAACCGTTCCCGTTACACCTTTCATCTTCTTCGTGATTCAAAGGCAAGTGGTGGTTCGCTCTTGCAAATTTATTCCATATTTTTCTTAATTGACAATTAATCTATTGTCTTAATTAAGTTGGGATAAATATTCTTAATTTGTGTTTGAGAACTTGTGTGTTGAATTGATGGGTAAATGAACCTTATATTAGGTTGTATATTTGCTAGCTATGACCCTTATATATATATTATTATTATTCGGTGCTAGATGAACTTTGGTGTGGATTTGTTGTGCATTTGGTGTGGATTTATATACTACTTAGCACGGGTATTCGTAGGAATGCTATTTACCTTGCGAGGTTTAGCTGTTTCTTTATAACTTGTATAAGGAGGATTATTGCCCTAATACTTTTGGTCATGACCTACCCTTATTTGAATATAAGTGGTAATGCACTTAGCTAGTGCCGAAATTTGGGATTCGTCCCATGATATATATATCTCATTGCGAGATTGGTGTGGATTAAAAGCTTTAACGTAAATGCACGTTTTAGAATTATGTAAGATAAGTGCCGTTTTGCACAAAATTAATATACCCTCAGGCGAGAAGTACAACGTGGAACCCGTCCGGTCTCTTGTCTAAAGTAAGTCCCATTTCCAATCTGTAGTTGCATTATGCGGCGAGGTTAGTCGATGACCCAAATATTCAATGAGGCATTTTCAAAACTTTGTGTGATAATGTTCTCAAACAAATTCATTTAATTCTCATAAGACTCACTTCGTTGGAGTCTTCTCTTGAACAATGTCTTTTCTTTTGTTTCAGTAAGAGTATAGTAATCATATACCGTTTACCGAGTTTTATTCGAGAAACAAGGGTAGTGGCTCTATACGAATACAAGAACCATTCTGTTTTCACCCTTGCATAGTGTTTCATTAGACTAACCAACCGTTCATTTTCGTTGCATGGTTGGCTGGTGTCATCCGTCCTATACGGCACATCAGTGGTTGGTCCCAGACGATTTGAAGTAACAATTGAAGATGAAGACTTGCAGGTAAAGGTTGTGCTCTAAAGTAATATTATTTTGAAGATATTTTTAAATAAATATAATACTTATATAAATTAGTCATGTAGTTTTGGTTTATTTAAAAGTATTCCGTTGTAATTTCACATTGTTTGTATTACCGTCCTTCTCAATTTACGAGAGGAACTTTAATAATAGAATTAAGTATTCGTGATACAAATTTCCGCTACTCTTTTATTATTTAATGTTTATTTATTTATTTAAGCATAATTGTTCTGATTAAAGCATATGGTGACTTTGGACATTAAAGTCTGAGGTCACTAGCGTGTGACACTACTGACGTAAGTCGGGGGTGTTACATATCCCCAAAAAATGTTGGAAGATCACAAAACTCATCATAGAACGAACCATGTCTAACAAGGTTCTATTCCTCCTCCCAGATACACCGTTCAATTGTGGTGTTCCTGGTGGAGTTAGTTGTGAATGAATCCCACAACTCCTTAAATGATGATCAAATTCTTGACTTAAATATTACCACCACGATCAGATCGTAATGCTTTAATTTTCTTGCCAAGTTGATTTTCAACTTCATTCTAAAACTCTTTGAACTTTTCAAAAAATTTAGACTTATGCTTTATTAAGTATATGTAGTCATATCTACTTAAATCATCAGTAAAAGTTATGAAGTATATGTAACCACCTCTATCTTATATGCTCATTGATCCACAAACATCTGTATGTATTAGGGCCAAAAGTTCATTCGCCCTTTCACTTACTCAAGTAAAAGATTATCTTGTCATCTTTCCTATTAAGCAAGACTCGCATGTTTCATAAGATTCACAATCAATTGAGGCTAAAAGTCCATCCTTTAGGAGCTTCTTCATGCGATTCAAGCTAATGTGGGCTAAACGACAATGTCATGGATAGGTAGTGTTCAAATCATTTAATTTTTGCCTTTTCGTATTTATGTTATAGATATTTTTTTTCTAAATCCACCACATATAGTCCATTACTTAGTGGAGCATTGGCATAAAAAATATCATCCTTATAAATAGAAAAAAAACATCCATTCTTAATGATAAAATGATAGCCTTCAATATCCAAAACAAGAGTTGAAATAATGTTTCTAGTAATAAAGGGAATGAAATAACAATTATTCAGTTCTAAAACTAAACCAGAAGGCAAAGACAGACTATAATATCCTATTACATGTGCAACAACTCTTGCTTCATTTCCAACGCACAAGTCTACATCTCCGTTAAACTTATTTTTCTTCTTAGTCCATGCACATTCGAAATAATGTGAGAACGACAAGCATTATCTAATACCCAAGTTGAAGCTTTTGTTGTTAGGACTTCTATAACATATGTACCTGAATTGGAACTTATAGTTCCATTCTTCTTGTCTTTCAAGTATTTTGGGCAGTTCCTTTTTCAATGCCCCTTTGCATTGCACTAGAAACATTCACGGTCATCAGCTACTCTAGCCTTTTCAAAAGCTTTCGACTTAGGTTGTGCAACTTCCTTGCCCTTCCCTTTCACATGCTTCTTGTTTTTCCGAGTGCCCCTTTCTTGAACCCTTTTCTCTTGTTGACCATGAGAATCTCTTTCTTAGAGTGAACATAGAGATGTTGCCCAATAGTTTTGAGCATCTCATGTAGCTCTTCAAGGCTTTTCCCAACTTCATTCATATTGAAGTTCAACTTGAATTGAGCGAAACTTGTAGCACCCTCAAACCCGGGGCGTCACAGCGTCGTGGATTCCACTCAGAATCCATCAAGCGAATGAGAACAAACAGAATAATAACGACGGCGGAAGCAACTTAAGACTGGAACTCAATAAAATTAATGGTGAAAATGAAATGAATTTCTAACACAAGGTCAACTAGACTCAACAATAATGTCAGAGTAAACAATGGAATACAAAAGGAAGCCCAACAGCTAAACTAGCACTATTATCGAGCACCTCTAACTCCTCCATGTAGCTTTTCAATCTATGTAGAGCTAAAACCTGTAACTAAAAACAAATAGAAACCAAACAGAAAAAATCTCAAAGTAACCTGGATTAGTAATTGGGATCTCAGCAAAGAACCTACAATCGAATCACAACTCAAGAAACTAAGCAAACATATTACAAACAAAGTTTAGCCAAAGTTTTCAATCAACGTAGAAACTCTACTATGATAATCAAACAAATGCAACAAAATCACAACTTTGTAACAACACACAAAATAACACACACATACACGCACAACACAATACAACCAACATACAACAGACAACATGCAACATTGATTGGCCGACCACAAAAATGCCATACATACAAGCAACATATATTTTGCCTTGAGAGGCTAAACGACAATCGTAATACATTGTGTGCCACAAATAAGACACATAAAAAAGGTAACCACAAAAAACGTTGACACACCGCAACTAAAACATAGAATAGGGAAAAATAGGAATCTCATATAGAATCCTGAAATGCAATCGTCATCTAGGTCAAGCCAAGACAATCAACTTAAATAAGTTTGGGGAGTCTTACCTCAAAACCAAGCAATAATATTAACGGAAGATCGATCATCATTCAAAGCATGACCTACAAAAACCATAGAAATACAAACCACAAATCAACACGAAAACCCTTGAAAACACACTTATAAATGAAAGACCTCAAATTTCAGCATTTGAGAATCAACTTGAAAAATATAAAACCAGACCATACGAGATCCTAAAATCCTCGAATCTACCAGAGCAATGGTCTTGAATATTTTGAACCCAATGCCTCAAGAATCACTTTAATCGGACTTCAAATAAAATAGATATCACTAACATACTTCACTTCTGTCTATTGCTTTCCAGATTCGAATACTAACTCGATTTTCAATACAAAATCATAACCTAACTTTCCTCAAAAATCATGAAATTAGGTATACAAAAACTATAATTCAATATAAGCCCATCAACATATCATACATCTAATTCCTATCTGAAAGCAATTTATAATGAATTTCCAAAGTACATCGCTTAATCCAATTTTCCATGAATACCGAGAATCAATTATTGATTTTTATCTCCTTCGATACAGATCCAAATATCATGAAATTTTACGGACATGTTCTCTACTATGTCACTTATCATCCATAAACGTTTCATAAAATTTTGAGTTTAGAAACGTACCCAGATTGACCTTATACTCTGTTGTGCAAATAGGGAAGATGGAGGATGAGAAGATGGAAGAGATTATAAAGGGTAGGGTTTGAACGTACATTAGTATTTATAAGGGTTGATTAGGTTAGGTTAAGATAATAAATTAGGTCTAACCCAACACACTAATTATACATATAAAATATTAATAAAAACAAATACTATTATCCATAAGCAATATTCTTTAATTCCCTACAATTGCCAAATACTCAAGCTTCCAAATATAGTATCTTGGCATGATATATATATATATATATATATATATATATATATAGAGAGAGAGAGAGAGAGAGTCAGGCTCCGGTAAAATGGATGCTTACGGTGAAACGTGAGGAGGAATAAGAACCAACCATTTTGGGACAATGGAAGGCTATGATGGAACATCTATCATAGTAAATATACACCCTCTCACACTCAATCACACCCTATGGTCAATATCAGACCATTGACTGATCAACAGTCAACGTTGACCGGTCAAACTGACTTTTTTTTTAAATACACTTTTTTATTCTTGTTTTTATACACATTTTCATCATAAAATTGTTTCTAAAAAAATGAACAATTTTCTATTAAATTTGAACAATTGTATATTAAAATTTGAACATATTTTTTGAACAATACATAAAGTTGAACAATTGTATCTGAAAAGTTGAACAATTGTATCTTAAAGCTGAACAATTTCATTTTTAAGGTTAGACGACTTTTTCACTAAGCAAACATTAGTTTTTTTTTTCGGGCAATTTTTTTTTTCTTGGGCAAATTTTTTCCTTCCTTTTTTCTTATTTTCCTACACGTTTTTATCATAAAATTGTATTAAAAAAAGTTGAACAATGTTTTTTAAACAATATATGAAGTTGAACAATTATATCAAAAAAGTTGAACAATTGTATCTTAAAGTTGGCCAATTTTCTTTTCGGAATAAAATATGTTTTTTTATTCTTGTTTTCCTACACGCTTTCCTCATAAAATTGTTCTAAAAAATTGAACAATTCTCTCTTGAATTTGAACAATTGTATCTTACAAGCTGAACAACCTTTTTAACAATATATAAAGTTGAACAAATGAACCAGAAAAGTTGAACAATTTAAATTGCATGAAAATTCAAACTTATAACAAAATATATATTGAACAGTTGTACATTAAAATTTTAACAATTGTCCAATAAACTAGAAGTTTTGTTTATAATGTACTATAAACATAATACAACTCTAAATGTTCAAAACATAAACCCTAAATCCTAAATGTGTAGGAAAATAAGAACAGTAAAGACGGAAAAAACGGCCAACCCAAAAAAATTATTAAAAAAATGAAATTGTTCAACATTAAGATACAATTGTTCAAATTTATATACGTAGCGAACACAGTTGTCTAACTATAAAAATGAAATTGTTCAACTTTAAGATACAATTGTTCAACTTTTCAGATACAATTGTTCAACTTTAATATTGTTCAAATTTTAATTGTTCAACTTTTAACATATAATTGTTCAACTGTAAGAACTAAGTGTTCAGATTTTTTTCATTAATAGTTTATAATGGAAACGTATAGGAAAATAAAAATAAAAACCGAAGTAAAAAATAAAAAACCAAAGTAAAAAAAAAAAATAAAAAAATAAAAAATAAAAAAATAAAAAAAAATAAAATAAAAATAAATCTGGGTGTTGACCAGTCAACGGTCGGTCAACGTTGACCGTTGACCGATCAATGCTGACCGTTGACGGATAGGGTGTAGTAGGGTGTATGGTAATATTGAAATGAATGACCTAGATTGCTCCTCACTTTTCACCCTAAGGGTGCTCCTTACATGAAACTAATCCTATATATATATATATAAACTATAACCCAAAGTATTATTCCAAACTTAAAAACTAACTAATAATTTTCATAATTTTGCAATACAACATTCAATTCAAACTAGTTCACTTAATCATCGAAATACATATGATACCTCTTATCCAATATAGAATGATTGCAACCCAAGTTTAGCTCGATCCTATATAGTACGACTGCAGCCCAAGATCCAGCGTACTCCCTCCACTGAAACAACCAATAAATGGAAAAGAATGTGATGCACTTTTCAAATCCAATTTCAAAATCATTCAAACAAATAAAATTTTAACCTAAGTCGGGGATATTACATATACCCCCCGTTAAATATAGTTTTGTTCTCGAAACTGAAAAAAGTAAGCAATCGAAACAACAGAAGAGAAACAACCACTTGTTTCAAGAAGATGTCCATAAAAATATCTATAAGATATCCAAATAAGCCTATGTGCATATGCTCAAAATATTGCATAATTACTATAATGCTAAATGCCAACGAAGCAGCAATCAACAAACAAGCTTAACTCAAACCAAGTAGTTAACAACGATCACCAATCTCATCACATCAATCAAACAACATAACTCGCATCAATTTCATCACAATAACCAACCAATAGAACTCACACCAATTTCACAATAACAACTATTCAACATAACTCACAGTCTCGAACCACTAACGTGTCACCCTCTAGCCTCAACTCATGCCACACAACGGTCAGCGCGCAACTCTGCATGTTGCCCATTATCAAATCATCAACTTCTAACCCCGGTTGAGTCCCTACTAGAGCACCTGCCGAAAGATTTTATAATTTCGAGAAGAGGTGCCTCATAGCTGCATGGTTATACCCAAGGGTCACTTCCTCAATGACTTACCCCATGCCCATAACCATACCGGTGGAAACCAATGCAATCAATCGTTCAAGCATTTCAAAAGATCATTAAATAATTAGGGAGTACTATGTCCCAAAGTACAACCCTACATATGTGCCTGCAAATATAGCACACATACGAACTGAACAACTAGTACAGAAGTAACTTACTATGTACCAATAACATGAAAGACATCGGTGCTAGATGTAGACAAACCCCAAAAAAATTCCCCTTAAGAAAGATCAACTTTACCCAAAAAAGTGAAAGAAAGCAAACAAATCTTGAAACCTCGCTCTGATACTATTTCTGTAACACCCCCAAACTCGGGGAGTCATAGCCCCGTGGATTCCACCCGGAACCTACTAGGCGAAAGAGAACAAATGGAATAATAACGACAGCCGAAGCAACTTAAGACTGGAGCTCAATAAAATTAATGGTGAAAATGAAATGAATGTCTAACACAAGGTCAACTAGACTCTACAATAATGTCAGAGTACACAACGGAATACATACGACATCCTAAAATCCTCAAATTTATCAGAACAATATTCTTGAATGTTCGAAACCCAATGCGTCAAGAATCACCTTAATCGGATTTCAAATGAAAGAGATGTTACTATTATACTCTACTGCTATCTATTGCTTTCCATATTTGAATACTAACTCTTTCAATACAAAATCATAAACTAACTTTCCTCAAAAATCATCAAAATATGAATACAGAAACTAGACTTTAATACGAGCCCATCAACATATCATACATCTAATTCCGATCAAAAATCAATTTATAATGAATTTCCAAAGTACATCGCTCAACCTAGTTTTCCATGAATACCTAGAGTCACTTATTTATTTTTATTTCCTTCGATACAGATCCAAATTTCATGAAATTTAATATACATGTTCCCTACTATGTCACTTAGCATCCCTAAAAGTTTCATAAAATTTAGATTTTAGGAACGTACCCAGACCGATCTTATACTCTACTGCGCAAATAGGGAAGATGGAGGGTGAGAAGAGGGAAGAGATTGTGTAGGGTAGGGTTTGAACATACATTAGTATTTATAAGGGTAGATTAGGTTAGGTTAAGATAATAAATTAGGTATAGCCCAACACACTAATTATACATATAAAATATTAATAAAAATAAATATTATTATCCATAAGTAATATTCTTTAATTTCCTATATTTGCCAAAAACTCAAGCTTTATATATATAGTATCATGGCATGATATATATAAACTATAACCAAAGTATTATACCAAACTTAAAAACTAAGTAATAATTTCCATAATATTGCAATACGACATTCAATTCAAACTAGCTCACGTAATCCTCGAAATACATATGATATCTCTCATTTAAATACAAGACTAACAATCTCCATAAATGATGTTTAAACCGATCCTATATAGTACAACTGCATCCCAAGATCAAACGTACTACCTCCACTGAAACAATCAATAAATGGAAAAAAATGTGATCCACTTTTCAAATCCAATTTTCAAAGCCATTCAAACAAATAAAATTTCAACCGAAGTTCGGGATATTACAAAACCATCATGTAGAGTGTGGAGTATGATGTCAGTATCCAACTCTTGACTTTATGGGAAGCCAAGTATTTCCATGTTCTCAAAATGTCCAATCGTATTGAACACATGAGCACTGACTGACTTTCCTTTCTCAAGTTTGCAATCAAGGATTGCCTTGTCAGTCTCATACCTCTCCATTTTAGCTTGTCTTGAAACATGACTTTCAGTGTACGAATGATGGTGTGACCTTCCATCCTCTCAAACCTCTTTTGAAGGTTTGATTCCTTAGAAGCCAACATAAGACAAGTGACAATCACTGACTAATCTTTAATCTCCTTCTCATCCACTATTTCCTCTAGAGTAGACATCATAGTCAGAGTTGGGATGGGTGTCAAGGACATTCTCTCTTCCTTCAGATATAAGAACAATTCTTAGATTTCTTTTCCAAGCGAGGAAGTTATTGTCGTTCAGCTTATTCTTCTCAAGAATTGAATGCAGGTATATCATTGTTGGGTTATCATTTCTAGACATGATATCTAAAATAGAAATAAAATGCAAAATACAAATTATGCGTGTCATACAAAAGCTTAAAAATACTAAACATGCTTTAAACATAAATAAGTTAGTCTTATTCAAATAAAAAATTTCCATTGTGAATAAAATGATTCCAAGATTCTGTCTCATAAGACTTACTTGTACATTGGCACTTTCCTAAGTCTTATGTGATCAAGGTAAGTAACTTTTACTAGTTATAACATTTATAACTCTCAGTTGATATGGTATATCTTATGGCAGACCTATCCCTATGCCTTAAAACCCAATACTTTATCTTTCAGCATTTTGTTGAGTATAACAAAACCATGGTTGTAAACCCCTTATGTAGTTTTACCCGTGCTATCCCAAGGTCAAAGAAGGACACCTTGTTTTGACAAAAACTATCCTTCAAATTCCAAGGGTCTCATAGTTCATGATTTGGAAAGACAAAATCTCAATTTTCTTTTAAAGGACCTAAGTTTACTATATTTGTCTATCCACTAGTGAACTAAATAGCATAATATAAACAACATGCATAAACTTAGAAAGAATTTTAAATCAATATAAATACATAAAATAAATATGATCCTAGTATAGCCCCTAAAAACCTATAAGATCTAATCTTAATAGATTTATGTTCGTCTCGTGGATCTCCATCCTTGATACTCCTTTGGATCTCCATCCCGAATTCTTCGTAGGATCTTCTTTCTTTCTTTACATAATGTAATTCTAATCTAATTGCTTGAAATTAAATTACAAAAATACATAATAATACGCAAACCGTGTACAAGAAAACAATAACGATACATAAATTATATTTTCTATCCTATTTTGGGCCATACCAGTCACCACGTGCAATCATAATATCAAATATCAATTCATACACAGTGTTATAATATAAAATATTAAATATACACACATAGACTATTAATCAAATTAATAGACTTTAGAAAAAAATTAATTAAATTATCTCATAAAATAATTAATTAATTTCTATATTCTTATCATCTTAATTCAATTAAAAATTCATACATGAAATTAATACCGATATTAATCATTAATATGCATAATTGGATAAAATATACTAAAAAAGATAAGATATCTAATTATATATCCATACTAGGCAATTAGGGTATTAAGCTAATCTAATCTAGGAAACCCTAACCACCCACTGCACCACCCCAGTCGCGACGTCCAGCAGCCTAGCCGCCACCGCGCGCCTCCTCAACTGATGGCTCCCTACCCTCACCCTTGACGGCGAAGGACGAGGAAGACATGATGACTGTCTGCTACAACGGACCCATTAGCAACCCAATCCTTGGTCATGCGACACTTCGTGAGCCATGGATCCACCACTAGCCTTTCTCAGGTCACTATGTTGACTTTTGAGGGTTTTGAGGTTATTTAGCCTCACCCAGGTCCAATCCTAGGCCTTGGGCCTCGCCACCACTGCAAGCGCGCTGCCCCCATGGGGTGCGCTCACTGTCGCGCGTCGCCTCCCCTAGGGCGTGCTCCCTATCTCCCTATCCTAGTTTGCATACTTACACTGTTTTGAGGTTATTTAGACTCTTGTTACTATTTTGGGATTATGTTCTATTTTCAGTAGTTTTTTGCTTGGACATGGCGTGACACTTGTTGTGGGCTGCTAGTCCAAGCCCGTCTTTCCTTATGTTTATTGTCCTATAAATACTTGTGACTCGTGATGAGTCAAGTTACTATCTTGTTGTGGCTATCAAGACTCATCACTTTGAGCTCATTCGATCGATCATCTCTTTGATCATCTAAGACCATCTCTTTGGTCTTGTTAACCTCGATCTCTTTCGAGTGTTCTTCGCATCACACCCTCTCGGGTTTTTGTGCACTTCATCAAGGGAATCATCCCAAGGTTTCCAGTCTTTCCACGGCAGCCACGAGAGCAAAGCCATCTCTTTGCGAGTGAGACGATCCAAGGCACGAGTGAAGACCAAGGCCATCACCTGGCTTGACTAGTGACGGTTCCGAGCACGGGAGATTAGATCAACTGTTCGTTTGCATCACCAGCCCCACTGAACCACTTTCGGCCACCACCCAAACTGTCGTGATTATCTAGGGCCACCTAGCCACGGTTTGTATCCCTCTCCTACTCCAAATTTTGTAACAATTACAAAAAAATTATATTTGAGAAAAATAGGGTGTAATTTTCATAAAATTAGGGTTCTTGAAAAATTAATGTATGAAACAGTTTTATACAAAATTTATCAAACTTGGGCAAATACAAGGCATGAAATTCTAAATTTTTAGGGTTTGATTCAAATATCCTCAACATGAAAAATCTAGTATTTGTAATGTGTGACTATAATTTATACAAGAAATCATATCTATTGCATAAATTAATCACATGAACTGATTAGGGTTGAAATTAAGCAAAAAAAATCAAAATTTTAAGCATAGAAAATTCCGGCCATTGTGTGTTTTTTCGAGTATAAATTAAGCATATCTTCAAAATATCATGCATCCAATCAATTAAAATCAAATTTTATTCATGAAATTTAATCCATTTATCAATTTACCACCTTAACTTAACCAAAATAATCAAGAACATGCATCGAATTTACAACTTTAATCATGATCATTATCAATTTATGCAAGAGGATATGATACCATTGTCCTGATTTAGATGCTTTTAGCGGAATTTTAGAAAAATACTTTTCTAACGTCTAACTTAGGATCTCATGCATAAATCAATATGCAACATACTTTTTAATGCAAATCTTCTTGTTCATATCAATTTGGAGATGGGAGCCTCAAATGTGACTCCACTACTTGATCCATACGAGCACGATACTAGATCGCCTTCCTTACGTTTACTAGAACGGGACGAAAGCTCCAAGCTTCTCTTTCACAAGTGCACGGCCGACCCTAGGGTTCCTTGGATGTTTGTGTATTTTCTTAATACATGAGATAATGGATTATTCCCTTGTATATAGAAAGTGATATATATATTTATAACAATTATATTATCTTATCTTTCATAAAGACAACTTCCTTTTATCATCAAGTAAATGGATAACCTTTTAATTATTACTTGATGCGCAATCCACATGCCCCTAATGGCTCCATATGGACGACCCCCTTAGTCCCACTTGTGGGCCTCGGTTTACTTTGATCTAGCCTAATTATTTTATTGTGCGTGACCTTATAGGACCCGGTTATAATTAGCAATGAGCCAAATTCTATTTAGGCCATAAATCATACTTGCATTCTAGCAAAACACTATGACTGCCTAAAATATCTAAATTATATATCTTCATTATTAATTATATTCTATTATTATTAATTGTCATCTTGATCGAATGACATATATTCCTTCACTAGTTGCATATTATATTAGATTATTTCATACATATATTCCTTCCTAATTTCACATATATCTCTTGTGACATATATAGTGCCATGTTTCTAAATAACCCGTTTTTCTTGTGTATTTTCTTAAGCTTCTTCTTCACAACTTCTCTACTTACTACTTTGTCTGGACATGATTTCTCACTCAGGGACCCTTTATGGAGACTTCAACTTACTATGTGCTTTCTCTTTCAAAGCTTCACTTAGCAGAGACAATTGATGATCAAAACGACTCTCTGTACGAGTATGTTGGATCGTTAGAGTTACGTCTGAGGGAACAAATGCTTTGTTCCCACATAAGGTGTAGCGGAATAATATAGCAAGAAAGATAAAGTGACGAACTCACGATGTATAGTGGAAACCCCAATCAGTCAAATAACTAATCAAGGAAAAACCACTAGCTTCAAGCTTCTCGCTTGAGAGGATTTTGAAGCGTCTACTTGTCTTATTGATTTATTGTTCGATTACACTTGTAGCCTGGACTCCAAACCCTAGACTTCCCACCTAGATTTGAAACTCTCTTCTACAACGGTGAATACGAACTCAACCCTCTAAGACTCACACACACTTCACTCTCCTTTCTCTTCTCAGTTTAATGCTCTGAGTTCGTACATAGCAATGAATCACACACTCCTATAAATACAACTCGACTAACACAATCGTAACAAGATAAAAATATCCTTCTAAACAAGGTAACAAGAAGATATTAAATGATTTAAAGAATATTATCTTAACCGCCTATATTATCTAAGGAAGGAATTCCTAAGATAACATAATCAGTAAAGGATAAGATCTTCTCTCTCCAAATATATTATCTTAGGAAAGATTTCCTAAGATAACGCATTCGGATTCTCTCTCCACATCTTCTCTTCGGCGAGATCCTTCCTGCCGAGATTCTTCTTCCTTGACTGCGTGATCTTCCAAGATTGTTTCCATAATCTTCACGCTGAATATCCTTCACTCCATCCGCATCTTGATTCTCGTTCGTCATTGATGTTCCTTGAGAGGTAACAAAGCATGTGGAGAAAGTTGTGTTCCCTCTGTAATCCTTCGCTGCAATGGTTCTCTAAAACAACTGAATTGTTTCTGAAACACTTGGTTACCAGATTAGTTGAATGTTTGTTACCATCAAAACCTAAGGAATTCAACAAATCCCCCTTTTTGATGGTGACAAACATCCTTGACAATAAAACATACATATAAGATAGAGACAGTTGTATAGAGAAAGTTTCCACACTTAGACACAATAGTTCCCCCTTAATTATTACTTGATGCGCAATCCACATGCCCCTAATGGCTCCATATGGACGACCCCCTTAGTCCCACTTGTGGGCCTCGGTTTACTTTGATCTAGCCTAATTATTTTATTGTGCGTGACCTTATAGGACCCGGTTATAATTAGCAATGAGCCAAATTCTATTTAGGCCATAAATCATACTTGCATTCTAGCAAAACACTATGACTGCCTAAAATATCTAAATTATATATCTTCATTATTAATTATATTCTATTATTATTAATTGTCATCTTGATCGAATGACATATATTCCTTCACTAGTTGCATATTATATTAGATTATTTCATACATATATTCCTTCCTAATTTCACATATATCTCTTGTGACATATATAGTGCCATGTTTCTAAATAACCCGTTTTTCTTGTGTATTTTCTTAAGCTTCTTCTTCACAACTTCTCTACTTACTACTTTGTCTGGACATGATTTCTCACTCAGGGACCCTTTATGGAGACTTCAACTTACTATGTGCTTTCTCTTTCAAAGCTTCACTTAGCAGAGACAATTGATGATCAAAACGACTCTCTGTACGAGTATGTTGGATCGTTAGAGTTACGTCTGAGGGAACAAATGCTTTGTTCCCACATAAGGTGTAGCGGAATAATATAGCAAGAAAGATAAAGTGACGAACTCACGATGTATAGTGGAAACCCCAATCAGTCAAATAACTAATCAAGGAAAAACCACTAGCTTCAAGCTTCTCGCTTGAGAGGATTTTGAAGCGTCTACTTGTCTTATTGATTTATTGTTCGATTACACTTGTAGCCTGGACTCCAAACCCTAGACTTCCCACCTAGATTTGAAACTCTCTTCTACAACGGTGAATACGAACTCAACCCTCTAAGACTCACACACACTTCACTCTCCTTTCTCTTCTCAGTTTAATGCTCTGAGTTCGTACATAGCAATGAATCACACACTCCTATAAATACAACTCGACTAACACAATCGTAACAAGATAAAAATATCCTTCTAAACAAGGTAACAAGAAGATATTAAATGATTTGAAGAATATTATCTTAACCGCCTATATTATCTAAGGAAGGAATTCCTAAGATAACATAATCAGTAAAGGATAAGATCTTCTCTCTCCAAATATATTATCTTAGGAAAGATTTCCTAAGATAACGCATTCGGATTCTCTCTCCACATCTTCTCTTCGGCGAGATCCTTCCTGCCGAGATTCTTCTTCCTTGACTGCGTGATCTTCCAAGATTGTTTCCATAATCTTCACGCTGAATATCCTTCACTCCATCCGCATCTTGATTCTCGTTCGTCATTGATGTTCCTTGAGAGGTAACAAAGCATGTGGAGAAAGTTGTGTTCCCTCTGTAATCCTTCGCTGCAATGGTTCTCTAAAACAACTGAATTGTTTCTGAAACACTTGGTTACCAGATTAGTTGAATGTTTGTTACCATCAAAACCTAAGGAATTCAACAAATCCCCCTTTTTGATGGTGACAAACATCCTTGACAATAAAACATACATATAAGATAGAGACAGTTGTATAGAGAAAGTTTCCACACTTAGACACAATAGTTCCCCCTTAGTCTAGCAACATATGAAACCATGTATTGTTCCTCCCCCCCCCCCCCCCCCCCCCCCCCCAACTAAAGCTACCAGTCATTTTCCCCCTTTTGGCATCATCAAAAAACATAAGTAAATAGCGAAAGGAAAATAAGCACGGCAAGATAAGCAAATACCCCTTGTTCATTAAAATAAACCAGCCAACTTAAACACGGTGCAAACACAAACAACAAGATATGCAAAGAAACAAACAAGAGCAACATGCCAATCAAGGTAAACACATGAAGCAAAAGCAAAGAAGAGCAAAACAGTAAGGGGATAGATGAGCTAAGGAACAAAATAGGGGTTGGTTAGCCAGAGAAAGACGAATTAAGTACCACTAGTGCCTGCAGAGGGAGCCGAAGTATGAAGGGCAATTTTTCCACGCACTTCCTCCAACAGAGATATTGCGAGAGACAAACTCCTCACGGCCCTTTGCAGATCAAGTTCATCTTTTTGTTCCCCCTTAGAGTCTGCATCTTCAAACACCTCCTCATCCACATCAGCTTCCATCTCAAGTTCAACCTTGACCCAGCCAACACCTTCTTGCAACACACACTACATCTTGTGTAGGATACTAGCATCCAACCGCCAGTAGAGGAAATATTCATTGGTCCCCTCTTTGTATACCTTGTGGTGTTCCGTTTTTTTTTTTTTTGGAACAACAACACACGGGAGTAATAGGGCAACCTTGCTGAAGTCGTCATATAGATAGGAGGGGAGAAACCACGAGAATCCTTTTTCATATCTTTTCAAGTACTAAGGATAATGTTCCAAATCCTCTTCTTTCCTTATTTTTCCAAAGATCACAACCAGGAAGATATCTTCCAAAAATAAATCTTGTGAAAGATTCTGTCCAAATCCATGAAAACCCAAAAAATTTCAAGCGCACCAAACATCATGCAACCAACACACCAATCCTTAATGCACATAACACATTCCAAGTAGTTGCAAGCCATCATTACACATCATACCTGTCAAATCCCAGCCATAGACCACAGAGGCGACGATTCGTATTCTCGGCTTTCCGAAAAAGTAGAAGAGTGTGATGCGGTGGTAACGTTACTAGAGAAGGTACAAAGAACATCACACAGAAACATATACAAGAATTAATAATGTTTAATCATGAATGAGAGGCTCCCAGATATGGATGATAAGAGGGGCTCATAGGAAGCATCAAGCATGATGGCTAGGGTAAGCTGTAGAGTCAACAATCATGTGGGCTTGTAATGAGGGATCAATGCATCAAGTTGACTCTTTTGGGCCGAAATAAAATTGTTTCAAGTATTATAATGAAAGCATAGATGATCATGCATGAAGTGTTGCACATAGGTGAAGTATTAGCACGAATCTAAGCAAGTTGTTCAATTTAACGATCAAAGAGTGAGTGCAGATCAAGACATAATGATTAGACTTTCACAAATTCTCATGCAATTTAGCCAATCATCGAGGGAACATAACAGATAGACAATTAGTTTAGAGAGATCATACCTAGTTCCATACGGAACTGTTCGAAGGGTTGCCTATTTAGTGCCTTGGTGAAAATATCAGTGACCTGATCCTTGGTTCCGCAGAAGTTCATGGACACTAACCCTTTCTCCACACAGTCACGTAGGAAGTGATGTCTTATCTCAATATGCTTGGTGCGTGAGTGTTGCATAGGATTCTTGGAGATATTTATAGCACTAGTATTGTCACAGAGAATGGGAATAGAGTCAAGAAGAATACCATAGTCGTTGAGTTGTTGTTTAAGCCATAGGAGTTGTATGCAGCAAGCAGCGGCGGCTATGTATTCGGCTTCTGTAGTGGATAGAGCAACTGAATTCTGCTTCTTTGACCCCCAGGAAACTAAGCACGGCCTAAGGAATTGAGCCATTCCGGATGTAGATTTTCTGTCCACTTTGTTCCCTGCAAAGTCAGCATCTGTGTATCCAACTAGATCGAAGTCAGCATCGGTGATACCACAAACATAGATCATCTGTTCCCTTCAAGTATCTCAGAATCCTCTTCACTTCTCTGAGGTGTGTCTCTTTGGGATCAACCTGAAAACGAGCACATAGACACACACAATACATAATATCAGGTCTACTTGCAGTGAGATAGAGAAGCGAACCTATGATTCCTCGATAGAGAGATGGATCAACTCCTTGCTCATGTTCGTCATTTCCCATTGGATTGTTTGGTGAGATGAGAGTTGTGAAGGGCTTTGCATCAGACATTCCAAATTTGTTGACGCATTCCTGAGGTACTTCTGTTGGTGTACTTTGGTTCCATCATCTCCCTGAGAGACTTGAAGTCCCAAGAAGAACTTGAGTTCCCCAACATTGCTCATCTCGAATTCACTGGCCATTAGATTTGAGAATTTTTGAAACAGTTTATCTTCTGTAGAGCCAAAGATGATATCATCCACGTAGACTTGCACAACCAGAGTATGCTTTCCCTCCTTCAGAAGGAACAGAGTCTTGTCGACATTTCCATGAACATATTCATGAGCCAGAAGAAACTGTGAGAGCCTATCGTACCAGGCCCTCGGAGCCTGCTTGAGACAGTAAAGCGCTTTGTCAAGAACGTAGACATGATCAGATTGGGATGCGTCTTCAAAGTCGGGTGTTTGCTCCACATAGACCTCCTCCTTGAGAACACCATTCAAGAAGGCGGTCTTTACATCCATTTGTTGTAGTTTGAAGCCGTGGAATGAGGAGTAGGCTATTAGAAATCTTATGGCTTCCAACCTAGCAACAAGAGCAAAGGTCTCATTATAGTCGATTCCTTCATGTTGGTTGTAACCTTTCACCACCAGTCTTGCTTTGTTCCTTGTGACCTGACCTTGATCATCTAGCTTGTTTCTGAACACCCACTTTGTTCCTATCACGGTCTTGTTCCTTGGTCGTGGAACCAACCGCCAAACCTTGTTCCTTTCGAACTGATGGAGTTCTTCTTGCATGGCGTTAATCCAGTCGGGATCCTTTAATGCTTCTCCTACAGTTTTAGGTTCTTGCAAAGAGAGAAAAGCATTGAAAGCACAAAAATTATGTAAGGAAGAGCGAGTGCTTTGAGGAGTTCCCTTTCTAAAGTCAGTGAAGATTTGATGGACTGGATGACTGCTGGTAGTTTCTGATTTGTAAACTATTGATGTCAAACTCATCTGATTCAGTGTTACCTGCAGTTGAGCTTTCACCACCTGTCCCATCATCAGTGGGGCACGCACCCTCAGTTCCTTCAGCAATAGGGCTTTCCTCAGAAGACTTTGCCGAGTCAGGACTTGTGCTCTGTTCCTCCTGAGGAACCTGAGAAGATTCAGATGATTGAGCACTTTTGTCAGTCCCAACGGAGTTGGCGGAGTTGGGGGTTCTTGGTGTTGATGGGTCATCAGGAGTTTCTTGATTTCGCAAAACCCCATATTCGACACCGTTTTCCACAAGCTGAAAGAAATCATCTTCAGATGGGCCAGTGTTTAAGGGAACACTAGCGAATTGTTCCTGCACATTGTTACCAGCCATAACAGATTCATCGAAAACCATATGAATGCTTTCTTCTACCTTTCGTGTTCTCTTGTTGAATACTTTGTAGGCTTTGTTGTGAAGGGAATATCCTACAAAGGTCCCTTCGTCACTTCTGGGATCAAACTTCCCGAGAGAATCCTTCCCATTGTTGTGGACAAAACACTTGCAGCCGAACGCGCGCAAATGAGACACGGTGGGCTTTCTTCCCCTTAGAAGTTCATAGGCAGTCTTGTTCAAGAGAGGACGAATGGTTGCCCTGTTCAGAACATAGCAAGCAGAGTTCAAGGCTTCAGCCCATAAGCTCATAGGAAGACCACTTGTAATAAGGAGGGTGCGCGTCATGTCTTCTAGGATTCTGTTCTTCCTTTCCACAACACCGTTTTGATGTGGTGTCCTTGGAGCTGAGAAATTATGATTAATGCCTTTGTTCCTGCAGAGGGATAAAAACTGAGAGTTCTCAAATTCTGTCCCATGATCAGTGCGGATGGACCCCAGAGACTGTCCTACGCTTCTTTCGACCGACTTGAGCCAAGCTTCAAATTCAGCGAACACCTCGTCTTTTGATGACAGAAAGAGAGTCCATGTGTACCTGGAATAGTCATCAATAATAACAAAGACATATGCATTTCCCCCACGGCTCCTTGTGCGCATTGGCCCACAAAGATCCATGTGGATTAGTTCCAGAGGACGAGTAGTACTTACCTCCTTTTTTGACTTGAAGGAAGACCTAACTTGCTTACCTTTGGTGCAGGCATCACAAACTTCATTTCTCGTTGCTTCGATCTTAGGAATACCGTTCACCGGTTCTTGTCTATGAAGTTTGGAAAGGAGTTGAAGGCTTGCATGTCCGAACTGTTTATGCCACAGATCTGTTGTCCCAGCAATGGACGACAGACATAGTTCCTTCTCATGGATAAAAGCAAGGTCAACTTTATAGACGTTGTTGTCGCAGATTTCTCTGAGTAGAATTTTCCATGTACTTATACACTCAACATAACAATCATCAGTAGTAAAGACTACCCTATTTTTCTTGTTTTGACATAGTTGAGCCACACTAAAAAGATCAAACTTGAGATTATTCACAAGTGTTACATTATTCACAGTAATATGGTTAGAAAGCCTTACCTTACCGATACCACAAACTTCTCCCTTACTCTTGTTTCCAAAGGTTATTGAACCTCCGGAGGCTTTTTGAAGTGAGGAGAACCATCCTTTGTTCCCTGTCATGTGACTTGAGCAAGCACTGTTGAAATACCAGGAACCTTTCCTTGCTTCAGCCTCAGATTCCCGAAGAATGCCTTTTGATTCATTTGGGTCTTCTATGCCCATCAAACAAACATCCCTTGAATGAGAAGATTCTTCATCATCTGAGTCAGAACCACCCCTAGTTGCGACCATTGCTTGTTCCCCTTCACGAACCGGAGGAAGACCTACCTTCTTCTTGAAGCAGTTTTTGGAAAAATGTCCTTTGTTTTGACAGAGGTAACAAACGATATCCTTCGTGTCTTTGTTCCCTTCGGAGGAACGCGGGATGCCCTTGTTTCGAGACCATATCTTCTTCATTGCTCTAGTGATGAGAGCCATATCTTCATCTCCAATAGTATTGATTGACGACATCTTTCCTGCAAAGTCTTTAACGAAAACAATCTAGAGCACCAGGCTCTGATACCAATTGTTGGATCGTTAGAGTTTCGTCTGAGGGAACAAATGCTTTGTTCCCACACAAGGTGCAGAGGAATAATATAGCAAGAAAGATAAAGTGACGAACTCACGATGTATAGTGGAAACCCCAATCAGTCAAATAACTAATCAAGGAAAAACCACTACCTTCAAGCTTCTCGCTTGAGAGGATTTATAGCGTCTACTTGTCTTATTGATTTCTTGTTCGATTACACTTGTAGCCTGGACTCCAAACCCTAGACTTTCCACCTAGATTTGAAACTCTCTTCTACAATGGTGAATACGAACTCAACCCTATAAGACTCACACACACTTCACTCTCCTTTCTCTTCTCAGTTTAATGCTCCGAGTTCATACATAGAAATGAATCACACACTCCTATAAATACAACTCGACTAACACAATCGTAACAAGATAAAAATATCCTTCTAAACAAGGTAACAAGAAGATATTAAATGATTTGAAGAATATTATCTTAACCGCCTATATTATCTAAGGAAGGAATTCCTAAGATAACATAATCGGTAAAGGATAAGATCTTCTCTGTCCAAATATATTATCTTAGGAAAGATTTCCTAAGATAACGCATTTGGATTCTCTCTCCACATCTTCTCTTCGGCGAGATCCTTCCTGCCGAGATTCTTCTTCCTTGACCGCGTGATCTTCCAAGATTGTTTTCATAATCTTCACGCTGAATATCCTTCACTCCATTCGCAGCTTGATTCTCGTTCGTCATTGATGTTCCTTGAGAGGTAACAAAGCATGTGGAGAAAGCTTTGTTAACTCTGCAATCCTTCGCTGCAATGGTTCCCTGAGACAACTGAATTGTTCCTGAAACACTTGGTTACCAGATTAGTTGAATGTTTGTTACCATCAAAACCTAAGGAATTCGACAGAGTATTCTACTTCCATTTATACTATTAATTGCCTTTTACTATTCCATTTGTTATCTAATATTATACTATGTTCACCCTCCCGGATAATGGATTCCATATGGAAAAGCCCTATACTTTCTACCTCTGCTTTCCTTGCAAACGTGTATGATTCTACACTTCATCCCCAGACTTGGTTTTTTCTAGCATCAATCTTCATCTTTCCAATGATTACAATCCAATTCTACTATATTCATCTACTTCTTGCATAAATACATAACACCTAGAGCACCAAAACTCTATGATCATCCTCTACCTTTACATTAAAACTTTTCATTACTTCTTCCCTTTTAATTGTTTCTCTGATAAAATTGCATACCAAATTTTTGAATCTTAGTCGTCTCTCCCAGTTCCTTCTTTCTTTATCCTACATAATCTCTTTTCACTAGATCACCGGTTCATATCTTTGAAGGCAAAAGATTTCATTCTCCCTTCTCTGATATCACCCCCTCCTCTTCAATCTATTTTCAATGAACTTATAACGATGGCGCATAATTTCTCTGATCGTCTCCATTTCTGATTACGCCTTATCAAATTTGTCTGATCTGGGACGTTTGATCTCTGCACCCAAAATCGATGACCAAGAATTTCCCTTCCCACCACATTGCTTCAACTATTGGATGGGTAATTGTTGCCTCCTTTCTTTACTTAATGATGTTGTCATTGTCATCATCTTCATCAAGTTCTTCTTCTCCTTTTGTATGTGATTTCTTTCGTCTTCTCGAATTCTCCTTCTTTATTTTTGTTTTCTCTTTTAAAACAATGTCGATATCCACTGCTCAATCGGATCACGGTGAATCTCCTCTTAAAGTTCAAGGAATTCTCAAGGCCCTGAATTTAACAAACTTTGTTGGGCCAAACATTTTGAGATCATGGATAGATATGGATTCCCAAAAGACACCGTCTTTCATATTCTTTCGGGGCGACATATAGCTTACGCATTTTGGGCTGGCTGGGTTTGTTTCTACAATTGCCCATTCAAAATCAATTATTCCCTTCCCTTTTCTTCCCTTATGTGTCAATTATTTTATACTTGAGCCATGTGTCCTACAGAATTGATGCATCAAACTTGGAGGATCTTTTGTTCTTTGTGATAAATTAGACATCCAATTTGGTTTGAGCAATTTGTTGTATACCTACTACCCTCGTGCATGTGGAAAGGGTCGTGTGAATTTGAAGGCTGTTAGGATGTGAACTTTCAGGAACTCTAGTTCCCTTGAATGTTTCATCCTTCAGTTTTCCTAGTTTTGACGATGACAAACACTTTGCTATTAATATTTCTATATGTGTAATTGAACAGAGAACTCAGGTTCAGGAAATGCAAAACAGAGACCAAGATGCCAGAATTGGGAACTGGAACAGGAACTGAAGAATAACGAAGCCGTGCTAACTGAAAAGAGATTTTAAGAGCGGCGGCTGGCAGTTTAGGATAGATCTTATCTTAGAGAGAGAAGATTAAGATATCCGTGTTTCCATATATCTTTAGGGGATTATTTGTATATATTTTATGGAAACAAAAGTGTAAAATCGTAAAGGATAATATTTTGTAACAAATGTTATCTTTTCCGATTTCTTTTTGGTTATTTTATTTGTGCATATCAACCAGCTGTAGATCTTGATTCTATACGGTTGTTATGTATAAATAAAGTAATCGAAATCTCTCATAAAACAGGTATTCACTCATTGCTGAAGGTGAAGAAAACAGAGATTGTTCTTGTGAAGAAGAACTGTGTAAGTCGCTTGATTTTGTGCTTGATTAGGTCGAACTAGGTAGAGAGTCTTAAGTGTGTCTTAAGTCTTTAATCTGTGTGTTCTATTCTAGTTGATTGTAATCGAAGCTTAATAAAAGAAGTAGACTTTGAAATCCTCTTGAAAGAGAGGTAGTGGGTTTTATCCTGGATAACTAGTTGGTTATCAAAGGTTCCCACTCTAAGGAACTGGTCTTGAATCTGTCTAATTACATATTCCGCTGCTAAGGAACTGAACTCTCAGTTTCCTTTGATTTCTAACACGTGCGATCCTACAAAGGCACCTGATGATAGTGTTCCTTTTATTTTGGATAGATAAGATCAATGATCGGGGTTGGGGAGAATGATTCTTGTTCATCGAAATCACCTCTCTTGGCAAAAAATGCAATTTCTCGAAAAGGGCTTGGCTAAAGACATGTATAAGAAGTTTCGAATTTTTGCCTTATTTCTTATCTTGTTAATTCTTATCACGTTATAATTTTGACAACTCTAGCTGTTCACTGACATTCTCTATTTTGTAACTAGTTCCATCCTTATTGATAGCGGGTTGCACGATGTTTACCAATGGGACTTCGTCAAACTCTATCGGGTAAAGGACAACACCTAGAATGGCCAAAGCATATGCTTGAACATCTGATCCCGAGCAATTTTCTTGATTGTAAAAAAGTCAAAATATGTTGTAAGCTCCTTGACAACTTCCAAGTATGCCATTATTCCTAAATCTTTTGTTGCATATGATCTATTAATATGTTCTCAGAATCCATCAACACAACCATTAGCACCCTGATCCCGAATCCAATACGTTTGCGATGGCAACACCACAGGTACCTTGATCTTAATTCAGCCATCACCAAATCTTCCTATGCAACGTCGTACATGATGTCGTCCATAAGAGTCAGAGATTCAAATAATCCATCGTTTCCAACCACTTCAAACCTCCCCATGAATCAAGGGGAGGCCAATCTACAAGAGACATGACCCATGAAATCAGTTGACGATTTGATAAAATGAAAGTGACGCTAAAAGCTTAGGACTTTATACGAGAGGTTTGCCCAAATCCCGGGAGTACCAAGGCCGGTAGAAGAGGAAGCCGACAATTTCTACGTTGATTCTCCCTTCATCGATGCCATTTTACTTGCCGAGATTCCAAAGCGCTATAACACTTCCCGACATACCCTTGTATAATGGAAAAAACTGATCCCGACGAACACGTTTCGCTGAATAAGAAAAAGATGATGACGAGCGCAGTTCCAAAGCACCTCAAAGAAGCGGTAATGTGTAAGTGGTTCAGAGCCACTCTTACAGGTTCATCCTTAACCTGGTTTATCAATAAACCAAACAGAAGTATCTCTACATTCATCGGACTTTTCAACTTGCTCAAAACGCAATTCGCAACCAGCCGATAGCTTGGGAAACAGTTTAGCAATTTGTATCGCATTTGATAATGTCCCGACGAAACTTTGAGGGAGTTCCTTAACCAGTTCAATGATGAAAAAGTATCTATACCATATTGTGACGTGTCTACTACTATACAAGCATTCAAGATAGGGTTGTATGAAAAATCATAGTTATACCGAGAATAGACCAAATACCCATTACAGACTTTTCAAGATGTTCAAGGTAAAACAATGATGCACATATGATTGAAGGAAGATGATCTTATTCATGAAGAATCATTTGATCCAACCTGGATTAGTCGACGTCCTATTTGAGCATAATAACATACAAGCCATACTCTCGTCCAAGCTCTGGAAGTCATGTCGTAAATAATGTCCAAGGCGATGGGCACAATAAAAGGAACAACAATGATGGTAACCCCACACTTGGGCCAATACTCTTTCGTGTTCAACACCACAAGAGTATTCAAAGCTATGGCAAGATTTTGTGAAGCCGTCAGGTGGCCTAGAAGGATGAACAATCCGGTAAACAAGAAATACACAAACAAATGGTGTGAAATCCATCACAATGGGAGACATAATACGAATGAATGTGTCGTGCTGAGAAAAGAGGTCACCTAGTGTGAATGGTTTATCCCGTGCAAAATGAGAATAATTTTTGGTTGTTGCATGTAGGAGAGATCAAGGACCTTACACTAAATCTTCATTACAAAAGGTCATGTGACAGTAAATGTAAATTACCATATATATTATATTAAATATATAGAGTTGTCGATCCAAGTGTGAATGGTTTATCCCGTGCAAAATGAGAATAATTTTTGGTTGCTGAATGTAGGAGAGATCAGGAACCTTAGACTAAATCTTCACTACAAAAGGTCATGTAACAATAAAATGAACCCTTTTAACGATGACATTTGCTTTGCACATGACCTAGTCATTGTT
Organism: Rheum nobile; assembly: GCA_027886185.1. Classification (NCBI taxonomy): domain Eukaryota; kingdom Viridiplantae; phylum Streptophyta; class Magnoliopsida; order Caryophyllales; family Polygonaceae; genus Rheum; species Rheum nobile. Next base: position 1,788,601 of record WOAB01000701.1, read on the forward strand.
CATCGACGTTGACCAAACATTTATCTTGTCATATTTTTTTTTGCAATTTTGTCCCTGGGCAAGAAAAAAGTGAAGGTCGTCCAACAGCCCCAACAAAAGAACTTTGCCCAAACAAAACACCGAGTCTTTCAGATTGGTAGCTTCTTTCCCACTAAAAACAAAGAATGAGCAGACCCCTAGTAGTGATGAACATGTTTTTTATCGCGTTCTAACCTATACCATCATAACCTTTACTCTCTCTTTTATCCTTCTTGTTCTTCCTTATTTAAAAACCATTACCACTCCTATGTCACTATTAGTCATTTTTCATTCTCAATCAACTCCTAGTCCACAAGAAACTAGGAATAAACAAATGTCATCGTGAGATGAGGAAACATCACAAGATGAGCTATGCAACATAAATCTCGATGTAAACTCATTAGCAACATAAAAGAACAAGAACATTGATGCGCTCCTACCCACCATGATTGCCACGGAGGAAGAGGAAGCTATGAGCATTCGCTCAGAAGGCCCTATAACAAGATCGCGTGCCAACGTCATCGCCAACGTGACACAATCATTGATTGTGCGCGTCGTCGCTAGCCAAAGGACGCAAGAGACCGCGTTCTCCCTCAAGCGCCTCCAACCAAGTCCAGAGAACACGTTCTCTGTCAATATCCTCTCAACCATCATTGACCGCGATCTTTGAATTGTTTTGTTATTTATTGAACATTATTATTTTTAGTTATTTCTTTATGGACGTGTGTTCCACGCGTGTCGCGTGGGCCAGTCCATTAAGCGAGACTCGGCCCATCCGAGTCCCGCTAACTCCTATAAAAGGCTATCTCAACCTTCTGTACTAGGTTACGTTCATTTTTAATCAAAGCCTGAGTATCAAGAGATAATTGCCTCCTCCCCTTTGATCGAACGTCAAACCCTAATCTTCCTTCTCATCTCCATTCCTCCGCCGCCGACGCTACGGCCAATCACTCGATCTGCTCGAGTCTATCCCTTTTATTGCCGATGCTACACCTTTTCTCGTCTCTCGAGCCACTACCATCATCGCGCTCGCTTACTCACGCGAGGCAACAACACCGCGTTCCACCCCTTCAATCTCAAAACCAACACACGCGACTCACCACCAAGATCTCGATCCGGCATCCACAGGCAGGAACGCATCAACTGGCATCAGAGCCTTTGATCTTGTAAGTCGCTTGTCAAGTTGTCATTTGTTCACGAATTTTTTTTCTCCCCCATCATACTTGCTTCCGCCATTGTTATTCAAATTTTTTCTTCAAACACATGCTTGTCCATTCGGTGTCACAAGAGAATCTCTTGGCCGATTAATTGCTTGATCCCCTAGCGAAAATTGTGTGATTTGTTTTGCATGAAATCTGCATAATTAATTGATTGATTTGCTTAATTAATTGCTTAAATTTCGCTAATCATATCTTGCATATCTTCTTGTGTGGCCGTTACAAATCTCCAACAATCTTCTCTCTCTCCTATCGCGACAATCTCGTGATTTCTTTCCTTATTGTTACTTAGCCGTGTTCTTTTAATTTTATTGTTACAAATCTTATCCGAATCAATCTAAAGTCAAAGCAAGATCTTGGATTTGAATTTTAAATTAAAAAAAAAAGTCAAAGTCGAATTAAAAAAAAAAAGACGCGACAATTCAAAAAAAAAAAAAAGGAAAGCCAAAATAAGGCAACCTTCTTCCTCCAATCGGCTAGGCTCATCTCTTACCCCTCCACCGTCTAGTGTTACACTTGAAGGTGTGTCTTGTGTGTGTGTGTTGTTTACGCAAGAGGTTAGGACTCCATTCTTTTGGTTTTGTTTGCTTTTGTGCTTGCATATCACACTTGCTTTGCTTGCCTTCAGCCGCCCTCACGGCCAAAAGACCTAGCCTTCCTACGTGAACACTTGTTACTTGCTAAGTGCTTGATTGCTCTTTGGTTTTATTGTTTTTGTTCATTTTTACTTGGATGTCTGGTCACGTTGTCATAGGAAGCATGATCACACCAACTCATCCCGCTGGAGACGGCAATGGTGCAAATGAGAATGCGCCAAATCCAACCTTGGTTCCACAACCAGACCAACAGAATGAAGATCCTATTCTGGAGCTCTCCGCGGAACAACACGAGATACAAGAGCTTAGGCGACAAGTTGCTCAATTGCAGGCCACGCAACGCGTTGCGCCAGTGCTTCCCACACCAACTATGATGGTCCCTATAGACACCCTGGGCGCGCCGCGTCCCACTGAAGTCGGGCCAAGTCAATAATGCGTGGACAAGGGCAAAGGATTGATGCCCTCCACCTCAAACTTGCAACCACGACTTCAAAGAATACAATCTGTGATTGAAAGCCGCCAAAGGCTATGTGTCGCATCGCGAACGCTACGCACCGCGAGCAACACTAGTCGGCTACGACAGCAGCTCCGACCGCGACAATGTTTCCCATGGTGAGTACTCTGAACCCTTTGCCTTCCATTACAGGTATGAAGCCAGAGGAACAAGACGCCGCTGCGAAACTGCTTCAACGCCTCTTGTCGGCCGCGTAAGACGAGATGAATGCGACTCAGGTTTGCCGCATCGATCCTATCGCGTCACAGACAGTGAGCCACGTCAGCGTCGCCATGTTCCCACTCTAGTGCCATTCGACGTCAACGACCACCTTGGCCATCAAAGTGCGCGTATACCGCGTTATGGATCTGATGGCTATGGATCGACGACGCCGACTATCTATGATGACTTCAATGAGTTCGACGACGAGGAGATGGAGGATGCGGGGATGATTAATCCAGGCTCCTTCCATCCTCCCATTGGTGATCCCATTGAACTCCAAGATAGGCCAGCGGATTGGATTCCGCCCCCACTCCAGCCAGTAGGACCACCACATCGCGTTCTCGGCGATAATAGACGTGACACTCGTGGCCAACACCACGAGGATATGGCACGTGACTTTCGTCGCCAACACGATGCCCCTGTCCCACGAAGACGAGAACAATGCGTTGGGTTGCCCTACGTCGCTGAAGATATCCAGGTTGGACAAGCTCGCCAGCATTATCATCGCGCTCAAGAAGCTGCACAACGCGCTTATGCGCCACAACCTGCTCAACACACACCAAGGCTTAGCCGCCACGAGGTAAAAGTTAAAATTGAGCATTTCTTTGGCGAATATGATCCCGTTGTGTTTCTTGAGTTGGTGCAGGCTACAGAGTATACTTTGCGTTATCGCCACATTCCCACAGAAGAGAATGTTGACGCGGCAACGCTACACTTCTGAGGCGCTGCACGCGTTTGGTGGCACAGATTCATGGATGACCGCGTTCGTCGACACCTTGCTCCCATCACAGACTGGAACCAGCTTGTCTATGTCATGACACAAAAGTACGTGCCCACGGACTATAGAAATCAGATGCGAATGGAGATCGCAATGGTGCGACAAGGTACCAAAACACCTCTGGAGTTATTCTCTCAGTTGGAAGACATGTACTATAAAGCCAGCATCAGTGTTGCCCCGTCCACACTACGGACAAAGTTCTTGAGTGGCTTGAATGTGTCAATCCGTGACCAGCTCGAGATTTTGCCAATCAAGGATCTCAATACCTTGACTCACACCGCGATGCAACTACACAACCAACAATCGCGTCGCCGGCAATCCTCTTGGCAAACCCCAGGGCAAAGAAGGTATGATTCTAACTCTGGTCAATCCCTTACTACTAATGTGCGCGGTCCAGCTACAGGAACCACCGCGTCAAATCAAAGCCGACAGGGAAAGACCGCGACATCTACCAGCAATGCTCCTCGCGCGACGCCAACAAAGGGCTCATCACCAGCTCCTGAGCGCGCGCATGACTTGGAGTGTTTCAAGTGTGGAGGACGAGGGCACTACAAGAGAGATTGCCCAAACAACAAGAAAGTCCTTTTCTCCAGCTTTGCTGCGGGATATGAATCTTATGAGGAGGAGGACACAACCCTGGAGACCATTGAAGAAGGATTCGAAGATGACAACGAGGAGGCTTACACTTGTGAAGCCCCCGCGCTACATGATGGCACACCTCTGAGCCTTGTCACGCGCCGTCTCCTCATTGTCAAGGAAGCAACCCTTGTCGACCAACGCGAGAACCTCTTCCATACGCATTGCTTGGTCAAGACCGCGTCCTTGAGTGTCATCATCGATGGAGGCAGCTGTTGTAATATCATCAATGAAAAGGTCGTCAACCATTTAAACCTGCCAACCACTCATCACCCACAACCCTATGGCCTACAATGGATTTCATCGAGTTCTGGTAACATTATAACTCGATAATGCCTCATTTCTTTTTCCATTGGCCAGTATTCAGATTCAGTCCTTTGTGATGTCATTGCAATGGACGCCACACATCTTTTGATGGGGCGCCCATGGCAATTCGACAGGCGTGTTCTTCACGATGGCTATTTAAACACTTATGTGTTTACTTTTCACGGGAAACGCGTCACGCTCTTACCCATGTCTCCCCATGAAATTTTACAGGATCAGGTTGAGCGTGATAGACAAAAGGCTTTGGAATCAGCAAAGACCGCGTCAAAACCGACGCGTCCCAAACAAGATACGGGGAACTCAGGCATTCTAGACACAAGTATCAGGAGCTCGCGTTCCTCCACAGGGCATGAAGTCACTTCCAGCGACAATGCGTCCAATGATCGAACGGGTTGCAAGGAAGGTGCAAAGACCGCGCCTACATGCACCAAGTTGAAAGGCACCTGTGAGCACAGAATGCTTCTGGCGCGGCCAAGCGACCTCACTGCCACCTTGAGCGGCAAGGCACCATGTTTCCTATTGGTGCCAACGCCATGCATGTCGGAGAACCACAACAACGACGCTTTGCCGAGCGCGATCACCCAGTTGCTCGATGAGTTCAAAGACATCTTCCCAGAGGAGCTTCCACAAGGCCTCCCCCATTTACGAGGCATTGAGCACCAAATTGATTTGGTGCCTGGTGCCTCTCTGCCGAATCGCGCTGCCTATCGCGTTGTACCAGAAGAAACCAAGGAGTTACAGCGCCAAGTGCAAGAACTTCTGGATCGCGGCTACGTCAGGGAATCTCTAAGCCCTTGCGCGGTCCCCGTGATCCTAGTGCCAAAAAAAGATGGCTCATGGCGCATGTGTGTCGACTGTCGCGCCATCAATCAGATTACAGTGAAGTACAGGCACCCAATACCGCGCCTCGACAACATGCTCAATGAGTTGCACGGCGCGATCCACTTCACCAAAATTGACTTGAATAGCGGCTATCACCAGATTCGCATGAAGGAGGGTGATGAATGGAAGACCGCGTTCAAAACAAAGTATGGCCTTTATGAATGGCTCGTCATGCCATTTGGTCTCACTAACGCGCCAAGCACGTTCATGAGGCTCATGAACCATGTTTTGCGAGAATTTTTGGGCAAATTTGTTGTAGTGTACTTTGATGATATTTTGGTGTATTCGCGTAGTCTAGATGACCATGTACAACACCTTAGGCTTGTGTTAGAGTGCTTGAGACGTGAGCACTTGTATGCCAACCTTGGCAAGTGTCGCTTTGCGTCTGACACCACCAACTTTCTAGGCTACGTGGTCTCCAAAGATGGGCTACGCGTAGATGAAGACAAAGTGAAGGCCATCCGGGATTGGCCAACACCTACCACTCTAACAATGGTTAGAAGCTTACTTGGCTTGGCAGGCTTCTACAGGCGATTTGTTCGCGACTTTAGCTCCATCGCCACGCCTCTACATGAGCTTACAAAAAAAGCAGCCGCGGTGAATTGGAAGGAGAACCACAATCACGCGTTCAACGCGTTGAAAGAAGCCTTGTGCAATGCGCCACTGCTATAACTCCCAGACTTCACCAAGCACTTTGAAATAGAATGTGACGCGTCAAATGTGGGCATTGGTGGAGTCCTACACCAAGAAAAGAAGCCCATCGCGTTCTTCAGCGAGAAGCTCACAGGGGCAACTTTGAATTACCCCACCTACGACAAAGAGCTCTACGCTCTTGTCCGCGTGCTAAAGACATGGCAACACTATCTCTGGCCACGCGAGTTCGTTATCCACTCGGACCACGTAGCCATCAGCTACCTGAAGAGTCAAGCCCACCTCAGCCGCCACCATGCTCGTTGGGTAGAATTCATGGAGACGTTTCCCTACGTCGTTGTGCACAAGAAAGGTAAGGAGAATGTGGTCGCCGACGCCCTTTCTCACAGGTATGTTCTCCTTACTCATCTTCAATCTAAACTTCTTGGCTTCGCGTTGATTAAGGATTTATACTTGACTGATCCATTTTTTAAGCCAATTGTAGAACACTGCCTTAGGGACCGCGAGTTTGAGACGTACTTTTTACATGAGGGGTACCTTTACAAAGCCGGGCGCCTGTGCATTCCTAGCTCACCCAGATAGAGCATTAAAACTTTTTAAAAAAAAAGGTTAAATAAAATCTTAATCTTACTAATCTAACCCTAATCAATCCCAAATCTCACAATCTTCGTCGTCTCTCTCCTCTACTTCCCTCTTCCCCGCCATTTCGTTCGCTCCGTTACCGCTGTGCTCCCTCTCCTCCTCGCACCGCCCCACGTCGATCAAGTATTGGGACCTGAAAATGGAAGCGGAGACGGTGGCAGACTTGGAGCAGAAAGTGACGAATCCGACGCCGTGAGGATCAGTTCGAGTGCGGGAGATGGAGCATAGATCTCAAAATGCGACATGAGGTCGAGGACGGAGCAGTCGGAGGGAAGGCCGATGACGAGGATAGTGACAATAAGGGTGGAGTGGAGCGCGATGAGGAAGCCAAGATGCTTTAGGATGTCGTTGCATTACCCTCGTTACTCGAGGGCGGATTACGAGGACATGCCGGAGTGGAAGCTTGATCTGCTGTTGGTCGAGTATGGGCTGCCGGTGACATTCCTTTCCTGGTAGGTATGACATTCCTTTCCTGGTTTGCAACAGCTTAAAACGATAACAATTACCACATTTAATTTTGGCTTGATCCCTATTTCAAGTTCCAATAGCACACCTGTCCTTGTCAAATGGGCATGTCAGGGTCAAAGGACTTGGTGTGGGTGGACTAATTCAGGGCAATTTTTTCCCTAATGATTAGAAGTGGGAGCAGAAGAGGGTTCATAGTAGTGAGGTTTAGTGGAGTACTTAGAGGGAAAATTGAGATAGAATAGGCCATTTTACAAACATCAGTAGTGAGGTTTAGTGGAGTGCTTATACAGAATGGATTGTTTTATTTGGTGGCTCAGTTTGGTTTGTCGGGGTAGAGCTAGGTTGAATCGAACATTTAGGAAGCGGTGAATGGCTTATGTGCGATGCAACTCTTACATACAGACATGGGGACATGCGAATGATACTAATTGGAGGCACGACAACAAGATGTGTTCTGCCACTGTTGAATTTTCCTTTTTCCTAATACATGCCTTGACTTGTCATGACTTCATGTGCGCCTTCAATAAACTCATCTCTAAAGTGCACAATATTTTGGGTTTGATAATGGTAGGTTTCCGTCAGTTGATGTCGGTGTTATCATGTTTAACTCATATAGCTGATCTGAATGACATTTGTTTGAGACACATGGTTGCAATGTTGAGTGGTAGGACTTTGGAGGACAAACCTCTTGTTCTTGCTTGTTATCCACCAGCTTTTCCATTAGCTCCCTTTTTTATTTTTTCCAATAAGCTGATCAATTCTCTTAACTGTTTATGGAGACAGAAACTTGATTTTGAATTCTCTTGAAGGGTCCTTACCAGTTGGACTTGGTCAACTTCCTTTTATATGAATGTGAGTACAATATTTCTCTTGTTGTAACCTTTTCAATTTTGTTTCTTTTCTTAAGTTAAGTTGTTTGCATTTTCTACAGTATTTATTATTTACAATCTTTGTATCTGAGTTTCTATATGGGATCCAATCTACAATTTTCCTTACAATTTTGGTAATTATCTTTGTCTATTTGCAGCGATCATGTCCTGTGATTTGAAACATCTTAATTGTTCTTATGGATTGCACGGTTTCTCTCAGATGACCCCTTTGATTGATAGACACCATTTTCTTACTCAAACTGTGATGTACTGATGTTTGTACAATATTTCTCTTGTTTTAACCTTTTCAATATCATGATATGCCATTATTTTATTCTACTTTTTGTTAATTTATATTTCACGCTTATAGGTATGATTAAATAGACCAAAGTCAATGTGGATGATGAAATGAGTGCCACTGGTGATCAAGCAGTTTAGCCCTTCAAAATCACTCAACCTTTAATTATATGATTGAAATACCAACAACCATCTTTGAATTCTCATCAACTTTCACTGTTGCATACACTCAAAGCATGATTTCTTTGAGCTATTTTATGTACATGGAATGCGTCAAACGGAAGCAAATTTAAGTGTTTCAAATTTAAATTTAAGTGTTTCAAATATTTTGAGTGGTTATCAATTCAACGAGAATCACAACTAATAAATGTAAATTTAAGTGTTTCAAATTTAAAGTTAGTTAATATAACAGAGTAATGACCTGACTATGTACAAATATGGCCTGAAAAAGTGAATATTGCTCTGAAATTTGAAATCGGCTAACATTTGAAATTTTTTGATATAACAGAGCATTGGCCTGACTTCGTATACATGTGGCATGACTTCGTACAAATATGGCCTGATAAAGTATATAATGCTCTGTTATGTAACAAAATTTACGAAAATGAAGTTTTAAATGCTTGTTTCGTAATTTATAGATTAAAATAGATGTTATAATCGATCTTTATAGGTCCATTTATATATCATTTTTTAAAAGTTGGTTGGTTCCGTAATGAGACACAAGATCAATTAACATATAAATATTCTTGTATTCAATCGATGTATACCATGCTTTCAAGCTCATTAGACGATAGATGATCTATGTACTGAGGAGATTTATACCCAACAGTTAGTATTCATATCAGGGAGAGTTGATGGTTTTCTAGTGTGAAAAGGCTGCAAATTGGTCCTTTTCTTAACGCAGCTAAGAAATGAGTTTAATTAATAAAAGAAAGAGCGATAAAAACAAAACCGATAAGGAAGCTAAAACGTACTCCACCTACATTTATATTCCAAATGATAAGTTGCAAACATAACATATGGGATCTTGAAATTTTTGTACGTTGTCAGGTACAAATATGGCCTGATAAAGTGAATATTGCTCTGACATTTAAAATCGTCTAACATTTGAAATTTTGTGATATAACAAAGCATTGACCTGACTACGTATAAATGTGGCCTTATAAAGTGAATATTGCTCTGACATTTAAAATCGGCTAACATTTGAAATTTTGTGATATAACAGAGCATTGACCTGATTTCGTATAAATGTGGCCTGATAAAGTGAATATTGCTCTGAAATTTGAAATCGGCTAACATTTGAAATTTTGTAATATAACAGAGCATTAACCTGACTACATACAAATGTGGCCTGATAAAGTGAATATTGCTCTGAAATTTGAAATCGGCTAACATTTGAAATTTTGTGATATAACAGAGGATTGACCTCACTTCGTATAAATGTGGCCTGATAAAGTACATAAATGTGGGAGGGATCTATGATTTAAGAGTTCAGGTTTTCCATGCACAAAGCGGGCCGATACGAAGGTGATTCGATGTCGTTCGGAGATGATTTCAAATGATTCAAGAGGCGGGTTTAAGTAACTTGAGCATGGCAAAGACGATGGTGTGGTCAAATTTTGAATTTAATGAATCAAAACATGATTTTATTGGGGTCGAACAAGGCCTGGTGGTGATGCATTCAGTTACTTGCTAACTAATTAGCTAGATTGGATCAACTAAGTAGGAAGGGGAAAGTGGTGGTCAAACATGACAGATTGTCCAAGATGTGCCGGTTTTTGGTACAAGGCGGGATTAACTAATTAATTATGCCTTCAAATTTTTGCTTCCCCTGCATAACTAATTGCTCCATTTTTCATCGCCTATATACATCACCACCAAGCCTTGTTCGACCCAAAAAAAACACCTCTTGATTCATTAAATTCAAAATCTGACCACACCATCGTCTTTGCCATGCTCAAGTTACTTAAACTCGACTCTTGAATCATTTGAAATCACCTCCGAACGACATCGAATCACCTCCGTATCGGCCCGAGTAGAATGAATATTTATGCTATAATGCTTCTAATTACGTAACTGAAATGTAAAATTATATGATTTTTAATAGAAAATTATTTCTTTCGATTTATAAATATACACATGACTATGGTAAGAGATAGGGAAAATTAGTTTAAAATTTAAAGTTAATATAACAGAGTATTGATCTGACTATGTACAAATATGGCATGATAAAGTGAATATTGCTTTGAAATTTGAAATCGGCTAACATTTGAAATTTTGTGATATAACAGAGCATTGACCTGACTTCGTATAAATGTGGCCCGATAAGTACATAAATGTGGGAGGGATCTATATATAATTTAAGAGTTCAAGTTTTCCATGCACAAAGCGGGCCGATACGAAGGTGATTCGATGTCGTTCGGAGATGATTCAAGAGGCGGGTTTAAGTAACGTGAGCATGGCGAAGACGATGGTGTGGTCAGATTTTGAATTTAATGAATCAAAACGTGATTTGCTTGGGGTCGAACAAGGCCTGGTGGTGACGTATATATGTTCGTATAAATGTGGCTTGAAATGAAGTTAGCCTTCCTTGTATTGATGTATATATGTTCGAACATGGCTCGGTGATTATAATGTGGGCCTAATAATTTGTGAACTCTGAAATTGTGGTTGGCCTGCCATGATACTTCATCTGTGGGCCTAATACCTTAACTTTAACTAATACCTTAACTTTAGCAAAGAATATTCAGACTCAGTTTCTTAAACAGGTTTTGCAAACGAGCTCTGAATCCCTGATTCATCTTGCGCCGCTTTTTACATTATCAAAAGAAAGAGGTTGTAGAAGAAATCGAATATTGAAAACGAATATTGTAAAAGAGGCAATAGAATTCTAGGATCAGAGTAACATATTTTGGTTATCAATCACAACAAGTACGGCATTAACAAATTGATAGCAAATTCCAAAGTCAAAAACACAGGCAAGATCCCGACTTTAACGAATTGCTTCCATAAACACCACAAGTCGTTGATTTAAAAGCTACAAACAGAAACACAATAAAGAGAAAAGATTCACCCTCTCGAAGTCTCAACCTAGAGATCTTTTGCAGAAACGCCATACTTCTCCTGCAACTTCGTAATCTCCTCCTCCTTCTTCTTGAGATCAACCTTCTTGTTCATCTTGCAACTTCGTAATCGAGGGGAAGGTAAGTGATATGCGGCATATTGTATGGCGTATCTGGGGATTATTAGCATGATTTAGAGGATGTTTGGATATGACTTGATGGTAATTTTGTAATCCGGAAGAGAAGACGAGAAGTGAAGAAATCATGGGATTTACAGAGGTTTGAAGTGCATTGAAGAGTGGAAGAACAGTGTGCTGAATTCAATTGGGTCGTTCTCTTTACTCAAATATCCAAATGGAGTTATTCCAATTCGAGGAGTTAGATCTTGAAGTCTACTACAAGTCCTCAAAATATGAGCGCAATCCAAGTTGGGAATCAAACGTTATGACGTTTGTACAGAAGTGTCGCAACTGCTAGAGTACCACCGCACCCACGGCAACATCACCGCACCCCGTGGTGAGCCAGCAGAGAAGAAGGCGTGAAGTTCCGAAGTTCTGGAAGATCACCGCACCCCGCGGTGGGTATTGCCGCACCCAGCGGTGACGATGCGCTGAAGACTTTCCCGGATTTATTTCCGGAATTTCTATTTCCTTTTTATTTTATTTCTGAAACTTTGTTTCCAAGTTTGTTATTTCCTTTTATTTATTTTCTGAATTATTTGCCCTAGTATTTAAGGATCTAACCTAGACTTTGTTTAGGTTAACCTAGTTGCCACCTTTCATAGTTTTTTCTCTCACAAACCCTATGGAGAACTAAACCTCCATTGTTGCACTTGACGTTTTGAAGGCTTCAATTGATTGGTTGTGAGTTTTCTACTCTTGTTCGTTTTCCTATCTAGTTGTATTAATTCTCTTGCGCTTGAATGTTTATTGAATCTTATTGGTTTATCTAGACTGATCACCTAGGTTTATTGATATTATCCATATAGCTAGGACTTGTGATTCTGGGTTCGGGTTGCATATCTAGTAGCAAACACGATTTACATAAGCGGGTTGCAAGTGTTCATCGTGAGAGAGAGTTAATTGCATGCTTATAGTAACGGGTTGTTTCTATTGCATGTATCTTGTTGAATCCTTGGTTGAATGCTATTGCTTTGTTGAGTCTTGAAGGTTTTCGAATTTGATTTAGTAATAAGTACTATTAGGGCTGGTAGAACTAATAGTTACCTATGATCGGGATAAGAACAACTAAAGGATAGATAAGAACTTGAGATTGGTAGAATTCAGTGATCAACCATATCTCTTATTGTGTGAATCTTTGTCAGATGTGACGCTTTTCCCAATCATATTCACAACCTTTGCCTGTGAATCTGTTTACTTGTCTACTTGTTATTTGGTTACGAAAATCATACAACCCCCCCCCCCCCTAGTTCCTAGTTGGTGACTTGTAATTACTTGAATTGATAATCTGATTCTCTGTGGGATTCGACCCTTACTTGCCCAAACTACTTGTTTAGGTTTGTTAGGATTATTTTGTTTAGGTGTCATGACAACGCCTATCAAATTGGCGCCATTTTCGGGGAATCAAAATTTCTGTTTTTGTGTTTTTGTTTGTTACCGACTTTGGTGTGGATCTATCTTATGGTCCACACCCGTGCTATTGACAATCCACTTATTGATTTAGATCCAGAGATCGACAGGACGTTCCACAGGAACCACAGAGAACACACCACCCCACAAGTTGCAATGGCTGACCAAACGCTTCGGCAATTGACTGCGCCGAATTTGACCATGCAACCACTGGCTGTGACCAACCCAGACATAGGAGATGGCGTGAACTTTGAACAAAAGTCGGGGCTGATTCATTTGCTCCCGTCATTCCATGGACTAAGTGGTGAAGACCCAATCAAGCATATGGGTAAATTCCACACTGTCTGCATGAGCATGAAACGGGCGAACGTCACAGAGGAACAAATCAAGATGAGAGCTTTCGGGTTCACCCTCAAGGACGCAGCTGATGATTGGTATTACCATCTCCCCACTGGAAGCATAGACGCGTGGAACAAGCTTCACAAGGCCTTTCTGGAAAAATACTTTCCTGCCAAGAAGGCGAACAGCTTGAAGAAGGCTATAAGCAACATTGAGCAAGAAACTGACGAGACTCTGTACGAGTATTATGAGAGGTTCAAGAGACTTTGCTCAAGCTGTCCATTCCACGGGTACACTACTCAAGATCTAGTGCTTCATCTCTACAATGGTTTGTTGGATCATGAGAGAAGGATCGTTGACGCTGCATGTGGTGACAACATTCTCAACACAACGCCGGTAGTGTAATATCCCTCATTTTATAAGGATATTTTGGAATTTTTCCAACTCCTGTATTACAAGTCGGATTAATTTTAGAGAGGTTCGGACATTCTGTAAATTGTTTGATCTCTGTAATATTTTTCTGAGTAATATAAAATACAGTTGACGTATGTTCAAGGTTAAATAGTCATTCATGTACGAATATATTTAACCTGGGGTTAAGATATTTAACCCAAGATTTAAAACGGACAAGAGGGTGAAAAATGGCCTTGACCGCACCCCGCGGTCAAGTGGCCACACCCGCGGCGAAAGCCAAACAGATGAGTCAGTAACTGGGCGCCACCGCACCCTGTCGCACCCCGCGGTGGGATATTTTTCTTCTACAACGTTATCCTCTTCCCATGCAAGTGGCGCCGGTTGTCAGGCCTAGCCTCGCCTAGCCTCCCTTGCTGGTCTCTTGCTTGTTCCCTGCTGGGGGAGCTCTTGGTTGGCTATAAAAGGGGTCGACATCAGAATGGGAAGGAGCGTCATCTTCCTCCTCTGTCTTCCTCCTCTGTTTTTCTCCTCTGAAATCTCCATTGAAGCACCAAGCTCTTGAGCTTTGTTGTGAAGGTGTTCGAATCTCTTTGAGTGTTGGAAAGAGGTACTCCTAAGTGGTATTCAAGCCTAAGGTGTTGAGAAAACAAACCTAGAATGAATCAAAGTCGAAACGAAGTGATTGGGTGAGTTTTCTCCATTAAAACGCTATCGCGAGCTCGCCACTGTAACCCCACCGCACCCGCGGCAAGCCTCCCACCGCACCCGCGGCGAGCCTTGTCTGAGTGTGTGTTCTTGGGTGTTTGGCTTTGGGCGAGGCTTGATTCCTTTGATTCTTTTCCTATTCTTTTAGATTCAATTATGTAGATATTGAATCTAACTTAGGGTCTCGTTATGGGTCATTCCATAGGGATTTATTATCCAGGATCTGTCCCAGTTTCAGACTCAGGAACCCGACGTTTCTAAGCTTTGTTCGAGCTTGACTAATCTAAGGCAAGTGGCGGTTCGCTCTTGCTCATCATTCCATATTTCAATTAATTATCAATTATTTAGTTGTTAATTAATTTGGGATGATTTACTGTTTTCGTTGGGAACAGTGTTGATAATTGTTTGTGATTTTAAAAGATATTATAATAGGTTGTATATCTGCTAGAACAACGTTATTATAGATATAATTGATTAAAAGATGATATTATACTAGGTTGTATATCTGCTAGAACGACGCTAATATAAATATATGTTTATGATGTTGGCCATGTTGGCTTGGATGTGGACTATTACTGTGTTGAACTGTTAGTTAGCACGAGTATTCGTAGGAACGCTTGGACTTTGCGAGGTCCATTCGTTTCTTTATAACTTGGCAAATAACAGGGCGATCAAGACCCTATGCCAAACTTTCTGGTCATGACCAATCGAGATGTGGATATAGAGGCTTGGACTCTGCGATGTGGATATAAAAGCTTATAACGTGATGTGAGTTTTGGAATTAAATAAGATAAGTGCCGTTAGTCGCACAAAATTAATATACCTTCGGCGAGTAGTGTAGCTAGGCGATAGTGCAGCTAGGAAAACTCGTCTTAACTTTTAAATCGCTCGTATGCGATACTGTGATTAATTAAGTTTCCCAACATTTGCCATATTTCCGATAAGACTCATTTCCTTGGGAGTCTTCTCTTCAGTGCATATATTATTTGATACTCATTCAGGGAAAGTACCGGGTTATGTATCATTCCGTCGGTTATTATTCGAGGGACAATGATAGTAAACGGTTACGATCTCTCGAACCACTCTGCTTTGTACCCCTTGCTTGGTATTTCATTAGACTAACCAACCGTAATTGTTCTCTGCATGGTTGGCTGGTGTCATCCGTTCGATTCGGCACATCAGATAAATTGTGGATCCGAGAAGGCTAGAACGACTAGAAAGGCGAACGATGTTTTTGTTGTTATTTTAAGACTTCTGTTGTGTTAATTATGTTTTGTATTTAAGACTTCCGCTGTAATAATTCTGATAATGTATTTTGATGTATTTGGAATTATGTTGTAATTCCGAGACTTGGTTTTAATGGAAGTTATGATATGTTGCATCATAATTGTGGTTTAATGATTTATATCAACTGGAAAAGCCTTGGGTGACATCGGACAGTACGTCTGAGGTCACTGGCGGTAATACTTTCAAGAGGTTATTTGGGGGTGTTACAGGTAGCAGCCATGGAAAAGATTCAGGAGATGGCAGAGGGGACAAGAAACTTCGGTAGAACTTCTACCAAAAGAGAAGTCAATGTTGTGGACTCCAATCGCCCGGAGTTTGCAAGAGATATTGTTGAATTGAAGGACATGGTGAGGAGACTAATGCTGCAAGGAACTCCTCAACAACTCAAAGCATGTGGGATTTATGCTGATCAATTCCACCCCACCGATGCATGTCCTCAATTGCAAGATGATCCGAATGATGAGGTGAACCATGTAGGAGGTTATGGACCTCCAAGACCTTAGAACGATCCCTACTCCAGCACTTATAATCCGGGATGGAGAGACCACCCAAATTTCAGATGGAGGGATCAACCGAATCAACAACAGCAGCCTCAGTTTCAACAACAACAATAGCCAAGACCTCAATTTCTACAAAGGTCGCAAGATCAACAACCGGTATGTCTGCCTCAACTGAAGATATGCTCCAAGCTTTGACGAAACATTTCACTACTCATGTTCAAGCTACGGGGTCGAGCATAAAGAATTTAGAGAATCAGATGAGCCAAATGGCTGAAGCCATCACAAGGATCGATGCAAAGATTTCGGGAAATCTACCATCTCAAACGATAGTGAACCCACGAGCAAATGTTAGTGCTATGATGCTTCGAAGTGGTAAGCAGCTGAACGTCGCTCCTAGTGCTGAAGAGGAGGACACAGAAGACAAGAACTCTCTGTCGAGTTCACCGCACCCGCGGCACCCTCACCGCACCCGCGGTGGGACTCTAGAGGAACAACCGCACCCTGCTCCACTTTCACCGTACCCAGCGGCTGAGAAAATTGAGGCTCCTGCAATATCACCGCATCCGCGGTGGGATGACCGCACCCGCAGTGACGGTGTTGAGATTTCTCGAGAATTCTCTGCTGAGTCGACCGCACCCAGCGGTGGGTATTGCCGCACCCGCGGTGGACCTTCAGGAGATGTTAAAGAGCCATACGTGGACACCTATGTTCGTCCATACTTCCCTCCTCTCGGTTCTGAGAAGCCACCCGCCCCATTCCCATAGGCGCTTAAGGAGAGGAGAATCATTGACGACAAGGACCTCTTCGAGACTTTCAGCAAGTGCGAGGTAAACATCCCTTTACTCAAACTTGTTAAAAGTATTCCCAAATATGCTCGTTTCTTGAAGGAACTTTGCACAATACAGAGGAAACAGAAGCAGAAGCAAAAGAAGCAGGTCCAGGTGAGCGAGCAAGTATCTGTTGTGTTTCAAAGGCGCCTGCCCAAGAAGTGCAGTGATCCATGTATGTTTTCTATCCCCTGTGTCATTGGTGAGACAAAGATTGATAAAGCTATGTTAGATCTTGGTGCAGCTATTAACGTCTTACCACTGTCATTTTATAAGTCTCTTGGTCTGCCACCATTACAGGACACTAGGCTAGTTATTCAATTAGCTGATGGAACCAATGTCTACCCGAAAGGGGTTGTTGAAGATGTCCTTGTTATGGTAGATAAGCTGATTTTTTCCACTGATTTTTATGTGCTTGATATGGGTGGTGGTACAGGTGCACATATGCTGTTAGGTAGACCATTCATGAAAACCGCAAATACCACAATTGATGTCAGAAGTGGGAAATTAACTATGGAATTTGATGGGAATGGAGTTGAATATAACATATATGATATGAAACCTGTCATTAACACCTCTTTAAACTTTGTTGATGTAATGAGTCCTAACCCTTTGGATGAATTGCAACCTATAATAGAAGATCCCATAGTTGACTTGTCTGTCGATATTCTTGTATCTTCTAATTTGCAGGAAGTCACGGCTTTATTGGATGAGAAGGGTGATTCTCCCACTTCTCTTTTGGGCAGTTGCCCCACTTTACTGACTCCATAGGGCAAGAAGCCTTTTCCTTTTGTTGTGCAGAATGAACAGTCAGAGGTTAAACGCCCCCCTGATCGATCTAAGTATGGGGGAAGGCGACTAAGAAGGTCAAGGTGGAGGAGCCGCTGAAGAAGAGGAATGGTCTAAGGTTCAAACATTTCCATGATTGGTTCAGAAAGGAGGTGCTGAATGAGAGGGTTCCTAAGGAACCTGATGTTGTGGATTGAGATTGTCTGAGTCCCATGTCGAGCCAACGACATTAACTAAGGCGTTGCTCGGGAGGCAACCCGAGGTATTGTTTTTTTTCTTCTTTCTTTCTCTTATCTTTGTGGTTTCATAGCTAGGTAGTTTGTTTTTGTTTTTGTTTCGTTTCGCCTGTGCACTAACACGCAGGTATGAAAGAAAAGGTTCAATGGAGGGTTCTGGAGAGCTCACCGCACCCGCGGTGGGCACCCTTTCACTTTCTGCTTTTCTAAAAAAAAAAAAAAAACAACGAAAAAGAGTTTTACCGAAGGCCAGCTGTCCAGAGTTCCCCATGGAGAGACGGTGCGCATCATGTTGTCAAAGGAGTAGACATTAGCCCTACACATTATTTGGCAACGATGATGGCCCTATAATTGACAGCTGAGGAGGAGGAACAATAGAGCCCCCATCACGATTACATCTGGGCCCATTTTTTGTGTTCATTGAAGGTCGTGCAGCCCCAAATTCTTTAATATACCACTAGTCACCAAAGTGGTTTCCTTTTGGTTGCACGATAGGAGAAGATTATTTATTCAGAAGATCCCGCGCAACACCAGAGACCTGAGCGTTCATTGTTTTACCGCCAGCAACAACGTACGTCTCCAAGCCAACTCAGCGGCGTCTGTGAGTTATTTTTTGCTCTTCCCTATGCTTCTATTCTTTTGTCTTTCATTACATTGAGGACAATACAATGTTTAAGTTTGGGGGAGGGCTCTATACTTTCTATGTCGTTCAGAAGAAGAAAAAAATGAAAAGAGCCAAAAATTTGAAAAAAGGCTAAAATAGAAATCCTGGGATAGGTCGAAAACCCGAAAGGGCGGCCTAGGTAATAAGCAGGTGGCTTGGACCAGCATTAGGCTGGGGTAACAATTGGTCAAGAGTGATGTGAGCATATGTGAGACCATTTATAGAAAAATGAAATGAGTGGCTTGGTGAAAACCCGAAAGAGCGCCTTGGCAAAATGAGTGAAAAGAAGAAGAGTAATTTTTAGGATTCCTCATTTTGGCGTTGGCGACATAAGAAGAGGAGTTATGAGGAGGAATCGGGTAGGCCACCTTTGGAGGAATAAGGTGATTAGATGGAGTTAGGATTAGATGAGTTTTGCATCACTTGTTTTGGTTGTCTTGGAGCTTACTGTGAATGTGTTGGTATTTCTAGTGTCATTTTCTCTTGTACTTCCTGAGGCCTTGGAGCATGACTGGAGGAGTAGGTTTCTTTTAGCTTACTCGAGACGAGTAAAGGTCTAAGTATGGGGGTATTTTATATGCGGCATATTGTATGGCGTATCTGGGGATTATTAGCATGATTTAGAGGATGTTTGGATATGACTTGATGGTAATTCTGTAATCCGGAAGAGAAGACGAGAAGTGAAGAAATCATGAGATTTACAGAGGTTTGAAGTGCATTGAAGAGTGGAAGAACAGTGTGCTGAATTAAATTGGTTCGTTCTCTTTACTCAGATATCCAAATGGAGTGATTCTAATTCGAGCAGTTATATCTTGACGTCTACTGCAAGTCCTCAAAATATGAGTGCAATCCGAGTTGGGAATCAAAAGTTATGACGTTTATACGGAAGTGTCGCAGCTGCTGGAGTACCACCGCACCCGCGGCAACATCACCGCACCCCGCGGTGAGCCAGCAGAGAAGAAGGCGCAAAGTTCCGAAGTTCTGGAAGATCACCGCACCCCGCGGTGGGTATTGCCGCACCCAGCGGTGATGATGCGCTGAAGACTTTCTCGGATTTATTTCCGGAATTTGTATTTCCTTTTTATTTTATTTCTGAAACTTTGTTTCCAAGTTTGTTATTTCCTTTTATTTATTTTCTGAATTATTTGCCCTAGTATTTAAGGATCTAACCTAGACTTTGTTTAGGTTAACCTAGTTGCCACCTTTCATAGTTTTTTCTCTCACAAACCCTATGGAGAACTAAACATTCATTGTTGCACTTGACGTTTTAAAGCCTTCAATTGATTGGTTGTGAGTTTTCTACTCTTGTTCGTTTTCCTATCTAGTTGTATTAATTCTCTTGCGCTTGAATGTTTATTGAATCTTATTGGTTTATCTAGACTGATCACCTAGGTTTATTGATATTATCCATATAGCTAGGACTTGTGATTCCGGGTTCGGGTTGCATATCTAGTAGCAAACACGATTTACATAAGCGGGTTACGAGTGTTCATCGTGAGAGAGAGTTAATTGCATGCTTATAGTAACGTGTTGTTTATGTTGCATGTATCTTGTTGAATCCTTGGTTGAATGCTATTGCTTTGTTGGGTCTTGAAGGTTTTCGGATTTGATTTAGTAATAAGTACTATTAGGTCTGGTAGAACTAATAGTTACCTATGATCGGGATAAGAACAACTAAAGGAAAAATAAGAACATGAGATTGATAGAATTCAGTGATCAACCATATCTCTTGTTGTGTGAATCTTTGTCAGGTGTGACGCTTTTCCCAATCATATTCACAACCTTTGCCTGTGAATCTGTTTAATTGTCTACTTGTTATTTGGTTATGAAAATCATACAACCCCCCCCCCCCCTAGTTCCTAGTTGGTGACTTGCAATTACTTGAATTGATAATCTGATTCTCTGTGGGATTCGACCCTTACTTGCCCAAACTACTTGTTTAGGTTTGTTAGGATTATTTTGTTTAGGTGTCACGAAAACGCCTATCAGTAAGGCTGGAATATCGCCGTACTTCTCCTGCAACTTCGTAATCGTCGGAATCTCGCCGGAGGGCGATGGAGGGGAACAGCCTGGGTCGGGCAGTAGGGTTGTGGAGGAAGAGCGTCTTGGGGCCGGGCTGGTCGGAGAGCCAGCCCACAAGGTTGTCGAAGGAGGCCGTCGGAGATGAGGGGAAGGTAAGGCTGTACATGTGAGGGAGAAGAGTAAACACTATTATCAATCGATTGTTAAGAAGTAATTAACAGTTGTTAAAAGTATAATTTTCACAAAAGAAAAGGTAAATGAAAATATGATTTATCTTTTTAGTTTTGAAAAGTTTTGCAGCTTTTTGGTACTTTTACAATACTTTTTAAAACCCGGTATTTTTGCAAAGAGCTATGCAAAAGTTGGTATTTTTTGCAATTTCGCCTACTTTGAAAGCTTAGGACTGCAAGTGCCTACAGAAGGGACAAACCCGTAAAAAAGGAATTTTAGAACATAAGATGTATATTATGTGGATCTAACATTATAATAAGGATCATATTGAAGTCATGGTATACAAATATATGAGAAATGATAGGAAAATCTTGAGTTCCTTGAGAAAAAAATATCAAGTCTGAAGTTGTTTATCAATTCACTATAATGAATAAAGAATTATGGAATACTTTTCTTATACCTTAATTTTTCTAGAGAAATTGTTTTCTATGATTGCATATATCACACTACTATGTGCCACTATTTCACTTATCTTCATCACAACCTTCACTTCTTGTTGAAACCTTATTACTCGTCACAACTCACCATTTTTCTTATACCTTTGTTGTTCTGGGTGCCTGAGTGAATTGACCGTGTCATGTAAGAACAAAAAAATATTATTTATGTTTGTCAAATAAACACTTCTTACTCTTCTATAAAAGAATTTATTCACCACGACCTTTTCTTCTCGTTTAAAGCATATTACTATATAATAATTACAATACAAACTTTTTTTTACCAAAGTTGTTCTAGGCAAGTGATTTTTTCTTCTTCCGAGTTCACCCTCCTTAGTTCCACATGAATAGACTTTCTTCATCGCAACTTTTACTTCTTCTTCTTTACATGTTTCTACTCTTTAATAATCACAAGCCAATTTTTTCCTTATACCTTATATGTTATAGACAATCAAATGTTTGTGCTTGTCAAGTTCAGACTTCTTTGTGCCACACTAACAAATTATCTTCATCAAAGCATTGAATTCTTGTAACACATTATCACTCCCTAATCATCCCTAGACAACGTTTTTTTAATGTTGTAAGGGTTCATCATTGTATTGAAAACTTAAAATTCTAATGACATGCCGATCAATTTCATACGTTTATGTTTTATTGAAACTAGGCTACAACATAGAGATAAAATAAACACAACTCCCTTAATGGTGCTAAATATTTTTATGATGGTGCTAGAAAGATAGATGTCGTAATTGTATATGCTAAATTGCACGTGAAAGGTTTTAGGACAAGTCCCTAATGCATATACTCAAGTCTTGCGTACTGTAATTTATCCAATAATTACCAATATTAATTAAGTAATAAGAAGAATGCATTGTTTTCATATTGTAAAAAGATCTAAAGTGCAAAGTTACTCTCTTAATTGAATCATTTAGTCTCCTTTTAATAAAAAAGAAGATGAATCATTTTCTAATGTAGTTTGGAATATAAACATAGATCCTATATTGGGATGCATAGTATTTCATTATTTCGCTTGTCTCTCACAAAGAAGTCGTATTTAGCTCATTGTTGTGTGTCCGATTTTTCCTAAGTGTTTCCATTGTGATTGAGTAAGATTACTTTTAGGATGAACGCTAGAGGTGCATACTTTTCTAATCAAACTAATAATGTGTGTAGTGACATGATATTTGTCCAGAGCGTCTTATATATTTATTATCACTGACAAGAAATTTGAATTATATGTCAAGTTAAAATATGCACCAGTGTCATTGCGGAGTAACAAAAAAGTGAGTTGAGTTTCAGAATAAAGAGAATCTTGGAAATATACAAGGAGATGGTGGGTAATATGAAAACTGAGAAAATTGAGAATGAGTGTTTTATAGGGAAAATTCTCAAAAATGAGCGTTTTGGAGGGGAAAATGTTTTTAGACAAATCTACACGTCAATTCAACTTTTCTCTCATCTCTTCAAAATATATTTTTTCTTTTGACATTCTATTTCATCCTTTTATTTTCATTAAAAAAAATCTCAATTATGGAAGATGTCTTTTATCATTTTTTTATAAACTCAACTTGGGTGCTATAATGGATAAAGAAACAATTGTTCTTCATTGGGTTAGGTGATGACAAATATAAGACTAATTTTTTTATTTAATCTTTTTCAATTTTTTATTTTAATCCACTCTCTCTAGGTGATGACAAATATAAGCTTTAAGAAACTAGACTATCAGATCTTTACTAGGGTAAGATTAATTTTTTTGATGAAAACTAGAGATGCATACTTTTCCATTCAAATTATTTTTTTATTGCGGCATGGTATTTATCCAAAGTGTCATATTTTTCAATTCTCACTTACACTAAATTTAGTTCACATGACAAGAATAAATATACACATGTGTCATTGCGGAGCCACAAAATAATTAGTAAAGTTTAAAAATAGAGAAAAGGTTTAAAATGAGAAAGGTAAATGGTGGGTAACATGAAATAATATGGGGAAATTGAGAAAACGTTTTGGAGGGAGATTTTTTATGAATTAGTATTTTGAAGGGAAACATGGTTTTAGTCAAATCAAATGTCAAATCAAGTTTTATCTTATATTTTTACAAATATATTTTCCCTTTTTTGTCGAGAGGGATATATTTCCCCTTTTTCTTTTTACAATCTTTCTCCTCTTTTTTCCATTTAATCTTTATTTCTTTTAAGAATATTAAAGAGTGATGTTATTTTAACCCATTAAATTTTAATTGCATGTCATGAAAATATGATATTTTTTGCAAATCAAAAGTTGCTACTTATTTAAAAACGTGAATATAAAATAAGTGATTAGGAGCACAATCACACTAAAAATTTGCTATAACTTTTTTATGGGAAATAAAGTTCGTATATATATAAAATATGAAAGTAAGATCACTGCATATATAATTACATAATCATACTAAAATCCAAATATAAAAATAAAAATAAATTAAATAATGACAAATGGCGCATTGTGGAGTAGACACGTGAAAAAAGATAACTTGGCTTAATATGGGAATGCCAAGTGGTGTTAGTCACTTCTAATTTAGTGTGTATATATATAGTAGATTTGCAACCAATATATGGGTTCATTACTTTATGGCAACTCGACAAGATCACTAATATCATTGTCTTTGATTGATTTCATCTCATCTTAATGGCATTGATCCAATATTACCAAACTAAAACTTTTAATAACCTCACGAAGATTTAGTGAATAATCCTTGGTTATTCCTCCAGAATCTTCTTGTTCCATATGGTATGTGAATAAATCATCTAAAATCACACCCACAAGATCTTCTTATTCTATAAGATATAGAATGGGATACTATGGATTTGCATAAATTCTTTCTTTATTGGATCTCTTAATGGCACTTCTTGATCGAGGTTGTTGAGTTTGCTATATGGAAGGAACATTAATGTTGTCACAAACTGAAATTGTTTCTTTAGAAGCTTTCAGAATCATTCCTTGATCGCTTTCAATAGGAAAATTAGGACGAGAAATGAAATTCTCTTCTTTAGGGACAACTTCATCAAAATGTCAAGCAAGACATTCCTCAAGCCTTTCCTTCCAAACTCTACATCATCAAGAAAACCAGGAGTTCCCTATTTAAAAAAGGATTGGGTAGTGGAATTACAAAACTTTATTCTTACATATAGACAATAATACATGTGGCAGCAGTTTAACAATACTAAGTGTTTCTAGGTAATAATTTCCTTTAGAGTAACTCAAAATTAAGGAACATGCCTTTCCTTATATATCACAATTGATATTTGGCACAATCCTTCTCATCATGTCCAAAATGTTTTACAAAAGAAGCAAATTTCATTAACCTTATTTTGCTTCTTTTTATTCTAGACCCTTAATAAATTTTATTTTGGCAACCTTAATTTTATTAATTTGCCCTTTCCTTTGAAGGTGTAACCAATTGAGGCTTTATGTATTTTTGCCTTATCACTTTGAGGAAATCGTTCTTCTTCTTAATGGAAAGCACTATGTGATTTTAGTCTCTTATTTACCTCCAAAAGTGTCTGAATGGTGTTCATTAAGATCACATGACCTATACAATTAAAATGTTCTCACATCTCATAATTGATCTTCCCTTTGAAAGAGCTGAATCTCTAGGAGAAGGGCTTGTTATATCCTTAATGCAATGTCAAGATCTATACACCCTAAAAATTGGACCTTTCGTTGGGGAATATATGTTCCACGTGGACTACTGCCTCCACCCCGTATTCCAAACGAAAAGGGATCTCGTCTTTGGACCAGAGCACCAAGGCAACACCTCCACCCACCGCCCATGTCATGTCGAGGTGCCTCTTCATCTCTTCCAGGATTTGGCCATTGGCGTTCTCCACTTGCTTGATTGTCAACGAATGAGCCACTGATGTGAAGAGAAGGTGAATCCCTATGTCTCCACAAAACGTTTTTAACGTCTCAGTGTTGAACTGATGCCCTCTGTCTATGATGATGTCTTGAGGGAGGCCAAAACGGGAACGAGATATGATATTCTACAACAATAATTTATTCACCTTTTCAACAGTGGTCAACGCCAACGCTTCTGCCTCGATCCACTTTGTGTAATAATCAATGGCCACCAGGATGTACTGAAGCTTCCCGGGGTTGTCACAAAAGGGTCGAGCGGGTCAATGCCCCACATTGCAAAGGGGCATAGGACATATGAGAGCTTCATTTCCTGTCCCGATTAAAGCTTCGAGGGGGCGTGGACCTAGCAAGCAGTACATGAGGTGGATAATTTAGTTGCATCCTTCTTGGGTGTGTGCCATAAATACCCAGCTTTTAGAGCTTTGTCGGCGAGCGTTGTCCAACCAGAATGGCTTCCATGAACTCCTCTGTGGATTTCTTCTAAAAGTCGTCTCCTTTTGTCTTGGAGGACACACTTTAGTCTTCAATGTCTTGTATCCTTTCTTGTAAAGAGTTCCGCCTAGGATGTAGAAATAGGTTGCGTTGGAGTTAGGCGCAGAGCGAGAATCTTCACACCTTTGCAAACTAATATGGCCATTATTCAAGCCCAACCCTAGGAGGTTTGGGGAGGATAGGCTCTGAGTTTGCTAGCTTGTAATGATGCAATCCCAATTGACATATAACCTGAATTGACCTAACTCGTACTCAGTTTACATCTCAAAGGACTGAACCCAACCCGACATGTAGCTTAAGGGTTATGTTAAACTGACCTTGAAAATGGAAGCAAACACATCATTTATAATAGAGACACATGGGCCTCATGCCTGACAGAATCGGCCTACAAGCAAGCCTTCAAAATTGGAGAAAGAAATCTAGTCTAAACAAATTTCGGGTTGGATACACTTTGCTAAAACTTCTGAATTTAGGAGATGGATAAATGAGACTTGAAGATTTTGAACAATCGCTCTGAATTTGCTTGTAATGATGCAATCCCAATTGAGATATAACCCGAATTGACTTAACTCGTACTCAATTTAAATCTCAAAAGACCAAACCCAACCCAACCCGATATGATCAACCTGATTGACATGTAGCTTAAGGGTTATATTAAACTAACCTTGGAAATGGAAGCAAACACATCATTTATAATAGAGACACAAGGGCCTCAAGCCCGACAGAATTGGCCTAAAAGCAAGCCTTCAAAATTGGAGAAAGAAATCTAGTCTAAACAAATTCTGGGTTGTGTACTGCTAAAACTTGTGAATTTAGGACATGAGTAAATGATACTTAAAGATTTAGAAAAATCGCTATAACTGTTGCTTTGATTTCTGATCAAGCGTGAGTGAAAGTTCAATGTTAGGTGAGAGTGACCACATGAGAGACACACAGGGAGAGTGGTGTAAGAGAGGTGGAAATTTGGTCAAACTGGGCTCTAAAATGGGGTGTTAGTATCTCGTGAAAAATCAAAGCCTACAGAAATTTAAAGAACCTTGGTTTTTACAGATCTCACCATTTGGCCAATTCGGTTTCAACTCCCACAGCTATTTTACTTACAACCATCATACTTTCGTTGCAGAATTACACCAAAGCCTTGTTCCCAACTTCATAGAAGAGAGTGTGGCTTTCTTTTCATCTGCAGTCGTACAGCAGCAATGCTACCTCTTGTAAAATAGTACCCCTGTTCTCGAGTGAGGATGTTCCTGATAATGTCCACTTCGGTTCTTAGTGATATATACTTGTGCCTCTTGCTTTATTTATAACTAATGCAAAATAAAGCATGTAAAACTAGTCTAGTCTAGCACAAATATTTAGTGGAAGAGATCCTACTAAATGAAAAAGAGGAGAGATTCGTGGCAGACCTGGATATATACTTGTGCCCCCTAATCAATTGGGTGTTTGTCAGCTTGGCGAGAGGTATAATGCGCTGAGAGCAAAAGCAATGAAAGGAATGCACTGGCCACAAAAATTGCATCGAACCATCGGTGATAGAAGTCAAACTGAATGTCTCCACCCAAAACATCAGTTATTATCATCCTGCAGTCGGCCAAAACATCAATCAAGTTTCCACATTCCAACAAGGGTACAAAATAGTTTTTCCATTACTTGTACAATCCTCAACAAAGTTATATTCATTCAAATCATTTTTTTGGGAGGTATACAAGTTAAGTAACATTACAAGGGTATCCTAAAAAAAACATAATTTCATTTTAGAATTCTTCAAGTAATACAGCGAAAAAGGTTGGCTTTTTTTCCTTGGAAAAATATTGAATAAGTTTGTTACATCATCAAGCCAATACCAAATTGTAAGTAAATTGAATTAGTTATAATTTGGATTATATTTATAGATTTTCTGGATTATTTTAGTAATTTGAAGTAAATTTGGTTTCTTGTGTCAAATTATCCCAAGTATAATACAATCAGCTTAGTGATTTGCCCCTTGTCAAACTTTTTCCGCCCTCTTTGACAAATTCGGATACTTCAGGGGAAAAAAATCTATCTATAAACTCTGCAAGTTCCAATATATTTCAAAAGGTATAAACTACAGAAAATCCCTTTTTACCAATATGAAAGAATGAACAAGCATCACATGTGATTGATATATAACCAGTAGGTAAACAAACTGCAGCATTTCCATGCATGAAATACGTACACTAACAGAAGCAAGTCAGTGAAGTATAGTTACCTGTATTCAGTTGCTAAACTTTTCCTTATTAAAAGGATTGACGACACAAAATACATTCCCATTATTTCAGAAAGAAATAAAACAACATTGCTAGAAGATCCACTCCCAACTCTTGAAACAGCAAAGAAAAACTGCAAACAAAAAAGTCCCCCCGCATTTGTTATTTACATGTCACATAAATCAAAAAACTTTGTTAAAGAGCATTCTGCATTCAACTTCATCATATCCACAAATTTAAGATTGAATAACAAATCAAAACCTGGAAAAATTAATGAAATGTAATCAGCGAATACTCCTATTCATATTCTCCCACTCAATATTCTCTTAATGAACTTTGTTCTTTTCTACTCTTGTATTGATTTTTTTAAATTTAATAGACCTATCTTACTGGTCAATAAGATAAGTATATCAGCTTAAATATCCTGACCATATTTTGCTCATTTAAGCTCACTAATTATACAATACCTATCATACAGATATATTCATCAGTAATCTACATTGAAGAAATGGAACTTTCTTGCATAGTACAACTTTCTTGCATAGTACACCTCATGTTCACATTGAAATGGAACTTTCTTCCATGACTCTGTATTTTATATCAGACACATCACTTCTTCTCCATTTGATATTTTGTTAATCTTAGTTTTGTTACATACAGAATAAAATACAATTTTGTATACTACAGAACTCCTATCCTAATTTTTCTAACACTTCAAAGGAACTTTCTTGCATAGTGAAAATACTATTCAGTTCTGCTATTACTCCCCGTTAGCTCATTGGAACAGTGATATATCTCAGGCCTAAAGCTAAACTCCCTTTTGTCAAAATTCCATTTATGCTTACCATGCAGATCATAAATGGGAGAGGTACCTCAAACATAAATATATTTCTTGTTACATTTTCCAAGTAAAATCCTTACCTTCTCCCATTAAAATGAAAATCAGGAAAAATGTAACATCTTTCTATAACAAGTTACAACCTATATGGAGTATATTTGAACAAATGAAGCGAATAGGTAACAACTACTTATTGAAATCCATAGGAAGTATAATTACAAAATAGAGGAATAACATATCAAACTATATTAAAAAAAAATAATAGCAGAACGTGTGTACCTTCATTAAGTTTGACAAGAAACCCCGAATTGATATGACAATCAACATTCCAATGAACAGCAACGATATATACTGCATAAGAAAATAGTGAAGATTAGTAAAAGATGGGGGTAACATAATCAACATTTTTTTCCAAAAGTACTTTCTCCAAATCCCTTTTGTATTTCCCTACTTGGCTAGAACGGAAGTTTCGATAAATTAAGAGAAATAGCTGACACCTTGACATTTCAACATAAAAAAGATAACATCAAGCAGCTCACTAACAAAATAAGGCACAAAGTATCTGTGTAGTAAGTAATTACAGTGAGTGCAGCTGTACAAACTATACTCAAAGCCAGCAATTAATATATGCATGTGAAATAATGCAGTACAAGTAACTAGCAGCTAGTGACAATTAGCTCCAACACAATCTTGGCATATTCATCGAGAATATATAGGAGTACAAAAATGAGAAAAATAAACTGAAAGAAAAAGAAGTTGGTTATGGCACTCTAAACCTCAATATTTATAGCATTGTAAAGAATATTTGGAATAAGGGATAAGGAAAAGTTTTACCACGGTATAAGATATTATTGAATACTCCCTTCCTTCACTTTTAGTTGTCCGATTGTTCACAAATATTTTTCCTTGCAGGATTTCAAGACAATTTACCACATATGAATCATTAATTTTGTATTGGAATTGGGTTATGTTGGTTTTTTCTCTCCATCTATTGGTTGTAAAGGGTGGTAAATGATTTAATTGAAAAAAAATTGGATTTTCAAAACACATTCAATGACTTCCTTAATATGTGTGAAAAATTCCAAAAGGACAAGTAAAAGCGAACGGAGGGAGTATTAAGTACCTTGATGCCTTCATGTCTTATGCTTATCTCATATACTCTATTATTTGAAAATTAAGTGAAGTTTTATTTAATAGTTAATGAGCCTAAGACCTTCAGAAGTTCAGTAGGACTTCATTTTCACACAAGTCTTCAGCAAAATTAACTTTCATGAAGAAAAAAAACCTGAACATGTAAAACACTATTATTGTTTTGAGAAACAAAAATGCATGATTTTGAACACAGTGGTTATTGTTTTGAGTATATTTTGAGTATCAGAATAATAATAATTAGCTAATTTACAAACCTTTATACCACATCTATTATTGAGCCCTCAAGGACCTTGTTGATATGTAGTAATAACCTAAGCTACTGACTGAAAGAAGAAATAAATAAAAAGGAAACAGAACAAAGTTCAGACGCCAAAAGCGATATGCTCCTGGAACTTGCAGGAAAAGAAAAGATCATAGTCAATGTATGGCCACAAGGGGAACGTTTATCAGGCCACGTTGATGGAGTCATACATTTATGATTCATCAAGCATGGCATGGCATGGCATAACTTTATCATAAGAAATCTAGCACCGCCATAAGAGATCTAGTAGAAGTATTGCAGGGTGGACCAACAAGGTCAGATTAGATGCAATGTTTTGCAGTTACAAGTAAAATTACCTGTGACAATAGAGTTGCATCAAAACCAATATCAAAGTACTGCAAGAATATTTTTAGAATCATCGTGACAGGATCAAGTGAACCAGCCTAGAAAAAGAACAATTTAATTAGTTTTTTATGTATTAGGGCAGCAAGGAAAACACATTAACACCAAATAAATCAACAGATCAACCCATTACAGAAACAAAGGTGAGGATATAATAAAAAGGATCAGTCGATGAGGAAGATCTTACCTGCTTAAAAACAACACTCTGCAAGGACTGCAAAAAAGATATGAGATCTGTCAAATGTTTGAAAGTTACTAGGCACAGGACACTAAGATTAAAGATCAACATGGATAATATACATACCCTTCCTCCACCCTCCAAACTAAAGCAAAAGCATGAAACTGTCCTTTTCTTTGCTAATCTTACTTCTCGATATTATGCCCCAAACTAAACTCACAGTTGTTGCTTTTAGTTGAGATTACTCATCGAAATCTCGACTCAGACAGATTAAATTGCCACTTATCAAGGAAAAGCATGATCTCTCGGAGTTTTAATATCAAGACCATACATAACCGGAACGTCAGGGCATAGCATCAAAGAAAAGCACATTTTCTCTTGACTTTTGAGATCAACACCCTACATAACCGGAACTTCAGTGCATGGCCAGACATATATGCAGCTGTAACATGCAATGATAAAGGGTGGAAGGGAAAGCGTTTCACCTTAATCATTTTGTATACACAATAGATGGATAAAGCATAGCCAAGCATATTCTGCATGTGACCCTTCCAAGTTCGAGAAAAAGCAGCAGCAACCTGGCAAAATGCATAAGCAATTATTCAGATGAAATAGGACATACAACAGAATCTGCTATGAACTATATAACTAATCGGAATATGTGAATTTTTCTTCCTCTTTGTTTACACCTCCTGCATAGAACCTGATCTTGCTGTTGCTAATTAATATAAAGCCCTCTTCCTACATACAGTATGCAAC